>CM073131.1:46387621-47602621 GCA_037039145.1 Fundulus diaphanus
AAGTCTGTTATTTTTATCCGCTTCTTGTTCTTGTTAACACAATGAAGAGTCACGTTAGATCCTTCCTCTACCGGTTGGGCAGTAAATTCAAGGATCACAGAACCATCTGAGGAAAATTATGAGAATAGTAAAACAATAAATGTCAACATATTTATTAGGATGAGCTAAAGATAAAACACTTTATTTCATTTTAAACTTTTTTAAGATATCATTGTTTAATCTGACCTGTAACAGAGATGTTAAGAGCTTGGCTTCGTTCCCCCTCATCATTTTCACACCAGTATTCTCCACTGTGTCTTTCAAAGGTATGATCAATCCTGCAGGATGGAGCTGGAATGCTGCAGTCCTCTGATTTATTTGTTGAACTCATTTCATGAAGTTTTCTCACCACTTTCCATGCATTCATGTCTTTGTCCCCCCCACAGCTTACGAAGAAAGACTCGTACTCAAAGAACTGAAGTTTGTCAGGAGAGATAATTGGAAAATCTGGGATGGTAGAAGGATATATAAATTGATGAATGAAAATACAGATGGCAATCTGAATCTTTAAAAACAACAACGTTAAGGCAATCCTATCGTATCAGCAGCTTGTGAGGGAGTTTAAATTATCTTAAGTTATTTATAAACTCTAACAGATTTCAGTTGGATTTCCTCTGCAGCAAACTGAAATACTTCCATCTATATTTGTAGATCATAAAACTGTTAAAAATATGAATAAACTCATTTTATAACAGTTTCCAACCCACCGGGCTTCTGAAAAGTGCAACGTTGACCAGGTAATGTTGACACCAAGAGAAACACGATCATCACTGCAGAGACATGATGACTGCTGTGAATCCAAACACATAATACACAAATATTACAAAAGAAATAAGAGAAACAACTTACAGATTTGGATGCAGAGAGCTGTGACCTCCATGACTGACACTAAATTCTGACTGACAACTGTCTCTCAGTCACACCAGGGTCATATGCAGAGCTTCCTCTTCCTGTCTGGGTTATCACTGATGTTGAAGATGGAGAAGGTAGAAATGAACTGCAATGAATGCAATATTAGCGACATACAATTTACAAGTCCCCGTCTTTTAACCTAAAGACACATAATTGGAGTCTTGCTACTGTTCCTGAGATGGAACCTGAAGATGGTGTTCCCTTCTTTTCAGTTCTGAGCACTCTGAAAACAGCTCATCTGCCCTCTACAGTCGTTTATCTGAAAGCCAATTTAGTCAGATTATTTCATACTTTGAAAAACAACGCTGAAATAGTAACATTGCATGGTGAAAATTGGTGAAAACTTGTGTTTTTCTTATACCTATATGTGACTGATCATTTAACATTTTAATATCTGCTTTTGCTTTAAATATGAAAAGGTGTATGCAATGCCACACAGTGTAATCCACAATATCACAGATTAAACAAATTGATTCATGCAGACTGAATGTTTGTTGTTGTAGTTCCATATTTGTTCACAACCACAAGCCCTATGCGCGTTTCTTTTTTTTTTTTTTTTCTCATTGCGCTGATGCTGTTACTGCAGTTTAGAGAGAGTTAGAGCATTAGGCGTCAATGTAACTAATTACTAAGTGAAGACTGATTAAAACTGCATTTTATCTTGAGTTATTGATCCTGGGAGATTATCTGCACCTTCAAGGAGGGTTTTTGGTTGTGGGACATCACAGTGTTGTGTTTTGCCGAGTGAAAACCCCGGTTGGTTTTTTTGTATATGTTGGTAGGCCGTGGGCCAGAATCTGTACGATGACTTTTCGTATGAACTATCAGGGGGCAACTTTCTTCCACCGGGATAAGTTGCTACACGTAGCAGTGATCTCAAAACACCAATGTTCCCACGTTTTCACTTGCACATTAATAAGTTAAAGCTGATTAAAAAATCCAAACTGTTGCGCTCCGGTCCAAGAGGTCAAGTGATTCGATTTTTGCTGCTCAGCCAATCAGATCACTGTATTGTCAGCTGAGCGCGTTCAACCACGTCATCTTGGCTGCACCCGTAAAGGGTTGTAAACATTTGTTTCCGGACGAAAAAAGTCAAATAATAGCATTTTGTGGCGCCAGTTGGAAAAGATCTTGATGGCAAGGAAAAAGAAATAGCCCAGTCCATCCATCATCCATTTTCTAACACGCTTATCCCTGCTGGGTTCGTGAGGAGTGCTGGTTTCTATTTCCAGCTGTCAATGGGCGAGAGGCGGGGTACATCCTGGACAGGTCACCAGTCCATCGCAGGGCAGAAATAGCCCAGACTTTTGCCCAATTTACTGTGATATCACCGAGACCTGCTGCAGACGACAGGTGTAGTGCCAAACGACTTATCCACGGCAGAATTTGCATCCCCTGTGTCGGGAGAGTGTTTGAAATCAATAAAACTTTTAACCTCCATCTTTGTGAAGTCTAAATATTTTTAAACATCACATTCTAATAAAATTAAATCGATTTTTTTAAACTCCTAATGCATTGTTCTATTTTTAAAAGCGACATATCTCGTTTTCTTAATCTGTTTAATATCTCTATATGGTTCTTGGTTGAATTAAAATCTTATTAAATCTGATAATTTTGGCTGTACCTTTATTCAGTGTTCATTTGATCACACGTGAAATCCGCTTTATATGTTCTATTTATGCGGGTCTAGCTACCAAAAAAGAAAAAGAGAGACGAACCAGCAGACAGCTGTGATGGACTCAGGAAGGTGGATTTGTGGTTTCAGCAGACAGACATGCGACAATCTAATAACATAAAGCTAATATTTTTGTGACACATCTGGAAATGCCCACAGAGCCGTTTTCTTTCCCAGAACGTGTTATACTGAGTGATCAATCGAGTTTTAACCGACATAGCAATCCTTTATTATAGCACTAACAAGTGTTACATTTTCAGTTTTTTCACACTAACTGAACAGTAATGTAACGACACCATTGTTATATTTCGTTAAGAAAAGTAAAACATCTTCATTTCCACGCCTAATAGGTTAGAAATGACTGGATTCATTCTTCCAGCTGAATTCACTCCAGACACAGGGGATACAAATTCTGGCGGGGATAAGTCGTTTGGCTGTGCTATCTTAGCGCAGCAGGTCTCGGTGATATCACAGTAAATTGGGCAAAAATCTGGGCTATTTCTGCCCTGCGATGAACTGCCGACCTGTTCAGGTTGTACCCCGCCTCTCGCCCATTGACAGCTGGAGATAGACACCGGCACCCCTCGCGAACCCAGCAGGGATAAGCGTGTTAGAAAATGGATGATGGATGGACTGGGCTATTTATTTTTTCCTTGCCATCAAGATCTTTGCCAACTGGCGCCACAAAATGCTATTATTGGGCTTTCTTCGTCTGGAAACAGATGTTCACCACTCTTTACAGGCGCAGCCATGATGAACGGTTGAACGTGCTCAGCTGACAATACAGCGATCTGATTGGCTGAGCAGCAAAAATCGAATCACGTGACCTGGTGGACCGGAGCGGCACAGTTTAGATATTTTATTGCCTATAACTTATTAATGTGCAAGTGAAAACGTGGGAACATTGGTGTTTTGAGATCACTGCTATGTGTAGCAACTTATCCCGGTGGAAGAAAGTTGCCCCCTGACATTTCATTTGAAATTTCTTAAGGAGACATCCTACAGATTCTGGCCCACGGCCTTTGATCATGATGGTGAGCCAGAGCCCAGACCTGAAGAATGTGGAGCCGGTTTCTGGCTTACATGCTTGGAGGGTGTGACGTCAGAGAGCAGCCTCATTCTGCATCTGGAGAGAGCAAATCTATCACATCATACAGATAAAAAAACAAAATCACACTAGAACTGCAAGCAGTTATTAACGGGTTCCAAGCCCACCCACGCCCCGCCCCCTTGAGCAAGTTCCTGGACTTCAGTTCAGCGTTCAACACCATTATCTTACAGCATCTGGCGGAAACACTGAAACATCTGGGCTTCAGCACACCCCTTCGCAACTGCCTGCTAGACTTCCTCACCTCCTGACCTCATTTGGTCCGGGTCAGACAGAACACCTCTGATGTCATCACCCTCAGCACGGGCTCCCCTCAAGGCTGTGTCTTGAGCCCCCTGCTGTTCACCCTGATGACACACGACTGCGTCCCCAGATTCACCACCAATCGCATTGTGAAGTTTTCAGACGACACAACGGTGGTGGGCCTGATTAGAGACGACAACGACCAGGACCAGGACTGATCCTGAACGTGGAGAAAACGACAGAGATCATCGTGGAGAACCGGCCTCACCACGCTCCACTGCTCATCACCAGCTCATCTGTGGAGGTGGTCAGAAGCACCAAATTCCTCGGGGTGCACATGACGCACAACCTCTCCCGGTCTGTGAACACCACGTCACTGGGGAGGAGGGCACAGAAGCGCTTGTAATTCCTGCGGAGGATGAGGAGAGCCCACCTGTCCTGGCCCATCCTCACAACCTTCTACAGAAGCACCACAAAGAGCATTGTGACCAGCTGTCTCTCTGTGTGGTGAGGAGGCTGAAGTGACTCAGTAGCCTGTTGATAAATTGACTATATATTTGTATTGTGGAGCTAAACCATTTACTTTCACACAAGTTAACAACAATTTTCAAGTATTCCCTGGTAGACATTTAGAAACAATGACCTAAGAGTTAAGGGATGTGGACTATTGTTGTTAAATCTTTATCAACAGTTGGAATTATACATTTATATAAATCTATTATTATAACATTGAATGGGTGATATAAATCAAGCAGTATAACAGTAAAAATAAAACTAATATGTACACAGGTCCTTCAGCTATAGTTAGTAAGCTTGTAGTAAATCGTGTTTTGAATATGGATTTAATGAACCCAGTGGATTTATAGAATATATCTTTATATATCTATACAGGGTTCAGTGCCTGGACTAATTCTCTTTACTATATATATGCTTCCAACTGGCAAAATTAACAAACAGATTGGGATTCATTTCCACTGATGAGACTAAGCTTTATTTATCCATAAATCCTAATGAATCCAATCAATTACTTCGACTGCAGTCATGTCTTGATAACATCAAAACCTGGATGACTTTAAATTTTCTGCATTTAAATTCTGACAAGACAGAAGTTATAATCTTTAAACCAGAGTCCTCAAAAAATAAACTTCTTCATCAATCACTTAATCTGGATGGCATTAACTTGGCCTCTGGTAATAAAGTAAAAAATCTTGGTGTTGTTTTTGACCAAGACATGTCATTTAAATCCCATATTAAACAGGTTTCCAGAGTTTCCTTTTTTCACCTCGGGAATATCGCCAAAATTAGAAACATTCTGTCCAGGAGTGATGCTGAAAAACTAGTCCATGTATTTGTTACTTGAAGGCTGGACTATTGTAATTCTTTACTATCAGGAAGTCCACAAAATGCAGTTCAAAGCCTTCAGCTGATCCAAAATGCTGCAGCAAAAGTTCTGATGAAAATAAACAAGAGGGATCATATTTCTCCTATTTTAACTTCCCTTCATTAGCTTCCTGTTAAATCAAGAATAGAATTTTAAATTCTTCTTCTAACATATAAAGCCCTTTATAATCAAGCTCCATCATATATCAGAGTTCTGATTACCTTGTATGTTCCTAACAGAGCACTTTGCTCTCGACTTCAGGTCTACTGGTGGTTCCTAGAGTCTCTAAAAGTAGAATGGGAGGCAGATCCTTTAGCTATCAGGCTCCTCTCCTGTGGAACCAACTCCTAATTTTGGTCCGTGACGCAGACACCCTGTCTACTTTTAAGACTAGACTTAAAACGTTCCCTTTTGACAAAGCTTATAATTAGAGTGGCTTATGTTACACTGAGCTACCCATATAGTTATGCTGCTTAGGCTACTGGAGGACATCAGGGCCTATATTTCTCACTCTACTGAGTTCTAGTGTTCTCCAGTTTTGCATGACTGTTGTCATTTCAGCTTTTAACTTTTTGTTCATCACCAACAGACCTCAGTTGGTCCGGGTCGGACAGAAAACCTCTGATGTCATCACCCTCAGCACGGGCTTTCCTCAGGGCTGCGTCCTGAGCCCCCTGCTGTTCACCCTGATGACACACAACTGTGTCCCCAGGTTCACCACCAATCACATTGTGAAGTTTGCAGACGACACGACGGTGGTGGGCCTGATTAGAGACGACAACGACCAGGACCAGGACTGATCCTGAACGTAGAGAAAACGAAGGAGATCATCATGGACTTCAAGAAGAAATGGCCTCGCCATGCTTCACTTCTCATTAACAGCTCAGCTGTGGAGGTGGTCAGCAGCAATAAATTCCTCGGGGTGCACATAACACACACCCTCAGCTGGTTTGTGAACACCATGTCACTGGAGAAGAGGGCACAGAAGCGCTTGCACTTACTGCGGAGGATGAGGAGAGCCCACCTGTCCCCGCCCATCCTCACGACCTTCTACAGCAGCACCATCTATCTGCTCCCCACTCCCTTCCAATTAAGCATGTCATAATATTTATTACTTTCTTGCATTTCTCTAAAAAAAGTAGATGCAATGCAGTTTTGCATTGCATTACATTGAAATGACTGTTGTCATTTCATCTTTTAACTTTTTGCTCTCTCTTTTTTCTTCATAGTAGGTACACCTGGTCTGACGTTCTGTTAACTGTGACATCATCCAGAGAAGACAGATCACCCGCTATTACCATCTAATGTAGAACAGAGTACTGGATCAATGTGTGCTTCTGTGCTTTTTTGCACGCCTCAGAGTCCTGGAGGCTTACAGGTCCTGGAGAGATGGAAAATTGCAGCCAATCACCTTCTCTGCAGACCGGATGACACGCTGCACTCTACTCTTGTCTTTGGCGGTGGCACCAGCGTACCAGATGGTAATGGAGGAGGTGGTTTAGACACACCTTCTCCTTCAAAGAGTTTTCTTAATTTTCATAACTATGACAATTGTAGATTCACACTAAAGGCATCAAAACTATGAATTAAAACGTGGAATTATATACTTAACAAAAAAGTGTGAAACAACTGAAAATATGTCTTATATTCTAGGTTCTTCAAAGTAGCCACCTTTTGCTTTGATTACTGCTTCATACACTCTTGGCATTCTCTTAATGAGCTTCAAGAGATGGTCACCTGAAATTGTTTTCCCTTCACAGGTGTCCCCTGCTTATTGACTGACAGCCGATGCAGCTCTGCCTTCTTTGTTACAGAAAAGCTCAGGTGGAATTTTTTCACTTTTTCTGAATCAGACCCATTAAAATGCGGGACACTGTTTCACATTCCGACCATTGTTAAAAAAAAAAGAAAAGAAAAAGTGCATCATGCTAAATTAGCCTGAGCTAATAGCAAATCATGAGGATATCCCTGTTTGGTTTATCAGCTAAGTTACTGGCAGTGAGGAAATACACGCTGACAGGTGACGTGGCCACAGGTGGAAATAATTCATTAATTAACTGCAGGAGCAGCGACAGATACACTTACCGATTAAGCTGTTGTCAGTTGTTCATTACTTACAATTGAGAATAATAAAGGACTGATAATACTTTCCAGTGGAGTTCCATTATCAATTTTATATTTATCAGATTTTGTTACTCCCATCTGTACCTGTATAACTATTAAACAAAAAATCTTCAATCCAATTATAAGCCCTTCTTGTTATGCCCATTTTATATAATTTTATAAGCAACCCATCCTTCCATACCATGTCATATGCTTTCTCATTATCAAAAAATATTGCTACTACTACTTCCCTATTAATCTGAGCTTTTCTAATATCTGATTCCAAACACACAACTGGATCCATTGTACTTCCTTTTCTGAATCCAATTTGTCATGAAGACAACAGTCTTTTACTTTCTACATAATATGTAATCCTTTCTGTTATCATTCTGTCCATAATCTTTCCTAAACTTGAAGTAAGTGCAATTGGTCTATAACTTAAAGGGTTTGTTGGATCCTTTCCTGGTTTAATAATTGGCACAATAATTGCTTCCTTATAATTAGAAGGTAATCTTCCTTCTTTCCAAATCTTATTATATAAACCTAGAAGTTTTTCTTCAGCTTGTTTCCCTAAGTTTTTTTAACATAATATAGCATATCTGATCTTTTCCTGGTGCTGTTAATCCTGATCTAAATATCGCTCTCTTCATTTCTTGCATAGAAAAATAAACATCCATGACATTTCCTGGAGTTGTTTCACCTTCTAAAATAAAATCATTTATCCTTCTTGTCTGCTCTCTCCTAAATTTTCCCGTTTCTGTTAAATTATCTGAACTATGGATCTTTGCAAATGTTCTTGCCATTACTTCTAGTTTTTCTTCATTTGTTACTGCTGTTCCTTCTTCATGTTTTAGAACTGGATATGTTCTCTCTGGTCTATTTCCCTTCATTTTCTTAATCATTCCCCATACCTAAGCTATAGGGGTTGTTCTGCCTATTGAATCACAAAATTCTCTCCATTTTGTCTTCTTTGCCTTCTAAATAACTTTCCTGTCTTCTGCTTGATCTTTTTTATATTCAATTAAATTTTTTAAATGATGTGTTCTTTAGACAACCCTAAAAGCTATCCTCCCTCTTCAAGTTTCTGCTCCGCTTAGAAAAAACACGGGATGTGACGTCACTTCCTGTGATGTGCCCAAATATGGGCAAAATGGCCACCCTGTTCTAAGCTCTGCAGTCAGAGCTCTGGATGATGAGAGCTGTGAACTGATCACAAACTTCATAAATTCGTTAATAATCAACGGTTTGCTCTAAAATTCTGAAAATATTCATGGATCTCAAAGAGTGCTTTATCTAACCACAAGATTTTTTTTATGGTCATTAAAAAAATGGATTCAGAGAAATAAAATATTAAACTTTATAGTCTTGTACCATTTATTTTCAAAGTCTTGTAAATTGGTCAAACTCGCCTGGATTTTTACCAAACTGAAATCCATGTTTATTCTGCATGTGCTTTACAAATAGAGGCCATATTTTTGGGGGTTGAACAATATTTGTGGAAAATACATTGATTTCTCCATTTCACAAACTTTTAAAAATTCAGAGTGTAGCACTTCAAAAAAAAAAACAATACATGCAGTGAGAGAATTGTTACACCTTATTCACGGAATACATCCTGAAAATCTGGGATCAAAAAATTGATTTTAAAGCATTTTTTATTCTTTACTTTATTGTTTTTATTAATCTCCAGGTTTTTTAACACTTTTGGAAATAGGCCCCGCCCACTTGTTTTAATCATTACCATATTTAATACCTGAGTTCAGGGGTATGACTGGAAGGGGATGAAGAAGGTTTTGTAAAAATCTGATCAGCCATTCTTGCGTAGTAGATTTCTTGACATCACAGCGCCCCCTAGTGATGGACGATCCTCAAACGCGGGTCACATGTGCAAAATCTTATTTGGACTATGGGTTATGAAGGACATGTCAAAATCTGTTATGGTTTTAGAAAAATCAGCAATTACATTTAGAGCTTGCTAGCTAACAATCACTTATTTTAGCGTTACTTTTCGAAAAAGTCAAAATTCAAAAATCCGGCGCGTTAACTTTTTTTATTTGTTCATTACGCGGTTATATATGGAGTTTTGCGCGGATTGCATAAAAAATGTAGGAGGAGTTTAACAAGAAAGGTTTAACCTTTGTAGCCATGTAGCGCGAAAACTAGCTGGGAAACGAAGGGTGTGCCAATTCCCTTTATTTTGCAGAATCATCCAATAAACAAAGTGATGTGAAGTTTTTGAGTGTGGGACCAGAAGTTTGGTGGTTATAGGCCAAAACACATTGTCCTTTGTTATAGCGCCCCCTAGTTGTTGAGGGGTCTGAATTTCTGGGTTTGAGTAGCGGTGCACATTCTGTACTTGGATACCTGATTCAATAGGTTCGTTACTAATCCGCATGGGCCGCCCAACGCGTTTTAGCGGAGAATAATAATTACCCGTAATAATAAATAATTTAAAAACAGACGAAAAACAATAGGGTTCTCTGCTCACAGAGCAGACGAACGGCATAGCCGTTCGCCTGCGCTGCGGGCTTGGAACCCTAATAATTACCCAGGTAGATGAACACTTGATTACGGACAAGTCAATGACACTGACTTATCTGGAGGGTTGATTTTACCGGACTAGTAATTTTGGGCCCATTTCATTTGCACTTTGAACAGTATTACTATTTCTTTCCGAATTTGTGAACTGGTTCTGTTGTTGTTTATTAATGAGGTTACTGATGGTAAATCTCAAATTGATTACTGGGGTTGATGACAAAATATAAATTCAGTCAGTTGCTGAACTATTTCAGTTGTGAAGTTAAAGAGTGTTTTTGTTACAATTTTCAAGCCGTTGTCCGTGTCACATACTTCCTCCCTGGGGCGAAACTATATCTTGTGACTTGTGGAAGATACATGACGGTCATTTTAGCTCATGTGTAGTAGACAGTGTTAGATCTGTGTCACACTTAGGTGAGTATCAGTGTTATAGAAGACTTGTGAAGTCTTTCCCTTAAAAGAGGGTGTTGAGGATGAGGCCGAGCTGTAAAGAAATCAAAACATTTAGTGTAAGGAATTGAGAATGGAAGCCTAGAGAGCAAGATGACAGGAGAGGAGGTGAATGAAGGCTTAGGGTTGACAAAAGAGGTGTTAGGGTGAGGAGATGGATTATGAGAGCCTGACCAGGCATAGAGGGACGAGGATGAATGATGACAGGAATGGGATGAGGATGTGCCTGACAAGGCCTAGAGAGGGTGTGGATTGAGCTAGTGACTGCCTTAGAAATTTGAGGAACCAGGTAGCTGACATTGGGGCTCCTACAAGAGTGAGGAAGAGGGGGATGCAGGGTGTGTTATGAGGGGATGTAAATTTGCCTTGTATGAGGAACCCGTAAAAAGTGAGGTGAAAGACACTGGAAAGGAGAAATTTAAGGTAGGAGAAAAGAGGGTCAGAGCGAAGGGCCATGAGGAGGTTTTTAAGGATAGGAAGAGTGATTAGCTTTCGGGAATCAGGTTGCGACACTATATGATTAGAGATGCCTTTAAGAAGTACAGTAGTTTAACAGCATGATTTGAGAACAGGCTTGGAGAAGGCAGAGAAAGGTGACTTCTGGAGAATAAATTAATACCTGCTAAAACAACATTTAAACGAGAACTGGGAACAAAGGTGTATTGTGAGGGTGACAGAACTTGGTGGTGTGCCAAGCAAAGGTTTAAGACCTGAGAGTGGAAGGGGATAAACCTGACTCCAAATGAAATTTTGTTGACAGAAGAAGTGAATAAAGGAATGGATTTAGCCCAGCTTCTGTCAGGATCTCGGCACTGAGATCTGGTTTGATCACCTATGCCACACACCTGTTTAACTCCACCCTGTTTTCATTACAGCTCACCTGTTCCACCGGCTTAGGACAGTATATATTCACTTTCCAAACCAGACAGCAGTGCCAGATTATTTCAAGCCTTTGGTTAGATATTTTCCAGCGTTCTTACTCATACTGATTTCCTGATCCCGACTAGTTCTGTTTATCGACCACTGAGCCTGCCCGACCGCTGAAACCGGATTGCTGGATCCGTTCTTGCCTGACCTGACCTCTGAGCCTGCCTGTCCTCTTTCACCCTGTTTGCCTGATTGTGTACCGTACCTTGGACCTGTGACCTGACCACGTCTTGGATTATCCTCTGGCGCCTCTTCGGATTTCTGACAACCCGGCTCTGACCTTGGACCGCATCCCGACACAATTCTGGATTATCCCTTTGATCATCCTGCTACCGTTCACTCCACGGCTCCGACCATACGCCTGTCCGACCACTACCGACGCACCAGCATCTGGGACGCCCAGAGCGGTCACCGCCGCGCAGCGTAAACAGCCAGCCGGCTGGGATTTACATCGGACTCTGAGGCAATTCTGGACATTGAGCTGAGGTTAGTGACCGTCACATTTCTGAACAATCATCTCCTGATAGACATGGTCACTAAGCTACTGTCTCTGCCCTCAGATTTCCTGCCGCTGACGTTGGCGTTGATTGCCCCGCTTCAGTTTAATAAACTGTTTTTCGTTACCTATGGATTTTCTGGTTTGAACACTGGTTCCATCTGTTTCCGATCCTTACAGCTTCAGATCCTTAAGGAGAGGAACTGTAGGGAGAGTGGTAAGTGATGGGCAGCGATAGCAGAAGACCTGGAATTTAAAGCAAGACAGAGCATCAGTGATTGAGTCATAATAATTTGGGACATGACGGGTGGAAATTATGAAATTGTGAGTTTCCATGTGATGCGACAAAGATAAGTGTTACGGCAACTCTTGCTTCAAAATAATTTCCAAAAAAACAAAAATTGCAAGAGTAGTCTTAGGAGGAGGTTTTTCGACTCACTCAAAACAAAAAGCACTCAGAGATTTTTCTTGTTTCAATAAGGTGTGTTTTCTTTACTTACAAAAATAACAGAAATATTCTCCGAGTTGACTTACAAAAAATTCTAATATAAACATTTAACTGGTCTGTGTGTGTGTAGAAAAACTGTTGCACTCCTCACTCCTTCAAACAAACAATCAGCTCCACCTCAGCAGCTGCTTCTACTTGTTAATCTCAGCAGGAGGCTGACTGACAAGGAGGAGGGTCTAAGCAAAACCAATAAATAAACAAATAAACAATAGTTCTACCATTCACACAACCTTAGATCTGTGACATTAATAATTTAGCAATAATTAAATAAATTAATCTAATTCTTAATAGGCTCCAACATCCCGGCCCCTAATTGTTAGCCTTAGCAAAATAACAATTACAAAAATAATATTTACAGGAGCCTAGAATCTAGCAAAAATATTACATAAATTTAATAATTTTGTCTATAAATGTTACCTAGAGCTTCTCAACATTTCTAATGCTTAAAGCAGTCCATAGTAAAGGTTAGAAAGTCTTATTTCATCCAGCTGCCTCCATTAAAAGACAGAGTTTATCTATTGGTCGCTGGATGACATTGGCTTTGGTTTTAACCAAAACGCTTCTAACAAAGCCTTTGGCATCCGGAAAAATTTTCATAACACGGCCCATTGTCCATGCGCTCCTCGGTGCCGAGTTATCCACAATAACAACTAGATCTCCAGGGCTGAAGTTCCTCTTTTTGCTGTTCCACTTGCTTCGTTCTTGCATGAGTGGGAGATACTCCCTTATCCAACGTCTCCAGAAAAGATCTGCAAGATACTGTGCTTGTCTCCATCTTCTTCTTGAATATTGATCTGTTTTCTCAAAGACTCCTGGTGGTATGGTTGGTTTTCCTTTCAGCTGGAGTAAATGGTTTGGTGTTAGTGGTTCCAAGTCATTAGGGTCATTTGACACTGAAGTTATTGGGCTGTCATTTAGGATGGCTTCCACTTCACATAGTGCTGTTGACAGGGTTTCATCGTCCAGTGTTTGTTCCTTTAGAACTGATGTGAGGGTCTTTTTGATTAGACTTATTAGTCTTTCCCAGACTCCACCGTGGTGAGCCCCAAAAGGAGGGTTAAAAATCCATTTTATTCCCTCTACTAAAAGAGTCTTTTGGATTTTCTGATGATTTAGCTCTCTTAATGCTTCTTGTAATTCCTTTTGCGCTCCCACAAAGTTTGTCCCACAGTCTCTTCTGATGCTCATCACTGATCCTCTTCTGCAGATGAATCTGCGTATAGCATTTATGCACGAATCTGTTGTTAAGAAATTTGCCATCTCCAGGTGGACAGCTCGACTCACCAGACAGGTGAATATGACGCCCCATCGTTTCACCTGAGCTCGTCCCCTTTTTACTTCAATAGGACCAAAGTAGTCAATGCCAACATGACTAAAAGGAGGTAGGTCTGGAAATACACGGTCCTCAGGAAGGTCTGACATCTTCTGTTCACCAGGTTTTGCTTGCATGCGTCTACAGAATACACAGCTCTTGATGATTTTTCTGGCTAAGGAGTTTGCATGAGGGAGCCAGAATTTCTGCCTTAGCTTGGAGAGCATGTGGCTCCTTCCTGAATGTCCAACTTGGTGATGAATTTGTTGTAAGATGAGGTTAGATAAATGTAAAGCTTTAGGTAGAATGATCAGGTTTTTCTGGTGGATTGGCATTGTGCTTTTGTTTATCCTGCCACCAACTCTCAAGATGCCACCATCAAGCATCGGATCCAGTTTGAGGATGGTACTTCTTGAACTGAGAGGTTTGCCTTGTTCCAAGCAAGTAAATTCACAGTGAAAGTAGCGTTTTTGTTCAAAACAAATGATAGCTTTCTCTGCATTCTGCATATCCTCCACTGACAGGTTTTGGGTCTCGTGTTCATTTTTCAGTTTTTTCATCACTTCTGAAGTCAGGTGAGTTTGAATTTTTCTTTGCTGGCTTAGCAGTAGAAGATGTCTTTTCACCTTTAATATCCAGGCTACAGACTTCTGAAGTCGGTTCCATGATGAATGATACTTGATTATCCTACATATTGGATGTTGATCCTCCATTATCACACTGTTAACTGTGATCTCCTTTCTCACCTCAGGATCGTTCGATGGTATTTCTTTCAGACCTTCTATGTGCTTCGGCCATGTTCTTTTTTCTCTGTTGAGATATTCAGGACCGGTCAGCCATTTTGATCTTAAGAAAGATTCCACATAAAGCCCTCTTGATGCGTCGTCGGCTGGGTTGACTTTTGAACCTACGTATCTCCACTGGCTGGTGTGGGAGAGGTCATGGATTACGGCAATCCTGTTGGATACAAAAGTGTGAAATCTTTTACTTTGATTGTGAATATATTTCAACACAGAGGTACTATCTGTCCAGAAGGTTGAATCTGTAAGTGGTAATTGCAGCTCCTTCTTTAGCATTCGATCCACCTTAACAGCCAATGTTGCTGCTGTGAGTTCCAGTCTGGGTATGGTCATCTGCTTTAGAGGTGCCACTCTAGCTTTTCCAAATATGAAGCAGATATGGATTTGACCTTGGTGATTTGATAATCTGAGGTAGCTTACTGTACCATAGCCTGATTCACTTGCATCACAAAAGTGATGCAGTTCAGCAGTTTCCACGGGACCAAAGTTTTCAGGCTTCATGCATCTTGCAACTTGAAAGTCATGTAGCAGATTTAACTCCTTGAGCCATCTTTGCCAAGGCTTTGCAAATTCCTGGGGAATGACATGATCCCATCCATACTTGGATTTGCAGAGTTCCTGAAGTAATTGTTTAGCTTTCAAGATGAAAGGAGAAAGAAATCCTAATGGGTCGTATACGGAACTCACTGTGGAGAGTATACCTCTTCTGGTAGCAGGTCGACTCCTGATGGTCACTTTAAAGCTGAAGGTATCACTGAGAGTATTCCAGTGGAGTCCAAGTGCAGACTCAACTGTTATTTGTTCTTTTAGCTTTTCTTTATCCAGATCTAGTTCCTTAAATGCTCCAGCTCTGTGATGTTCAGGGATGCTTGTCAGCACTTCATTGCTGTTGCTGACCCATTTTGTTAATGTGAAACCTCCCTCACTGCATATTTTGGTGAGATCTGTGACAAGCTTCATTGCTTGGTTCACTGTTGCCACTGATCGGAGGCAATCATCTACATAAAAGTTACTTTCAATGGTTTTGATAATTTCATCAGAATAATGTTTCTGGTTGTCAGCAGCAGTTTGACGCAGAGCAAAATTAGCAGTGCTTGGGGATGATACAGCGCCAAAGAGGTGAACTTTCATCCTATAAACCTCAAGAGGTTTGTTAATGTTCCCTTCTGGCCACCACAGAAACCTCAGGAAATCTCTGTCCTTTTCATCCACAAAGACTTGATAAAACATTGCTTCAATGTCTGCCATTACTGCAAAGGGTTCTTGGCGAAACCTTAACAATACCCCAATAAGGGTGTTTGTCAAATCAGGACCTTGGAGGAGCTCCTTGTTCAGAGAGGTTCCTTGAAACGAGGATGTACAGTCAAACACCACCCTCAGTTTGCGCTTTCGCTTATGGTAAACACCATGATGTGGAATGTACCAGACATGTCCATCCTTCATGCAAAGCTGCTCAATTGGAACCTTTTCTGCATAGCCCCTTTTCAAAATGTCCTCCATGAAGGATGTGTATTCTTTTGTATACAACTTATCCTTCTTAAATTTTTTCATAAGGTGCAGTGTGCGTTCCTTAACCATTTTATAGTTATCAGGCATAACTTTGTCTTTATTTCTGAAAGGAAGTGGTAGGTGGTAGTGTCCATCTTTAATATACAATGAGCCAGAAGCAATCTCCATAAAACGCTTATCCTCAACAGACATCTCATTTTTCTCCTCATACATGTTCTCAGAGAAATCCTGGTTATATTGTCTGATGAGCATATCCTTCAATTCAGTAACAGAAATTCTGTTACTGGACACTGCAATAGGCCCAGCATATTCTGTGGTACTATCAACACCAAGTGGTCCAGTTACCACCCATCCAAGTACCGTTTCCACTGCATACGGTCCATTGTCATGACTGTTTATTATTTTCCATGGCTCTAATGCTCGGGGAACATCAGTTCCAATGAGGAGTTCAATGTCTGCCTTAATCTTCTTTAAATGGACACCCCTGAGATGAGGCCACATCTCCAGGTCAGCTTGTGTTATGATGTTTTCTTTTGAGACAGGTATTTTATTTTGTGTGTAGACTTTCGGCAGGTCCAAGTATGTGCAGCCCTCCAAATCTCCCACCTCTAATCCTCTGACCTCATAGGTTCCTGCAGACTTTTCCTGTCCCATTGTTCGCAGAAGTATCTCTGTTTTGCGTCCTTTCAAATTTAGTTGGTTCATCAATCTTTCAGTACAAAACGTTGCCGTGCTGCCCGGGTCGAGGAAAGCATAGGTCTGAATATATTTGTCCCCTTTTGCCACCTTAACTCGGACAGGCACAATTGCAAGTGCACATTCTCTCCCGGCCCCGGTCGCATCACCTGCTGAAACAAGAGCACTGCTTATGGGAGTTTCTTCAATCTCCGTTTGACTGTCCTGCTTTGAAACTTTTGCACCTTTAATATGGAGTACTGTTGGATGTTTCATTCGACAAACTTGACACATTAGTCTCCTCTTACAATTTTTGCTTAAATGACCTTTTAGTAGGCAACCAAAGCAATATCCGTGACTTCTCAAAAATTCAACTTTACTATCATGTGACTCTGTTTTAAAACACAGACAGTCAGCTAAGTTGTGTTTTCCTTGGCAGAATCCACAGTGAGGGATGATGGGACTGGGTGTGGATTCTGGAGGTGGTAGAGACAGAACTGATTGCTTTATAGCACATCCTGTTTTCTCGGTAACTATTGATGTTGCAAAGCTACTGTTTTTACCTCTTATTGATTTTAGTTCACCTTTGCCTCTTGGGAATGTTCTTTTGCTTGTTGTTTGGTCTTGAAGGTCTCCAAACAAAGGATCCAAAAGCATGTTAGCATGATTTTCCACAAACTTGACAAGATCTTTAAATCTGACTCTCTTGCCAGTTTTCTGTTGTATTTCATAAGCTGTGTTTCGCCATCTTTCTCGCAGTTTGTAAGGTAGTTTGGATGCTAGCAGCCTTAAGTTTGATGGTATTTCAAGTTCCTCTAAATACTGTAAATCTTGCATAGCATTACAACATCCTTTCAAATACATTGCAAATGCATACAGCATCTTTCCATCCTCAGCTTTAATCGCTGGCCAGTTCAAGGCTTTATCCAAATAAGCTCCAGAAACTTTAATTTCATTTCCAAAGTGCTCCTTTAATAGTTGTTTAGCTTCTCTGTAGCCTTTACTTCCTTCCATATGTAAACAACTGCGAACCAAATCTCTTGGCAAACCAGATGTAAATTGTTCTAGATAGTACAGTCTGTCTTTATCATTTTTAGTCTTGTCTTCAATTAATTGTCCAAATGCATGAACAAAAGACTGGTATTCTAATGGGTTACCATCAAACACAGAAATATTTCTCGGAGGTAACAAAGACAGATTTTGCTGGCTGACAATGAGTTCTGCTATGTCATTTTGTCTTTGAATAACAACATTCAAATTTTCATTATCAGCAGTAACGGCCACCTCTGGGTAATCTTGTGCAGTTTCAGGTGCATTATGATCATATGTTGCAACTTCAGTTTCACTTTCAGTGGGATTCTTATTTCGAGGTTTATTCTCTGCTGAGCTTAAACTCCTGGAAGAAGAGTTACATCTCTCCAAAATGGTCCGTTGAAGTGGAGTTTTTGGTATAGCACCTAGGTGCATAAATTCCACATTGCCCTCTATCGAATGTGGTTCTTGATGAGAGCTATAATATTCATTCATGCCGTCACCTAAAGACAGTTTCTGGTCCACCTCATCACTTTGCAAGGTCTTTATTTTAGCATTTGATGCTGCAAGATCAGCTTCTAGCTCAATTTGCTCCATCTTTAACTTCAATTTAGCTTCCTCCATTTGTAAAGCATGTTTTTCTTTCAAGGCAGCAACTCGTGCCAGTGCAGCAGCCTGTTCTGCTTTGGCCTTTTTTAACTGTGAAGAGACTGAGGAAGATCTGGATGTGGAAGAAGATGACTTTGATTTCTGTGATACATTAGATATGCTGTCAGATGGTTTGATTGTTGATTGTACAATGTCTTTTTTCCATGTTTCAACATCTTTCAAAAAATAGTTTAAGTTAGTTATTCGAGGCTCAAACCAGTCATTGTAATCATTTTCCTTTTCGTCCTCTGACAAGAGCTCTTGAACCAACTTATGAGCATTTTTAAACTCATCCATGGCTTCCTTAAATGCTTGTACTGAATCATTGACTGCATCAACATTTCCTGTATCTGTCATCAAAGCCTTTATTTCATTAATCTTTCTAGTGCAGGCTCCCAATCTGCCTCTGCGCGAAAGCACGCGCTCTTTTAACATGTCCTCAGACGCAGGCGTGGCTTTGGGGCCCGACATTGTTAATGATCACACAGATCCCTTTACTTTCAAATAAGTTCATCAATAAGCGTCCTTCTTTGCCACAATCCTTTTCCAAAATCAACAGCTTTGCTTTCGGTTGTGATCTGCCTTTCTTTGTAGCGCAGCGGCGCTTTCATTCATAAACTCGATCAGCTGATTTTACTCACGGCCCGCTGGCTGCTTTCTTTGCTCGTCGGTGAGTGTTCGGCTGGTGGCTCCCAACTTTGCGCTCTTCTTCAAGTCATCAGTGAAGTTTTTCTACTTGTTACGGCAACTCTTGCTTCAAAATAATTTCCAAAAAATCAAATATTGCAAGAGTAGTCTTAGGAGGAGGTTTTTCGACTCACTTAAAACAAAAAGCACTCGCGGAGATTTTTCTTGTTTCAATAAGGTGTGTTTTCTTTACTTACAAAAATAACAGAAATATTCTCCGAGTTGACTTACAAAAAATTCTAATATAAATGTTTAACTGGTCTGTGTGTGTAGAAAAACTGTTGCACTCCTCACTCCTTCAAACAAACAATCAGCTCCACCTCAGCAGCTGCTTCTACTTGTTAATCTCAGCAGGAGGCTGACTGACAAGAAGGAGGGTCTATGCAAAACCAATAAATAAACAAATAAACAATAGTTCTACCATTCACACAACCTTAGATCTGTGACATTAATAATTTAGCAATAAATAAATAAATTAATCTAATTCTTAATAGGCTCCAACAATAAGGCATGACCGACATGGAAGATGAGAGGCCTTTGTTAATGGCATCAACTATAGCTGCATTATCACATATGGCTACATTATCGCGCTCTCTACCTCTGGGCCATCGGAGCATGCATTGTGAAAAATGTGCCACTAGTGTCATAAAAACCTCGAAGAAAGAATATTAAAAAACTTTAAATTAAATAAAGCATAGATGCACTTCTGTTTCCAGATTAAACACCAAGGGCAGCGGGCTATGGCAATGAGAATAATTTTGTGGAAAGCTGACAATTCAGACTAAGAAAAGGATGGGGTCATATGTTTGGGAACCATGCTCCCTGAAATAACCCCCTGAAACCTTTGGATTAAGCTGTGTCTGTTAAAAACAATTGTTACGAGTCAGCCAAGTCCACAATGTTGTCAGAAAACAGGAGATTATTATCCAGTCGCTGAGGAGACTGCACTAGGAGGCTCGGTCAGAGCGACAGCCTTCGTCTAAAGCGACCTGGACGAGCAGAGAAGTGACAGAACCAGCAGGCGGATGATAGATGAATGGCCTTAGGGAATGATGGCAAAACTGAGGTGGCACAAGAGAGACAGAAGTTGGCATTTTGAAAGAACTGGGGAAGAGAGAAAAGATTGAGAAACTTTACAGATGCAAGCCAATTTGTCCTCGGACAGCAAGGACGGCTTCAGAATAGAGAATGATAAGACGCTGACTCAAGCTGCTTGGCTGGACCTGCTGTTTTTTCCGCAGACAGGAGAACCCCAACTCGCTGAAACAACTGCTGTATTTTGAGAAGCAAGGGGCTGGGGGAGAGGGAAGGGGGATAGACGAGGAGGAAATCGTCATGGATGGAAGTCAGGATGGAAGGAATGCGTGTTCAGAAGGATCCATTAAAGAGCTACAAACAGTTTGTTGAACAGACAGGGGCTGCCTCTACAGCCGAATGTAAGCCTTGCTTCAAAGTAAAAATGGAGATCCCACTTGTGACCAAGGAGGTGCCACTGAGAGGAATGAAGTGGGATGATTTTGAAAGTGATGTCCACTTTAGTGAGCCAAGTGTATGGAGGACCAATCCTGCCATAATTAAAAATACACAGAAATAAATGAAGGACTTAATAATATAAAATGGCTTAAAAAATGGCTAATAATATGAATTTGTGTGCCATTTAATGTGACAAAATAATAAAAATAAGATATTTCTTCAACAATTGATCAATTATTCATCAAAAAATATATATTTTAACTTACACTTTTATTTTTACTTTTCTTCTTGCTTTTATGCTGACTTAATTTTAACCCTTGTATTTCTGAAACAATCATTTATTTCTGCCTCTAACATTTCTAGCTGTTTTTTTACCCAAAGGATTTACACCTGCCCTTTTATTTCCTTTTCCCCTTTCTCCACTTCGTTTATTTCTACTTCTTGTTTTTAAAGCAACATTTCTAAAGCATGTTTTTCCTCCACCATAAATATTTCTTTCTATTTTATTTTAAACTTATATTTCTGAAACAATCATTTATTTCTGCCTCTAACTTTTCTAACTGTTTTTTACCAACACAATTTTTGCCTGCCCTTTTTATTTCCTTCTCCCCTTTTTCCACTTCATGTATTTCTACTTGGTGTTTTTTTACTTCCTCTTTTTCCACTTTGTTTATTTCTACTTTGTGTTTTACTTCCTCTTTTTCCACTTCGTGTATTTCCACTTCATGTATTTCTACTTGGTGTTTTTTTACCTCCTCTTTTTCCACTTCGTGTATTTCTGCTTCGTGTTTTATTACTTCCTCTTTTTCTACTTGGTCTGACTGCAGCTGTTAATGTTAATACGATGGCAGGGAGGGAGGGGGGAGAGGGGGGCGGTGTCACCGGCAAAGCTTCACAACTATTGGCCAAGGCCTGCCTCCCCGGAAACGAGCCTGCATCAGAGCAGACAACTGGCCGCTTTCCCAGAATGCACCGCGGCCGCAGCTTGATTATGGACAGCGCTAACAGAGATCACAGTGGTAAGTTAAAAATTACCTTTTCTGCTGCTGTTGTTCTTTAAAAGTACGTTTGAGGCGACAACATTATACTTTTAAGCTTCCCTATATGGCCTGTTTACAGAGTTAGTGTGTAATTAAAAAAGAAAAAGTCCGACATGAGAGAACCACAGTGATCCGCAGATTCATTCGGGAGCGTCAGAAAGCTATGGTGCATTCAGGAGCATGGGAGATTTCATATTTACAAGGAAAGAGGCATAAAACGGAACAGAACTTCACTCATACAATATTGTGTTTATCCAGAAACAGTGTGGGCTTTCTTACAATACTGAATGCTCTATAATTGTATTTCTGTTATTTTTTTATTATGCACACCTGCTAGCTTTTTATTCTGAAAATTCTAATGTCCCATGCTCCTGAATGCACGATAGCTTTCTGACGCTCATGAATGCGCTGTGCTGTGTAGATGCACGTTTGATCTTCCGCTAAAGACAAAGCTTTGCAGTTTCAAAACTCATGTCAGCTCTCACGGTTTACTGTTGTGTGAATGACAAGAGACCACAACAAATAAATCAGCCATACCTCTAGGGAGCGCGAAAACCTTTGCGAGGGAACGCAAAAGTATTCTGAGGTAACGCTAAAAAATATATATTTTCCCCATGTCCCCTAAAGGGCTCCCTATACACTTCCCCCGGCCTTGTCGTGTGTAAAGTGCTGCTGGTTCTGATGCCGTTTTTTGTTGTTGTTTTAATTTGACAAAACGTTCATTTTTGTGTTTATCTCACTGACTTGTGTTGCTTTGCTAGCCCAACTGTGCCAACTGGTAGTCATTTTAAGATTAACAGCCTATTTCCTACTTTTATCTTAAAAAAAAACATTGAGGATGGTATTGAACAAGTGATAAGGTTGAAATTGTGACCATTTCTCTATAACTCATAGGAAAACGAAAACACAATTTTAACATAACATTGCAGGGTTAAGGTACTTTGTTGTACCTACTGACCACAGCATTGATCATTAAGATAGGAAAAGTCATTTCTATGTCTGCCCACTTTTACAGTGATTAATCTATAAATTATGTGCAGTTAGTTTAGTTCATTTTCTTAGTGAAATGGCAAAATTAATCAATACATCTTACAATGAGAATCTTTACATTATAAAAACAATATAGTTAATACCAGAGAAGAGAAGCCATTTGTTACATTTGCTATACTTATATACTTATATACGTATATATAGTTTTACAGGACTGTACATTTTACTTTTTCTTTCTTGAGAACTATTTTAATTTGCATGTTAACCAGGTATAGTTTTATGATGTGAAAAAGTGAGAAATTAGAAACCAATTATGGTAACATTTAGCATTTTTTATTTACAGGAAGAAACACCAACAAAACACGTGAGGATAAGGAGATAGAGGTGCTGGTGACCTTCTACTGGCTGGCCAGCGGTGCATCCTATAGGGCAGGGGTCGGGAATGTATGGCTCGCGAGCCAGTTGTGGCTCTTTGATCCCTCTGATGCGGCTCAGCTGTTGAAAATAATTATGTCGCAGAGCCGTTTACCTCATGCAGGCTGTCGTTGATGTTGGCTGATGAACACGCCTCACCAGTTGGTGGCAGTAATGCACACTGAAAAGATGTTTGTTCACCGCCAATAAACTCAAGAAGAAGAACTGCTAGCTGACTGGCAGCAGAGAGACGAAATAAAAACAAAGCGAGGCATAGTTGAGGCGGTATTTTTAAATGCTGCTTATTTGTGGCAAATTCTACAAATGACAAGAACACCACGGTGACATAGGACCTAAAATAACATGGAGTCATTAATGAGGGTAAAGAGAGCTAAACAGCAGGGTAAGTCGTTTCTATATCTAACGTTTGTTCATTTTCAAAGTGAGGAAACACGAACATCGCTTGGCTCGGCACTGTGAGCGTTTTCCTGCGCGGCCAAAGTCTAATGAAGCTGTTAGCTTGTTAGCTGGTTAATGACAGGAGCTCGTTTACGTGCGTAACTTTTCCGGATGTGATTAAAATGTGTTTGGATTAAAAGAAAAGAAAGTATTGTGGATGTACCGTTTATATGGGCTGAAAATCAAATAACCCGACCATGACGTGGGTTTACTCGCACCAAGCGTTATTCAAAATAAAAACTGACATTAGCAGAGTTGACGATTTCCATAAAACAACAGTAGAAGTTTTGTACTTTGTGCGGAAAAAAGAACAACAAGCGCCGAGGTGCGTTGGTTCTGCTGCGGGTCCATTCTGTTGCAAAAAAACCCTGTTATATGCAGCGTTATTTCATTTAAAATTTCAAAAGGGTTTTGTGGCTCCCGGTTGTTTCTTTACTGTGTGAAGCGGGTCCAAATGGCTCTTTGAGTGGTAAAGGTTGCCGACCCCTGCTATAGGGAAACAGCCAACATTTTTGTGATGCCCTTGTGTGCCAGGTGGTGCACAGACTCATGAACTCCCTGATGGGGATCATTAAAAAAAATATTTTCTTCCCAAAAAGACAAGATTTGGAGGGAGTGGGTGCTGGTTTTGCCCGCCTTGCCGGGATCGAGGCGCTCAAAGGAGCAGTCGGTGCCATTGTTGGGTGACGTGCAAATTGTTCCACCTGCAGAGCCACAAAAGAGATGTTATATAAACAGAAAACTCTTCCCTTCAATCATCCTGCAGGGTGTGTGTGACGCACGGGGAAAGATTTTGAATGTTTACATCGACAATGTAGGCTTTGTCCATCACTCACTGGTACTGTGGCGCTCTCCGTTGTATAAAAATGCTTTATACCCACCTGAGGGATTTTTTTCTACACTGCAATGGTGCGTTCCCATGCCTCCTGGACCCAATCACCTCCCTGACGCCCTATCGCCCGCCAGTTGCCATTAAGATCTCTTGACTTCTTGTCCTTAAATAGAGCCAACAATGACACAAAATTGATACATAGATTATATTAATTGGATAGAACATTAAGACATATCAGCATATTACCTAAATTACAAGTTATTTTATATTTGGTACAGGTCAAGTGGAGGCACGCCACTACAGGCACCACGCCAGGGCAAGAAACATCATTGAGCGTGCCTTTGGTGCTATAAAGACGTGTTGGCGTTCCATTTTCTTTAGGGCGCTGGAGGTCTGCCCGACGTTTGCCCAGAAAAGTAATCAGTGCCTGCTGCATCCTCCACAATATTAGTATAGAGGCAGGGGACCAGCTTGACGTGGAGGAGGAGGAGGTTGACCCAGAAGAGGATGGCCATCCGGCGGCTGAAGACAGGGAGCTGTCTGGAAGCTGCCTCCAAGCCAGACTGGCAGCCCGGCAGAGCTGGCTGCATGTTTAAGTGAACATGCCTACATCTGACCTAACCTAGATCAGTTGTAGTCGTGTACACATGCTGCTTCATTTCATTTTTTTTCCACTACCTGTAAAACACATTAAATTAGTAAATTAATTTCCATTCCTATTATTTATCAATTGTATGTTTGTGGGTGTTCTCTATTTGTCCAAGGTGTTTATAAAAGTTAATTCTTTGTTTTAAATCATATGTTATATGTTTTGAACATGTTACATCTTGACTCTGTTCCAAAGTTAAATCATTTGTATAAAATAAATGTCTTTTTATATAATGTTACTATTGTTTTCTCTCTTTCTCCTCTAAATTCTTCATGTCCTCACTCAGAAAAAACTCACTTAGATAAGAAAAACATTTAAAGATTTTATTTAAAAGGGACAAACGGTTTGCCATTTTAGGTAATCTGTACAATATCCTTCAACCCTGAGTTTTCTATGGTAATACCAGAAATGTGGTGTGAATAATACATACAGTATTATGCAGGGAGTTTTGTTATTTTACCTTATATTTTTGCACCAAATTGTGGCATTTCTTTTTGGCCTGCTTCGGTGTGACCTGCAGGCCAGAGGTTCTCACAAAATCACTAGTTGAATAGAAAACAAGTTTAGTGTCACAAGAGCTGAACATAAACATTTAGGCAGACATAAATAAAAATTACCTACTGCCATTCGGTTTTGGAGGAGTTCCTCCTGCCTGTAAATAGGCCCTCATTGGGAATACGCCAGTTGATGAGAATTGATTGATTGATAGTTGATTAGAATTTTCAGAATAAAAAGCTAGCAGGTGTGCATAATCAAAAAATAACAGAAATACAATTATAGAGCATTCAGTATTGTAAGAAAGCCCACACTGTTTCTGGATAGACACAATATTGTATGAGTGAAGTTCTGTTCCGTTTTATGCCTCTTTCCTTGTAAATATGAAATCTCCCATGCTGCTGAATGCACCATAGCTTTCTGACGCTCCCGAATGAATCTGCGGATCACTGTGGTCCACTCATGTCGGACTTTTTCTTTTTTAATTACACACTATCTCTGTAAACAGGCCATATAGGGAAGCTTATAAGTATAATGTTGTCGCCCCAAACGTACTTTTAAAGAACAACAGCAGCAGAAAAGGTAATTTTTAACTTACCACTGTGATCTCTGTTAGCGCTGTCCATAATCAAGCTGCGGCCGCGGTGCATTCTGGGAAAGCGGCCAGTTGTCTGCTCTGATGCAGGCTCGTTTCCGGGGAGGCAGGCCTTGGCCAATAGTTGTGAAGCTTTGCCGGTGACACCGCCCCCCTCTCCCCCCCTCCCTCCCTGCCATTGTATTAACATTGGCCGTTTCTCAATTCACGAGAACGCGAGAACGGACTCGCGTTCTCGTCAAGTCTGTTCTCGGTAAGAACACAGGAAGATCGGACTTGACGAAAACGCGAGCACGCAGCACGCATTGTGCATTGGAACAGAAGTATACTCGTGACGTCATCACATCCACAGCGCTTGAGCATTTCTTTAACGTTCAAAACTGTTTATACACTACACCATCATATCTTATCGAAAACGTTTTTTTATTAATTTCTAAAAAGTATAAAAAATATCTAAAATAATTACAGAACTGTGGGTTTAAAACCAGCAATAGCGGGAATTTCTTTATTGGGAGTTGTAATTGTTGTAGTTGTAGAGGCGATTGAATCTTCTTTAAAAATCAGCACTTTATAGAACCAAAATGAGCGATACGAGCAATATCGCTGTTGCTTCGGTTGTTGGTCAGCTTTACCAGCAGGCTGAAGAGGAGGTGATGCAGTTGAGAAGGCAAATCCGAGCAAGGAGAAGATTGATGCGGCAGAGGAGGCTCAGAAGGCAGGCTTTGCTCACCCATCTATTGCCAACTGGTAGGCATTTTAAGATTGACAGCCTATTTCCTACTTTTATCTTTAAAAAAACATTGAGGATGGTATTAAAAACGTGATCAGGTTGAAATTGTGACTATTTTTCAATAAATAATTAAAATGAAGACCCAATTTTAACATTAATAACAGTAGGGTTAAGCTACTTTATTGCACCTACTGACCTTCACAGCATTGATTAAGAAAGGAAAAAACATATTTTTATGTCTGTCCACCTTTACAATGATTAATCTATAAATTATGTGCAGTTAGTTCAGCCCATTTTTTCAGTGAAATGGTAAAAATACCAGAGAAGGGAAGCCATTTGCTACATTTACTTTACATTTTACCTTTTCTTTCTTGAGAACTATAATAATCTGCATGTTAAGCAGGTATAGTTTTATGCTGTGAAAAGGTGACAACTGAAAAAAAACAATTATGGTAACATTTGGCATTTTTTCTTTACAGGAAGAAACAGAAACCAAATATGTGAGGATAAACACCTCTGTGCCAACCCTCCAAATATTTTTTAATGAAGGGGACCTGAAACCAGCCTTCTAGCTAAACAGGGCCACCATCGTCCTCCTCCTTCAGCTGCTGTCCATCAGAAGGTCCATGGATGGCCACAGGAGATAGAGGTGCTGGTGACCCTCTACTGGCTGGCCTGCGGTGCATCCTATAGGGAAACAGCTTGCCAGTAAGATTTCTTACCTTCTTGTCCTTAAATAGAGCCAACAATGACACACAATTGATACATAGATTATATTAATTGGATAGAAGATTAAGACATATCAGCATATTACCTAAATTACAAGTTAATTTTATATTTGGTACAGGTCTAGTGGAGGCACGCTACAACAGGCACCACGCCAAGGCTGATAAACATCATTGAGCGTGTCTTTGGTGGTCTGAAGACACGGTGGCGTTTCATCTTCTTAAGGGCGCTGTAGGTCTGCCCGACGTTTGCCCCAAAAGTAATCGCCGCCAGCTGCATCCTCCACAATATTTGTATAGAGGCAGGGGACCAGCTGGACGTGGAGGACGAGACGGTGGACCCAGAGGAGGATGACTATCCGGCGGCTGAAGACAGGGAGCTGCTCCAGCTGGCTGCATGTTTAAGTGAACATGACTACACCTGACCTAATGTAGATCAGTTCTAGTCATGTTCACATGCTGCTTCATTTCTTTTTTTTTTTCACCACCTGGAAAAATACATTAAATAATGAGTAAATTAATTTCCATTCCAACTATTTTTAATTGTAAGTTTATAGGCGTTGTCTATTTGTATGAGATCTTAATAGGAGTTATTTCTTTGTTTTAAACCATGTTAGTAACTGTTAATCATTTGTTGAATATATTACACCTTCATTCTGTTCCAAAGATTAAACATTTGTATAAAATAAATGTCTGTTTTTTCATATACTATTATTACTATTGTTTTCTTTCCCTCTTTCTCCTCTCAATTATTTGTGTCCTGACTCAGAAGAAACTCACTTAGATAGGAAAAACATTTATAGAATTTATTTATTTATTTTATATGCTGCTGTCGTCCTAGGGAGAGATTTTCAATTTATTCCAGCAAGTATTGAGTTAATAAAGCAACACACGTCAGTCAGATAAACACAAAACAAATAAATCATAACCAGCGGTATTATGCACACTACTTTTTTTAATTACGCACTAACTCTGTAAACAGGCCACATAGGGAAGCTTAAAAGTATAATGTTCTCACCTCAAATGATCTGAAAACGTACTTTTGAAGAACAACAGCAGCAGAAAAGAGAATTTTTTTACTTACCGCTGTGAGCTCTGTTTGCGCTGTCTGGAATCAAGCTGCGGCCGCGGTGCATTCTGGGCAAGCGGTCAGTCTGAAGAACGCACAAGTCTGCTCTGATGCATGCTCGATAAAGAGGGCGGGGCGAGAACAACATCCGGGGAATTCGGCGCGTTCTCGATTTGGCGTACTCTAGATTGGAACAGTGCTCGGGCGGAGGCTGATGACGTGTCACGAGCACACGAGCACACGAGAACGCTCAAGAACGCATATTGAGAAACGGCCATTAACAGCTGCAGTCAGACCAAGTGGAAAAAGAGGAAGTAGAAATACATGAAGTGGAAAAAGGGGAGAAGGAAATAAAAAGGGCAGGCAAAAATTGTGTTGGTAAAAAAACAGTTAGGAAAGTTAGAGGCAGAAATAAATTATTGTTTCAGAAATATAAGTTTAAAATAAAATAGAAAGAAATATTTATGGTGGAGGAAAAACATGCTTTAGAAATTTTGCTTTAAAAACAAGAAGTAGAAATAAACGAAGTGGAGAAAGGGGAAAAGGAAATAAAAGGGCAGGTGTAAATCCTTTGGGTAAAAAAACAGCTAGAAATGTTAGAGGCAGAAATAAATGATTGTTTCAGAAATACAAGGGTTAAAATTAAGTCAGCATAAAAGCATTTATGTCTGTGTGTATTTTTAATTATGGCAGAATTGGTCCTCCATACAAGTGCCTCGTCACAGTGTTTTGATAAGCAAAATTGCATGATCCACAGAAGGGTATAAAAAGGAGAAGACACTATCATGTAACACCTAGAAACCTTTATTTGGAGCAGCTGAGTGACTACCTCTGGTTTGCAAAGTGCAGAGTTGAGGTTAGAGCACACATGAGTGGAAGTAAGGGTTGTAGGTGTGGCTATGAAAGAACTGAGACACTGGGAAAGGCCAGCAAGGAGGAAATCAATGAAGAGGCAATTTTGATGAAGTTGGAGAAGAAAAGCCAATTCAGAAATTAAAACAGTAGTGAAACAGTGATTGGAGATCAGTTTTTGGAACCTTGGCAGTTCCTGAAAGAGAAATGTGCAGTGAGCACCAATGGACTTTGTCTAAGCCTCCTTGCAAAGGTGGCAGACATGGAGAAATGAACAGGTGGCAGAGGAACAAACATTTTTTTAAATTATTATAGAAGGGGGAATTATTAAAAACTTGAATTTTTCTCCCTTGGCATTCATGCGACTAGGAGCTGGTAGAAAGGAGAGAGGGTTTCCAGGCAGGAAGACTGGAGGAGAAAGGATGAGAGGGACAGAGAGTGCTCTAATGACTGACAGCTCCACATGGAAAACAAAATCTGGCTTGCCTGAGCATGACGAGGATTTCTGTGTTAAGGATGGACCAGTCTAGAGAGACACCTGATTGTGCTAGTGTGGTTACAGCTTTGGTGGCGAAAGCTTTATGATCTTGATAAAACACAGAGCAGACATACTTAAGATGAAGGTCAGCAATGAGGGACAGATAGGTATGGAGATCTATATGACGTCCCTGTAAACGCTGAAGGCAGCCAGAAACTCGCCGGTAGAAAGATAATTGGAGAGGCGGGGAGGATTTAAAGATGGCAGTAAAGCCCCTAGAAGAGGTAAGATGTTGGTCAACCTCAGGAGATGTTAGACTGAGAGAAACCACATTAATGAACTTTCCCTGCAGAATGTTGAAGGGGAGCCTGGGTGACATGTTAGCATTCATGGGTATATAGAATCTGTCTAGAGATGGGTAAATGCTGGTGGGAAGGACCAAGGAAAGGGCTGAGAGCCGATTCAGGCAACGTAGATGCAAACTCCTGAAGTTGTGAGGGATGATACAGAGCACTGAAGAGAGTCCATAGATGAGATGAGCAAACAAGGTAGAGATTCAGAGCAGGTCTGATGAGAAGAAGAAGTCAAAGCTAGAGCCGCAAGAGGGGTGGTTTGAGAAGCCTGGATTGGAGGGGAAACTGCTGCAGAAGACAGGCCCAGTGATGCGCCAAAGGGAACCAGAGTGGAAGTCAGGCAGCCTCAGTGCCGGTTTGGAACAGGAATCACAGATTTTCAGGGCTGTTTGCCAGACTGGATAGCAGGAGCAGGTGGGGGAGGGGGATAGGAGGAGGGGTCAGGGTCAGCATACAGCAAAAGCACAGTGAGATGGGCGAGATGAGAGGAGTCCAGGCCGGAGCATGGAAAAATGTCACAAGCTCTAAGCTTGGAAGCTGGAGAGTTAGCTTGGAAGTGGGTTCCCAAAAAAATGCTCCTAGGGGCAGGGCTGGAAAACGGTGCATCAGGCTCTGTGGTGAGACAGCTCAGGGAGCCGGCCAGACAATCAGAATAGACGTTCAACATTATTCAGCTAGATTTGATGTCATTCCAGAAAAGTAAAAAACAAAACTGGACTTTTTTTTCCGAAGTCTGAAGACGTTTCCTGACAGTTTCTACTGCCTCTGATATAGGTATGCAAGTGAAAAGTGAAGTGACATCGAAAGACACCAGACACCATGTCACTTCACTTTTCACTTGCATACCTATATCAGAGGCAGTAGAAACTGTCAGAAAACGTCTTTAGACTTCGAAACAAAGTCCAGTTTTTTTTTTTTTTTACTTTTTTGGAATGACCATGACCTGAATGACTGAGAATCTTCACCACCATAGATTTGTTGTTGAAGCTCAGCTGAAAAGCAGGAGAGTCCGTGGATGGAGAGCCTTATAAGTAAAGAGATGAGGACTTGCCACCGATTGGCTTGCACACAAGCACATGACAAGGTAATCATTGGATGAAGGTGCGGCCGTGGTGAGTCTCCCAGTTTCAATTTATGTCTAAACTTTATTATTGTAAAAAAAAAAAAAGTACTGTGCTATAAAACTACTGAGGGAATGTTATATACTGGATCTGTTCCAAAAGTAACACCTTGTTATTACTCATCTCTGATTTTAAATAACAACTTTGCCACTGATTGTTTTATAACTTTTGAGCAGAATTTTTAACAACCTGCGTTTTATACATTTGGAACATTTCACTTCATCATGGGGCTCTAAATTGATTTAGTTTGAAAATTATGGTTGTGTGGTCCTAAAGACGTTAATCTTTCCTATGAATAACCAACCTGTGAGGGGTTGAATATTAACTACAGAAGGCATCCTTCCTGTTAAACTTTGAGCAGCTAAAATGGTTGCTGTAAACACCACAATAAAACCATAAAGCAACCATCCTGTGTATCCTGGTATGAATTAACATACAATTTTGCAGAAGATTTGGTTACATATAACTGTAAAATAACTCAAAATTATAGGAGGGGTAGCATGACTTTGATTCAGATTTGATATATTTTACATATAAGTCATTTTAAAAAGTTGTTTTATTAGTACAGGAAACAGGGAGAGAACATCCATATCGGAGTCTTAAGACTTTGACCTCATACTTCACAGAGAGAAGCGGAGACTACAATGCTGCTGAAATGGTACGTTTAACATTTAGTTGTTCTAAAATGTTTGCTTTGTAACTTGCTATTATTTTATGTGCCATAGATAGTAATTTATGAAGAAAATACTAGATGTATGAGTACCGGCACACTATGTGTAATTAAAGAAAAAACTTAAATGTGAGTTATTTTGGCACGGTTATTGAAACGTTTCTGTCACTGGCAATAAAGCTTCAGTAGTCGTTTTCGGGATGACTTCTTGAGTCTCTCAAATCATCAAGGTTTTGGGTTTGTCATTTTTAATTTTCCTCAAAACATTTTTGATGTAACATTAATGTTGAAACCCGGGTTTTAAATACAATTTTGACATTTAAACCCTCAAATTGTAAAGCCTGAACTTGTAGCGAATTTGCCAAGACATTCACTCTTGGAGGGATGACAAATGTCCCAGATGTGTATTAGAATATGCTTAGAGCCTTTTTTTAGAGTCATTTCTATGTCTATCCTGCTTTGCATTGTCTTTTTGTCATATATGTGCTCAAGAGCAAGAATAAACCAGTGGTATCACCTGCTGATCAAATAATAAAGTGTGTTTCATTAGCAAGCTGTGATTGGTAGTATCAAATCCTATGGATTCTGGGAGGCTATGGTCAGTTTATTTATTTTTTTTATTTTAGTAATTGTTTTTACCATGACTGAATGAGTAAAATGTAGTCTAAAGTTGTCAAATAAATTGTCGTAGTACTCTGGTAAGTTAATGCATCACACTTACCCAGTATTGGAAGGCTTTCAAATTTTGTCATTAATTTGTTTGATCAGTTAAAACAAATAGGGTTATGATTTCTCATTAGTTGGTATAGTTCCACATTTCAGTCATATGTGTGTGTATGTTTCAGTTTTTGTCTCTCCAAGATGGTTCACAAGAAGGATAGGAATGTCTTTGGACTCATTATCAGCTTACTTCTTCTGATGCACACCACTGAAGGTAAGTTCTAAACTGTGCTAGAGAGTTGTTTCAGAAATGGACTTGGGTTGCAATTAAGTTGCAAAGACTTGAGATTGAACTCTTAGTCTAGTACTCAAGCTTTACTAACAACCCAGTCTTGTGTAATACGGAGTAAAATCAATCTGGTACATACGTTGCAGACCAAGGCTCTGACAGGTGATGGGCTGCAGATAAATATTTTCCAATAAAATGTGTTTTGATTGTTTTACCAATCAGATTTACAGACTATCAAGGGTTTAATAAGTCCGTGTGAGCTGCAGTTTCATAATATTGACCACACTAGTGTCTCCTAAATTAAAATATATGTTGAATTACTTGTGGTTGTTTCAGAACCAAAATAACAAGATAAACATCTCAATCTCTTGCTGTATCATTACAAAGGCTCACCAAAATAAAAGTTCAATTAATTGAATTTTTTTTTCTAATTTTACCCTCATTTACTCACTGGTCTGTGACTATCTCATGTTATGATTTATAGGATTGCTTAAATGTTTAGACTTAGTAACTAAGTATTTATTGTAGGTGCTGTAAAACATAAAGCAAGAATAAAACCTAACAATATAATCATGATATAAACCCATGGTAAAACAAAAGTTTTCAAAAAAATTTTCACAATAGCAAAGTAGCAGGGGAATGCTACACTTTTCTTCCTGAAATTGTGATGTGGTGCCACGCCCTATTGATAGGCCGCCACTGAAACACCACATTGTATTAAAAAACTGGAATTAGAACAAAGTATTTTCTATAAAAATGTGATGGTTGTTTACATAATCAGAATTTGTCCCTGAAAAGAAGCCCTCTTCCAATTTAAGGCACGGATTGTCTCATTAAATCTAACTGGTGCTCCAGCAGATCTTTTATACACAAACCCTTCAGTCTATAGGCTGTGGAAGCAGTGAGGCTGAAACCAGGTCAAAAATCTTCATGGTTATATGAAATATCAAGAAAATAGCTTTGCTCATAATAATTTGTCTCTGGTTAACTTTATTGGAAGGCAAAGACATCCTGAAATAATAAATGCTCTTTTTTCAGGTCAGTCAGAGGAGACAGATTTGTCTCACACAATTAAAGCAATGACTTGTGACGATGTGGTTTTGCCATGTCATGTGGAACCTCCTGGAGACCAATCTCTAGCATCAGTGGAGTGGGGGAGACCAGACCTGATGCCAAGATTTGTGTATGTTTGGTACAACCAGAAAGAATATTTATCCGACCAAAACACAGCCTACAGGGGAAGAACGTCACTGTTCCACAACAAACTGATGGATGGAGATGTTTCACTGAAGCTCTCTAATGTGACACACTTTGACAATGGAAAATACAGATGCTACAATCCAAGAGATAAAACAGAATACTTTGTTGAGCTCCTTGTTGGTGAGTAAACCAACTCTGCATTTAATTGTTGTTTAATTTTTTTTTGTAAACAGGATTGATCAGAAGTCTTATTTAAAAACCACATGGGTCATATTTTGAGGTAGGTTTTTGACATAAATATCATCTTAGAGTCTGGTTTAAAATTCTACAAATCAGTGCAAAGATAAGACAAGAAGCATGGGAAAACTAACAAAGGTGGATTATTAAACTTGTCTGAAAAACATTAAAACAAATACACTATTTTACACCAAAAAAAGGACTTCAGAAAAATAACCATGAGGAGGTGTATATTTTGGTGACCTGTCCATCACAACATCATCCATTTCTGCTCTGTTATTCATCCCATTTTGGTTGTAAAAACAGATGTTTTAGCTCACATAGCAGATCAATCCCTCTTGGTTTAGAGTTTTGTTAAAATAAACAATGTAGGGGCTGATCTTCAAAGATTGTGACCACAATGGAAGAGAATTGTGTCTGCCTCATTTAAATGAGTAAATTGTGTGTGCTGGCAGTTTCAGATTGGCAATAGAAGAAAGAGGAAGTTCTAAGCAACCTTTTTACAAAAATTCATGATGATGTAAAACTGTATGAGTAAACAATTATCAATTATTTTGGAAACACAAAAAGTTTTAACCTTCTGACCTTCTGCTTTGACTCAGAAGATTTAATGTAGCTGTTTAAGAAAATACAGAATAACAGAGAAAACCCATGCCTCTTACATCCAGCCTCATTATATTTCTTTTCTAAAGGGAAAAAATACAATCACACCCAAACTGAAGACAGAAATGTTCTCTTATTTATGCATATCACTCTGATCAGCTCTCAGTCCAAAGCAGACCAAGTGCAAAGTTTTCAGCAATTCAACATGAAAATCCAACAAGGTGGATAAAGTCCAGAGCTCTGTCAGCACTGTCTCCTTTGAAAACAATCACTGTTTGAATAATTGTGAACACTATACACTAGAGCCACATTCACCCAACTTAAGGGGTTAAGTGCCTTGCCCAGGAGCACAAGCTGGAGTCAAACCAATAACCTTCCGATTGCAAGACAACTACCTAACTCATCAAGCCACAGTCTACCAGAATTTATGCCTATTTTAGGTTCAGGCTAAAGGTAACCAGACTAGTCCTACTAGTAAAATTCTGCAGAAGAAATATATTAGATTATATTTTACAAGAAGGCACATTAATCAAATCAAAAACTTTAGACCAAGTTCATTTGATACCATTTATACGAAGAAAGTTTTTTTTTAAAAACATTATATGGGTAATGTAGCCTATATACCATTTTGTATTTAGAGCTAATAATTAGTGATTTTTCAAATGAACATGTTTTCTAGGTCATATTATGTGTCCACTGAAGATAATGTTTTCCGAAGATCCTTCATTCTAGCTTAAGTGACATTTTCATGAGAACTAATGTTAAAATTCAGTAGACAGCTTGAAATTAGCCCATAATCAGAGAATGCATTTTTGTGTGAGAATGTTATATTAAAATACAGACAAAGTTGATGAGCATCCACTCAAAGATAAGAAAGCTTTAATCTTTCCTTTGAATGCTCTGTAACATGATCCCAGCTCCTTGTAGCTGTCGACTTTACCCACAAATTGAAATTTCTTCCTGATGCTCAACAGAAGGTAAAATACTGATTGCTCGAAACTATTTTAAACTGTTTTTAAATATTTCCGATAGGTGAGCACTGCAGTATTCCTATATACCGTGACTGTTAAACATTTAACAATAGATTTCCTCAAAATAATTTGCCTGTTCTCTGATTGTCAGGTTCAGTGTCACCACCTGGATTCAGTTTAGCAGGACTTGATAAAAGCAGCAGTGGAGTGATGTTGGACTGCAGCTCTACAGGCTGGTTTCCAGAACCTGAAATCTTCTGGCTTGACAGGAAGGGAACCATCATGTCTGCTGGAGCTACAGAGACAATCAAAGGTCCTGATGGTCTCTACACAGTCAGCAGCAGAGTTACTGTGGAGAAGAGACACAACAACATTACATGCAGAGTCCAGCAGAAGGACATCAACCAGACCAGGGAGACACACTTTTATGTTCCAGGTAGAAAAATGTAAACACTTTTAGGTTCAAACATTTTAGTTATTGTTCTAACTGTTCTGTTCTGCTGTGTTTCAGATGATTTCTTCATGGCCCAGTCTGGCTGCTCTGTTCACATCACCTTCCATGTAATTTTTGTAATTATGCTTATTTTTGGAGTCTTCCTTCTTATCTGGATAAAGAAACAAAACAAAAGTGAGTACAATGTTTTTTATTCATCTCAGACGTTTTAGTATGAAGCTTATCATACAAAAGCATTTAGCCAGTAATCGGTATTTGTTTCACTGATCTGAACTGCACTAAAGCATAACTTTTATTTCACATTACTACTACTTTCTGCAGAGATGAAGAAGCTAGATGGAAAAGTGAACGAAGAGCAGCAGCTCATGAAAGAAGAGAAACAGAATTTGGCTGAGAAAAAGTCAAACCTCGAGGAGGAGATAAAAAAGGGAAACAAGGATCAGAGAAGCATTGATCAGCAGATTGAAGCATTAATGATGATGTCAGAGGAACTGAAGGAGCAGAAAAAATGTCTCACTGATCAAAGAGAGGAAGTAGAGAAAATGTTAGAAGAGAACGACAGGAAGCTTAAGGCAGTTGATGATGAAGTAGAAAACCAGTCGGGGAACAAGAAAGAAAAGAAAGGACAACAACACCTAAAACTGAAAGGAATCATGACGGAGAGCAGTCACCAACTGCTTGACAGAAGCCAAAGTCATCAACAGATGGAACTGTTTACAGAGAAACTAATGAGTAGAATTTCTGATGAGGTCACCAAGCTGAAGGAGAGAAAACAGGAATTAGATAAACATGTGGAGGAATTACAAAAACAGCTGAAAGAAATGGAGACACAGATGTGATTTCACTGCTGACAATAATAAATCAAGTTTGCATTTTTTCTGCATCGTCATGATGTGAGAAAAGTTTAAACATCTGATTTACTACATATTTTGTGACCTTTTTCTGATTCTAAGCAAAAGCGAAGGTTCAGAAGTAGTTTTGAATTTGATTAATTTGTTGAGTGCATAAAATAATAATGTCTAATGCTTTAAACATATTTCACAGGACGAACTGGAAAACATGCTTCGAACATCCCTTAAATATGAGTAAAATCTATATTTTTGTCAATGTAACACATCTATCTTAAAGCTTTTAGCTAAATAAATGTTTATTAAAAGGCACAGTAAATATATTTGAAGATAAATGAATGCCTAATTAGCAACCATACTGAACTTTCTTCAATGTTTTCCATGCATTGATCTCTGTGTATTTGTATCTTTAATTTCTAATTTGAATTAAGATATATAAGCTCATCCATGTAGTGTTGTAATTCAACAAGTGGCCATATTTTTAGATAACATGTATTTTTATCACAGCAGTCTTGCAGATTCTTGATTGGATAAATTAAGCCCAGAGACAGATTTTTATTAAGGTTATTTCAGTGTTTTTTCTTTTTGTTTTTTTTTACTAAATACTCTTGAGGCACCTTGAATATATGTATTTTCCATTTGTAAGAAAAATACATCTAGTTCAACATTTCACTGTTTGGTTGAGTTTCTATCACTGATGGAGCAGCTGATTACCTGACTTATAAAATAATAAGTCCCTAATACTCATTAATAAAACAATGCTGGCTTCAATTAAACAAAACGCCTAAAAATGTGAATTTAATGTTAGGAACATTAATCATTTCCCTCTAATCAACATTACATCCTGACTGTATTCTAATGGACAAAATGTCATGAAACCTCACCCACATTTTTATGACCTGTGTCCAATTGACACAGGTCATAAAAATGCAAGAGAATCCTTCTTCTCAGAGATCATCAAGAAAAACAGTAATAATGCTCGTGTCTTATTTTCCACAGTCGACAGGTTAACAAATCCTCCTGTGTCAGTGGCTTCTGAACTCCACTCCACCAGGGCCTGCAACGAACTTGCTAACTTCTTTACTGAAAAAATCCAAAAGATTAGAGGATCTGTTTGTACATCCATACTAAGTTCAGTACCAAAGTTGTCTCCAACTAGAATTGATCTTGACCAAATGTCCCAATTCAGCCAAATAAACTCCAAAAGCTTAGAGGAGATCATTCAGCAGCTAAGTTCCTCCTCAAGCTGCCTTGATGTTCTCCCCACAGCTTTCTTTAAAAAAGTTTTACCTGTCATAGCGTCTGATTTGACTCAGATAATAAACGCGTCCCTTCTGTCAGGTGGTTTCCCCCAGTCCCTAAAAACAGCAATTATCAAACCACTGCTGAAAAAGAACAATTTAGACAAACTTCTACTCCAGAACTACAGGCCCATCTCAAACCTCCCCTTTATCAGTAAGATCATTAAAAAAGCCGTATTTCAACAATTAAACACCTTCTTAACAACGACCAGCCGCTTTGACGTTTTCCAGTCTGGTTTCCGTGCTCACCACAGTACAGAGACCGCCCTTATCAAGGTGTTTAATGACATCCATATAAATACAGATTGTGGAAGAACCACCGTGCTGGTTCTATTGGACCTCAGTGCAGCATTTGATACTGTCGATCACTCGATTCTGTTAGAACGCCTGGAGAACTGGGTCGGCCTCAGTGGTACAGCTCTCCAATGGTTTAAATCCTACTTAAAGGACAGGGAATTTTTTGTATCAATAGGTAATTTTACATCAGAGATGACAAAAATCACATGTGGGGTTCCCCAAGGGTCCATCCTGGGTCCCCTCCTATTCAGTATCTACATGCTCCCTCTAACTCAGATAATAAAAAACAACAACATCAGCTACCATAACTATGCAGACGACACACAGCTCTACATCACCATGTCACCAGGTGACTATGGACCAGTTCAGGCACTGAGTAAATGCCTAGAAGAAATCAATACGTGGGTGTGCCAAAATTTTCTTCAACTGAATAAAAACAAAACTGAAGTAATAACATTTGGACCAATAGAGGAGAGATCAAAAGTTAGTACACAGCTTCAGCTACTTCAGCTAGAAACCACTGATCAGGTGTGATGGACTCAGACCTGAACCTCTAAAAGCATCTAAAGACAATTACAAGGTCGGCTTTCTATCACCTGAAGAACATTTCCAGGATTAAAGGACTGATGTCTCAGCAGGATCTGGAAAAACTAATCCATGCGTTTATCTTTAGTAGAATTGATTACTGCAACTGTGTTTTCACAGGTCTGCCTAAAAAGTGGATCAGACAGCTGCAGCTGATCCAGAACGCTGCTGCCCGCGTCCTCACTAAGACTAAGAAAGTAGAGCACATAACCCCAGTTCTAAAGTCCTTACACTGGCTCCCTGTATCTCAGAGAATAGACTTTAAAATACTTCTGTTAGTCTATAAATCCCTAAATGGCTTAGCACCTAAATACATCACAGACTTGTTATCAGCGTATCAACCCTCCAGACCACTCAGGTCGTCTGGCTCCAGCCTGCTCTGCATACCTAGAACCAGAACTAAACAAGGAGAAGCAGAATTTAGTTCCTATGCTCCACTTATCTGGAACAAACTTCCAGAAAACTGTAAAAGTGCGGAAAGCCTGAGTTCCTTTAAATCAAGATTAAAAACACATTTGTTTAAAATTGCCTTTGACTGTTCTAGTTAAACAGTTTTACTGTTTAAAATTTTTTTTTTTTACTACATTCTATCCCTACTTGCTTTTATTCTATTTTCTATCTACATTTTATTATTTTGCTATATCTTAATCATGTAAAGCACTTTGTATTGTCTTGTACTGAATTGTGCTATATAAATAAAGTTGCCTTGCCTTGCCTTGTAAAATAACAGGGAAGGAGAAAGTACACCGTCTATTGGTTGTAGAGTCTGGCTTCTCATCTCTGTCTGACTCCGTCTTTCACATCATTGTACACAAATTTGGGCCCATTGTTTCTTTAGTTCACTGTTATTTAGAAAATCTCACATTCATAATTAAAATAGTGTTGTGTTTTTTGTTTGTTTAGACTATTTTCTTATAAAGACAAGCAGACAGTGTAAAATAGTTGAATGCTTATCAATATTTTTGGACTGAAGTTTGCATTACTTTTTATTTTGACATTAACAAAATTATTAATTCAAACAGTGATTCTAAAAACTTTGATGTAGCTCTTAGGAAACAACCATAATAGAGTAATAACGTCCACTATTGGGGTGAGGCAGGCAAGCAGACACAGTCAACTTTAATGGAAGAGTCCAGCTGGCTGAGCACACAGGATCTGGTAGAGGCAGGGTACTTCACACTGGACCAGATGAGATCAGATGGGATGAGAAGAGAAGAGACGTTCTGGCAGGGATGACATGACTGAAGCAGGTATAAGTAGACAGGTGCACAGGTGAGCCGAGATCCGGCTAATCATGATCCGGCTAATTGGTTTCTTTGAACACACCTGTTGTTTATGATTAGTATGGCTGGATTGAGTTATCTGAGACAACTGCGCGTTCATGCGTTTGTTTAAAAGGGGAAATGTATCCGTCAGGATTTGTCACGATGACCCGAACACACACCACACACAGAGCTTCGTTTAGAAGGTTTATTGAGGGTTGATGGGTTATGGAGGAAGGAAACCAGAGTCCGTTACTGGGATGGAGCGAGTGGATGAGGAAGGCAGGAGCTGGCAGAAGGGAAGGAGGCTGAAGGACCGCAGGAGAGCCTTGGGATGGGACCCAGGGCTGGCCGGAGAGCTTCGGAGCGGGATCCGAGTCAGAACCTTGTGACGGGACACAAGGGACGGGGCCTGAGCTGGGCTTGGAGCGGGATCCAAGCGGGGCAGCCTCTTGGAGATGGATCCAAGTGGAGCTGCGAGGGAGGAGTGCGGTCAGCAGCGGGGAGCGAAGACGTGAGTCCTTCTGATGAGGAAGGTAGCGAGACACTCGTGTGCAGAAGAAAAGACGGACTGGCGGTGAAGAGGAGACTGAGAAGGGTTTATATGGAGAGGCTGGCAGGTGGATTGAGTCCAAGATGATTAGAGCTAGACAGGTGTAGATGATCAGGCTGAGTGGAGACCGAGCTGGGCTGAGGAGGAAGGCGCTGGAAACCTCCAGAGGCAGGTAGGTCATGACAGTATCGATAGTAGAAACAATGATCAGCAACGCTGCTATTGGCTGTTCAGCATGGCCAAAGAACGCCCACAGTTTTTCTCCCAATCAGAACACGAGCTTTTAATGGAAGGTTATGCCGAATTTCAGCAAAAATTTCATCGAAAATCTCTTCCGACCAGAGCTTAGTCCAGATGGCAGCAACCAGAGAGCCCAGGGGTCCGTGCTTCGTACGTTGCTTAAAACATCCGAGATCAAATGACACATCCAAGATGATTTCATCCGGCTAATCCTGATCCGGCTAATTGGGTTCTTCGAACACACCTGTTGTTTATGATTAGTATGGCTGGATTGAGTTATCTGAGATAACTGCGTGTTCATGTGTTGCTTTAAAAGGGGAAATGTATCGATAGTAGAAACAATGATCAGCAACGCTGCTATTGGCTGTTCAGCATGGCCAAAGAACGCCCACAGTTTTTCTCCCAAGCAGAACAAGAGCTTTTAATGGAAGGTTATGCCGAATTTGAGTCATTAATTAAAACGACAGGGAACACCTCAAAGTCTGCTAAAGCCAGGAGAGAGGGCTGGCAAAAAGCAGCAGACAAATTACATGCATAAGTGCTGTCCATGTTAGATGTTTCTATCACTTTCTACAGTATGTATTTTTGCATTTTAATAATCTCATATTTACTTTGTTCTTTTATGTCAGAGCCTCCACAGGAGCCACTAGAACATGGGGACAAGTAAAAGTGAAATACAAGAATATTCTATAAAATGGTAGCCTTTAATTATTATACTGTATTTTAAAAAGCCACTTGTTATGGCAACAGATCCAAATTTCGGTGTCATTCCTTAGACACGGGAAGTAAAGGACGCATGCAAACTGGGAATTTTAACCAAAAAATTCTTTATCTATAAAAAACGAAGTTCTTCCTTTTCCAAGTCATCCACAGTTTACACAGTAAAACTGTATTGCTCCGTGTCTAGATAATCCATCCATAGTTTTTTCTAATACAATATACGGCTTGACAGGAAGCAAGCCTTTCAAAGTAAAACTAAACTTCACAATAAAATGGCCCGAACAAATCTTCTTACTGAATAGGATAAAAATAAAAAGCAAACCATCACATAAATAACTTAAATATTTTCTATTTATCGCTCTAACACCACTTTTTCCTCTTTAAAAGCCACTGTTAAATGATGTGTTTGTCTGTTTATAACAGCCACCAAGAAAAATCTCTCTACAATTACACTGTCGCTCTGCGCTGAAGGATCCTACGGTGGCCCAGAGGTGTCACCGCTAATACAAAAGCCGCAACACAATTACAAGAGCCGCAACACTAATACAACAGCCGCAACACAATTACAAAAGCCACAATGGAAATATAAAACTACAACGGAAGTGACGCAACAGTTGGTCGTTATACATGACGGTAGAAGAAGAAGAAGCTGACCCGGCAAAAAAAACAAAGAAGAAGGAGCTTTGCTTGTGGACTCACAAGCAAATATTGCCCGTTTGATAAGTAAGTAAAACATTTTTTCTTTAGTTATATATGGTACAGGTGTACCGCTATGCCAGAGAGTGGGTTTACTGACAACTTCAAGTTTGTTAACCCTGTGAAGAGAGAAACATTGCATTTTAGATTTGCGAGTCAGTGGTTACCATGGAAACAAGTCAGACAATTTCGGATAACTTGCTTTGCTTAGCGACAGTATGGTGCATAAAACGGAGAATTTATCACTCAGAAACTCCCGAACTGGAAGTTATAACTCCAACTGTATTATACTTTGGTTAAATTGTTTAAATCGTATCCATAGCCTCACTGAGTTGCTCTTTACAGTTCATAATTGAAAGAAATCACAGCGCAATCGAAAGGTAGTTGTTTTTTGTTATTGCCGATGTTGCTTTTTCCTTTAGCAGAAGACTCCTCTTACACAGATGCACCACAGAGCGCCAGAGTGATGCCTGTGGTGATCAATCTCTACAACGCCTCCCTCAGGGATTCAGACACCAACCCTCTGTATTGACATTTATTACTGTGAATGCAGTAGGCATTCACAGTTCTTGAGATCCTGTTTCTCTTTATTCTTCTTATTATTATTACTGTGAATGCAGTAGGCATTCACAGTTCTTGAGATCCTGTTTCTCTTTATTCTTTATTCTTCTTATTACTGTGAATGCAGTAGGCATTCACAGTTCTTGAGATCCTGTTTCTCTTTATTCTTTATTACTGTGAATGCAGTAGGCATTCACAGTTCTTGAGATCCTGTTTCTCTTTATTCTTTATTCTTCTTCTTCTTCTTCTTCTTCTTCTTCTTAGTGTTTATTCTTCCTAATGCGTTTTTACTGTTTAAAGTTTGATTCGCTTCTCCTCCTACAATTTTTCTCCGATTTCAACCATTCAACTTTTAAACTATTCAGCTTCTTCTGGAATCGATGGCTATATCTTTTTGTAGTTTTAACTCTTCAACTTTTTAAAATATTCAGCTTTTTCTGCAAATTTTCAGCTTTTTTTCTCCCATAGGAAATGAATGTAATTCACTGAAATTCTGCTCATTTCAGCTGCTTTTTGACAGCTTACTGCTTCAGCCTACTTTCAGCTAGAAACGCCATTCAACTTTTAAAATGTAGTGATATCTTTCAGCTATTATGGTATATTTCAGCTTTTTCATATCTTTTACCATTTTCATATAGTACCTCCTTAAAATAATTTTGGCTTTTCAAGAAATTCAGCAAATAACATGCGTTGCTATGGTCGTCAAGGAGGCAGTTATAGAGTGCGCACTCTAGAAATTCAACAAATTCTTCTTCTCCGAACAACTTCTTCTCAGTCACTCAATTTTCAACCTATCCACATAAATTATACATCAAAACGTAGGAATTTTTGTCTGGATTCAGGAAATGTAACCCTCATTGCTGTAGCATTTATAGATTTTTCGCAAATCACCTCAGAGCGACACAAACCCGAAACCTCCCCCATTCATTTCCTATGGAGCGGTTTTGAAAAATGACGCCTGAAAATTGAAAACATCACACGTTTTCGCATCGTCGCTACTCTGAAACCGTTTCATGTACAAGCATGAGACTTTCACACATGAATGTCCCGACCCTTCTGGCACTCATAAAAAAGGAATTGTTTGGATAACTGTTACGGTTTTACCGCAGGAACAATTTGTTCGGGAGTAGCGAATGTGCAAATTCCTGAAAACGCTTTTCAGCTGCATTTTCCCACATCATCCACTTTTTTACATCGTCGCTGTGCCTACACCGATTTTTGTACAAACATGAAAATGGGCACCATAGTCCTCAAAAGCCTGCTGATACTCATAGTGAAAGAATTATTTTGATATCTCTTATACTTTTTCAGCTACAGCGATTTGTTCGGGACCGTTTTTAGAGGATTTCTGAAAGTCCATAAAAATTACCTTTTATATCATAATTTTTCACGCCTTTATTAAACTTTTTCCAGCAAAAACCGATAGCCTGTCTTCTTCCCCTATCCGTTACGAAATAAACGCAGAAAAAATTACGTCTCTACCATTTACGGATCAGGAGATATGGAGCGTTGTTCGGGGCAAAGTTCTCCATTATAATCCAATGGGACTTATTGTGAGCAAAGTCTCTGCACTTCGGTAGACTGGCCCGCTGCAGGTGTGAGTGAGTTTCCATGACGACGGAACTCTGAGGGCCAGAGGGAGAAGCTCCATTGGGATACAATGGCAACTTTCGACGCCCGCTGCAGCGGCTGTGATTAATGTAGGAATCTGAAATTCGCACAGTCACTTCCTCTTAACATTTTTAAATTTTCAAGTGACTTTCAGCCATGTGTCACTTTTCTGTCCCATTTTGGATTTCACATGCTTTCCTATTGGGCCTTTGCTTCCAACAGGATCTGGCATGATGCCCAGACACGACATAATTGGCCAATACAGCACCACCCACATGTGGGAAATGGCGCTACTGACCATTTTGGTCAAATGTTGAGTTCTGGGCCCAGATGTGGTGAGGCTGAGTTGCTAAAGGAGGCCAATCTGACTTATGACCTTTGGTGACCTTTGGTGACATTAAGTATTGGCACCCTTTTTGAGGCACTTCCCAGTACAGGATTTGGACCAAACTGACAGAGTACACTCACCTGGTGATACTGAACACAACCCTGTTAGCGGCTAACGGTTAGCATGTTGCTAATTGGAAGTAGCTCTAGGAAGCTCGGACAAACTTCTGCTTTACAGAGTCTTTACCTCCTTTATACAGAATGCTCCACTATAAATTTGGGCCACGTCACGTAAAGCATCTCCAAGCTAGGAGGTGTCAAACATCCAATGCTTTTCAATGGGGGCGAAACCCCTTATACTCCCTAGAAATGCAGGCCCACATATGGCTACAGTATATTCAAGTTTGAAATTCTACTTCTGCTTTGTTAAATGATTCAGTGTTTAGAATGAGTTAGGAAATGTTTGGTGCCTTACCCTCAGTTTTTTCTTCTTCTAATCATTCAGCTATGGTTCTTTCATGTTCAAATTCTTCAACTCTTTCAAATTCTTCAACTTTTTCAACTTCTTCAACTTTTTCAACTTCTTCAATGCTTTTCAGCTATTTTTTCTCTTCTTCAAAGATCTTCTGCATCTTTTGCTCAATCATTCAGCTATCTGCATTCACAGTGCATTTTCGCAGGAAATGCAAATTTTTCTAGTTCTTCTTCTTCTTCTTCTTCTTCTTCTTCTTAGTGTTTATTCTTCCTAATGCGTTTTTACTGTTTAAAGTTTGATTCGCTTCTCCTCCTACAATTTTTCTCCGATTTCAACCATTCAACTTTTAAACTATTCAGCTTCTTCTGGAATCGATGGCTATATCTTTTTGTAGTTTTAACTCTTCAACTTTTTAAAATATTCAGCTTTTTCTGCAAATTTTCAGCTTTTTTTCTCCCATAGGAAATGAATGTAATTCACTGAAATTCTGCTCATTTCAGCTGCTTTTTGACAGCTTACTGCTTCAGCCTACTTTCAGCTAGAAACGCCATTCAACTTTTAAAATGTAGTGATATCTTTCAGCTATTATGGTATATTTCAGCTTTTTCATATCTTTTACCATTTTCATATAGTACCTCCTTAAAATAATTTTGGCTTTTCAAGAAATTCAGCAAATAACATGCGTTGCTATGGTCGTCAAGGAGGCAGTTATAGAGTGCGCACTCTAGAAATTCAACAAATTCTTCTTCTCCGAACAACTTCTTCTCAGTCACTCAATTTTCAACCTATCCACATAAATTATACATCAAAACGTAGGAATTTTTGTCTGGATTCAGGAAATGTAACCCTCATTGCTGTAGCATTTATAGATTTTTCGCAAATCACCTCAGAGCGACACAAACCCGAAACCTCCCCCATTCATTTCCTATGGAGCGGTTTTGAAAAATGACGCCTGAAAATTGAAAACATCACACGTTTTCGCATCGTCGCTACTCCGAAACCGTTTCACGTACAAGCATGAGACTTTCACACATGAATGTTCCGACCCTTCTGGCACTCATAAAAAAGGAATTGTTTGGATAACTGTTACGGTTTTACCGCAGGAACAATTTGTTCGGGAGTAGCGAATGTGCAAATTCCTGAAAACGCTTTTCAGCTGCATTTTCCCACATCATCCACTTTTTTACATCGTCGCTGTGCCTACACCGATTTTTGTACAAACATGAAAATGGGCACCATAGTCCTCAAAAGCCTGCTGATACTCATAGTGAAAGAATTATTTTGATATCTCTTATACTTTTTCAGCTACAGCGATTTGTTCGGGACCGTTTTTAGAGGATTTCTGAAAGTCCATAAAAATTACCTTTATATCATAATTTTTCACGCCTTTATTAAACTTTTTCCAGCAAAAACCGATAGCCTGTCTTCTTCCCCTATCCGTTACGAAATAAACGCAGAAAGAATTACGTCTCTACCATTTACGGATCAGGAGATATGGAGCGTTGTTCGGGGCAAAGTTCTCCATTATAATCCAATGGGACTTATTAAGAGCAAAGTCTCTGCACTTCGGTAGACTGGCCTGCAGCAGAGGTGTGAGTGAGTTTCCATGACGACGGAACTCTGAGGGCCAGAGGGAGAAGCTCCATTGGGATACAATGGCAACTTTCGACGCCCGCTGCAGCGGCTGGGATTAATGTAGGAATCTGAAATTCGCACAGTCACTTCCTCTTAACATTTTTAAATTTTCAAGTGACTTTCAGCCATGTGTCACTTTTCTGTCCCATTTTGGATTTCACATGCTTTCCTATTGGGCCTTTGCTTCCAACAGGATCTGGCATGATGCCCAGACACGACATAATTGGCCAATACAGCACCACCCACATGTGGGAAATGGCGCTACTGACCATTTTGGTCAAATGTTGAGTTCTGGGCCCAGATGTGGTGAGGCTGAGTTGCTAAAGGAGGCCAATCTGACTCATGACCTTTGGTGACCTTTGGTGACATTAAGTATTGGCACCCTTTTTGAGGCACTTCCCAGTACAGGATTTGGACCAAACTGACAGAGTACACTCACCTGTTGATACTGAACACAACCCTGTTAGCGGCTAACTGTTAGCATGTTGCTAACCGGAAGTAGCTCTAGGAAGGTCCTACAAACTTCTGCTTTACAGAGTCTTTACCTCCTTTATACAGAATGCTCCACTATAAATTTGGGCCACGTCACGTAAAGCATCTCCAAGCTAGGAGGTGTCAAACATCCAATGCTTTTCAATGGGGGCGAAACCCCTTATACTCCCTAGAAATGCAGGCCCACATATGGCTACAGTATATTCAAGTTTGAAATTCTACTTCTGCTTTGTTAAATGATTCAGTGTTTAGAATGAGTTAGGAAATGTTTGGTGCCTTACCCTCAGTTTTTTCTTCTTCTAATCATTCAGCTATTGTTCTTTCATGTTCAAATTCTTCAACTCTTTAAAATTCTTCAACTTTTTCAACTTCTTCAACTTTTCAACTTTTGCAATGCTTTTCAGCTATTTTTTCTCTTCTTCAAAGATCTTCTGCATCTTTTGCTCAATCATTCAGCTATCTGCATTCACAGTGCATTTTCGCAGGAAATGCAAATTTTTCTAGTTACTGTGAATGCAGTAGGCATTCACAGTTATTGAGATCCTCTTTTTTAAAGTTTGATTCGCTTCTCCTCCTACAATTTTTCTCCGATTTCAACCATTCAACTTTTAAACTATTCAGCTTCTTCTGGAATCGATGGCTATATCTTTTTGTATTTATACCTTTTCAACTTTTTAAAATATTCAGCTTTTTCTGCAAATTTTCAGCTTTTTTTTTCTCCCATTGAAAATGAATGTAATTCACTAAAATTCCGCTCATTTCAGCTGCTTTTTGACAGCTTACTGCTTCAGCCTACTTTCAGCTAGAAACGCCATTCAACTTTTAAAATGTAGTGATATCTTTCAACTATTATGGTATATTTCAGCTTTTTCATATCTTTTACCATTTTCATATAGTACCTCCTTAAAATAATTTTGGCTTTTCAAGAAATTCAGCAAATAACATGCGTTGCTATGGTCGTCAAGGAGGCAGTTATAGAGTGCGCACTCTAGAAATTCAACAAATTCTTCTTCTCCGAACAACTTCTTCTCAGTCGCTCAATTTTCAACCTATCCACATAAATTATACATCAAAACGTAGGAATTTTTGTCTGGATTCAGGAAATGTAACCCTCATTGCTGTAGCATTTATAGATTTTTCGCAAATCACCTCAGAGCGACACAAACCCGAAACCTCCCCCATTCATTTCCTATGGAGTGGTTTTGAAAAATGACGCCTGAAAATTGAAAACATCACATGTTTTCGCATCGTCGCTACTCCGAAACCGTTTCATGTACAAGCATGAGACTTTCACACATGAATGTCCCGACCCTTCTGGCACTCATAAAAAAGGAATTGTTTGGATAACTGTTATGGTTTTACCGCAGGAACAATTTGTTCGGGAGTAGCAAATGTGCAAATTCCTGAAAACGCTTTTCAGCTGCATTTTCCCACATCATCCACTTTTTTACATCGTCGCTGTGCCTACACCGATTTTTGTACAAACATGAAAATGGGCACCATAGTCCTCAAAAGCCTGCTGATACTCATAGTGAAAGAATTATTTTGATATCTCTTATACTTTTTCAGCTACAACGATTTGTTCGGGACCGTTTTTAGAGGATTTCTGAAAGTCCATAAAACCTTTATATCATAATTTTTCACGCCTTTATTAAACTTTTTCCAGCAAAAACCGATAGCCTGTCTTCTTCCCCTATCCGTTACGAAAAAAACGCAGAAAAATTTACGTCTCTACCATTTACGGATCAGGAGATATGGAGCGTTGTTCGGGGCAAAGTTCTCCATTATAATCCAATGGGACTTATTGTGAGCAAAGTCTCTGCACTTCGGTAGACTGGCCTGCAGCAGAGGTGTGAGTGAGTTTCCATGACGACGGAACTCTGAGGGCCAGAGAGAGAAGCTCCATTGGGATACAATGGCCACTTTCGACGCCCGCTGCAGCGGCTGTGATTAATGTAGGAATCTGAAATTCGCACAGTCACTTCCTCTTAACATTTTTAAATTTTCAAGTGACTTTCAGCCATGTGTCACTTTTCTGTCCCATTTTGGATTTCACATGCTTTCCTATTGGGCCTTTGCTTCCAACAGGATCTGGCATGATGCCCAGACACAACATAATTGGCCAATACAGCACCACCCACATGTGGGAAATGGCGCTACTGACCATTTTGGTCAAATGTTGAGTTCTGGGCCCAGATGTGGTGAGGCTGAGTTGCTAAAGGAGGCCAATCTGACCCATGAACTTTGGTGACCTTTGGTGACATTAAGTATTGGCACCCTTTTTGAGGCACTTCCCAGTACAGGATTTGGACCAAACTGACAGAGTACACTCACCTGGTGATACTGAACACAACCCTGTTAGCGGCTAACTGTTAGCATGTTGCTAACCGGAAGTAGCTCTAGGAAGGTCCTACAAACTTCTGCTTTACAGAGTCTTTACCTCCTTTATACAGAATGCTCCACTATAAATTTGGGCCATGTCACGTAAAGCATCTCCAAGCTAGGAGGTGTCAAACATCCAATGCTTTTCAATGGGGGCGAAACCCCTTATACTCCCTAGAAATGCAGGCCCACATATGGCTACAGTATATTCAAGTTTGAAATTCTACTTCTGCTTTGTTAAATGATTGAGTGTTTAGAATGAGTTAGGAAATGTTTGGTGCCTTACCCTCAGTTTTTTCTTCTTCTAATCATTCAGCTATTGTTCTTTCATGTTCAAATTCTTCAACTCTTTCAAATTCTTCAACTTTTTCAACTTCTTCAACTTTTTCAACTTCTTCAATGCTTTTCAACTATTTTTTCTCTTCTTCAAAGATCTTCTGCATCTTTTGCTCAATCATTCAGCTATCTGCATTCACAGTGCATTTTCGCAGGAAATGCAAATTTTTCTAGTTCTTTATTCTTCTTCTTCTTAGTGTTTATTCTTCCAAATGCGTTTTTACTGTTTAAAGTTTGATTCGCTTCTCCTCCTACAATTTTTCTCCGATTTCAACCATTCAACTTTTAAACTATTCAGCTTCTTCTGGAATCGATGGCTATATCTTTTTGTACTTTTAACTCTTCAACTTTTTAAAATATTCAGCTTTTTCTGCAAATTTTCAGCTTTTTTTCTCCCATAGGAAATGAATGTAAATCACTAAAATTCCGCTCATTTCAGCTGCTTTTTGACAGCTTACTGCTTCAGCCTACTTTCAGCTAGAAACGTCATTCAACTTTTAAAATGTAGTAATATCTTTTGGCTATTATGGTATGTTTCAGCTTTTTCATATCTTTCACCATTTTCGTATAGTACGTCTTTAAAATAATTTTGGCTTTTCAAGAAATTCAGCAAATAACATGCGTTGCTATGGTCGTCAAGGAGGCTCTTTTAGAGTGCGCACTCTAGAAATTCAACAAATTCTTCTTCTCCGAACAACTTCTTCTCAGTCGCTCAATTTTCAACCTATCCACATAAATTATACATCAAAACGTAGGAATTTTTGTCTGGATTCAGGAAATGTAACCCTCATTGCTGTAGCATTTATAGATTTTTCGCAAATCACCTCAGAGCGACACAAACCCGAAACCTCCCCCATTCATTTCCTATGGAGCGGTTTTGAAAAATGACGCCTGAAAATTGAAAACATCACATGTTTTCGCATCGTCGCTACTCCGAAACCGTTTCATGTACAAGCATGAGACTTTCACACATGAATGTCCCGACCCTTCTGGCACTCATAAAAAAGGAATTGTTTGGATAACTGTTACGGTTTTACCGCAGGAACAATTTGTTCGGGAGTAGCGAATGTGCAAATTCCTGAAAACGCTTTTCAGCTGCATTTTCCCACATCATCCACTTTTTTACATCGTCGCTGTGCCTACACCGATTTTTGTACAAACATGAAAATGGGCACCATAGTCCTCAAAAGCCTGCTGATACTCATAGTGAAAGAATTATTTTGATATCTCTTATACTTTTTCAGCTACAGCGATTTGTTCGGGACCGTTTTTAGAGGATTTCTGAAAGTCCATAAAAATCACCTTTATATCATAATTTTTCACGCCTTTATTAAACTTTTTCCAGCAAAAACCGATAGCCTGTCTTCTTCCCCTATCCGTTACGAAATAAACGCAGAAAAAATTACGTCTCTACCATTTACGGATCAGGAGATATGGAGCGTTGTTCGGGGCAAAGTTCTCCATTACCCTCAGTTTTTTCTTCTTCTAATCATTCAGCTATTGTTCTTTCATGTTCAAATTCTTCAACTCTTTCAAATTCTTCAACTTTTTCAACTTCTTCAATGCTTTTCAGCTATTTTTTCTCTTCTTCAAAGATCTTCTGCATCTTTTGCTCAATCATTCAGCTATCTGCATTCACAGTGCATTTTCGCAGGAAATGCAAATTTTTCTAGTTACTGTGAATGCAGTAGGCATTCACAGTTCTTGAGATCCTGTTTCTCTTTATTCTTTATTCTTCTTCTTCTTCTTCTTCTTCTTCTTCTTAGTGTTTATTCTTCCTAATGCGTTTTTACTGTTTAAAGTTTGATTCGCTTCTCCTCCTACAATTTTTCTCCGATTTCAACCATTCAACTTTTAAACTATTCAGCTTCTTCTGGAATCGATGGCTATATCTTTTTGTAGTTTTAACTCTTCAACTTTTGAAAATATTCAGCTTTTTCTGCAAATTTTCAGCTTTTTTTCTCCCATAGGAAATGAATGTAATTCACTGAAATTCTGCTCATTTCAGCTGCTTTTTGACAGCTTACTGCTTCAGCCTACTTTCAGCTAGAAACGCCATTCAACTTTTAAAATGTAGTGATATCTTTCAGCTATTATGGTATATTTCAGCTTTTCAATATCTTTTACCATTTTCATATAGTACCTCCTTAAAATAATTTTGGCTTTTCAAGAAATTCAGCAAATAACATGCGTTGCTATGGTCGTCAAGGAGGCAGTTATAGAGTGCGCACTCTAGAAATTCAACAAATTCTTCTTCTCCGAACAACTTCTTCTCAGTCACTCAATTTTCAACCTATCCACATAAATTATACATCAAAACGTAGGAATTTTTGTCTGGATTCAGGAAATGTAACCCTCATTGCTGTAGCATTTATAGATTTTTCGCAAATCACCTCAGAGCGACACAAACCCGAAACCTCCCCCATTCATTTCCTATGGAGCGGTTTTGAAAAATGACGCCTGAAAATTGAAAACATCACACGTTTTCGCATCGTCGCTACTCCGAAACCGTTTCACGTACAAGCATGAGACTTTCACACATGAATGTTCCGACCCTTCTGGCACTCATAAAAAAGGAATTGTTTGGATAACTGTTACGGTTTTACCGCAGGAACAATTTGTTCGGGAGTAGCGAATGTGCAAATTCCTGAAAACGCTTTTCAGCTGCATTTTCCCACATCATCCACTTTTTTACATCGTCGCTGTGCCTACACCGATTTTTGTACAAACATGAAAATGGGCACCATAGTCCTCAAAAGCCTGCTGATACTCATAGTGAAAGAATTATTTTGATATCTCTTATACTTTTTCAGCTACAGCGATTTGTTCGGGACCGTTTTTAGAGGATTTCTGAAAGTCCATAAAAATTACCTTTATATCATAATTTTTCACGCCTTTATTAAACTTTTTCCAGCAAAAACCGATAGCCTGTCTTCTTCCCCTATCCGTTACGAAATAAACGCAGAAAAAATTACGTCTCTACCATTTACGGATCAGGAGATATGGAGCGTTGTTCGGGGCAAAGTTCTCCATTATAATCCAATGGGACTTATTGTGAGCAAAGTCTCTGCACTTCGGTAGACTGGCCCGCTGCAGGTGTGAGTGAGTTTCCATGACGACGGAACTCTGAGGGCCAGAGGGAGAAGCTCCATTGGGATACAATGGCAACTTTCGACGCCCGCTGCAGCGGCTGTGATTAATGTAGGAATCTGAAATTCGCACAGTCACTTCCTCTTAACATTTTTAAATTTTCAAGTGACTTTCAGCCATGTGTCACTTTTCTGTCCCATTTTGGATTTCACATGCTTTCCTATTGGGCCTTTGCTTCCAACAGGATCTGGCATGATGCCCAGACACGACATAATTGGCCAATACAGCACCACCCACATGTGGGAAATGGCGCTACTGACCATTTTGGTCAAATGTTGAGTTCTGGGCCCAGATGTGGTGAGGCTGAGTTGTTAAAGGAGGCCAATCTGACTTATGACCTTTGGTGACCTTTGGTGACATTAAGTATTGGCACCCTTTTTGAGGCACTTCCCAGTACAGGATTTGGACCAAACTGACAGAGTACACTCACCTGGTGATACTGAACACAACCCTGTTAGCGGCTAACGGTTAGCATGTTGCTAATTGGAAGTAGCTCTAGGAAGCTCGGACAAACTTCTGCTTTACAGAGTCTTTACCTCCTTTATACAGAATGCTCCACTATAAATTTGGGCCACGTCACGTAAAGCATCTCCAAGCTAGGAGGTGTCAAACATCCAATGCTTTTCAATGGGGGCGAAACCCCTTATACTCCCTAGAAATGCAGGCCCACATATGGCTACAGTATATTCAAGTTTGAAATTCTACTTCTGCTTTGTTAAATGATTCAGTGTTTAGAATGAGTTAGGAAATGTTTGGTGCCTTACCCTCAGTTTTTTCTTCTTCTAATCATTCAGCTATGGTTCTTTCATGTTCAAATTCTTCAACTCGTTCAAATTCTTCAACTTTTTCAACTTCTTCAACTTTTTCAACTTCTTCAATGCTTTTCAGCTATTTTTTCTCTTCTTCAAAGATCTTCTGCATCTTTTGCTCAATCATTCAGCTATCTGCATTCACAGTGCATTTTCGCAGGAAATGCAAATTTTTCTAGTTATTATTATTATAGGATATTCTTCCAAATGCGTTTTTACTGTTTAAAGTTTGATTCGCTTCTCCTCCTACAATTTTTCTCCGATTTCAACCATTCAACTTTTAAACTATTCAGCTTCTTCTGGAATCGATGGCTATATCTTTTTGTACTTTTAACTCTTCAACTTTTTAAAATATTCAGCTTTTTCTGCAAATTTTCAGCTTTTTTTCTCCCATAGGAAATGAATGTAATTCACTAAAATTCCGCTCATTTCAGCTGCTTTTTGAAAGCTTACTGCTTCAGCCTACTTTCAGCTAGAAACGCCATTCAACTTTTAAAATGTAGTGATATCTTTCAGCTATTATGGTCTATTTCAGCTTTTTCATATCTTTTACCATTTTCATATAGTACCTCCTTAAAATAATTTTGGCTTTTCAAGAAATTCAGCAAATAACATGCGTTGCTATGGTCGTCAAGGAGGCAGTTATAGAGTGCGCACTCTAGAAATTCAACAAATTCTTCTTCTCCGAACAACTTCTTCTCAGTCGCTCAATTTTCAACCTATCCACATAAATTATACATCAAAACGTAGGAATTTTTGTCTGGATTCAGGAAATGTAACCCTCATTGGTGTAGCATTTGTAGATTTTTCGCAAATCACCTCAGAGCGACACAAACCCGAAACCTCCCCCATTCATTTCCTATGGAGCGGTTTTGAAAAATGACGTCTGAAAATCCAAAACATCACACGTTTTCGCATCGTCGCTACTCCGAAACCGTTTCATGTACAAGCATGAGACTTTCACACATGAATGTCCCGACCCTTCTGGCACTCATAAAAAAGGAATTGTTTGGATAACTGTTACGGTTTTACCGCAGGAACAATTTGTTCGGGAGTAGCGAATGTGCAAATTCCTGAAAACGCTTTTCAGCTGCATTTTCCCACATCATCCACTTTTTTACATCGTCGCTGTGCCTACACCGATTTTTGTACAAACATGAAAATGGGCACCATAGTCCTCAAAAGCCTGCTGATACTCATAGTGAAAGAATTATTTTGATATCTCTTATACTTTTTCAGCTAAAGCGATTTGTTCGGGACCGTTTTTAGAGGATTTCTGAAAGTCCATAAAAATCACCTTTATATCATAATTTTTCACGCCTTTATTAAACTTTTTCCAGCAAAAACCGATAGCCTGTCTTCTTCCCCTATCCGTTACGAAATAAACGCAGAAAAAATTACGTCTCTACCATTTACGGATCAGGAGATATGGAGCGTTGTTCGGGGCAAAGTTCTCCATTATAATCCAATGGGACTTATTGTGAGCAAAGTCTCTGCACTTCGGTAGACTGGCCCGCTGCAGGTGTGAGTGAGTTTCCATGACGACGGAACTCTGAGGGCCAGAGGGAGAAGCTCCATTGGGATACAATGGCAACTTTCGACGCCCGCTGCAGCGGCTGTGATTAATGTAGGAATCTGAAATTCGCACAGTCACTTCCTCTTAACATTTTTAAATTTTCAAGTGACTTTCAGCCATGTGTCACTTTTCTGTCCCATTTTGGATTTCACATGCTTTCCTATTGGGCCTTTGCTTCCAACAGGATCTGGCATGATGCCCAGACACGACATAATTGGCCAATACAGCACCACCCACATGTGGGAAATGGCGCTACTGACCATTTTGGTCAAATGTTGAGTTCTGGGCCCAGGTGTGGTGAGGCTGAGTTGCTAAAGGAGGCCAATCTGACTCATGACCTTTGGTGACATTAAGTATTGGCACCCTTTTTGAGGCACTTCCCAGTACAGGATTTGGACCAAACTGACAGAGTACACTCACCTGGTGATACTGAACACAACCCTGTTAGCGGCTAACTGTTAGCATGTTGCTAACCGGAAGTAGCTCTAGGAAGATCCTACAAACTTCTGCTTTACAGAGTCTTTACCTCCTTTATACAGAATGCTCCACTATAAATTTGGGCCACGTCACGTAAAGCATCTCCAAGCTAGGAGGTGTCAAACATCCAATGCTTTTCATTGGGGGCGAAACCCCTTATACTCCCTAGAAATGCAGGCCCACATATGGCTACAGTATATTCAAGTTTGAAATTCTACTTCTGCTTTGTTAAATGATTCAGTGTTTAGAATGAGTTAGGAAATGTTTGGTGCCTTACCCTCAGTTTTTTCTTCTTCTAATCATTCAGCTATTGTTCTTTCATGTTCAAATTCTTCAACTCTTTCAAATTCTTCAACTTTTTCAACTTCTTCAACTTTTTCAACTTCTTTAATGCTTTTCAGCTATTTTTTCTCTTCTTCAAAGATCTTCTGCATCTTTTGCTCAATCATTCAGCTATCTGCATTCACAGTGCATTTTCGCAGGAAATGCAAATTTTTCTAGTTACTGTGAATGCAGTATGCATTCACAGTTCTTGAGATCCTGTTTCTCTTTATTCTTTATTCTTCTTCTTCTTCTTCTTCTTCTTCTTCTTAGTGTTTATTCTTCCTAATGCGTTTTTACTGTTTAAAGTTTGATTCGCTTCTCCTCCTACAATTTTTCTCCGATTTCAACCATTCAACTTTTAAACTATTCAGCTTCTTCTGGAATCGATGGCTATATCTTTTTGTAGTTTTAACTCTTCAACTTTTTAAAATATTCAGCTTTTTCTGCAAATTTTCAGCTTTTTTTCTCCCATAGGAAATGAATGTAATTCACTGAAATTCTGCTCATTTCAGCTGCTTTTTGACAGCTTACTGCTTCAGCCTACTTTCAGCTAGAAACGCCATTCAACTTTTAAAATGTAGTGATATCTTTCAGCTATTATGGTATATTTCAGCTTTTTCATATCTTTTACCATTTTCATATAGTACCTCCTTAAAATAATTTTGGCTTTTCAAGAAATTCAGCAAATAACATGCGTTGCTATGGTCGTCAAGGAGGCAGTTATAGAGTGCGCACTCTAGAAATTCAACAAATTCTTCTTCTCCGAACAACTTCTTCTCAGTCGCTCTATTTTCAACCTATCCACATAAATTATACATCAAAACGTAGGAATTTTTGTCTGGATTCAGGAAATGTAACCCTCATTGCTGTAGCATTTATAGATTTTTCGCAAATCACCTCAGAGCGACACAAACCCGAAACCTCCCCCATTCATTTCCTATGGAGCGGTTTTGAAAAATGACGCCTGAAAATTGAAAACATCACACGTTTTCGCATCGTCGCTACTCCGAAACCGTTTCATGTACAAGCATGAGACTTTCACACATGAATGTCCCGACCCTTCTGGCACTCATAAAAAAGGAATTGTTTGGATAACTGTTACGGTTTTACCGCAGGAACAATTTGTTCGGGAGTAGCGAATGTGCAAATTCCTGAAAACGCTTTTCAGCTGCATTTTCCCACATCATCCACTTTTTTACATCGTCGCTGTGCCTACACCGATTTTTGTACAAACATGAAAATGGGCACCATAGTCCTCAAAAGCCTGCTGATACTCATAGTGAAAGAATTATTTTGATATCTCTTATACTTTTTCAGCTACAGCGATTTGTTCGGGACCGATTTTAGAGGATTTCTGAAAGTCCATAAAAATCACCTTTATATCATAATTTTTCACGCCTTTATTAAACTTTTTCCAGCAAAAACCGATAGCCTGTCTTCTTCCCCTATCCGTTACGAAATAAACGCAGAAAAAATTACGTCTCTACCATTTACGGATCAGGAGATATGGAGCGTTGTTCGGGGCAAAGTTCTCCATTATAATCCAATGGGACTTATTGTGAGCAAAGTCTCTGCACTTCGGTAGACTGGCCTGCAGCAGAGGTGTGAGTGAGTTTCCATGACGACGGAACTCTGAGGGCCAGAGGGAGAAGCTCCATTGGGATATAATGGCAACTTTCGACGCCCGCTGCAGCGGCTGTGATTAATGTAGGAATCTGAAATTCGCACAGTCACTTCCTCTTAACATTTTTAAATTTTCAAGTGACTTTCAGCCATGTGTCACTTTTCTGTCCCATTTTGGATTTCACATGCTTTCCTATTGGGCCTTTGCTTCCAACAGGATCTGGCATGATGCCCAGACACGACATAATTGGCCAATACAGCACCACCCACATGTGGGAAATGGCGCTACTGACCATTTTGGTCAAATGTTGAGTTCTGGGCCCAGATGTGGTGAGGCTGAGTTGCTAAAGGAGGCCAATCTGACTCATGACCTTTGGTGACCTTTGGTGACATTAAGTATTGGCACCCTTTTTGAGGCACTTCCCAGTACAGGATTTGGACCAAACTGACAGAGTACACTCACCTGGTGATACTGAACACAACCCTGTTAGCGGCTAACTGTTAGCATGTTGCTAACCGGAAGTAGCTCTAGGAAGGTCCTACAAACTTCTGCTTTACAGAGTCTTTACCTCCTTTATACAGAATGCTCCACTATAAATTTGGGCCACGTCACGTAAAGCATCTCCAAGCTAGGAGGTGTCAAACATCCAATGCTTTTCAATGGGGGCGAAACCCCTTATACTCCCTAGAAATGCAGGCCCACATATGGCTACAGTATATTCAAGTTTGAAATTCTACTTCTGCTTTGTTAAATGATTCAGTGTTTAGAATGAGTTAGGAAATGTTTGGTGCCTTACCCTCAGTTTTTTCTTCTTCTAATCATTCAGCTATTGTTCTTTCATGTTCAAATTCTTCAACTCTTTCAAATTCTTCAACTTTTTCAACTTCTTCAACTTTTTCAACTTCTTCAATGCTTTTCAGCTATTTTTTCTCTTCTTCAAAGATCTTCTGCATCTTTTGCTCAATCATTCAGCTATCTGCATTCACAGTGCATTTTCGCAGGAAATGCAAATTTTTCTAGTTACTGTGAATGCAGTAGGCATTCACAGTTCTTGAGATCCTGTTTCTCTTTATTCTTTATTCTTCTTCTTCTTCTTCTTCTTCTTCTTCTTAGTGTTTATTCTTCCTAATGCGTTTTTACTGTTTAAAGTTTGATTCGCTTCTCCTCCTACAATTTTTCTCCGATTTCAACCATTCAACTTTTAAACTATTCAGCTTCTTCTGGAATCGATGGCTATATCTTTTTGTAGTTTTAACTCTTCAACTTTTTAAAATATTCAGCTTTTTCTGCAAATTTTCAGCTTTTTTTCTCCCATAGGAAATGAATGTAATTCACTGAAATTCTGCTCATTTCAGCTGCTTTTTGACAGCTTACTGCTTCAGCCTACTTTCAGCTAGAAACGCCATTCAACTTTTAAAATGTAGTGATATCTTTCAGCTATTATGGTATATTTCAGCTTTTTCATATCTTTTACCATTTTCATATAGTACCTCCTTAAAATAATTTTGGCTTTTCAAGAAATTCAGCAAATAACATGCGTTGCTATGGTCGTCAAGGAGGCAGTTATAGAGTGCGCACTCTAGAAATTCAACAAATTCTTCTTCTCCGAACAACTTCTTCTCAGTCACTCAATTTTCAACCTATCCACATAAATTATACATCAAAACGTAGGAATTTTTGTCTGGATTCAGGAAATGTAACCCTCATTGCTGTAGCATTTATAGATTTTTCGCAAATCACCTCAGAGCGACACAAACCCGAAACCTCCCCCATTCATTTCCTATGGAGCGGTTTTGAAAAATGACGCCTGAAAATTGAAAACATCACACGTTTTCGCATCGTCGCTACTCCGAAACCGTTTCATGTACAAGCATGAGACTTTCACACATGAATGTCCCGACCCTTCTGGCACTCATAAAAAAGGAATTGTTTGGATAACTGTTACGGTTTTACCGCAGGAACAATTTGTTCGGGAGTGGCGAATGTGCAAATTCCTGAAAACGCTTTTCAGCTGCATTTTCCCACATCATCCACTTTTTTACATCGTCGCTGTGCCTACACCGATTTTTGTACCAACATGAAAATGGGCACCATAGTCCTCAAAAGCCTGCTGATACTCATAGTGAAAGAATTATTTTGATATCTCTTATACTTTTTCAGCTACAGCGATTTGTTCGGGACCGTTTTTAGAGGATTTCTGAAAGTCCATAAAAATAACCTTTATATCATAATTTTTCACGCCTTTATTAAACTTTTTCCAGCAAAAACCGATAGCCTGTCTTCTTCCCCTATCCGTTACGAAATAAACGCAGAAAAAATTACGTCTCTACCATTTACGGATCAGGAGATATGGAGCGTTGTTCGGGGCAAAGTTCTCCATTATAATCCAATGGGACTTATTGTGAGCAAAGTCTCTGCACTTCGGTAGACTGGCCTGCAGCAGAGGTGTGAGTGAGTTTCCATGACGACGGAACTCTGAGGGCCAGAGGGAGAAGCTCCATTGGGATACAATGGCAACTTTCGACGCCCGCTGCAGCGGCTGTGATTAATGTAGGAATCTGAAATTCGCACAGTCACTTCCTCTTAACATTTTTAAATTTTCAAGTGACTTTCAGCCATGTGTCACTTTTCTGTCCCATTTTGGATTTCACATGCTTTCCTATTGGGCCTTTGCTTCCAACAGGATCTGGCATGATGCCCAGACACGACATAATTGGCCAATACAGCACCACCCACATGTGGGAAATGGCGCTACTGACCATTTTGGTCAAATGTTGAGTTCTGGGCCCAGATGTGGTGAGGCTGAGTTGCTAAAGGAGGCCAATCTGACTCATGACCTTTGGTGACCTTTGGTGACATTAAGTATTGGCACCCTTTTTGAGGCACTTCCCAGTACAGGATTTGGACCAAACTGACAGAGTACACTCACCTGGTGATACTGAACACAACCCTGTTAGTGGCTCACGGTTAGCATGTTGCTAATTGGAAGTAGCTCTAGGAAGCTCGGACAAACTTCTGCTTTACAGAGTCTTTACCTCCTTTATACAGAATGCTCCACTATAAATTTGGGCCACGTCACGTAAAGCATCTCCAAGCTAGGAGGTGTCAAACATCCAATGCTTTTCAATGGGGGCGAAACCCCTTATACTCCCTAGAAATGCAGGCCCACATATGGCTACAGTATATTCAAGTTTGAAATTCTACTTCTGCTTTGTTAAATAATTCAGTGTTTAGAATGAGTTAGGAAATGTTTGGTGCCTTACCCTCAGTTTTTCTTCTTCTAATCATTCAGCTATTGTTCTTTCATGTTCAAATTCTTCAACTCTTTCAAATTCTTCAACTTTTTCAACTTCTTCAACTTTTTCAACTTCTTCAATGCTTTTCAGCTATTTTTTCTCTTCTTCAAAGATCTTCTGCATCTTTTGCTCAATCATTCAGCTATCTGCATTCACAGTGCATTTTCGCAGGAAATGCAAATTTTTCTAGTTATAGGATATTCTTCCAAATGCGTTTTTACTGTTTAAAGTTTGATTCGCTTCTCCTCCTACAGTTTTTCTCTGATTTCAACCATTCAACTTTTAAACTATTCAGCTTCTTCTGGAATCGATGGCTATATCTTTTTGTACTTTTAACTCTTCAACTTTTTAAAATATTCAGCTTTTTCTGCAAATTTTCAGCTTTTTTTCTCCCATAGGAAATGAATGTAATTCACTAAAATTCCGCTCATTTCAGCTGCTTTTTGACAGCTTACTGCTTCAGCCTACTTTCAGCTAGAAACGCCATTCAACTTTTAAAATGTAGTGATATCTTTCAGCTATTATGGTCTATTTCAGCTTTTTCATATCTCTTACCATTTTCATATAGTACCTCCTTAAAATAATTTTGGCTTTTCAAGAAATTCAGCAAATAACATGCGTTGCTATGGTCGTCAAGGAGGCAGTTATAGAGTGCGCACTCTAGAAATTCAACAAATTCTTCTTCTCCGAACAACTTCTTCTCAGTCGCTCAATTTTCAACCTATCCACATAAATTATACATCAAAACGTAGGAATTTTTGTCTGGATTCAGGAAATGTAACCCTCATTGCTGTAGCATTTATAGATTTTTCGCAAATCACCTCAGAGCGACACAAACCCGAAACCTCCCCCATTCATTTCCTATGGAGCGGTTTTGAAAAATGACGCCTGAAAATTGAAAACATCACACGTTTTTGCATCGTCGCTACTCCGAAACCGTTTCATGTACAAGCATGAGACTTTCACACATGAATGTCCCGACCCTTCTGGCACTCATAAAAATGGAATTGTTTGGATAACTGTTACGGTTTTACCGCAGGAACAATTTGTTCGGGAGTAGCGAATGTGCAAATTCCTGAAAACGCTTTTCAGCTGCATTTTCCCACATCATCCACTTTTTTACATCGTCGCTGTGCCTACACCGATTTTTGTACAAACATGAAAATGGGCACCATAGTCCTCAAAAGCCTGCTGATACTCATAGTGAAAGAATTATTTTGATATCTCTTATACTTTTTCAGCTACAGCGATTTGTTCGGGACCGTTTTTAGAGGATTTCTGAAAGTCCATAAAAATCACCTTTATATCATAATTTTTCACGCCTTTATTAAACTTTTTCCAGCAAAACCCGATAGCCTGTCTTCTTCCCCTATCCGTTACGAAATAAACGCAGAAAAAATTACGTCTCTACCATTTACGGATCAGGAGATATGGAGCGTTGTTCGGGGCAAAGTTCTCCATTATAATCCAATGGGACTTATTGTGAGCAAAGTCTCTGCACTTCGGTAGACTGGCCTGCAGCAGAGGTGTGAGTGAGTTTCCATGACGACGGAACTCTGAGGGCCAGAGGGAGAAGCTCCATTGGGATACAATGGCAACTTTCGACGCCCGCTGCAGCGGCTGTGATTAATGTAGGAATCTGAAATTCGCACAGTCACTTCCTCTTAACATTTTTAAATTTTCAAGTGACTTTCAGCCATGTGTCACTTTTCTGTCCCATTTTGGATTTCACATGCTTTCCTATTGGGCCTTTGCTTCCAACAGGATCTGGCATGATGCCCAGACACGACATAATTGGCCAATACAGCACCACCCACATGTGGGAAATGGCGCTACTGACCATTTTGGTCAAATGTTGAGTTCTGGGCCCAGATGTGGTGAGGCTGAGTTGCTAAAGGAGGCCAATCTGACTCATGACCTTTGGTGACCTTTGGTGACATTAAGTATTGGCACCCTTTTTGAGGCACTTCCCAGTACAGGATTTGGACCAAACTGACAGAGTACACTCACCTGGTGATACTGAACACAACCCTGTTAGCGGCTAACTGTTAGCATGTTGCTAACCGGAAGTAGCTCTAGGAAGGTCCTACAAACTTCTGCTTTACAGAGTCTTTACCTCCTTTATACAGAATGCTCCACTATAAATTTGGGCCACGTCACGTAAAGCATCTCCAAGCTAGGAGGTGTCAAACATCCAATGCTTTTCAATGGGAGCGAAACCCCTTATACTCCCTAGAAATGCAGGCCCACATATGGCTACAGTATATTCAAGTTTGAAATTCTACTTCTGCTTTGTTAAATGATTCAGTGTTTAGAATGAGTTAGGAAATGTTTGGTGCCTCACCCTCAGTTTTTTCTTCTTCTAATCATTCAGCTATTGTTCTTTCATGTTCAAATTCTTCAACTCTTTCAAATTCTTCAACTTTTTCAACTTCTTCAATGCTTTTCAGCTATTTTTTCTCTTCTTCAAAGATCTTCTGCATCTTTTGCTCAATCATTCAGCTATCTGCATTCACAGTGCATTTTCGCAGGAAATGCAAATTTTTCTAGTTCATTTATTTATTTATTTTTTTTTGCACATTGTCACTATCACTTTAATTTAGATCTATATATAGATAGATCTAAATTAAAGTGATAGTGACGATGTGCAAAAACAAATAAAAAATAAATAAATATATATATATATATATATTTATTTATTTTTTTGTATATCTGGAGCTTGTCGCAAAAATAATTTCGCTTTGGGATTATTAAAGTGATTCTGATTCTAAAAAGTAAATGCAATAACTGAGTGGTATAAAACAGGTGTTTCATTTTAATGCTTAGTAGCTGATACAAATTGCACTTTTAATTTCCTAAGCAACCTGTTATTGCATTTCAGATTCAAGAATGGACTTGCAGTTTTTAACAGCCCTGCAGCAATTTCCTATGGCTCTGACTCCTGTCTTGTGCCATTCTGAGAAAAAGTTATCTGCTGATGGAGGTTCCAGAACCTACGGCAACGGAGAATGTGTGACCTGACAGATGGAAGGATGGAATCGGGGAAGGATGTCGGGAGTAGAGATGGCTGATAACCCAGAGATGCTTCAAACGGGGAGAATCCAGTGGCAGTGGATGTGTGAGTGTTGTGGGAGTATTACACCCAGGCAAGATGTTGACTCCAGGTGTTGGGGTTATGGGAACAGAGACAGTGGAGGGTGTTCTCGAGCTCCTGATTGAGCCACTCGCACTGCCCATTGCACTGTGGATGGAACCCCGATGAGAGTGAAGTCTTGGCTACAAGACTCGGGCAGAAGTCACGAAAACCCTGGAGATAAACTGTCTGCTGCGGTCGGAAACGATCTCCGTAGGTAAGCCATGGAGCCTAAATACATAATTTATCAGGAGCCTGGCTGTCTGATGTCCTGACGGGAGTCTGGACATCAGACAGCTATACCTGAATCTCCCCATCGTGGAACGGTGAAGGATTTTTATTCCATTTTATGCATTAAGGAAGTACACAGAGAAAGTTACAATCAGCTGAGGATAGCAGTATTGGATTAGGTAATTTATAGCTCCTAAAATTTTCACATTTACTCAGAGTAAGATCACTACTTTCAGATAAAAAGGCCATTATCTAAGGGCGTGCATAGGTGGGGGAGTGTTTAGCGCGCACGACCCATGTACGGAGGCCTTAGTACTCGACGCGGCCGACCAAGTTTCCACTCTGACCTGTGGTCCTTTGCCCCATGTCTCTCCCCCTCTTTTAAACCCCCTTTCCTGTCAACCCACTACATGAAAAACAAGCCACTAGTGCTGTAAAAACCTCAAAAAAGCCATTAACTGGATATTCATTAAGACCCTTTGAAGGAAACAGGAAGTTTCAAACTATCCCAGGTTTCAAAAGTATCATGTCTGTGTTTTTCCCTTACCTTAAAAGCTGAACATATTCATCAGAGAGGTCACTGAGTGATTCACAATCTGAAAATATCAGAACTTTATTTCTGTTTGTTCCTCTGTTCTGTGAAAACCTTTAGTGAAGCACACAGGATTTTCTCATCCACCCGTTGTTTAGAAAACCTTTGTAGACAATCTTGATTTTCTTCAGAGATATGAAGTGATATGATTGTTGCTGTAAATTACTTCCTGTCAGAAAACTAGACTGGTACTACAACTGTCTCTATTTTAAGTGGTCAAAATGTCAAAAAGGTTAATTATAAAGCGATAGTAAAACAGTAAAACGTTATTTTCTCTTTAATTTATTTTATTTAAATTTTTGCTTCTGTGCATATAATTATGCGATAGATATATTTGCTATACTCTGCAATGGATGGTATCTTATAACACAATAGGCTCCTATGTACAAACCGTGGTAGACACACCTTGGTTTACAGCAGAAAACAGACTAAAGTTCAAGTCACGGCACTTTGAACCAGCAGCTCGTATTACCATTTACTCCAGAATTTACCTCTGCAGTCCAGGTACTAAGTTCTCTTTATTTGTTCAACAATTGTTGTATAAATTCATATTTCATATGTTCAATATGTACTTTGCATGACATTGTCATAGAAATAGAACATTTGTTCAAAGTTTGTTGATGTTGTAGGCGGCAGTAATTCTTTTAAAAATGAATATATATATATATGAAGAAATATGCATCTTTTGTAGAACTCAAAAAAAAGTTTCCAATGAAAAAATAATCTTAAAGTCAAGGGAACATTTTTTGTGTTTTCAAGTTACAGCAGAGTTTACAATCCCAGCTCCACTGATCGTCATGATTCATAAGATTGGTTCTGTTCTTGCAACTGTCTTGGCTTTGACCACATGGACATGTAAGTTACGTTATCTCTCTGTCTGTCTCTCCATTCACTTTTGTATGTCTATGGATTGTATTATATTTTTCACTTTTTTAAGCTTTAAAATTACGCACTTTTTGTTGTTTTTGTTGTCAGACTATTATCCAAAAGAACAAATGACAAACCAGACGAAGGTCAATATTCTGTCACTCATAGAGAGACAGTCACAGAGGAATGTAGAACAATGGCCAATGGTATTAAAGGAACAGCAGAAGGTTACTGAAAAGATGAAAAAAGAACCCAAACAAGAACCTGAAACAGTAAGCAAATCTAAAAAAAGTTATTTCAATGTGTCTTTAAATTTGTAACTATTTGAACTTTTTTACTTTTCAGTATATTATGTGCCAAAATCAAACAGATGAACTTGTCTTCACATCTAAAGTTGCGTCCTTAAGTGGATCCCTCCCTCTTCTGACAGTTTTCATCCTTCTACTCATTGACACATGTGGAGGTGAAGAACTGTTTTTTTCAGGTTAAATAACTAGTTTAAGCTTTTACCATATGGGTATGTAGTTTTTTATGAAATTATACTCCGTGTAATCTGAACGTTGCTGAAAATATGTTGTTATTTCATCTGATTTAGTGGCAGCCGTCTATAAAGTGACTCTCCAGTTCCCCATTGGGAGCATCCTTGAGTTGATGTTGGGATTGACAACTCTCTACACTATGCATAAACTGAAGAGTAAGTTCCTGTTTTTGATATTTATTTCAACAACTTTATTTTGTTAATAGCTCATGTTTATCAAATAAGGAAATTAATAATTTGGTTGCTTAAAAAAAGTAATATGAGTGAAATGTTATTTAGAATATTATGGAAAAATTAAAGTACCTATTACAAAGGTAATGCTAAATATTTTCTTTGATAGTCTTTACACCACTATAGTGAGTTCGAAACGTTTTTACACCCTAATGGCATCCCAGGATGGGAAAGAAAAGTTCAAGGACTATGAATTTGTATGCAGAACACTGTAGAGAGGTATTCACAGCCTTGGGCAATTGGCATTAATTGACTTGTTAAGGAAAATACATTTTTCATAAGTTAATTAGACGGTAAAATAGTATAACACTGTTATAAGCATTTACCCTTATAATAATATGCAGCTAAATCCATCCATCCATCCATCCATTTTCCAACACGTCTATCACCTGTGGGGTCGCGAGGGGTTCTGGTGCCTATCTCCAGCTGTCAAGGGGCGAGAAGTGGGGTTATACGGCCCAATGTATTTTTTTTTAACTGGAGTAAACTAGATTAAAGCGGGTTAGTACTGTGTTGTCTATTGTTTAGAATAAATCTTTTTCATCAGAAAGCTGATTCCTATATAATCATATAATATCGTTATTTTTGGTAGAACTGGTGAAGTCACTTGAAATTGTTATTTTAGCACAAACCTCACATTTTGGAATCTGTGAATTAGAGAATATCAACAGTAACAGATCTTTGTATCTAAGTACAATATTTTTATCATGTAAAAAAGTACTTATTAATTAAATTCCATATTTTTATGTTCTAAATGCCTATTGTTTGTTTGTAAATCTTGTCAAAGAAGTCAGTGGCAACAATCACTTAAGTAAAAAGTATTTGGCTACATCCAAATGCGTCTAATTGTAGCTCCTAGCTTATTCATTGACCCCTCATGGGGTCAACAGTAAGAATACCATAGAGGAAAGGAGCTTCAGACTGCCGTGCGAATTTCAGACAGCCTTTATTCTCCAACGTCATTACGTGATGGAAACATACATGCATGATGCGAGTCAAAGCCTACAGCCTTCTGAAAATTAACTACAAAGTGTGTGCTCTCTCCTTTCCAGATATTTTCGTTAATTTCTGTGATGTAGGTTTTGCTTATAATTGATATCATGCAAAGGGTTGTGGGATTCTTTATAGCTCCTTAGCACCGGTAAGAGACATCACAAGGTTCCTATGCTTAAGTAGCTGCAAGAGGAAGCATACAGGCTCCTTTTCCTACCTCCTTACTGACTGGGCTATTTAGACAGCAGTTAACATGGCAACCGCTGATACACTTAGACTTTGGCTAAAAAGTCCTTACACAAAAGACGTATTCAGATGGAGTCTCTGTCCAGATGCCAGCATCGGGAACTTTATTACCCAGAGCAGCATCTGCACTGTGCTTTAACAGCCCAAAAGTTTCTGACATTGCATTATAGAACAGGGAATGTGGAACAGTTTGACCAATAAGGCATCTTCCACATGTTTTCCGGAAGCCTTTAACAGATCAGCTCTACCTTAACATCTTCAGCATGTGATACAGACCTTTGCACTTGTTTGATATAACAAGACCATTAATCTTTCCACACGTGTTAAATGTTTCCTGAACGGGACTTTGTCTGCTACAGAGAATAAATCATTCCCTGCTCTAAGAAAATTCTTACCAGATTCTTCTTTGTAAAAAACAATTACTTTTGCTTATTACTTATCTCCCTAAACCCTTGACTAGATTTGTGTTTTATATAGTTCTATTTCTCATTCCCAAACTTTTTCTCAAAAACAGGTGAGAAAGAAAAAATGGCGAGGGCAATTTGTGAGCTTCAAAGGGAGTTACAGCTGACGGGGCGAGTCTATGAGTCTACTCTGCTGGAGACGAAGACTAAAATGGAGTCATGGAGGGATGAACTCAGACAGTCTCTGGTGAACGTGGAGGACGGCAGAGCAGAAAACAGAAAGCAGCTTCATTCAGTGGAAATGGAGATAGTAAACAACGTGGACCCTGAGAAACTGTTAGGGGTAAAAGAAAATCTCTTAAGAGAGCAGTGGAAACTGGATCAGACTAAAAAAGATACAGAAAGACAAATACTGAACATTGAGAAACTGATGGAGCCACTAGAACTTGGGTTTGCTATAGAAAACAATGAAGTTGGGTGAATTAATGAGCACAGAGGAAAAGGTCCAAAAGTTAAAGTTTCACATTGTTTTTATACGGTTTTTATACAGCATATCTTATGCCCAATTGTTTATTTTTTACAATAAAATTCTTCTTTTAAAAATTGTGTGTGGCTATAAGTTTGTGTGTGCACTTTATGTGTTCATGGAAAGATCAAGTACCGTATATATCTTCTTAAATGTGTAATGAATTGCTGTGGTGAATCCAAAGTTAAGCCAAACACGGAGCTGATGCTAAAAAAGGGTTTTTATTGACAAAGATGACGGACCCTCCAGGGTAACAAAAAGGCTGGGACAGACTCAAAAAACAGGACAGATCATTCAGGGCAACAGACAGAAAACATAAACAGAGGCTGCAAAGCTCTTACCACGAGGTAGCAGACAGGGACAAGATGAGATAATCCAGCAACTAAGCAAAAACGAAGGCGGGCTTAAATAGGCAACAGAACAGGAGAGCAGGGCGGGTCTAATTAACAAAAACAGGTGGCGGTGATAAAGAGAGCATAAGATAGATAAACAAAAACCTAAGGTAAGGAACAAGACTAAACGGACACGGGGTGAAATAAAAACTAACAACAAAGGCCAGATAATCAAAAATAGGCTAAGCATAAATCCCAAAACAAGAAAAAGAAATAATCCTAAACTGAAAACCAGAACCACAACAGAACATTACAAAATGTTTGACTTATTAAAGACGTTTCCCACAGTTTATGGTACAGAAAAGATCTGAGGTCTTTTACAGACTAAGAGCAGTGTTGTATAAAGTACTGAAATCTCGGAGTCAAGTAAAAGTATAGGTACCTCTCCAAAATATGACTTTGGTAAAAGTCCAAGTCACTGACTGAAATGTTACTTGAGTAAAAGTCTTAAAGTATCTGAAATGTCTTGTACTTAAGTATGAAAATTACTGTAAAAATAGATGTACTCAAGTAATGTAATAAAAAGTATAAGTAAAAAGTAAAACAAAGCAAATGCAGTTTGAATGAAATTTTTTAGATTTTGGTAAACTTTGAAAGTCAAATTCACTTAAAATAATATAAACAACCAAGTGCAGGAGAAATTTCAACCAAGTTTAGACAGAAAATACAACCTTTTTGTAAGCCTTCAGTTTTCCTTCTTCAAGCAAGGTCAGTGCTATGCACTTTAAAAATTATGTTGGGGTTGGGGGAGTTCATTTTACTGATCAATTTATTTTTTAAATAAGTCGAATCTAACATCATCAATGAATAATAGTTATAATGAATAATATTGATTGTTATAATAAAACAAGAAAAGAATAATGGTTAATCAAGTGTTTGGTCAATGTAAACGCCCAAGAGGGGTTGAGTTCTACTGATCAACTTAAAAATATTTCATGGCTGTGAAAGAGAAATTTTTGATTGAGCTATATTCTGTAAGATAAATTAAGTTTATATTAAGGTAGATTTACAACTCATGTTGGGAAGCTATTGATAAATCATGATTGTTAAAGTGATCTTGTGTGGTATTTGGTTGTCTGATTGTACATTTTGTGCGGAGCCCATATGCCAGGGGTTAAAGCAAAAATAATCAGTTTGACTGAAAAATGTTTCTAGTCAGCCCATAACTTCCCGGGACCGTGGACATAATGCCACATTAGTTTCCTCACTTGCTTATTGTGCAAAGTCAAATTTAACCAAATCTGGTAGTTTTACAATATGCAATGACCATTCCCGTCTCTGTCCCACCTTTTAGCTTCAGAGCCTTGGTGTCATCCTGGACAGCCTCCCATCCTCTCCTTCACTTTCCACATCCACAGCATCACCTGGTTAACTTTCATCTCTGCAGCATCAAGTTCTTTCTTCACACTTTAGCCAAACTGGTCCACAGTCCACTTTACAGTTTCAGCTCCCTTCCCTCCAGAAAACCTCCATAAACTATAACTAGTACAAAGACAGCAGCTTTCATCATTACATCATCTACTTCACTCCTGAACATTAACTCCACTGGCTCCTTGTTACATTCAGTATAAATTAATCCTATGAACATACAAGGCCGACCACAGCCTTGGACAATGCAGGACACATTACCAACACTATGATGTCGTCAAATATTTTAGTTTAACACAGATCTCATATTACAATAATCAATCTCTGCTTTGCCCATTATTGCACAGCAATTATCACAACTCCTGGGTTTATACAAAAGCATCACTTAACTATTTTAAAGTTTAATAAAACTGCTAACTTTTAGCCCTGTGACTGGAAACCTGTCCAGGATGGACCCAGTGTCCCCGCCTCTGGCTCACTGACTGCTGGAGAGTCACCAGGATACCCCCCCCCCCCCCCCCCACCCCCCACGACCCTGTGTAACATCGAGCTGCGTTTCCCCAACAGATACGGCTTGACGTCACACCTGTACAGAAAAGCGGGTATAGAAAATCGATGAAGGATGGGATGTTAAATTTTTAAAGTTTAATAAAATTGCTTAAGGTTTATCAGAGAAAACACAACTTGCTCTTAAATATGAACATTTTCAATTAGTAAAATGTTATCAAATATTGCATAAAGTTAAAAGATAGTTGAAGGTAATCTTGGCTGCAGTACTGTCTGTCTGGCAGATGTTTTTGGTTTGGAGTAAAATGAGTCCATAGATCCACAGACAGGAGGCTTTTTCAGCTGTTTCTAGTACGACCTGCTTCTACAATGTTGCTTTACATCGCGCTCCACTCCGTGTAAAAATAAAATGTTTACTTCAGTAAAGCTCTCTGAGAATCACCTCTAATCTCCCTCAGTTAGAAACCATTCTCCAGTCCATGTTGTAGCTGCAGTTTAATTTTTTTAATCTTTTTGACGTAGTTTGCTTAATAATTTGTATCCATCTAAATCCTCATCATTTAAGGAGTGTCCTGGTGCGCAGCGGCTAATCAGGTGAATATTGACTGACAGCCGCTCTGACTGCAGCTCTGCCGTCTTTGGTTCAGAAAAGCACAGATGGATTTTATTTTATTCTTTTTACTTTTTCCAAAACAGACCCAGTCAAATGCGGAACGTTTCACATTCTGACCCTCCTTCTTCTTCAAAAAAAAAAAAGCGCGTCATGCTAAATTAGCCTGAGCTAGCGCGTTACTCTGAGTTTTAAATATATACAGAACTGTCTCAGAAAATTAGAATATCGTGAAAAAGTATACTAGTAGGCTATTCAACTAATCACTTGAATCGTCTAATTAACTCGAAACACCTGCAAGGGTTTCCTGAGCCTTGAAAAACACTCAGCTTGGTTCAGTAAACTAAATCACAAGTATGGGGAAGACTGCTGATCTGACTGCTGTCCAGAAGACCATCATTGACACCCTCCATCAGGAGGGTAAGACACAAAAAGAAATTTCTCAAAGAGCAGGCTGTTCACAGAGTGCAGTTTCAAAGCACATTCACAAAAAGTGTGTTGGAAGGGAGAAATGTGGCAGGAAACGCTGCACAACCAAGATCGGCCGGCTCAGTGCCCATGACAAAAAGGAGGGGAGACAAAACGGTTTAGGCCAATCAATAGTTTATTGTAACCTATAAGTAACTTTAAATAAATAAAACAGGGATGAGATGTGAGTACCTGGAGGAGCAGAGAGAGAGAGAGTGTTAGTGGAGCCAAACTTATATAGTGAGCACAAGTGGCTCCAATTAGTAAGACCCGCCTCTGTCTGCAGGAGGAACCGCCCCTGCAGGTCAGAGGAAAAGGCCGTGACACCCCCCTCCTTAAAATGAGGGTTCCACCCTCAACCCAAAATTTGGCCCACATTAGAACCAATTCAAAATGTTCCCCAAAATATAAATAGCTACCAGTTCCAGCTCTAGTAGTTGCTCTGCATCCCCTGACCAACTGTCCATCCCTCCATCTCAGCAGGCCTGGTACCTGGGGAGCAGTTTAAGAGGAGGAGGAAGAGACAGCCAGCAGGGGAGAGCAGAGAAACAAATAAAGTTAGTTCAATGGAGCACGGGACAAAGCGTCAGCTATAATATTACTTTTACCACTGATGTGTCTAATGTCAAGGTTATAAGGCTGTAGGAACAAGGCCCAACGCATCAGCCGCTGGTTGGGATTCTGCAAAGACTTCAAAAATGTAAGTGGATTATGGTCAGTGAAAACTGTCAAAGGAGTCAAACCAGAGCCGACATAGACCTCGAAGTGCTGTAAAGCCCAGATGAGGCCTAGTGCCTCCTTTTCTATGACCGAATAGTTTTGCTGGTACTTATTAAATTTCCGGGAGAAGAAACTGACAAGACACTCAACTCCCTCGTCACCCTCCTGCAGTAAGACAGCCCCAGCCCCTATCTGACTAGCATCTACCTGTAATTTGAAGGGTTGACCAAAACGTGGTGCTGCCAACACAGGAGCTGAACACAAAAGAGCCTTTACTGCCTCAAATGCTGCATGGCACTGGGTGGACCAGATGAACTCAGCCTTGGCCTTCAACAGGTTGGTCAGGGGAGACACTACTATGGAAAAGTTTTTACAAAAGGCACGGTAGTAGCCTGCCATTCCCAGGAAGCGCATTAGTTCCTTCTTGGTGGTTGGCTGTGGGAACAGCTTCACAGCGGCGATCTTTGCTTCCAAAGGATGAACAAAACCCTGACCAACAATTTTTCCAAGGCAAGTCACATTGGCTTTGGCAAACTCACACTTTGCCAAATTAACAGTCAGCCTGGCTCACACCAGTTTTTCAAATAGGGCTTGTACTCGCCGGATGTGCTCCTCCCAACAATCTGAATAAACGACTACATCGTCCAGATACACGGCACACCCTTCCAGACCTGACACCACCAGATTCATCAGCCTCTGGAAGGTGGCTGGAGCATTCCGCAACCCGAAAGGCATTACGTTGTAACAGTACAAGCCAGATGGAATGACAAAAGCAGCAATCTCACGGGCTCTCTTTGTCAAAGGCACCTGCCAATACCCTTTAAGAAGATCAAATTTGCTAACAAACTTTGCTGACCCAACTCAATCTATGCAGTCCTCCATCCTAGGAAGAGGAAAAAGATCTGCTTTAGTGACATTGTTTACTTTTCGATAATCAGTACAAGGTCTGAGTCAGACTTTCTAACTAAAAGACAGGGTGATGCCCAATTGGAAGAGCATGGCTCAGCAATTTTATTTTTCAACATGTATTGCACCTCTGTCTCCAACTGTTGTTTCTTCTCCTCGGATACTCTATAAAACCTTTGTTTAATGGGTTTAGCCTCTCCAATGTCTATGTCATGCTCGATTAAATGAGTCTGTGAAGGAGTGTCAGAAAACAAAGCAGGATAACTTCTAATGAGTGCCACCAACTCATCACGTTTACCACAATCTAGATGATCTACCAGTGCACTAAGATTTTGCAAAGTCTGAGAGTTTTTCAAACAACCTCTCAAAACTTCATCTGAATCCACAACTACCTCCTCTTCTCCCCCCTCCAAAAAGTTAAGGCCACTAGAGACAGTGATGGGCACAGCAGCCAACGCTGACCTCACCGCTGAAGTGCTTTCAACTTGAACTGGACTACGGGAATGATAGGACTTTAGCAGGTTTATGTGACATAGTATAGAGGATTTCCTATGACCTGGGGTTTCAATGAGATCTGAATTAAATCTGACACTTTACGCAACACAGTAAATGGACCATAATACTTTGCCTGAAACGGTGAATTTACAAGTGGCAAAAGAGTAGTGATGGGTCCGGCAACACCGATGCGTCGGCGCATGTGTCGAGCTCATAGAGCGAAACCCGTGTCGATGCGCGTATCAACACGGGAAAGTCACCTGACCGATACAGGAACTGTTTCGAACTGACTGACGCGCCAAACTGTTTCTGTTCCCTCTAGCTGCGCGCGTGTGCATTCGCGCACAGCAGCGCGCACAGCAAAGCTATGCTGCGCAGTAAATAAAATCCAAGCTGAATTGTAAACAAAATAATAATAAACCAAGTTTTTTTTAATCATTTTGCAACTCTGGTGTGATGGTGTACCACAGTCTCGCTCTGTGAGCGCCAGGTGGAGCGCACCACTGATGGATGGGTTGGGCAAACGCCTTTATGGTTGGGCGGGTTGCGCTGTGCGTCTTTGTTCTGAGCGTCGTTTCAGAAAAAAAACGGCTGATCTACCCTTAGTAGAAAGCTGCTACTCTGAGTAGTTCTTCCTCCCTTTGTCATATTCAGCATGTCCGATTTAAGAACAGATGATAAGATATCAGTCAGGTAACTGAACACAGCGCCCGATCAACGTGAGCATAATAAGGTTGGAAGTACGCATGTCCTACGAGTAGAATTAGAAATTTTGAAAGAAGGCATATGGACAATATTAAACCATAAGAAAACGTTGCTGTTGAAAACCGCAAGAGAGAATTGTTGAAAAAGTCAATGCATGCGCGATATGAAAGTTATGTGATGGAGAATTAAAGCTGTTTTCTCACACGTCACTCATTCAACACAAACGGGGGAGTGTGTGTGTGTGTGTGGGGGGGGGGGGGGGGGGGCAGGGTAGGCATTGAAAGGACATGGCAGCAAAAAATTTGTAAAATAAATAAATCAAAAAGCCAGTCCACATGCATCCTCGTTCACATTTTTTATTGACTGTATCTAAAAAAAAATCAAATATATGTTTAATTCAAATGAAAATATAAAATAATACAATGCAACTAACAATGATTTAAATTGTATTGTGTATACTTGGACATCAAATTAGTGTCAGTTAACTCTGTCAACCAGGTTGCCTGTAGGGATTTTTAAGGTCCAGCAGGTGTCAGTATTCAGTGACACAGTATCGGCGCAGTATCAATACAGTTTGGCAATATGTCGAAACGGTTCATGACGCATCATCGACCGATCACTACAAAAGAGCAAGGACACGATCACCAGGACTAAACTCACGCAGCTCAGCTTGTCTGTCATATTATTGTTTCATTTTCTTTTGAGACAATTCCAATTTTTCCTTAGCCAGTTTACCAGCTCTGTACAACTTCAGTCTAAACCCATTCACATAGTCAAGAAGGTTTTGAGGTGGTTCATCAGGCAAACAACCATCCTGCAAAACTGCTAATGGCCCTCAGACTTTGTGACCAAACACTAAATAATTTGGGCTAAACCCTGTGCTTTCCTGCACTACTTCACGAGCGGCTAGTAACAACCAGGGTAACCCTTCCGCCCAATCTGCTGACAACTCTGTACAGTATGCACGAAGCAAAGACTTTAAAGTCTGATGGAAACGTTCCAAAGCTCCTTGGCTTTGAGCATGGAATGCAGTAGACTTGTTATGTTTAACTTTAAGCTGTTTAAGAATTTGGGCAAACAAATGGGAGGTAAAATTTGAACCCTGATCTGACTGAATAACTTTTGGAATACCAAATGTAGAAATAAACTGAGTCAATGCTTTTACAACTGATTTTGAAGTTATTGTGCGAAGTGGAAAAACAGCCGGATATCTAGTTGCTTGGCACATTACAGTCAATAGATAGCTATGTCCTGACTTAGACCGTGGTAATGGCCCAACACAATCAATAATGAGATGTTCAAAAGGCTGCCCTATGGCTGGGATTGGGTACAAAGCTGCTGGCTTGACTACCTGGTTTGGTTTGCTGGTGAGCTGACATGTATGACAAGTCCTAATAAACTCAGTTACATCTCTTTTAAGACGTGGCCAGAAAAAATGACGGAGTATGCGGTCACACGTTTTACGCACACCCAGATGACTTGCTATGTCACCATGTGATGTTTGTAAAACCTTGTTTCTCAATACAGTTGGGACAACTACTTGAAAGACCGGATCTCCCAAACCCTGGTCACTATGTGGAACCCATTTCCTAACTAAAACTTAATCTAGAAGGAAATAACACATAGCACTGTCTCTCACAATTCAGGCACAACATTAGCAAAAAGATTAGACAAAGTTGTATCAGCTTTTTGTTCAGCTACTAATGTATCTTTAGAAGTAGACAACTCTTCTTTCTGAAGTTTGAATGGCAACTCTAGATTTTCTGGCTTAACCTCACCCTCTTTAACTCTAGAGGCAGCACGGGTTACAGCTAACTGACTGAACCCTGGTCTTCGTGCAGTCACATGTGGTGGGATTTTATGCACGCAAAACCAGTGGAGTGAAAAGTAACCAGAAACTGGCAACCCCCACAACCACGGAGGTGCTCCCGAGCCGATGTTGGGGAAAAGGTAATGGGGAAGCTCTACCCACGTTCACTGCCACCTAAAACAAAAACACCACCAGCCTCCTATTGACACTCGCTGATTTACCTCACAAGGGGAGGACTCCCACCTGGACACACCCAGAAAAGGCCCTAAGTGAGTCACCAAACAAAGAAGCTAAAAGCTAACCAAAAAAAGGGAACACATGCTCACTGCTCTCTCCTAACAAAATGGCCAAACCAAAGCATCCCCTCAACAAAAGTTTGGAAAACTGAAGCAAAAATTAAGTACTCAAAACTACTGAACGCAATTAACTACAAAACAAGTAGAATAGCCAAACTACAACTAAACTTATAAATGATGAGATAAAAGGGGAAACCATACCAATTTTAACCAATCTAACAGAATGTTAAGTTAACCAAATAACAGCATGTTAAAGTACACAAAAACTAAAGGTACAACTAACATTAACTTAACTTTGACGAGCCCCCACTTGTCTCAGTGCCCATGACAAAAAGGAGGGGAGACAAAACAGTTTAGGCCAATCAATAGTTTATTGTAACTAGTGATGTTACGTGATGTGCCGAGGCTTCGAGGCGTGTGTCAAGTAATGGAGGGGGCGTTTCCACAATGCGCGTATCGAGGCTTGCTTCATTTAGGGGAGGAGCCGAAAACGATGACGTCCGAAGCCTCGCTGGCCGGCTGTACCACGTGACTGCTTCTTGAAGTGGTTCAGATTTTGGTGCGGGGTTTGACAGCTTTAGAAACCCCACAGGCTCCATTCAAAATGTGGGTTGTTGTAGGCGAGTTGCGGTCAGTTGAGAGAGTGGATAGAGTTTTGATAGTTTGGATAGCAGAGTTTGGATAGTGGTTATTTAGTTTGAGACAGTTAGTTTGGTGTTTGGAGAGTTTAGGAGAGAGATAGATAGATAGGAGATCAGTGCTCTCAACTATCACGCATTGACCGTCACTGACTTCACACGGTCACACGCAAACATGGCATTTTTCACGCATAAAAATCCCAACGCCCATCTGGGCAGCGGACGATAAAAACTCCGCCTTCTGCTGAGATGTTTCAGCTTCTTTCACAGCTTGTGGCCATCAGTAATTCCTGCTGCAGTTCATGTTAACAGAGCAGCAGGAGGAGCGATCAGAGTTATGAATAATTTTAGTCTTACCCAGTGGTGAAAGTGAGCCGGTAAGGTCCTGTACTACGTACGCAGGAGGGGAGGGGGCGGGGGAAGAGAGCTGCTGCCAGATATTGCCTTCATTCAGAACCAGTGATGGCTGCACTCTGGATCATAAAACAGTTCTGCTCACCAGATGCAGTTTAAAACGCTACGTCTGTTTATAAGTTGTTTTTATTAATTCTGCATTTTTTAACTACATGCACCGTATTTCTGTGCCTCAGCGCTTGCTCCTCTCCCCCCTCCTTTCCCTCGAACCCAGGGGCTTTTATCACCGTTCACCATTCAAAACGTGAATCACTACGTTTAATGTCCTCACACCCGTAGCAAAGTGTGCCAATTAAAGTAACTAGGAGAGTTAGTAGCTGTGTTTCATGATCTTTTGTTTTAAACAAAACAGAACCGTGGCGCTTCGGTGCGCTGCTGCCTTGCGCTTTTTTCAGGTACGCAAAATTACGTTACTTGTAATTTGGGTGCGCGCTTTCATTTTAAAGAACTTGTAACATCAGGAGGCTGATCTCAGACCGGTCAGCTCCTATGATCACTGTATAGGAGCCCTTTACAGTTTTTATTTATGCATTTCCCCCCTGTTTATCCCTCGCACGCAGCGCACCATCGGGTAAAATCCTCACACCTCACCGCCCAGAGCGCACTGAGGAGAGCAATAGAGATTTGTCTGGTCGACTGAGATTAGAAACCTGTTGCTGTGAAAGGTGATATAGGTTATAAACTGTTACTGTAATTGCATTGAGCTGAAAAGAGAGGAGACATCAGCAGCTGGATCGTGCGTAAAGACGCAGCAGGAACCTCTGTGTTCTTCAGTGTTGCTGCTGAGGGGAAAATGTGAGACCGTATAGTACTGGGCAAATCATTGGTCACTGTACCCTAATCTGTACATACTTGCACTTATTTATTTATGCACCCCGGCATCATCTGTGCCATGTGAGTGTGTCTTTTCAAAGGCTGGAGAAGTAGTATCAAAAAAGAGAAATCATTTGAAACCAAAAACTGTGGAGAAATTGTTGTTTCTTAATAAAAATGCATGAAATCATCCAAGTTACACAAGCATTAGCCTATTCACTACCCCCTCCCTAGTTCCATAAGCACTTTCATTGTCCTCTGCCTGATTAAGCCCATGCCATTTTTCTAGAGTCACAGAAAAACATTATTACACAACATGCCATATCACGTCACTACTATTTTGGGAATAATTACACACAGAGAATACATTCAAACAATATTTTATTATACACATATGTGTATACAAAATTTATGTAGACAAATGATTTCGTCCTACACCTTTTGTGAAGTCATTCCCAAGAGTCATAATAGACAAAAATTCAATGCATCACACGTGTTAAGATCCAGCTGGCTGTGATTATACACCTGGCCAGTAGGTGGTTTCATGTGCAAATGAAGCTCCAAGAAATGAACCCTTTCTCGAACCAGTTGGCTCAAGTGGTTCGAGAAAGGCTTCATCTCACCATCACTAATTGTAACCTATAAGTAACTTTAAATAAATAAATAAAACAGGGATGAGATGTGAGTACCTGGAGGAGCAGAGAGAGAGAGAGTGTTAGTGGAGCCCAACTTATATAGTGAGCACAAGTGGCTCCAATTAGTAAGACCCGCCCCTGCAGGTCAGAGGAAAAGGCCGTGACAATTATGAACAGAAGATAGACAGAGATCAATGGAGAGGGTAAAATAAATAATAAACAGATCCCCTGTTTTCTATGTGAATACATTTCTATAGCTGAAATTAGCATAAAGCTCTCAGGAAATGTCTGTAAGGACCATTCTTATTTTGCACAAGCAAAGAGAAATCAATTCATAGATATCCATAAATTGTGTATTGTAAAATACAACATTGACTTTGGAGAATGGTGGATATCACTCTTTAAGTCAGAGTCTTAACTTGGTGCTCTGCACCACACACCCTTTGCCAGAGTCAGTCTGGGAAACATCTTTGATGCTTCCTCACTGGAGACAGCAATATCCGTTACGCTGTCAGACCCGAGGTGGCAAAAACCTAATTCTCCTTTTATCAGTTGAAATTGTTTTTTTTTCTGTATTTTCATTTTTTATCTTATATTCTGTTTGAATTTCCATCTGCTTGCTTAAGGTATTCTGGCTAAGAGTTTTTGGGCGACTGTGGCTTAATGAGTTGAATAGTTGTCTCGCAATTGGAAAGTTGTGGCAAGCTTCCCCTTACCACATGTTGAAGTGCCCCTGGGCAAGGCACTTCACCCCAAGTTGCCAAACGAGCTGCTTATCGGTGTATGAATGTGTGCTCGTTAGTGAGTGCGAGTGGGTGAATGTAGCTCTGGTGTGCAGTTGTTTGAGTGGTTAGTAGGACTGGAAAAGTACTGTTCAGTCCATTTACAATTCTCACCGTCTCAGAAAAGCTGGATCTGTGCCAGATCTCTTGCTGAACCTCCATGGACCTCCTAGTCCAGAACCCCTTCTTCCCTTAAAGGCGTTGAGCCTAGGAGGCTCCCCCAAGGAAAAAGAGTTTCTTCAGGATGTCAATGTTTTCGAAAAAATCAGTCAAAGAGATCATATTAATAACGCCAATTATAACTGGGAAGAAGCTTTCTTGTTTTTTCTCATTTTCTACACCAAAACTAGACCTTCAGTCTTCTAGTCTCTGTTGAAAACTTTCCCAGTCCCAGCAAGATGAAAAACAATATTCTCAGACATAATCAACTCTGCAGCTGCCCAGGGGGTGAATGTTTATGTCTGGTCAGAGAAAGTGATAAAGAGATGTTATATTTTGTGTGTGTGTGTGTTAGGGTTTGCTGTGAAAAAAAAAAAAAAACAAGTACATAAAGCAATAATTGGCTCATAAAGTTGACTGATGGCCAGATTGAGATCATGTCAAGTTTAACTCTAAAGATATAAGAAATTCCTGTGTTTGGCTTTAATTATAGATAATATTTAAAAAAATATATATGAAAGGTCTCAGAAATCTGTTCATGCAACTAATGGGCATAACTTTTTTCTCTGAAGACAGCAGGACATTTTCAGGTCACTGACAGGAAACCATTTAGTTTATGGGAGGACTTTGACCCAGTCTCTTATTGCACTCTGGTTTGCGGGGCTGGCTTCATCGTGAACACATTACGGTAAGCTTTTAGAAAAATACATTCAACAAAAATAAGTATTATCTAGTTTAATTTTGTTTAGTGTTGTTCTGCATCTATTTTATTATAGAAAAGCATGAGCTTCATGTGGTCTTTTTTAGGGCTACCATTGGAACCCTGTTCTTGAGAAGTCTAGTTTAGTTTTTTGGGAATTAATCCAACAGGTTTTCTGTTTTAAAACTTGTTTTTCTCTTTGTTTTCTTCTCCGGTAGCATTGTGCTCTGTGTTATTGCATTTCAGCTTCCAGGTTCTCTCCAGTGTCAGATTCTCCTGCTGCCATGAATCCTACTCTCGTCATTTCCATTTTGCTGTGCTTCCTTCCGCCTGCTGCCTCAACTTCAGAAGTTTGTGAGTTATTTTATTTTAATTAAATTAAATTTAAAATGTGGACTCCAGAGACCATTCTGCCTAACTTCTTCCTGCTTCTGGGTCCTTCACCAAAGACAGGAAATTACACTCAATGACACAATTTCCACTTCTGCTGTTAGTTATGTTGACTTTACATTTTTAATTATGTTTTTGAGTCGTTTTTATTGTAATAAAAATACATTAAAATGTTCAATAATAGGTGTATTTTTTTCTTTAATTCAAAGGAATGTTTTTTTCTGTTGAGCCAGAAAATATATTTACTACACAAGTTGTGGCTTATTCTTCTTTGTCTTTTGACTTTTCCCTTTTTTCGCCTTCTTCTCTCACACCAACTACCTTCATGTCTTCTTTTACTTCATAAATCTCCTTCCTCTAGTTCTCCTGCCTGGCGGTTGCAGTCTCAACATCCTCTACCAATGTACTCACTATCCCTCCTCTGTACATGTCCAAACATCTTAGTCTGGCCTCTTTGGCTTTATCTTCAAAACATCTAACATTAGCTGTCTTAAAATTACAATGTTTTTATGCTTGCCAAGCTTTCAGTTTAACTTCTTTCCAGATAACACTACGCCTGAACCAAATCACTGCATGACTGTGGAATGGAGCCTAATAGGTGGTGCCATTGGAATGGTCATTATTGCTGTGGCATTGATTGTCGTTTTGTGTGTATGCAAACGTAAGTTGAATTAATTTAATATTTGCTATTAATAAGAAAGAATATGTATATTTTTGCCTGGATTACATAAAAGCAATGTAATTTGCTTTATAGGCAGGAAAATATCTAGCATTTTAAATAGATTTGCAGCAACATCATCCTTTTAAAAACTGCAAGGAAATGCTTATCTGTGTCATGATATTTTTTTTATGTATGACAGGTAATAAGGGTAAAGTGAAAAGAGAACTTGAGACCCAGAAAAGTCAGCTTGTACAACAACTCCAACACGTCGAGTCTGTAAGGGATGACAACAAAGCTGAACTTCAGCAACTGGAGACCAATATAACAGAGAGCGAAAGCTCTGATGGCAAATCTTTGTTATTAGGACAAAAGGAAAAACTGTTAAAGTCCCAGTGGGAATTGGATGAGAAAAAGAAACATTTTCAAAGACAGCTACTGAACATAGATAAAGCGCTGGAGCCTATGGAATCCAGATGTTGCACAAGCTAAACAAATCTTCAAATATTTGAGAGAAAAATCTAATTAAGATTTATAGCCAGATTAGTGAATCAGCAGGTGTTTTGTTGCAGAAAAGCAAAGACATGCAGCTTATTGGAATTATTGTAATACAAATCACAGATTCTAGATTTCTAAAAAAGAAATGATACATACTAAATCAAATGCATCTTTAAATTTGAATCATATGTATTGATATATAGTTCCAGGGTAAGGTATGTAGTGTGCTAAGCTAATTAAACAAGTCTTAGAAAGACTGAGCAAAAGTCTGGTTTCCACTGAGCCAAGCATGTTAATGGTTGAATCTCATCCACAGAACAACATTTATTCCATTTCTGAAGGTAGCTGACATGAACGTTAGTAATTACAGCTTCACATTAGAACACCTGTGCAATTAGGAAAGTGCAAGAAGTTATTTAAAAAATATGCATCTGCGTGTGTAAGGCTGCTTGCTGCAAAGACAAAGATTAATGGGCTTGCTATCATTTTTTGAAAAAGAAAAAAAACAATTTTAGCATTTTAACTTCCCTTTAAATGTCACATTTACTTTGATATATGTGGGTTAATCCTGCACAATCAGAGCTAACCCAAACAACGTCTTTAGGCTTATCTCAAAAAGTCCAAATACTGAATATACTGTTAGCCTCTTTTTCAATCTGTTTCAAGGTTGTCTCTGTTTTGAGGCACCCAGATGATGTTAATGTGACAAACTTAATTTTTTAACCTGGCTGCAAAGAGCAGAGCACAAATCCAAATGCTGTGTTTCTAGGTCCTTGGTAGATAGAAGCAGCCAAAATGTGCAAATCTGTTTTGTAATTCTATTTTGCAAACTTGTGTTAAGGAAGGTCTTTGTTTCATTACCTAGATAAAATAAAAGCACTTTAGAAATCAACACAAATAAAGTGTTTCTTTTTTTGATGATTTTGTTCCTGTGTATACTGTATTCACAGATTATTATTGTTGGAAATGTAATCTCAATGTTGCAATATTAGAGCAGTTGCAGTCAAAGGTTTATATTCATTCATCTTAGGAAAGAACATCATATTACGTTTTGGGCTTAAAATGGTTTCATTAAAATTGTTTGTTTGTGTGTCAAAATTATTTGTCAATCATTCCATATAGTGGAACTCATATATAAATTTACTAAACATAGAGCAAACAGACAGTATTGCAAGCCTTCATTTCTTGCGATTTTGGTGATTATGGCTTACATATAATGAAAACTCTAAATCCACTGCATCAAATCAATGAAAATATGATAATTATAATTACACCAGCCTTATACGGGTTAGAGTACCACAGCTGTGGAAACCTCCTGTGTGGTAGCAGTCCCTAAGATTGCACACCAGAAGACCTGAGAAGCTACAGCCCGGTAGCATTAACATCACACCTGAAGAAGACCCTTGAGAGGTTGGTCATCAACCATCTGACCATTCAGTTATATCCATATTTTATAACTTCTGTTCCATATTAACACATGATGTCATAGATTAGCTGGTGACTGAGATTAACAGGTTCGAACGCAGATATGTTTAAAGGGCATATCCAGTTCAGTTCACATTTATGTATACAGAACAAATAACATCAAAGTTGCATAACAGAACTGGACAGTAAATGCTTTTTGTGATCAGCATATCTTAGGAAAAAAAAACAAACTCCCTAACCTCTGCGACAGTGGCAGTGGTCAAAGGGCCTGGTGGCACTAATATATGGCAGCCTCGCCATATCAGTCCGCCCCGGGGCAGCTGTGGCTACTAGCATTGCTCACCAATGTCGGGTTTTGCATGTGTGTGAATGGATGTGATGCGCTTTGGGGCCATCAGACTAGTAACAGCGCTGTACAAGTATAAGCCATTACGATTACCATTAGCACATAGCTTAATGAGTGCATTGTTTGCCTTAGATCCTGTTAAGGCAAATAGGCAATTAGGGAAATTAGATGTAATTCTAATGCCAGAATTACCAGACAATACCGCACTGTTGTTCTGAAAATGAACTCATGCCATTGTTGTTTTGGATATTCAGATGGACAAAGCAAGAAATGTTCCTAACCTTACTGTTAAATAACACCATGGCAACACCCTTATTCCCACAACCTGTAAAAGAAGCCGAAGCAGCTCCACAGAATGCAGGGTTTAACCGAGCTCTGAACAGTAGGTGCTGTGAACTGATCATCCACAGCCCATTCATTATGGATTTTATTTTTCTGCATGAGGAATGCAATGTGTGTGAACTCATTGGGAGAAATGAGAGCCCTTTGATGAGGCAGACGTTTCCTTTAGAGCTTTTTAACGGTGTATTAGTTTCTTACCATGTCCTTTTCTGATACTGACAATGTGAATTGACAGCTCACCAGAAGTGCTAAGACAAAGCGGAAGTTCCACTGTCAAAAAAGTAGGTGGGGCTGAATGAGGTGGATAAGGACCTCGGACCTGAGAAACCTCCTTGAGCTTCAAGATAGCAGAGGAGAGGAGTTGTGTCTTTTATTAGATGTGTGATCAAGAAATAAATCCTGGTGGATTACTCCTTGACAATATCCAAGACAATCTTGTATCTGCATTGTTTACATTTCAATTGTTTACTTTTTAATCACTGCTGCAAATTTCCTGCATTGTTTACATTTCAATTGTTTACTTTTTAATCACTGCTGCAAATTTCCTGCATTGTTTACATTTCAATTGTTTACTTTTTAATCACTGCTGCAATGTATACTGTAATTTACAAGCTGTATGCAATGAAATTTCGTTCTGTATGCACTCTGTACATACAAAATGACAAATAAAGATGTCTAAGTCTAAGTCTAAGTATATACAGTTATAGAAATATTGTTTGCATTTATGTTTTATTTATGATGTATTTCTTTATTGATTACCACTTCTGGGGTCCGTTCTTCGTACGTTGCTTAAAACATCCAAGATCAAATGACACATCCAAGATGATTTCATCCGGCTAACCATGATCTGGCTAATTGGGTTCTTCCAACACACCTGCTGTTTACGATTAGTATGGCTGGATTGAGTTATCTGAGACAACGGCACGTTCATGCGTTTGTTTAAAAGGGGAAATGTATCGATAGTAGAAACATTGATCAGCAACGCTGCTATTGGCTGTTCAGCATGGCCAAAGAACGCCCACAGTTTTTCTCCCAAGCAGAACAAGAGCTTTTAATGGAAGGTTATGCTGAATTTGAGTCATTAATTAAAACACCTCAAAATCTGTTAAAGCCAGGAGAGAGGGCTGGCAAAAAGCAGCAGACAAATTAATGCGTAAATACTGTCCATGGTAGATGTTTCTATCACTTTCTACAGTATGAATTTTTGCATTTTAATAATCTCATATTTACTTTGTTCTTTTATGTCAGAGCCTCCATGGGACCCACTAGAACATGGGGACAAGTAAAAGTGAAATACAAGAATATTCTACAAAATGGTAGCCTTTAATTATTATACTTTATTTTAAAAAGGCACTTGTTATGTCAAGAGATCCAAATTTCAGTGTCATTCCTTAGACACGGGAAGTAAAGGACATGTGCAAACTGGGAATTTTAACAAAAAAAAAAATCTTTATCCATAAAAAATGAAAATTTTCCTTTTCCAAGTCATCCACAGTTTACACGGTAAAACTGTATTGCTCCGTGGCTAGATAATCCATCCATAGTTTTTTCTGATACAATATACGGCTCGACAGGAAGCAAGCCTTTCAAAGTAAACTAAACTTCACAATAAAATGGCCCGAACAAATCTTCTTACTGGATAGGATAAAAATAAAAAGCAAACCATTATACAAATAACTTAAATATTTTAGATTTATGGCTCCAACACCACCTTTTCCTCTTTAAAAGCCACTGTTAAATGATGTGTTTGTCTGTTTATAACAGCCACCAAGAAAATCTCTCTACAATTACACTGTCGCGCTGCGCTAAAGGATCCTGTCTATTGCGCAATACGCGATTAATTCGAAAAACTCTGCAAATTATTCTTGCACCTTCCGCAACAGGTTGCAGTCGTAAAAATGGACATGGCTACGGCATACTTCCCTATCTCCTCCGCTTATACAGCCGTGATCTAATCTTGTTTACATGAAATAAGCCTGCTCTCGAGCAGGCTTAAGCTGGCGCACATGTTGCTATGACAACAAGTGCAGGATGTCTTTCGAAGAACCAAACGATCCAAGATCATGTCAAATCGTCAACAATGAAATCCTGCTAACTGAGTTAGCGACGTACGAAGAACGGACCCCTGGCAGACTTCTGTCAAATGTCAATGTTGCAAACGGGAAGGGAGTGCTCAAGCAACGCTCACAAGGCCTTTCCCTCTTCCTGGCCTTTCTTTGCTGGTTGAATCACAAAACGGGCAAGGCAGGGCAAGTTTATTTATGAAGCACTTTTCAGTAATGATTCAAAGTGCTGTACATTAACAAAATAAAAAAACCAAAAAAAAAAAAAAAACAAAGGATCGTAGAGACAGAAGGAAAACATTACAGAAGCACATTGCTTCGGAATAGCAGCACCAGGTCAGATACAGTATAAGATAAGTTGTACTACAACCTGCAACATAAACATTTAAAGGCAACTCTAAACAAATAGGTTTTTAACAATTTAAAACCTATTTGACTTCAAAAGCGCTGAAACTCAGGGTTTCAGCGCTTTTGAAGTCCTCTGGGAGTTTGTTCCAGATAAGTGGAGCATAAAAACTGAATGCTGCTTCTTCGTGTTTGGTTTTTGTTTTGCATGCGTTCTTTTAAATTAAAGATTTAGATTAAAAATGTTTTTTAAGTGTTTGGCCCACATGCAGAACATGATCAGGAGGCAGAGAGCAGTTTAAGATGTTTATTTACAGGCACGGAGGTACACAAAGATGGAGGCTCACTATGTGAGCGTCTAACGAGGAATCACAGGGAGTACGGATCACAGAGCGGACGGTCGACAGTGATCTGGAAAACGTGACCGATGCTCTGGAGGGAAGGAGACAGGTTAAACGGGGCTAGAGAAGGAAACTGCCCCTAACGTGGGTGCGCTTCCCGCCGGGTTTGGGAAACCTAGCTGGGGGGAGTAGTGGAGAACGGATTCAGTGGAGCTCGTCTCTGAGGTGGAGCCAGGTGACTGAGCGACAGGTGAGCGGGTAAATGGGATTTGGCGGAGGTTTGAGCAGCACCGAAGCAGGAGGCGGTGGCAGTAAGCAGCTGGAGGAACCAGGGAGGGTGCAGAAGGGGAACTCTGATGTGGAATTTCAAAATAAGAGCTACTAGAAATCCGTACATATTAAGTAATTTTAACCAAAGTTGCTCACTACAGCCAAAGTTGCTCACTACAGCAACTAAACCGTAGATACTCAATCGATGCTTCCACTTCAGCATGACAGTAGAACACCTCCGTATGTGATCTCTTGTTCATTGATGCTGCGGGGTCATTCAAGTTTGGCTAATATTCTTTCAGCACACCACCTGTTCCTTTCTGTAAAGGTAAGTCCTCCATTCTAATTCATAACAGTCTAATCTTTAATGGCAATTTGGACATATATCAGGAAAGCAAGTAGAAAAATATGGACAGTTTATAGTCGTCACTACAAACTATCCATATTTTTATATAAATGTGACAGCAAGGACTGTAATATAAATAAAAAGTAACCAAGACTTTGTTTAAAGGTGCAGTTTGCCGTGGCCAAGGTCTGACCGGATTCTCCTGAACAGATGAGCAGCGCCATCCCCAAAAGGCTGAATGGAATGATGGATGTTTCCTGCACCACAAAGAATGAAATTGCCTACAAATATGCTATAAGTGAAATGTTAAAACTTAATGTTTTACCAATTTAAAAGTTAAATGTAATTACATGTAGTGTAAACAAATTGCATAAACTCAATAAATGAAAAACTGTATCTTCTTGCCAGTTTATGTACATAAGATACACTTTTAGACATCCACTTGATCTAAACATGAATAAATGCAAATTACATAAGCATGTGAAATGGATTGCAAAATTTAATAATACACATGTTAGTTGGACACAATTTTTGTATAAGTAAACATTTAAATAGTCTGGAAATATGGATATACAACACTTAAAGTTATTAAAAATGAAAAGTAATTCCAAAATGTAAAACCTCAAGGTGCTAAAAAAAATAAATATTTAAAAGCAGAAATCCAAAACACATTCTTGTGTATGATAATTCCTCTGGTTTACAGTAAAATAACTAATCAGGATCTTTTTGACATGTAAACTTCTCTGCTTCCTCACGTATGATTTCCCCTGCATGCTCACAGGAGCTGCACAGATACTAAAGACTTGGTCTATTTTATTTACCAACTTGATGGTTACAGTCTGGGAGATTATTGTAAAAACTCTGAGCCTCCCGATAACTCTTTCCACATGTATGTGGACATCTGCAGTCCTCCTTGTGGCAGTTACACCCTCATCAGACAACTGCCCTCCTTTAATGAGTGAATGCTGGTAGAACAAAGTTAAATCGCCTCTCAAACAGCAGATCTCCGATGGTAAAGCCTCTGTCTGCCGTCACTTCATCGCCAAGACGAAGATACTCCAGGAAGCCAGTGTGTTCCCTGCCACATACATTTTTCTTCTTCTCTTCTCCTAGGTGTGATCATCAGTGCCTGTAGTGTGAGCATATTTCGTCATAGGTGACTCTGATTATGGAGAGGTCTGGTCAGCCTCTGCATCACAACGGCTGTCATCTGTCAAACACAAGACCACAATAAATTTATTAAACAGCATAAAACATACCAACACCAAGCTAATAGAGCACCACCAAAATGGTAAATGGCTTGTACAGCACTTTTAACTAGTCTTGACGACCTCCAAAGCGCTTCACATTACAGTCAGTCATTCACCCATTCATTCACACCCTGACGGTGGTGAGCTATGTTAGCAGCCACAGCTGCCCTGGGGCAGACTGACAGAGGCGAGGCTGCCATGCACCGGCGCCACCGGGCCCTCTGACCACCACAAGCAGGCAATGTGGGTGAAGTGTCTTGCCCAAGGAGACAGCGACAGAGACGGTGAGTGCGGGGGATCGAACCGGCAACCCGCCAGTTGGAAGACGAACTCCCTAACCTCTGTTCCAAAGATTCATATCACACATGTTCCTTCCAGTTTTTACAAACAGCCTGTGTTAGTATCTGGGATGCCATTTGTAAGGTTACACAGTCAAAATCTAACAGCAATATTTTGGGTTCTTTACTGTTTTAAGAGGATTAAAAGGGGTTTTCATTTTTAAAGTCCGATTTTCAACATACATTTATACAGTTATATATTTGTAAATGTCACAGTTCCAAACTAAATATTTAATTACACAGCTAAATGTTCAGTTTGTAAAACAAGCATTTAGTTTTCAGATTAAATATTTAACTCCAAATTAAATGTTTAGTTTACAAACTAAACGTTTACTTTAGAGCTAAATATTAAGCTTGTTATTTAATTATTTAACTTGGAACTGTGACTTATTTATAGATTTATGAATAACAAAAATATTAAAAATCGAACCCTGCCTTTTATCTCTCATTGTATAGCTTAAAATAATGTATGCACTGCTGCAGCATATCTGGTTCTTCCGTCTGTTCTGTGGAATTTAAAAACTCCAAGGACCAACCACACATATAAGCAGATTAAAATGGGCAAAACGCAACTCGCATCTTGGTTCATCATGAAGGCTCCCGTTATCACTTCCGGGTAAACTTCGAAGACAGTCCCTCCCTTTACGTTTGATTTTGTCTTTTGTAAATGTGTTTTCTGAAATGTAAATGTGTTTCAAGATTTGTAAAAGTGTTTCGTGTGTTGTAAATTTGTTTTCTGAAATGTAAATTTGTTTCAAGTTTTGTAAAAGTGTTTCGTGTGTTGTAAATTTGTTTTCTGAAATGTAAATGTGTTTCAAGATTTGTAAAAGTGTTTCGTGTGTTGTAAATTTGTTTTCTGAAATGTAAATGTGTTTCAAGATTTGTAAAAGTGTTTCGTGTGTTGTAAAGTTGTTTTCTGAAATGTAAATGTGTTTCAAGATTTGTAAAAATGTTTCGTGTGTTGTAAATTTGTTTTCTGAAATGTAAATTTGTTTCAATATTTGTAAAAGTGGTTCAGATTTTGTATTTTTGTTTTGCACTTCCCGGCCACCGTATCATAGTGACCTGGTTACATGCATAGATATCCATAATAAAGGCTAGATGTCTTACGGCGGAGTCTCAAACGTCATCACCGGCGGCCATCTTGCCTCAGGCAAGCTTTCTGGCGTGCTCTGTGGTACCTAATGTAAGGTGAGTGATCAGCACGAACACAAATACTCTTATCTCATTGAATTCTTGACGGATTTACAAACAGTTTGGTTTCTTACAAACGTTATGAACGTGGCTATAATTCTTGATGCTTGAACATGTCGAAATTGCAGATTTTCTTGTCGAAAAATGACTTAATCGTGCAGCATAGTTGTGCATCACGGCTACTTGCTCAAGTTATCAAGGCTGAGACCACTGGTCAATTATATAGGTTTTACTGACACCAATAACGATTGTATGACAATTAATCTTTGGTGTAAATTACAATCTTTGTGGATGTGGTTGTAGTTATTAGTTGGCTAATAACAATAATCTGAGTGTTGTTGTATGTTCGTTATTAGCCTAATGTTAGCTGGCTAATAACAAGAAGCTGCGAAGTGAGACCTAATGTTAGTAAATGAGCAGCTAACGTTACAGTTTAGCTAGCTGCTAACGTTAACCAGCAACTTTACATCAGTGGAAGAGGCAGAATTGCACATGATTTCCAATCGATTTGGTTTGTCAAAACATCTTACATTATGTTACAGGAATTTGCTGGGTTTATTAAAAGGAAGATGCCGCTTTGATGGTCTTGTGGACAACGCTCTCGTGTCCAGCTTGGTAACAGATGCTGCATCTGCCATCAAGGACCAGAGCTACCACCTGCTGAAGTTAAAAAACAATGGAGATCTGGTGATTCCATCAGAAGGCACAGTGATGGTAGTCAGGGCAGCAGAGTGGGTCATTCGTCAGACCTCATGTACCAGACGATCACAGCCCATCAAAGTGCTAGAGGTCGTGTACATTGTACGGAAGAGGATAGGGTCAGAGGATGTGTTTGTGCTCAGAGAGCACATCGGAGAAACACAGTATGGCATAGACAGCCACCACCATACGCTGTTAACGTTGGTTGTGTCCTTGTTTTTTAAGTTAAGGCTGCACCACATTGCCAAAATAACTAACCTTAGCTTACAGAGCAACAACATGCGACAGAAGCTCAATAAAACCATCCTTTTCAAAGGGCATTAGCCAAGCTATGTTTTTTGGGTAATTTTTTAAATCTCTGTCTTCCATGTGTATACCATCACAGTAGTGTAGGTGGGGATTTCAACATGCTACATCTATATATACTTGTGAAGGGGACTATTGTACCAATTTTAATAGCAAATAAATGTCACTTTTATAATGGTTTAAAAATAGAAACTTTTGTGTAATTACACCTGATATATAATCCGAATAGTCTACATGAAACTTCAAAGTGTTACCTTTAATTTGAAACCTGGATTATGCTTCTACACCAAGAGGTTGCCACACAATAAGCCTTTTTTGTCAGTATTTCATATTTTATTATAACAGTAATATTCATATTATAAAAGTATGTATGTAAATATAAATAAATTAGGACTGTGAAATAATTAATCACACCCAAATAAAAGTGTTTATATATATATATATATATATATATACAGTTGTGGTCAAAAGTGTACATACACTTGTAAAAAAATCATAATGTTATGGCTGTCTTGAGTCTTCAATAAGTTCTACAACTCTTATTTTTCTGTGATAGAGTGATCGGAACACATACATGTTTGTCACAAAAAACAGTCATAAAGTTTGGTTCTTTCATAAATTTATTATGGGTCTGCTGAAAATGTCACCAAATCTGCTGGGTCAAAAACATACATACAGCAACAAAATTTGTCAACTTTGGTGATGTAGCGAGTTGTGTCAATCAAATTAGCTTCATGTCATGGCCTCTTCACTTCTTCTAAGTGATTCTGATTGACTACAGCTGTTGACTTCTCATGAGCCCATTTAAATAGGGCTCATTTGACCCAGTGATTAGACTCAGCTACAAAAGCTACAATGGGAAAGTCAAAGGAACTCAGTGTGGATCTGAAAAAGCGAATTATTGACTTGAACAAGTCAGGGAAGTCACTTGGAGCCATTTCAAAGCAGCTACAGGTCCCAAGAGCAACTGTGCAGACAATTATACGCAAGTATAAAGTGCATGGAACAGTTGTGTCACTGCCACGATCAGGAAGAAAACGCAAGCTATCACATGCTGCCGAGAGGAGATTGGTCAGGATGGTCAAGAGTCAACCAAGAATCACCAAGAAGCAGGTCTGCAAGGATTTGGAAGCTGATGGAACACAGGTGTCAGTCTCCACAGTCAAGCGTGTTTTACATCGGCATGGACTGAGAGGCTGCCGTGCAAGAAAGAAGCCCTTGCTCCAGAAAAGGCACCTTATGACTCGGCTGAAGTTTGCTGCTGATCACATGGACAAAGATAAAACCTTCTGGAGGAAAGTTCTCTGGTCAGACGAAACAAAAATTGAGCTGTTTGGCCACAACACCCAGCAATATGTTTGGAGGAGAAAAGGTGAGGCCTTTAATCCCAGGAACACCATGCCTACTGTCAAGCATGGTGGTGGTAGTATTATGCTCTGGGGATGTTTTGCTGCCAGTGGAACTGGTTCTTTGCAGAAAGTAAATGGGATAATGAAGAAGGAGGATTACCTCCAAATTCTGCAGGAAAACTTAAAACCATCAGCCCGAAGGTTGGGTCTTGGGCGCAGTTGGGTGTTCCAACAAGACAATGACCCAAAACACACATCAAAAGTGGTAAAGGAATGGCTAAACCAGGCTAGAATTAAGGTTTTAGAATGGCCTTCCCAAAGTCCTGACTTAAACCCCATTGAGAACATGTGGACAGTGCTAAAGAAACAGGTTCATGCAAGAAAACCATCACATTTAGCTGAACTGCACCAATTCTGTCAAGAAGAGTGGTCAAACATTCGACCTGAAGCTTGCCAGGACCTTGTGGATGGCTACCAAAAGCGCCTAGTTGCCGTGAAAATGGCCAAGGGACATGTAACCAAATACTAATGTTGCTGTATGTATATTTTTGACCCAGCAGATTTGGTAACATTTTCAGCAGACCCATAATAAATTTATGAAAGAACCAAACTTTATGACTGTTTTTTGTGACAAACATGTATGTGTTCCGATCACTCTATCACAGAAAAATAAGAGTTGTAGAACTTATTGAAGACTCAAGACAGCCATAACATTATGATTTTTTTACAAGTGTATGTTCACTTTTGACCACAACTGTATATATATATATACTGTATATATATATATATATATATATATATATATATATATATATATATATATATATATATATATATATATATATATATCATGTTTCCATTCTGTACACTGAGTTTTAATAGCATATATTGATTTAACATAAATACCTTGTGCATGTGTATATTTATTGCACCTGTATGTTCTATTCAATGTTCTTTTCATATGAAATTCCATGGTTATAATTATTCATAAGTGTGCAGTGTCATAACTACATGTCTGACTTTTGTTTAACAAACCAAACAGTTTGAGAATCGTTAGACAATTGAGGAAGTTATAGTTATTTAAGTACATGCACCATTGAAACACAATGTTATGAATGAGCGAGCTGCCTGTGGCAAGGTGGCCGCCACGTGCGGACGTCGACCCCCATTGGCCAGCAGCGCGGAGGATACATCTAGCCTTTGTTATGGATATCTATGGTTACATGGTGATGTAGAGCTGTGTGTCGACTGCATATTTATGGTAGCTGATGTTTTTTATGATCTATGCCAGAGGGAGCATGTAGATATTAAACAGGAAGAGACTCAGGATGTTACCCATGGGGAACCCTGCCTGTTATTTTTTTCACCTCTTATGTAAAGATATATACTGATACAAAAAGGTCCCTGTCCTTTGAGTAGGATTTAAACCAGTCAAGTGCTGTACCAGAAAGTCTTCCAGTTTTCCAGGTGCTCTGACACAATTGAGTGATCAACAGTATTGAATGCTGCACTGAGGTCCAATAATACCAGCACTGTGATTCTTCCATATCCTACATTTATAGGTATGTCAGTAAACACCTTGACAAGGGCGGTCTCTTTACTGTGGTGAGCACAGAAACTTGAATGAAAAATACCAAATTGGCTGACCATGGTTAGAAAGATGTTTAATAACCAAAGATTTTCAAATAGATATTCAGATATCCAAAGGAGCAACAGGCCTCTCTTTCCCCCTCACTGTTTGCTCTATTTATTGAACAACTAGCAGCAACAATTAAACAAACTGATGATATTAAATGTATAAAATGCATGAATATAGAGCAGAAAATTAGTCTTTATGCAGATGATGTATTCATTTATCTCCAGGACTCAAACATCTCTCTCTCTCAACTAATTAGATTTCAATCTGAAAAATTCCCACGAAAGAAAAGACAATTATAAGAATTTTATTGATACAATATTTTAAGACTTTGGCGCTCAGACCTCGGCAGGAAACATTCACGCTGAATTATACTTCAATATGCATAAGCAGGTGTATGAGAATAGGGATGTATCCCCCCAGGCCTGAAACTGGTGGTGGAGTGGAGATAGACAAAGTTGGTTCTGTCCATAGATACTGGTTTGCAAGATGGTCTGCTTGAGCTGTATTGGTGGGATCCAGTAGACTGCGTAAGCTGTTACCAGTACTTCACTCAGGGACCCAGAAAGATAGATGTTCAACTTGGATAAAACACAGGTTTGCATGAACCTGTCCATGATGAGCAAGCATGAAGCCACTGTGGAGAGGAAAAACTCCAGAAACCTCAGGCAGAACCAGGCTCAATATGGAGGTCTTCTGCTGGACCGATTGAAATGCGACAGGGAATGCAGTGAGAGTCCGGGAGGAATTACACTCTGATAAGGACGAGGTTGAAGGAGCGCCATAGGAAGCCAGATGGAGCTTGCTATGATGGTGGAGAAGGGGATGGAGATGGGTTGAATCAGGGTCATCAGAGTCCAAATCAGACATTGCGTGGCCACTGCTTGCACTTGCTGGGTAGAAGGCCAAGACGTGGATTTGAAGTTCTTTTAAGATGAACCCAGGAAGGTGATTGGCTTCGTGGAGGAGCAGTTCAAAGCTGATTGGCTTGGGTCGGAAGCGGATGAGCCTCTGATTGTATGGAGGTAGGCAATAGATTTTCTTCAACTGAACTTTCGCTTAAGCTTCACTTCAATCTGAAAAAACCCCACGGAAAGAAAAGACAATTAGAAGAATTTTATTGATACAATATTTTAAGACTTTGGCGCTCAGACCTCGGCAGGAAACATTCACGCTAAATTATACTTCAATATGCATAAGCAGGTGTATGAGAATAGGGATGTTTCCCCAAAAAAATTGCCGAGGTCGAAGCCAGTGCATCTGTATGCTCAGAAGGCAGAGAGACTTGAATTGAAAACTAAGAACAGTGAACAGCAAGATGAATAATAGAGGAGAAGTGCATCGAAGGCTTGCAAACAGAGCCGTTGCTGCGAAGGCTTAACAAAACAGGGCTGTTGCCGCTCATGACGAGATGCAAGACAGGTGACAAGACGCATGACAGAATGCATGACAAGACGCAGGACCAGACGCGACAAGACGAGTGATCATGACGTGATGCAAGACAATGACAGGACACATGGCAGGATGCATAAAAGGATGTATGATATGCTGGTGAAGATTCTCAGTCATCCAGGTCATGGTCATTCCAAAAAATGAAAAAAACAAAGCAACTGGACTTGTTTTCTGTAGTTGAAGATGTTTCGCTTCCTCTCCAGGAAGCTTTCTCAATTCAAAAAGTCTGGAGTCTTGGTACTCCACATTACTCCAGACTTTTTGAATTGAGAAAGCTTCCTGGAGAGGAAGCGAAACGTCTTCAACTACGGAAAACAAGTTCAGTTGCTTTGTTTTTTACTTTTTTTTGGAAGGATGCATGATAGCATGCATGAAAGGACGCATGACAAGATGCAGGACCAGACAAGACGCACGAGAGGATGCATGACAGGATACATAAAAGAATGCATGACAGGATGCATAAAAGGATACATAACAGGATGCGTAACAGGATGTATGACAGGGTGTGTGACAGGGTGTGTGACAGAATGCATGACAGGATAAAGGACAGAATGCCTGATGATCTTCATTGCTTAGTAGCTTTAGTTAGCCTCACCAGCCTGTAGAGAGGATCCGTAATTGAAAATAGTATCAACCAGACAACAGCACCCACAGTGATGCTCTCTGGATGTTCATCTTGAAATGAATTCTTGAACCTGAAAAAAAAATGTCAATTCCCAAATACATGAGCAAAGTTGCTGTTAAAAGATTGCCAGTACTCGAATCATCCCCCTCAACAGCCATCCCGACATCAGCTCCCAGCTGACATTCATCAGACAATACCTACAAACAAGAAACATTAAATAACTTTACATGTATAATTGCACAACACCTGAAGTAATTGACTGGCAAAACATTGAAATGACCGATGAAATGACAAGAGTGACAAAAAAATGGCCTGGTCAGCATGAATAAGAAGTCTGAATCCAATACAGATCAGTCCAAGCGGATGCCAATTGCACCAGAGTTGCAGCAGTTTTAATAACGATTGGTATTTATTGCTGAATTTAATATGAACTTCTTGTCAGGTTTTGTCTTCGGATGAACTCAGAACCACAACACACGGGACTAAAAATTGAGAGTTTTTATTGAAGGAATAATGGGTGGTGAATGATGTGATTGAAGAGGCAGGACTGCACAGGAACAGGGGTGTAGGTGATGGCAGGAGCTGACGGCCCGGAGCCAGAGTACATGGAGCCAGAGACAGGCAGCAGTGTCCACAGCTTCACAGAGGCAGGCAGCAGCGTTCACAGCTTTTCAGAGACGGGTAGCAGTGTTCACAGCTCTTCAGAGGCAGGTAGCAGTGTCCACAGCTTCACAGAGGCAGGCAGCAGCATTCACAGCTCTTCAGAGGCAGGTAGCAGTGTCCACAGCTTTTCAGAGGCAGGTAGCAGTGTCCACAGCTTCTCAGAGGCAGGTAGCAGGACTAACCTTAAACGAGAATGTGACGGGGTTCTACTATGCTTGGTCAAACATAAATGACTCGCCAAGGCCGGAGATCACTTTAGTGGAATTTATTCAGTTTTTTTTCAGGTGAGCCAAAGATGGCAGGTGTAGAATATATACAAGGACATCCAGGCAGGTTAAAAATAGACAAAAAAAACAGTACCTTCCATGTTACAGTCATTCACCCTCAGTGTGACTTCTCTGGAGTCTAACCACAGACTGCTTCCCTGTGGAGCAGTGCCCTGCTATTAAAGTCACAGGCTCCGCCCACAGGAAGTCCAAACAAGCAAACAAAACAAACAAACAAATCAGAACAACTAAGCAATTACTTCTAACTCAAATAAATTAAAGTATACAAAATAATAATGAGGAAAAAAAAGAAACTTACAATACAAAATACAGTACTCAATTTAACAAAACACTCAGTACTTCTGATGACATCACGTCATCATGTGACTCCCTCCCAGCACACCACAGTCCAGAAATAAGCCTGCTTGAAAACAGAACCGGGAAAATGTTTGAAACTGAAAATAAAAAAGGTTAGAATGAATGCCAACTGAAGCAGGAACACCGCGTGTGCACCCACGATGAACCGCATTAGTTTAGCTGCAACAAAAGGTGAGTTAGAGATGGTGTATGTGCCTGTGTATGTGTCTGCAGGCGTGCTCGCATGCTGACGTGAACTTATAACTACGTCCCGGCTCGTGATGGCTCCTCCGTCACAGAGAAACAAAAGAGACAGGGTTCCAAAGGCACACAGGGAGACTGGCATGGAGAGAGTGTAGAATGATGACGGACCGGCACTGGAGACTTCTTCTTCTTCTTCTTTTAGGTTTTTTGGCGGTTGGCAAACAACTTATAGGTGCATTACCGCCACCTTCCAGACTGGAGTATAGATTAGATGTCCTACCACTATAATCTTCCCATAAAACCTGATTTCCTAAGATAACTAAAAATGCTATTAAATATTACATCTTCAGAGGACCTTTGCAGCAGATTTTTAATATCTAAAATTACTTTATTTCTTTTTAACTCTCTGACTAATATCTCTCTTTCCCGATTGTACTTATCACAATCTAGAAAAATATGCTGCACTGTTTCTAACTCTCCACAATAATTACACAACCCTGTACTATGTTTATTAATTATTTTCAAAGTACTATTTAGCCCCGTATGCCCAAACCTTAATCTGGATATAATATCCTCTTCTTTTCTATTCCTATTACCTTCCCTACATTCCCCTACTTTTCTTTGAATGTTATAGTAAAATCTTGCCTTTTCTTCTCTATCCCATAATTCCTGCCATTTCTTTTTAAAATATATTTTACTAATATTCTTGACCTCATTTCTACTTATTTTGATATTTACCTCAACATTATCCCTTTTTGCTGCACTCTTAGCAAATTGATCCGCCAATTCATTTCCTACTATCCCAATATGAGCAGGAATCCAAATTAACTTAACCCTAGATCCATATTTTTTAATTTTAAAAATTGATTGGTTAATATTCAATATGATATCTTGTCTCGTTTCTGAGTTTTGTTCTAAGATACTTATTAATGCACTGCTTGAATCTGAACAAATCAATATTTCCTTCTTCCTTGTTTCCTCACACCACTCTAGAGCCATTAATATAGCCACTAGCTCACCTGTATAAACTGTCATTCTATCTGTTATTCTTTTATTTTTCATAATGTTTAAGTCCGGAATTATAAATGCTATTCCAATTTTATCATTTAACATTTTAGAAGCATCTGTAAATACTTGTAAATATTCAGCATATTCTTTATTTATATACTTTTCCACCTCTTGTTTTTCTATTTGTCTGCCTTTTCCCAATAAGTTTAAATCAACTTCAGGTTTTCCACTTACCCAAGGTGGAGTATTTGGAATACACATCACAGGACTAATTAAATAATGATTTATTCCTAACTCACTTATCTCATTATTTATAATCCATCCAAAACTATTGATTCTCTTTTTTTTTATTTTTTCCTGACATGGTTGTAACATAACATTTGGAGGAAAGTTTTCCTTATGCCCTTTTACATTTGCCCAATAATTTATGGCTAGTTGTTTTCTTCTAAGTTCTAGTGGCATCTCCCCCATTTCAACTTGTAAAGCTGATACTGGGGTTGTTTTCATTGCTCCACAACAAGTTCTTAAAGCCTGATATTGTATTCTATCTATTTCTTTTAGTAAACTATTAGAAGCTGAATTATATACAATACATCCGTAATCAATTACTGATCTAATTAGTCCTATATATATTGTTTTTAATACCTTCCTATCAGCTCCCCAATCTTTACCTCTTAAACATCTCATTATATTTAGGATTTTTTTACTTTTCTCAATTATTTTTTTTATATGCATCTTCCACGTAAGTTTTTTGTCAAACCAAATTCCTAAATATTTAATCTGATCTATGCTTTCTACATCATTCTCATATAATTTAAGATTTACATTTGTATTTATTTTCCTATTAGTAAAAGTAATGAACTTAGATTTAGATATTGAAATTCTAAAACCCCATTCTAAAGCCCAATCTTCTACATTATGTATTGCCTCTTGCATTTTCTTATTTATAAATGTTAGATTTTTCCCCCTTTTCCAGATAAGGCCATCATCTGCAAATAATGATACTCCAAAATATTTATCTATTTTACTAAAAATACTTATTTTTAAGACTTATTATACTTCCTTGAGGAGTACCGTTTTCAATTTGATGTTTTGAACTTACTTCACTACCTATTTTAACTTTTATATTTCTTCCAGTTAAAAAATTTTTTATCCATCTATAAATTTTACCCCTTAAACCTATTTGTTTTATTTTAATCAATAATCCTTCTTTCCACAACATATCATATGCTTTTTCTATATCCAAAAAGATTGCTATTAAGACCTCTTTATTCACCTGTGCCCTCCTAATTTCATGTTCTAAATATAGTATAGGATCTATTGTACTTCTTCCTTTCCTGAACCCAAACTGATATGGTTTATTCTTCTCCTTGGATTCCAGAAAATATATTAATCTGTTATTTACCATCTTTTCCATCACCTTACCAATACATGATGTTAATGCTATCGGCCTGTAACTCTCAGCTAAATGTGGATCTTTGCCAGGTTTACAAATGGGAATAATTATAGCTTCTTTCCATTTATCCGGTAAAATTCCTTCCTCCCATATCTTATTATACATTCCTAGTAATATCTTCTTACTTTTTTCACTAAGATTATTCAACATAATATAATTAACTTGATCCTCCCCAGGTGTTGATTTATTAGAATTTTTTAATGCTCTATTTAATTCCATTAAAGAGAATTTCATATTCATAATATTCTCATCATCTTCATCATTACACAGCAGCTCACTGTGATTTTTTAATGTCGTTTCCCGTCCTTTTTTTTCAGTATTACTAAGATTCTCCATACTATGTATCTTAGTAAATGCTCTTGCTAACAATTCAGCTTTATTCTTATTATCTATTATAGTGTTACCATTATCTTTTATTACTGGAAAGAAGTACTCTTTTGATTTACCTGACATTTTTTTAATGGTATTCCATACCCTGTCTAATGCCGTATTTTTCCCCAATGACTCGCAATATTTTCTCCAATAATCTCTCTTAGCATTTCTTATGATTTTCCTGACTTCTGCTTGTTTTCTCTTATAATTAATTAGTTTTTGGAAGCAAATATATTTTTTCAGATTTTTATAGGCCTTGTTTCTTGATTTAATTGCCATTGAACACTCTAGAGTCCACCAAGGAACTATCTTCTTCTTTTTAACCCCTTTACTTCTAGGAATGACTTTTTTTGCTGCATGAACAATACTATTACTAATTTCTAAATTTAAATCATTTATTGGTTTATTTATATCTATCTTTACCATACCCCCTTCACTTATTCTTTTATAATTTTCCCAATTTGTATCCCCAAATCTCCATTTCCCTTGACTTTCTACCTGCTCTTCTTCTATATCCATTTCTACTTCAACAAAAATTGGGTAATGATCACTTCCTATAGTGTTATTTTTATATACTTTCCAGCTACAACTATCTGCCAAAGATTGTGATACCAGTGTCAGATCAATGGCTGATTCTTTACCTCTTATCAAATCTACCCTAGTGCCTACACCATTATTTAACACTACCATTTCTATTTCCTCAATCAATTCTTCTAAGATTCCACCATTATAATCATCTTGTTCTCCCCACAAAGTACTATGTGCATTAAAATCCCCACACCAAATTATTTTCCCTCTCCAGTGTCTAAAGATCGTTTCAAGTTTTGCTTTCTCTATTTTCTTACAAGGATTATAATAATTTATTATTTTAATGACATCATTATTTGTCCAAACTTTAACCGCATTTAGTTCTAGATCCGTATTTATTTGCATTTGAATAAATTTTATGTTTTCCTTTATAAATATAGCACATCCTCCTCCTCCACTTCCATTTATTCTATCTTTACGTAAAACTGCATAACCATGAATACTGAATTGCAATGTTGATTTAAGCCATGTTTCTTGAATACATATTATGTCTGGTTTTGTACTTAATTTGTTAATGAACCCTTTAAATTCCTGTCCGTTAGCTATTAAACTTCGAGCGTTCCATTGTAGTATTAGAATTATGTAGTGATTTGAGGGCCTTCATTTTCAGATGGTCCTTCTCCACATCTAAGTTCATCCTGAATTTTTTCCCATGACAGATCTTTGACATTAAAGAATTTTGTTGCTGCCTTTACTATAATTTTTATTTTTTCAGTCTTAGTCCTTACTTGTTCTGAACAATTAATGATATATGCTAGAAATGGAATCAGTTTTTCTAACGTGACATTATTTTGAGTATCTTCTGTCTCCTTTCTCCTTTCTAACTTTGTTTTGTTAGCATTTCCCGTACTTTTCACCTCTTTCACTGCTTCAGCATAAGTAATTTTTTTATCAGTTTTAATTTTCTGAACTTCAGTTGCTTCTTTCCTCACCACACAACCTGCATAAGCTGCAGTATGATTACCTCCACAGTTACAACATTTAACTGGATTCTCTCCACATTCCCCATAAGGGTGTTCACCTCCACATCTACCACACCTTTGTTTTCCTCTACATACATTTGCAATGTGACCATATCTTTGGCACTTATAGCACCTGAGAGGTGGTGGAATATAAGTTCTTACACTGAAACTCATGTATCCAATCATCACTTTATCAGGTTTAACTTCATCTTTAAATTCCAGTAACACAGATGTACTATCCACTCTTTCCCCATTTCTAAAAGCCTGTAATCGTTTTATGTCTGAAATCTCTCCTCCTTTTATTATTCTCTTTAGTTCTTCCAAGTTTTCTCCTATCGGGATCCCTGATATTACTCCTTTTGTTCCTCTTTCTTCCCCCACTACCTTCCTTTCCACCACTTCTTTTTTACACACTACTTGGAGTTTTAATGCCTTATTCTTTTGTTCAGCATTCTTACAGATTATAAGAAGGCTCCCATCCCTTAAAACTTTAGCCATTTTCATATCTCCGACAACTTTCTTTAGTCCATTTGATAAATTGATCGGACTCACCCCAATCATATCTTGTCCTGTTTTAAATTTTAATATAACCTTGAATTCTTCCATCATTTTTTTCTTCCTCACCTCAACACTTTCTTCCTCATCTTCCAAAGATCTTTTACCTATATTTAGTCCTTTTTTACTCTTGTCTCTCCCTCCTCCCCCTTTTCTATTTTCTACTAACGCCCAACCTGTATCCATATTTTCATCTTCTGAACATCCCCCACTACAACTAGCCATCTTAATCTACTCACAGTCCAGATTATGCCAAAACCGCCTTAGAATTTGACTTTTTACTCGCCAGAAATCGCTTAAACTCTTCCACTCTTAGAAATCCGCGTTCTCCAATCTCGCACACCTGCAACGGGGCTACCCCGGCACTGGAGTGAAACAGAGGGAGGCTTAAATAGGGAGGCTAGCAGGTGAAATGCATCTGACTGATTAATTACCAACAGGTGTGACTGACTGCAAAGGGAATGAAGGGAAAGCTTAAGTGAGGGGAAAGGAGTAGCTGAAACTAACAGAAATAACAGTCAAATCATAACTAAAACCCAAACAAAGAGGAAAACTGAAAACTAATATTAAACAGAAAGCTAAGTCAAAACTCAACCCTGACACTTCTGAAATAAAATCGGGTAAGTATCGACTCAACCCTACAGTTCGGGTAAAATGAACGTAAATGTCATCGTAGATGCTTAATGCGGAAAGGATTTGCCAATAGTTAGTCTTAGGATGACAAAATCAGAGATTTGAAAAATGCTGAGACATCATTTGATAATACATCCTGCAGGTCGATGATAAAGCGGAGACGTAAATAAACGTTACCGTATCAAAAGATAGTAGGAGAAAACAGAAATGGAAGAAAAAGACAGTGATAAAAGTTAACATTTTAGCCTACAAAACTAAGTTTACACTTTAAATCAAACCATACTATGGGCAAACGTAATTACTGTAGAAAATATGTTAAATTAGTATGTTTCTATTAAATATGTTAAATTTATAGAAATATGTTAAATTAGAATGATATAGTTGTGAAATAAAGAGAAGATAGGAGTGTTTGAAAGAATTAAGGAAAGGGTTAATGAATGAATGAATGAATGAATGAATGATATAGATGGGTAGGATACAAAATACATAAAAATAGACCATAGTCCAACCAGTAGGTGGTAGTAATGCTACTACAAGCTTGTTGCCAACCGCCAATACCAGAAGAAGAAGAAAAACAAAAACAAACATTAGAACAGATGGAATATACCTTCTGCCTAAATAGTGGACAGACAGTTCAGGAGCATAATGAGTGAAACGCATGCAATGGAAAATGTATGAATGAAAACGTGAGTGGATACATGTTACCTGAGCTGCCCCGGAGCGGGCATTAGCGAGTGAATGAGAGAGGAGATCCGGCTGAAAAGTTGCGGCCGGGACGATGCGGCAAGGTGGCCCTGCAAAGCCGATCAAAACCAGAGAAGGTCCCGCGGAGAGACGGCGGATCCGCGACCGAGAGCAAGTGCCACGGAATCAGCTGAAGAAAGACCCTGGCGCACTACGAAGCGAAGCGGGACCGGAGCTGAGGCAGAGGTGGGACGCGTGCGTTGCTTGGCGAGGAAGCGGAGGATTTGCAGGTTCATTGCGCCAGGAATCGGAGCTGACGGTAAACAGAGGTTGGGTGACGGAATGAGACACCACAGGCGGAGGGAGGCAAGCTGAGAGAGCGAGTCTAGGTCAGCGCTGGGCAAGATATCATGGAGCGAATACAGAGGTCGGAGAGGATAGTTGTGCAGCTAGACGGCTCTCCCATGAGCAGGAGGATTTGTGGATAAGTTGTTATGGTCTTAAATCAGAGTCATCTGAGTCCAAATCAGACATTGCGAGGCCACTGCTTGCACTTGCTGGGTAGAAGGCTGAGACGTGGATTTGAAGTTCTTTTAAGATGAACCCAGGATGGTGATTGGCTTCGTGGAGGAGCAGTTCAAAGCTGATTGGCTTGCGTCGGAAGCGGATGAGCCTCTGATTGGATGGAGGTAGGCAATAGAGTTTCTTCAATTGAACTTTCGCTTAAGCTTCACTACTAGAATCTTTCCCAAAAGTCGCAGATTACAACTTGGTCAAAATCTACAGTACTGCCAATTATCTGCTATTTACAGAACCCCCTAGATTTACAACTACAGTCAGGGAGTTTTAAATATGTGGGTATTACTGTTTTGCCTAAATCTTTGGATTTAACAAACCTTAACTACATCCCTCTTTTAAAGAAGATAGAAGATGATGTTGGCAGATGGAAATCTCTACCAATTTCATTTATGGGAAAGGTTGCCTCAATTCAAATGATGATTTCAACTAGAATTAATTACTTATTCTCAAAGATCCCAAAAAAATATCAGCAAGGGGGACTCAAACCCCATCTGTATTAATTCAGGGGACTTCAACCCCTCTCTTTCCGTCTCCTTCACCTGACAGAACCAACTAATACTGTTACATCTCCAAGGTAGATGTTTTTGTGCTAATTCTTTGTCCTGTGCTAGGCTCCACCTTCTCCAGGATGTGGGTGTGGCTTCCAGAGTCTGATGTAATCAACAATCACCTGTGTCCTATTTAAAGACTGTGATCCTGCACCTCAGGGCCTCTTGGCCACTTCCATGCCATACCGCCTCTCGCATACGCTTGCCAGTGCAAAGGCCTGCCTTTGTCATGTTTTTTTAATGCACACAGTTGGTCAGAATGGGTTGGTAGGGTTGAGAGCTGCCTTTTGGTTTAACCCCAGTTTTCTCTTGTTTAAGTGATTGTTAGGTTTAGGTAGTGATGGTGAGATGAAGCCTCATGAGGCATTGAACCACTTGAGCCAACTGGTTCGAGAAAGGGTTAATTTCTTGACGCTTCATGTGCACACGACACCACCTACTGGCCAGGTGTATAATCACAGCCAGCTGTATCTTAACACGTGTGATGCATTGATTTTTTGTCTATTATGGCTCTTGGGAATGACTTCACAAAAGGTGTCCGCGGACCGAATCGCGGAGCGGGGGTTATCCATGTGTTTTTTCCCTGCCATTCACGCACGCGCGAAAGCAACAACAACAAACCGCGTGTTAACGTCACTTTTTCTCGCCAAGATAGCGCTGCGGGAAACCCTGTATATATATATATATATATATATATATATATAAAAAACTTGTTGATGGCTGTGTTCAGACACCACAGCACCTCCGCACGCAGTGTGGCATTGGCTCCAAATGTTGTTCGCAGACCGTCTGATTTCCTGATGTTAGTGGCGGTAGAGCTTGCGCCAGCTGCTGCTGTGCTGTTTGCGGTAGCTAATGCGGACGTGACTGCATTGGTTACAGAAAAGTAACTTGACATTGTTAGCTGCTGTCTGCTCCTTGCAGCTGATCTGTGGCTGTCTGCAGTGGTGTAGTGGTCCCTGGAGAAGTGGGTATACTCTCAATGTTTGCCCTTTTAGACGCAGCTCAGAAAAATGCCGTTTTAGAAACAATGACATGTAACACTGCTCTATTTAGTTTACCCAAAAATCCATCACTAGGGTTTACTCATTTTAGCCTAAAACATTTAGATTAAATATTTCCTTGAGCTACTACGTGAGGCGTGAAAGTACTATTGTCTCTTTTTTTTTAAAGATTTTATCCAGCTTCTGGCTGGTAATGTAAAATTTTCTTTGGTTTATATTGAAGGAATTCCTACACTACATCCAGAATCAACATTTCATTACTTTACTGTAGGTTTTTTAATATAGACCTAGATGATAAGGCATAAGTCCTAAATTGAATGAAAATCTATAGAAAGAGATAAAGTTAATGATGAGGAGAACATCCAAACTCAAATCACTTTGTCTTTGCAAATCATGAATTGTCAAATATACCAGCTGAAACACCCAAAGAACTGTTGATCCTGTTGATTTAGACACCCTGACAATGAATGTTTAGCCCCTCGATTTTAAAATGGACGGTGATTTTAAACTTGACAGTCAAAAAGGACCTCAGTTAAATCACTTTTATCATGCAAGGAACAAAGCAAAGGTAAAACCTATTCTTTCAAGGCAAAAATATGGAAACACTACTCTAAGCCTTCATTTCATCATGGCTGGATTAGTGTAATTCTCTTTATCTCTGAATCGGTCAGTCCTCACTCAAATGTCTGCAGCTGGTTCAAATGCTGCTGCACACCTTTTAATGCAAAAACATAAAATAAAGCATATTACCCGATCCTGGCCTCCCTTCACTGGTTGCCTGTTTATCTTAGAGTTCAGTTTAAAGAACTTCTGTTTGTTTTTAAGGATTTGAACAGCTTACTATTATTATTGTTGTTGTTTTAAACTGTTGAGTCTTTAGCCAAGTCATTTTATTAGATGTTATTTTGTTTTACCTCCTGATAAAGTGCTCTTTAAATAATGATGACAATGATGATGATTATGATCACAAGAAACTTTTGCATCATCACCCAGAAGCTGGAAAGAAAAGAGACAAAAAGATTTTTTTAACCTCACTTAGTAACTCAAGGAATTATTTTAAACTAAATATGTTAGGCAAAAATATTAAACTGTTTATTGATTGTTTTTTTTTTTCCTTCAATCCCACCGTTATGTTTAGTAATTTCTGCCAAAAGCTGCAGCATTTTCATTTAATCCATCTGAATGTAGTATTTGCAAGCCCTACTCTGATTGGATGGAAAGAAACCTGTCTGTGATTGGCTGGTGAGGTGGACAGTTTTTGAAGTCGCCAGTGCACACAGTCGAGCGACCGGAGAAACCACAGACATTATATATTGTGTCCATGGGAAAAATAGCCGAGCGAGCGCACAGCTGGTATTGACCGTGGAAGTAGCAGGTCACGGCAAATAAAAAACCGAGCGCGAGCGAGCATAGTGGATTGAGAAGAGTTTATCAGAGTTGAGCGCACGCGTGATGTTTAAACGCTGAATACCTGTCTCACTGCGCGCTCAAACAAAAGACACAAATATCGCTCCAGAAGTGGGTATACGCAATGCTGACTGGAAAATAAACGGGTATACGCCGCATACCCGCGTACACCCTGGACTACACTGTCCGACTTCATGTGAGACCGTGAAGCATCGACACTCTGTACAGCTTTTTTTTTTTTTTTTAAAACACGGCAAAATCCTTCCTCATCCTTACCGTTGACAGACTGCAGCCATGTCCCGAATTCCTCGTTTTCCATCCACTTTTGTTGAAATTTGCATTTTCCCAAATCTTTCTCCGCCTCGAGCTTCTTTTCCGAACATAACGGCTTTACGATCAACCGGAAGCAGTTCCGCGCACAACGCGGAATCAGTTATATCTGATAATATATCTGACGAAACTGTTTTTATGGCCGTATTTTTTTAGAAAAAAAAAATAATGCCACCAATGATCACATTTAATGACTTTTAATGCTAATTAAGGCCTTAATTTAAAAAAATGTCATTTAATGACTTTTAATGACTTTTAATGCCCCGCGGAAACCCTGATACTACTTCTCCAACCTTTGAAAAGACACGCTCACATGGCACAGATGATGCCGGGGTGCATAAATAAATAAGTGCAAGTTTGTACAGAATGGGGTACAGTGACCGATGTTTAGCCCAGTACTCCAGGGGGTTCTCCAGCCTGTCCTGAATCCAACGTCATCCACAATAGTGAAAGGCTGGGTATCCTTCACTATCATGGAGACTAGAGCTTCATCCAGCTCTTGTTTTCTGGTGGCTGGTTAAAAGGGAATAAATACAGTGTCTGTTATCTGTCTTTATTTGCACAACAAGCAAACATCAGCATGCAAAAATTGTGATAGTGTGTTTGTAATATAGTAATGCGCCAGTCATCCGCGCGGTTACTGGTGAAGGGGGGGGGGGGGGGGGGGTGCGTCGGTGAAGTCGCTTCTCGCTTCAAAGTATCCATGTATTTTTGCCTGTTTTTTCCCTGCCATTCCCTATATGTATGCGAGAAAGCAACAACAAAAAAACGCGTGTTAACGTCCAATAAACATGCAAGCATATCGAGTTAGTTTTTTTTTTTTTGGAATGTTGGCGAGGCGGTAGCGAGTTTGGTGAGGCGGCCGCCTCGCCAACATAGTGCTGCGGGAAACACTGCTGTGGGGTTTCTAAAGCTGTCAAATCCCGCGCCGAAATCTGAACCACTTCCCGAAGCAGTCACGTGGTACAGCCGGGCAGCGAGGCTTCGGACGTCATCGTTTTCGGCTCCTCCCCTAAATGAAGCAAGCCTCGATACGCGCTTTACGGAAACGCCCCCTCCATTACTCGACACACGCCTCGAAGCATCGGCACATAACCTAGGTTTAGGTTAGTTTGTAGGTTTGTACTTTTTTTATTTTACTGTTGTTAGGTAAGTTCTTCTTTTATTTTCTGACTAGGGTTGTTTTGTTTGTTATGTTGGCCTGGGCTCTCCCTGAAGTTTTAACCGTCTGAATTGTAAATAATGTAAAAATTAGAAGTGAATAAATGTGTAAAAGATAACTTTGCCTCCTCAGTCCACTTCCTCATTTTATGTCCGTCCCATATAACCCCTAGACCAAGCCAAGGGACGTAACAATACCATGGATTGATATTTATTACTTTATTATTTCAGGAATTAGTTGAAAATAGTATCTCACCCGGGTTATTCTAGGTTTTTCCCTTCAGTGAATTCAGGCGACAGTCAACGCAGGAAGCAACATGCAGCCCCCCCCCCCCTTTTTTTAAAAAAGTCCGGTGGGCTGAAGATATGTGTCTTCAGCCTGGCCAAGCCACCTGTCTCTCATCTCCCTTGCAGATCAGTGTGCTGAATCCTGTTCATAACGCCAAATTGTCATGGAAAAAGTGATTATCAAAGGAATAAGATACTGTTTTATTAAAGAATCAGAGAAAATCTGGTTTTGTCTGTTGGTCTATTTTGTCGGAAAGCAGAACAGAATTCCGAGACACATTCACACAGATGATGCGACCGATATGTAGAATGTGTGCCCAGTGAGAAAACACTTTGTCCTTTATAGGAAACTCATGTGACTATTAAGAAGGAGCCTGTTGTGGAGAAACAAACCCCTCTGTGAAAGATAACCTCCATCCTGGCCCGTAACCTTTAACCCTTCCTAAAGGTCTCGGGGGGACGCATCTCCATATTCCCACTCCAAATTTCTACCCTAACCCCCACACTTTGACACACGGATAGAGATAATAAAGTTCTAAGAATGCTTTAAGATCATGCATGCACACATTGATAAACTGAACTCTGATTAAGCATACACTTCTGTAAACACAGGCTGCAGGGTAGACCATAAATGCCATTGATTTGCACAATGTTTACACTTTAAACATTGTGCAAACGTTTAAACTTAAAATGATGGAGTCATCACTTATCCAATGCAGCTGTACACCCACCTGGAATAATCCTAACATCTTACAAAAATAATCTGATAAGCTTTCCCTACTGGAAGAGTAAAGGTATTGAATACCTGGAACATATATTTGAAGGAACTGAGTTTATCACATTTGATAGATTAAATAGCCTATACAATAATGTATTGATAAAAAATATCAACAAATTAAATCTATGATAAAAAATACTTTAAGATCATTAAAGGTGGTTTACAAATTCCAATAATGTATTAGAGTTTCTGGAATTAAACCCCCCAAAACTACTGTCTAAATGATATAAGACACTGTCTAAACTAGATGATTCAATATCTCTTCATATTATGAAATGGGAAGATGATTTATCAGTCAGCTTTGAAAAAAACACCTGGTCTCAGAAATGTAGGAGATATGTTAGGAGATCTGGGGCTTGTTCTTCGTATGTCGCTAACTCAGTTAGCTGGATTTGATTGTGACAATTTGGCATGATCTTGGATTGTTTGGTTCTTTGACACTCATCCTGGACTTGCACGTTTTATTATATATTTTTCGGTTTCGTTTAAGTCTCCCTTATTTTTATTGTGCTTACAGAACTGTTTGGGTGAGAGAGCGGAGCGAACACTGGTGGCTGTATATAGTTAGAAAGACATTCAAACCTCAGCAATGGATCGAAAACGTCTTGATTTTTTCCTATTTTTATATGATAGGCTATTGTTTTGTTTAGGTTATTAATACTTCAACTGATAGGCCAAATTCTTTTCCAAAAAGAAATGAAATTAATGACACCATTATTTGTTTTGATTGATTGCCGAATTAATTAGGTGAAAAATGTACAAAGAACTGTGTATAATAACTGTAAAAATAATATTCTGAAATTTAATTTTTTCAGAATGAGCTACAGAACCTTCCAGTGGCTTTGTGAGTCGCTCAGGCCTTACATCTTCAAGGCAGAAACCAGGATGTGACAGCCTATTCCTGTGAAGCAGAAAGTTGGTGCTGTATTGTGGTTTCTTGAAACCACATCAGATTATCGGACCATTGCTCACCTTTTTGGAATATCCAGAGCCTCACTGTACATCTTTATCAAGGATGTTTGTGAGGCAATATGCAATCATCTGACACCAGAGTTTGTGAAGCTACCCACTGATAGAGAGGCTACAAATATTATGGAGTCATCAGGGGTGGACTGGGAAAAAAAAATCGGCCCTGGCATTTTGGACTAGACTGGCCCACCAAAAAGTTTTGATTTAAAAAGTTTTGTAAAAGACAAGGATCAGGACGGGCAAAGTAATCAATTTCCTCCTGCTCTCTGCTCTCATCTCTCTCGCCATGTCTCTCCTCAGTCTCGCCAACTCTCTCCTCTCCCTCCCTGATTTCTTTCTTGTGAACTCTCTCCTCTCCCACACTACCACTCTCCTCTTGTTGGGATGCTTTCTCAACCTGGCACAACAAAACGTGTTGTCACTGTTTTTTTCACATAAGGATGCAGTCAGTTCCAGAGTTATTTGATTGTCTGGTTGACAGACACAGCTGTATTAGCATAACACTGACACAAAATTATGTAATTTCTTCTAACAGTAGTTCAACAATTAGGCTAATAATGAAATCAGAGTGCTAACTCACTTTTCATATTGGGGAGTGGCTTTCGAAAAACATTTGACATACTATTTGACTCTCTTACAAAGTCATACATAGAGATACACAGTCTAATTGGCATAACAGGCAAAATGATATAGCAAAATAATATGATTTCAAAAATTGTGACTGTCTTGTATTGACCTTATCCATCTTAATAGAAACTGCCACCTGCCTTTCGTCAAGAGGCAAAACCTCATTTAGCCTTGGTGTAGCCAAGGCTACTCTAACCACAAACAATGATAGTCTAATGATGACATTTGCATACTACTTTCTGTTATTGTTGGTGAATAATGGTTTTAAGGTTCTCGCATTGAAAAGTGTTCAGTTCAGGGTGGAAGACATAGACGTATTAGCCAAACCAAGACTTATTTTCCCATGCACTCAGTGTAGGCTACAAAATATCATCATTAGCCACTAGTGTTAGCATGAAGTTTATGGGTAGCAGCATATACATATACGTAGGCGCGTCGTTGGGCGCAGGTTCGCACGTCAACGTCACCGCCATATTGTATGTGGCAGAAAAAAGTTAAGTTCTGTTGTAGTGAACGTGGTTCAGAGAAGATGCCTCATTCCTGTGCTGCATGGAAATGTATTCAGGCTGATTTCACTACTTGTATCTGCCTTCTATAAACTAAGGCTGCACCATGTTGCAAAACTGGACACACTAAGCTGCAGAGTGGCAACACTAGGAACAAGCTGTGCAAGACCATTCTTTTTCAAGGTTTTTAGCCTGCATGCTAGTGATGGCGAGATGAAGCCTCATGAGGCATTGAACCACTCAGCCAACTGGTTCGAGAAAAGGTTCATTTCTTGATGGTTCATGTGCACACAGCACCACCTACTGGCAAGTTGTATAATCACAGCCAGCTGTATCTTAACACGTGTGATGCATTAATTTTTGTCTATTATGGCTCTTGGGAATGACTTCACAGAAGGTGTAGGACGAAATCATTTGTCTACATAAATTTTGTAAACACATGTGTACAATAAAATATTGTTTTAATGTATTCTCTGTGTGTAATTATTCCCAAAATAGGAGTGTCATGTGATATGGCATGTTGTGTAATAATGTTTTTCTGTGACTCTACAAAAATGGCATAGCCTTAATCAGGCAGAGGACAGTGAAAGTGCTTATGGAACTAGGGAGGGGTAATGAATAGGCTGATGCTTGTGTAACTTGGATGATTTCATGCATTTTTATTAAGAAACAACAATTTCTCCACAGTTTTTGGTTTCAAACGATTTCTCTTTTTTGATACTACTTCTCCAGCCTTTGAAAAGACACGCTCACATGGCACAGATGATGCCGGGGTGCATAAATAAATAAGTGCAAGTTTGTACAGATTGGGGTACAGTGACCGATGATTAGCCCAGTACTCCAGGGGGTTCTCCAGCCTGCTTATGTTCGCCTCTGAGAGGTAGCGCTGGACCTCTACGGTGGCATCTGCTGAGACATTTGGAGTCCTCTTTGCCTCCATGACACTAGTGTCCAATCTTTGCCAAAGTCTGCTACCTAAATGGAAACCACAGGTCAGGTTAGTAAGTGTTTTAATAGGAATAAGTAATCTCAAAATGTAATACAAAAGATTACCTCCACTGAATTCTTGAGAGGTGGAAGCCTGGGGAATTTCGTGAGTGTTCTCTTCTAGGTTCCGTCGGATTACGGTGGCACACTCTGAAGTCAAGCGCTTCACTGCTTCAGCAGCTTTTGTGTTGCTGAAAAATGCTATAACTTTAAATTGTGGATCCAGGAGTGTAGCCAGCGACAAGATGCTCATTGACTGGAGCATGTGCAGCTTCTCCCTGAGATGTCTGATGAGCTGCTCTCCTATTTGCACTGCTTCTGCAGGTGCCGACTTGGTGTCCTCCTCCTGAAGGGCATTCTCTATCATCTTCAGGAGGGGGATAACTTTTGATGCCGACACGTGTTGTTCTGCCGAGAGCTCCATGGTGGCGTCATAGAAAGGAGAGAGTAACGAAAGGCACGCTACAACAATATCAAACTCACTGGCAGTTAAATAGGGAATGTCAGTGTGCAATCCAGCCAATGCCGCTCCTACTGGCTCCCTCAACTCCACCAGACGGTGCAGCATCAAGTAGGTGCTGTTCCATCTTGTTTCCACCTCCTGCATCAGCTTGGTTGCTTGCATGCCCAGCTGAAGCTGCACTTGTGTAAGCTTCTCCTTTAAAGATACAGAAGAGTAGGCCATTAAGTCACTGCAGTAGGAGTACAGACAAACTATTAACATTATATATTGGAATAAAATAAAAGAGGATACCTTAGCAGTGGTGCTGCTTCTAAAGTAGCCAACCAGCTTCCTTGCTTTGGCCCGGAGGCCAGAGAGCGCAGGTTGGTGGTCAAGCGCCCTCTTCACAATAAGATTGAGGGTGTGAGCAACACAAATGTGGTGGCGAAGCTTCAGGTCTCTCACGCATGCCACCATATTAGGAGCACCATCGGTGACCATCCATGTCACCTTGCCTGAGATTCCCCATTCCTCCATCAGGGAGGCTTTCACACAAGCAATATTTTCAGCAGTGTGAGACTGGGGGAATGCCTGCACTCCCAACAACACCGAGCTCAGCTTTTCATTCTCCTCCACAAAGTGGCATGTCACTGCCAGGTAGGCATCCATGTTGATGGATGTCCACATATCTGATGTAAGGCTAACAGCAGCCACCTTCTCTACTTTAGCCTTAGCGTGCTCCTTAGCAGACTCATATTTGGCCTCCACCATGGCCTTCAGAGCCTAAAGGAAGAGATTATATATATATATATATATATATATATATATATATATATATATATATATATATATATATATATATATATATATTAGGGCTGCAACTAACGACTATTTTGATAGTCGACTAGTCAGCGACTATTGAAACGATTAGTCGACTAATCGGATAATTATTACTTTTTTCTTAAATTCAGCATGAAGTTGATTTAATTATGTGGCACATGATAATGAACACAAAAAAGATGGTTACAATGAAAAAAACTTATTTTATTGCACATACTGTGGATTTGTACAAAAATTAAATAAAAATGTCCTAACTTTAATTAGGCATAGTGCTCAGTCAACAGAGACGTAAAATTTATAAATAAATAAACCTCTGTCCATTTTTTAGGGACAGGCAAATAAATGATTAATAAATTAAAATCAAATAAAAAAAAAATTCCCCTGTAAACCAAGAACAGGCTCATTAGCAGCAGCAGAACATTAAATAAAACAAAGATGTGCATTTTGTGAAGTACATTCACTGGTCAACTGTCTGTATGCACAATGCAGTGTTTCTCGCTGCGCGGACAATTGAAAAGTTCTGCGCGGAGCGGGGGTTGGGGGGGAGAAGGAGGCGCGGACCGACACGCGGAGCGGGGGGGAGTTTCTTCCCTGCCATTCACGCACGCGCGAAAGCAACAACAAATGTGTTAATGTGACGTTAATGTGTTAACGTCACATTAACATGCAAGCATGAGTTCGTTTTTTTGGCCGCCTCGCCAAGATAGCGCTGCGGGAAACCCTGCAATGTATGTAATTAAAACTGCATTGGCTTGAATGTTACTTGCATCTTACCAAGGCGAGTCAGACTCCGTTTCGTTCAACTCCCCGACATGCTTTCTCTTTAAATGTTCGTGCATCACCGAGGTACTGCCATGATACGCAAGGTATGCTTTGCAAACCTTGCAAGTAATCTTTTTATTCGCCGTATCCAGGCTAAAATGCTCCCAAACTTTAGAAGTCTTGGTACGCGTACCTGATATTGACGCCGCCATATTTGTATGTTACCGCTCAGAGACAGAGACACTACTGCGCATGAGCGACACTCGGCAGAGATCATAATCAAGTGAGATGCCTCACTCTGTTTGAAAAACGCGTCTGGCGACAATAGTCGACAATGGAATTCATTGAATTCATGATTTTTGTCGACAACATCGACTAATCGTTGCAGCCCTAATATATATATATATATATATATATATATATATATATATATATATATATATATATATATATATATATACATACATACATATATACATACATTTATATATATATATTGCTGAATTGTGACACATACAACAATGTAGTCATTCGTTTCATGTATGGACCCACACATACCTGCCTTGTAGGGAGAACATAATTGGGATCCAGCTTAGACACAAATGTCTTGAATCCAACGTCATCCACAATAGTGAAAGGCTGGGTATCCTTCACTATCATGGAGACTAGAGCTTCATCCAGCTCTGCTTTTCTGGTGGCTGGTTAAAAGGGAATAAATACAGTGTCTGTTACCTATCTTTATTTGCACAACAAGCAAACATCAGCATGCAAAAATTGTGAAAGTGTGTTTTTAATATAGTAATGAAATACCTTGGCTGGGTGAAGCTCCAGTTTCATCCCTATTCTCATGCAAGGCACGGTAGTGCCTTAGCATGGATGAGGTGTTATTATTGTACCCCAACTCCTTGGAGCACAATAAACACCTCACCTTTACACAAAATAAGAAACAGTGAAAAATACAGTTCCTCATAAGCAAACTTAATGCATCTGCAAATGTTCAGTTCACCTTACCTTGTTAGGGCTTATCAAATCAAAATGTTCCCACATAGGGGACATCCTCCTCTTTCTCGCCTGCTCCATCCTACTCCTATCCTGTCCTCGCACTCCTAAATCTCCTATGTATCTCTTTCCTAAACTCTCCAAACACCAAACTAACTTTCTCAAACTAAATAACCACTATCCAAACTCTACTATCCAAACTATCCAAACTCTATCCACTCTCTCAACTGACCGCAACTCTCCTACAACAACCCACATTTTGAATGGAGCTTGTGGACTTTTTAAAGCCGTCAAACCCCGCGCAACAATCTGAGCCACTTCCCGAAGCAGTCACGTGGTACAGCCGGCCAGCGAGGCTTCGGACGTCATCGTTTTCGGCTCCTCCCCCAAATGAAGCAAGCCTCGATACGCACATTGCGGAAACGCCTCCTCCATTACTCGACACACGCCTCGAAGCCTCGGCACATAACGTAACATCACTACTGCATACAGTACAGACTATTGTATTTAGACAAAGACTTTCAAGTATTATAAATAAGCCAAATAAATAGCTGTGGGATTTTATATATATATATATATATATATATATATATATATATATATATATATATATATATATATATATATATACAGGGGTTGGACAATGAAACTGAAACTCATTTTAGTGTGGTAGGTTTCATGGGTAAATTGGACCAGCCTGGTGGCCAATCTTCATTAATTGCACATTGAACCAATAAGAGCAGAGTGTGAAGGTCCAATTAGCAGGGTAAGAGCACAGTTTTGCTCAAAATATTGCAATGCACACAACATTATGGGTGACATACCAGAGTTCGAAAGAGGACAAATTGTTGGTGCACGTCTTGCTGGCGCATCTGTGACCAAGTCAGCAAGTCTTTGTGATGTATCAAGAGCCACGGTATCCAGGGTAATGTCAGCATACCACCAAGAAGGACGAACCACATCTAACAGGATTAACTGTGGACGCAAGAGGAAGCTGTCTGAAAGGGATGTTCGGGTGCTAACCCGGATTGTATCCAAAAAACATAAAACCACGGCTCCCCAAATCACGGCAGAATTAAATGTGCACCTCAACTCTCCTGTCTCCACCAAAATTGTCCGTCGGGAGCTCCACAGGGTCAATATCCACGGCTGGGCTGCTATAGCCAAACCTTTGGTCACTCGTGCCAATGCCAAACGTCGGTTTCAATGGTGCAAGGAGCGCAAATCTTGGGCTGTGGACAATTTCAAACGTGTATTGTTCTCTGATGAGTCCATCTTTACTGTTTTCCCCACATCCGGGAGAGTTACGGTGTGGAGAAGCCCCAAAGAAGCGTACCACCCAGACTGTTGCATGCCCAGAGTGAAGCATGGGGGTGGATAAGTGATGGTTTGGGCTGCCATATCATGGCATTCCCTTGGCCCCATACTTGTGCTAGATGGGCGCGTCACTGCCAAGGACTACCGAACTATTCTGGAGGACCATGTGCATCCAATGGTTCAAACATTGTATCCTGAAGGAGGTGCCGTGTATAAAGGATGACAATGCACCAATACACACAGCAAGACTGGTGAAAGATTGGTTTGATGAACATGAGAGTGAAGTTGAACATCTCCCATGGCCTGCACAGTCACCAGGTCTACATATTATTGAGCCACTTTGGGGTGTTTTGGAGGAGCGAGTCAGGAAACATTTTCCTCCACCAGCATCACGTCGTGACCTGGCCACTATCCTGCAAGAAGAATGGCTTAAAATCCCTCTGACCACTGTGCAGGACTTGTATATGTCATTCCCAAGACGAATTGACGCTGTATTGGCCGCAAAAGGAGGCCATACACTATACTAATAAATTATTGTGGTCTAAAACCAGGTGTTTCAGTTTCATTGTCCAACCCCTGTATATATATATATATCAGAATCAGAATCAAGTTTAATCGCCAAGTAGGTTTGCACATACAAGGGATTTGACTTGGTGATGATGAAGTCCCTCTGATACTGTTTAAGTGACTGAGTAACTGCAGATTTGCCACATTTAACATGGCGGACGCTCTGACGCATCACAGCATAGGCAGAACCCGCCCAACGACGCGTCTACGTATATGATGTCTATGGGTAGCAGCACCTGTGTTTACTATACAAACTAACTTTACCATGGAACATTAACCAACATATTTTTGGGGTTATGTTATTTTATCATATTCATCAAGGGGTTGGTTGGTTCATCCTATCATCATTACATAGTAAAACTGTCCGGCTTACCGCAGGTTCTGATACTGCAGCAGCTGCACTGACAACCACCACCACCACCATATTTTACATCAGACACCGGAGCAGATGAAGGGCCTGCTGTTGGGAACATATCAGTCAGTTTGACACATTTCGCAGCGTCCGTTTGAAGAAGTCATTTCTTTTTTCGCGCAGTTTCTCTGCGCCTCCCTTGCGTTTCTTATCCATTACTACTGTGAACACCGTTGCACAAAGTTCCACATGGAGCGTGAAGGTGTTTTTCTACTTTATGATTGGCCTAGCCCTTTAGACTGTCAGGGATGATAACCAATGGGCTACAGTAGCCTGTGGTAAGGGCCACAGGCTACTGTAGCCCAAATTACAATAAGAGACTCGGTCTCAGAGTCATCCCAGGTCGCACCACGCTCTTTTGAAGCCATTTTATAAAATATACAGTGGAGAAGATTTCGATTGTTGCTTACAGTTCTTCTTCTTCTTCTTCTGTTTTATGCCGGTTGGCAAGCAACTTCCGGATGTGCATTACCGCCAACTACTGGAATGAAGTGTGGATCGGGATGCTATATGATTGTGTACAGACACGCCGGAAAGCGAAAGTCAGCTGACTGTAAGGAAATGACACAGTTTGCTCGTGCGCTCTTTGTTATTTGAGAACCGTGCCACTGAAAAACCAGGCCGAGCCCACCCATCGAACTGGTCTAGATTTAGAGTGGTTCAGTTTTGTCTGGCACGGTTCAGTTCAGTTTGCGATCCATTTACACTCGATAGTTATCTCAGTTACCAAGCTCGGACCGATCTCGGCACGGTTAAAAAAGGCTAGTCTAAACGGGGTTTATGTGTCAAATGGTGTATTAGCACTTACTCTGAAGGTCCTTTTGAAGCAACTTGATCTCTAGTGCCATTTTTCATTAACTCATAGCAAAATATTTTATATTAACCAAAAGTTTTGAAGTTTTCACTTTCACAAATGGTTGAAATGACTGTGCCAGCCATTTGGATTATACTTCATTTAATGCAGCAACAAATAATGTTACAGTGTACTAAGAGAATTGAAAGCTCATTTAGCCTAGCAGTAATGAAGGTGTTGCTACTACTGGGCCCTGGCTTTGGGTCTGAGGAAGAGCTGCCCCCAGGGATGCTCTCCACAATGGTTCAATTTTCATTTAACCCAAGGGCCAGCTCCTCTGCTGGGGTATAGTGTGGTGTTGCAGGACCTCCACCTGTTTTTTCAGCTTTTTTCTTGGTGGCTGTTATAAACAGAAAAACACATCATTTAACAGTGGTTTTTAAAAAGAGGAAAAAGTGGCTTTTTAAAATACAGTATAATAATAAAAGGCTACCGTTTTGTAGAATATTCTTGTGCTTCACTTTTACTTGTCCCCATGTTCTAGTGGCTCCCGTGGAGGCTCTAACATAAAAGAACAAAGTAAATATGAGATTATTTGGACGCTTTTTTCTCTGCTCCCTGCTTGCTTGCATTTTCCTGCCTTTTACTTTTTATCTCCTTTTTATCTCTTAGCCAAAACTTCAAAAAGTTGGACTTAGTTATTTTATATATTTTCTTTTATTTATTTTTGATTTTGAAAAGATGCCTACCTTCACCACAGAGGACTTTGACAAGCTTCTACAGAAGATAGCTGTTATGGAAATGCAAACCTGTCGACTGGAAGTGAATTATGATGTAAACGCCGCGTATGGAAATGAAACAACCCTGCCTGTGATTCCGAACGGTGACTACCAGCCCAGCGACTCAGTGAACAAACAGATCCGTAAGGAAAACGAGAATCCCTGGACCACTCTGGGTGCAAGACCAAAGGATCAACGAACCCCACACCCAGACAAAGAAAACTGGCCGAGACTACAGAGAGATGTCCCAAGACAAGTGAAACAACAGCGGGCTGTTCTCAAAACAAATGATAGGAGTAAACCTGCTGGAAATGCTGGAATTCCGTTACTAAACAGATTTGCTCCTCTCCAAAATGTGACCCAGGAGAATCATGACAACATTCTGAGGTATGTCAACACTAAGCTACCAGAGAAAAGACATGCCACGGGGCCAAGGACCCTGATTTTATGCAGTGGGTCTGTATGTGGGATTAAACATTTCTGTAACAAGAAAAACACAGAGGTGTTGATTTATAACGATTCGAACTATGGCCTGGTGTCTGATGTATTAGACATCCTTCCAAGGATCTTGAAAGAACGCCCGACCTTGGAAAAACTCATAATACAAGTTGAAGCCCTGGACGACGTCACCCGGATAAGAAAATCAGAAGTATTGAAAGAGAATTACATTCGTCTGTTGAACTTAGTTGATGGCCTGAATGTCAAGGTGTTTCTCAGCGGCCCTCATGCGCCCGTTAATTGTGGACGAGATTTTTTCCAGAATTCTGATGCTAAACAAATGGCTGGAAAAAACATGCAAACAAACAACTGTAACCTTCATAGACAACTTTAACATATTTTGGGAGAGGAGACATCTGTTCAACAGAGATGGTTTCTCTCTAAATAGGTCAGGTGCAAAACGGCTGATTTCAAACATCTTCTATCCTGTGAACCATGCACCATCAGCTTTGTTCCAAAACAAAGTACATCCAGTGCCAAAACAAATGACAAGCCCAGTACAGCCCGAACAAGCCAAGATAAAGATGGCCAGAAAGATGACACAGAAGGAGGCTTCGTCAGAGCTACAGGAGGATTCATCCCAAATCTCACCAGGACAAAGAGAGGACCAAGAACCTCCATCGTCACAAACACCGGTCCAGACTACACCCGCCTCGCCTTCCTCTCCACAAAGCCCAGAAGTTCCTTTTCTGGATTTTTCTCATAACATGAACAAAGTCCTTAAGATTGGCCTACAGATGACATCCTCTCCACATATTAATTCTGAAAGCCGCAGTTCTGTGACTAAATCAGCATCTTCCAAAGGACGCAGAGGTCCAGATCCTCCTCCTCCTCTACATATCACAGAACATGCCTGTCCTGAAGACCTTCGGATAACTTCCTTGTGATACACACCGGGCCCTGGCCGCACGTTTATCAGACAAGACCGCTTCCAGCATCAGCCTGGGCCTCCTGAGAATATGGAATATCTGTTATGATACGTGGCAGAAATAAGAAAAGCCAAAGGAAAACAAACAGGAATAATGAATCGTACTTAAAAGTCATATACTGTCAGATGCAACCTGCCACAGAGAAATCAACCACAAAGTCATATAATCTTGGTTTATTAAACATTAGATCTCTGTGAGGAAAATCCCTTTTAATTAATGACTTCATTATTGACAATAATCTTGATGTTATGTTTTTAACAGAAACATGGTTACATGAATCTAATGAAGAAATTATACTGATGGAGTCGACACCTCCATACTACAATTTCCTTTGTGAGAGCAGACAGCGAAGGAAAGGTGGAGGAGTAGCAACATTGTTTAATGATTCACTAAAGTGTAAAAAGGTGTTTTTGGGAAAATTTGACTCTTTGTAACATTTGGCTCTCCAGGTAAAGAGCCCGGTACGAACTGTTTCTGAATGTTTACAGGCCTCCTAAGTCCACATCAAACTTTTTTAATGATTTTAGTGACCTTCTGTCTGTGATATGTGTTGATTATGACTGTTTAATTATTGTGGGAGACTTCAACTTTCATGTTGACAACCCTGAAGACAGAAGTGCAAAAGAACTGTGTGACACACTTAGAAACTTTAATTTAACTCAGCATGTTAAACAGCCAACACACAAACAGGGACATATTTTAGACTTGATCATCACTAAAGGTCTAAACATTTCACAGGTCAATGTAACTGATGTTGCCCTATCTGATCATTTTTCTGTTACCTTTGAAAGCATAATTTCCAGTGAGTCATTTAGCCAAAGGGACATCGTAAGAAAACGCACCTTTAAGGACAATGCCACGGAAACTTTTATTCAAGCTTACTCTGCTACTTCAAGCTTGGGCTGCAACTCAGTAGATGAGCTAGTAGCTAACTTTCAGTCTAAAGTCTCAAGCATCATTGACTGCATTGCTCCAGTTAAAGTGAAAGTTGTTTCCGGGAAGAATAAATCTCCTTGGAGAAATTCTCCAGCAGTTAGAGATGAAAAAAGGGAATGTCGAAAAGCTGAACGCAGGTGGAGAAAGAACAGACTCCAGGTTCACTATGACATCTATAAAGAGAGACTTTACAGATATAACTTACAACTGAAAAATGCAAGAGAATCCTTCTTCTCAGAGATCATCAAGAAAAACATTAATAATGCTCGTGTCTTATTTGCCACAGTCGACAGGTTAACAAATCCTCCTGTGTCCGTGACTTCTGAACTCCACTCCACCAGGGCCTGCAATGAATTTGCTAACTTCTTTACTGAGAAAATCCTAAAAATTAGAGGATCAGTCTGTACATCCACACCAGCTCGAGAACCAAAGCTGTATTCAGCAGGGACATATCCTGACAAAATGTCCCAATTCAGCCAAATAAACTCCAAAAGCTTAGAGCAGATCATTCAGCAGCTAAGTTCCTCCTCATGCTGCCTTGATGTTCTACCCACAGCTTTCTTTAAGAATGTTTTGCCTGTCATAGCATCTGATTTGACTCAGATAATAAACACGTCCCTTCTGTCAGGTGTTTTCCCTCAGTCCCTAAAAACAGCAATTATCAAACCACTATTAAAAAAGAACAATTTAGACAAACTACTACTCCAGAACTACAGGCCCATCTCAAACCTCCCCTTTATCAGTAAGATTATTGAAAAAGCTGTGTTTCAACAATTAAACACCTTCTTAACAACGACCAGCCGCTTTGACGTTTTCCAGTCAGGCTTCCGTGCTCACCACAGTACAGAGACCGCCCTTATCAAGGTGTTTAATGACATCCATATAAATACTGACTGTGGAAGAACCACTGTGCTGGTACTATTGGACCTCAGTGCAGCATTTGATACTGTCGATCACTCCATTCTGTTAGACCGTCTGGAAAACTGGGTCGGCCTCTCTGGTACAGCTCTCCACTGGTTTAAATCCTACTTAAAGGACAGGGACTTTTTTTGTATCAGTAGGTAACTTTACGTCAGAGATGACAAAAATCACATGTGGGGTTCCCCAAGGGTCCATCCTGGGTCCCCTCCTTTTCAATATCTACATGCTCCCTCTAGCTCAGATAATAAAAAACAACAACATCAGCTACCATAACTATGCAGACGACACACAGCTCTACATCACCATGTCACCAGGTGACTATGAACCAGTTCAAGCACTGAGTATATGCCTAGAAGAAATCAATACGTGGATGTGCCAAAATTTTCTTCAGTTGAATAAAAACAAAACAGAAGTAATACTTTTTGGACCAATAGAGGAGAGATCAAAAGTTAGCACACAGCTTCAGTCGCTTCAGCTAAAAACCACTAATCAGGCCCGAAACCTGGGAGTAGTGATGGACTCAGACCTGAACCTCCAAAAGCATCTAAAGACAGTTACAAGGTCGGCTTTCTATCACCTGAAGAACATTTCTAGGATTAAAGGACTAATGTCTCAGCAGGATCTGGAAAAACTAATCCATGCGTTTATATTTAGTAGAATTGATCACTGCAACGGTGTTTTTACAGGTCTGCCTAAAAAGTGGATCAGACAGCTGCAGCTGATCCAGAACGCTGCTGCCCGCGTCCTCACTAAGACTAAGAAAGTAGAGCACATCACCCCAGTTCTAAAGTCCTCCCTCTGGCTCCCTGTATCTCAGAGAATAGACTTTAAAATACTTCTGTTAGTCTATAAATCCCTGAATGGCTTAGCACCTAAATACATCACAGACTTGTTATCAGCGTATCAACCCTCCAGACCACTCAGGTCTTCTGGCTCCAGCCTTCTCTGCAGAACCAGAACCAGAACTAAACAAGGAGAAGCAGCATTTAGTTCCTATGCTCCACTTATCTGGAACAAACTTCCAGAAAATTGAAAGGTGCGGAAAGCCTGAGTTCCTTTAAATCAAGATTAAAAACACATTTGTTTAAGATTGCCTTCAACTGTTCTAGTTAACTGAATCACCACTTTTTTTGTTCTTTTTTCTATCTACATTTTATTCCTACTTGCTTTTATTCTGTTTTATTTTGCTATATTTTAATCATGTAAAGCACTTTGCATTGTCTTTGTACATTGTAAATTGTCTAATTTATGTTGCATCAGGGGTCAAGCCAAATGACCTCTCCAACCATAAATCGGCTCTGAACACATCCTGCAAGCTGTGTTTTTACTTTGCCCTGAAAGGGAGACACAGTCTTGAGGCCTGAGGAGTTGCTTTTATTATTCTCCATACAACTGCCTGATTAATAAAACAACTAAGATATTTTTCTCAACACCAGCCAGGCCGGCAGCATGTGCATCGAAGTGCATGTGAACAGCTGCTACTCAGGGCTATAAAACCTGAGCAGTGTTACCAAGTCTGTCCATTAATAATGACTTTAGGCCTATTTTTGACCATGAAGTCTCTTCTCTGGACTAGTGCTACTACTTCTCTGAAAGTAGCGACAATAAACAAGAGCTACGAATAGACAGCGTGAGCTGGCTAAAAAAACATATCCATTTGCATACACACATATTCCAACCCATTATTACCACAAAAAAACAACACAACAGACTTTGGTAAAGAAGTGGTCAGATAAGGAAAGAGACAAAATGAAGATTAACATTAGCCTCACATTTCCAGGGCAGTGAGCACTTTGAGAGCAGAAGGGACTCCAGTTTGAGTATCATCTTGTTTTAGTCGACAGACAGTGCTCAACAGCCCACCTAGTGGTAAAATTTCAATAATTGTGCCTTTAAAATTGTACATTATTTGACTTTAACAAAATGTTATATGGTTCTGTATTTTAGTTGAAAGTCTTTTACCAAGGAAAGAAATCAATCAATATCAAGGCAAGCAAAAATAACAACAAAGATGGACACTGTATTTTATTACAAATTAAAATAACTGATTTACATCGGCTACTGAAGGACTTTGACCCAGCAACTCATGTTCGTTATCTACTATGAACCTTGTTCAGTCATAAAAGGATTGCTGCAGAGCAGGTATGTACTGAGAGATTTTAAACTTTCTATTTCTCACTATTTTTCCTGAAAAAACTTTAATCTTATGTAAATTATGTCCTAATTATTTATGTTTTATACTACAATGGTTACAATATTATACATTGTAGTTTGCTGTTTGTTTGTGTTTTACACCGGCAGTGATGAAAACCAAAGTTAACTTCCTTGTTTGTACCCACAAACTCGGCAAATAAAGTTGTTCCTGATTCTTGAGCTCATTTTAATCAAAATTATAGGAAGAAAATTAGTAATTATTGATTTGTTTATGAGTATCTTTTGATTGATCAAAAATCTAAAAAAGTAAGAACTGTTGGAAGACTCAGTAACAAATATCCGTTTGAATGCTTTTGTAGTTTGCCTGCGCAAATTATCAGTTATCCCGGTAATCGCAACAGCAAACGGGCTTAAATCAATTCTGGTGTCTTGCGAGCCTCTTGAATTGACTAGGAACTCTGGATAGGTGTCAAAACGTTTTCAGAAAGAACTGAGCAAAAGTTCTGTTGCCTCCTTAAGCCTGTTTGCTGTTGCTTTAGTAGTTCTATAGATTTTCTAAAATGTAAAAGCTTTTAGAATCACTGTGTTAAATTTTAATGTTTTTCTTTCTACTCTGCTGCAGATCTCATTGTTCAGGTTCTGATGATAATTGTGGGTTGTAAAGCTACCCATCGCAGGTTGGTCTAAATCCAAATAAAGATATATGTATTTTATTATTAAGAAATTAAGTTTTTATTCCCATGTAATACTAAATGATGTTGATCTTTCAGTCTGTATGCATTTGGTTTTTTAAGATGGTTCTAGAAGATAGTTTAGCCTTTCAAATGTTTGCATTATTGATTTTTACTTGAGAATGCATTTTATATAAATGTTTTTAAAAGCATGAAGGACTGTAGGATACTTTTGGATTTTTGAAAGGTAAAACATCCTGTATAAAAAGATTTAGTAGCATCCTTCCTTTTTAAGTAATAGTTGTCTAACCAACTTGTATTTCTTCACTTCATGCACTGTTTTCTTCAAAAACAGAATAATTTTAAATTTTAACTTTAGAATAATCACAAAGATACATTTGGAAATTAAGAGCAAGTTTTATTCAGAATCCCTTGTAAAAGAGTAACATAGCAGAAAGAATTCAGCTTATGAGAAAAAATAATTACAAGGTAGATGTGTTATATGTGAATAAAAAACTTTATGCTTTGCATTTCACTATTAACTCTACAGGATGCTTCTTAAGCAAGAACTATCTGCATATCTTCCCTCCAGTATTGCTGCGATTGGCTTCCTGCTCCTGATGTCCACCTGTAAAGGTAACTCTACACAGATTTACTGGTTATCTGGACACATTTAGATTTAAAGTGTCAGTGACTGTTTCTGTGTTTAGCTGAAGATTCACCATGAGATTTTAGCTGTTTTATACTCATGATTCCAAGGATGGGAAATCTCCACAGCGGTCTGCACTTGTTGGGGACAGGCAGCAAACCTAGTTGTGTCTAAGGGGAAAGAGCCAAGATCACCTCAGTCTCAGTTAATCAAAAGTATGCCATGCCATCGTTATTTATAAAGCGCTTAAAAACAGCCAACAGCTGAAACAAAGTGTTGTACATCGCTACAACCTATAAAACAGTTTAAAGTGAGCATTTCATGCAAAATCCACATTTGAGCCCTTAAATACATTTGTGTACATGTTGTGTACTTGGAGTATCAAGGAGTGCAGAAAAATTAGAATTCAAGGTAATGCAGAGATGGGCTGCACAGTGGTGCCCACAGTCCAAAAACATGACTGTTAGGTTAATTGGTCTCTCTAAATTCTCCTTAGGTGTGAGTGTGTGCGTGAATGGTGGTTTGTCCTGTCTGTCTCTGTGTTGCTCTGTGATGGACTGGCGACCTGTCCAGGGTGTACCCCGCCTCTCGCCCACTGACAGCTGGAGATAGACACCAGCACCCCTGGCAACCCAAATAGGGATAAGTGTGTTAGAAAATGGATGAATGGGTAATGGATAGTCATATGTTTTAAGCCGTTCAGTTTTCTCTATTCTTCATTACATTTTTTGAACAATTACACCTCTGTCACCATCCCCAGGTCTTTAATTAATTGTAGGTTCTTGGGGATCTTGCAGTTTTTTTAGTGTTTCACCTCTTTAATATTATTATCTGTAATTTCGGTTCCTTCCTTTTGTTCCTTTCATTAGTTAGTTTTTTGGTTATTATGATATTAGTAGTTTATTCTTCTTTTTGTCAGATCTTTGTTTTCCTGCCTACCATTAGCTTAGCTATTAAATTGATTTATTTTGCTTATTTCTTGTGGCGTCTGTATTCTTGTTAGGTTATGTGTTTTCCTCCGTGTCTACTGCCACCCCATTGTTCTCTCTCTCTCTCCCTCAGCCTAATCACCCTGATATCCTTCACCTAATTGCTTCACCTGCCTTTACCTCTGTCTCCTCTTCTATTTATTCCATCTTTCTCAGGTCCTCCATTATTCTATCCCTGTGTTGGTTTGCTCCTTCTGTTTTCCCTGTTCCTTGCCCTCACCTGCTTACTCTGTAAGTTTTGCCAATCCTGTCTTTATTAAATTATTTTTTCACTTCAGTAATGCAGCTCCTAGGGTCTTCCCTGCCAGGGCCGGCCCGAGGCATATAGAACTAAGCGGCCCCAGTTTTTTTTTTTTTTTTTACAATTAAATTACTTAAACTAGTGATATGAATGAATGAATGAATGAATCAATCATGAAATAATCTATTTAATATGTTTTGTGACAGTTTGTATTCAGAACTTTTAATAAGAGTGAAGTATTTTAAGTATCGTTTAGTTATTTATTTATATTAATACATAACCTCACTGTATTCGTTTATGACATTCGCTTTAACATTATAGCGTGACATTTGTGTTAATAATCTTCTAGCATAGGTGATTCTGCGTGGTGGGGGCCTAAATCAAATTCTGCTTAGGGCCCCCAGGAGGCTTGGGCCAGCACAGTTGTCTGCATATTGGTCCAACAATAACCATAGCTTAAGTATTTGCGTCATAACTGCTAATGAGATCATTAACTTCCAGCTTAAATATTTAGTGAATCTGCAATTTTTTTTCCCCACAGTTTTGTAGTCCAAACTCAAGGACACCGAAGCTAAAAGTAGACATGTGAAAATGTTCAGTAGGTGTATTAACCAACACAATTCTTTATAATATTCTTAGCATACTAAAAAAAATGCCAAACTAAGTTAAGTGGAACATCTGCAACCTGTAGGGGGCGAGGTGTGAAGTGCCTCATTTACATTTAAACAGACAGCACCAAAACCAGTTGCAATCAGACACACCTCAGAACAGGGGCAAAAGAAAAGCTAGCGGGCGACAATAACAGGGAAGTCAGACCAAATGTTTCAGTTCCCCTTTATAGACCAGGGGTCCCAGACTTTTTCAGCCACGCACCCCCTTCCATGTCCCAACCGGCTTGACGCACCCCCAATCTTCAAAAATTATATATATATATATATATATATATATATATATATACATAGATTTGAGCTGTAGCTGCAGCTCAAACATCACATAACAAAGGTTATATAAATAAAGTTAGAATTGCAATAAAGTTACACACAACATCCACAGCAGTGTCACGAACCAGAGACAGATGGACCCAGTATTCAACCAGACAAGCAGAGGTACGTTTTAAAGAAGGTTTATTTCCAAACACAGGTGTGAGCAGGAACCAAGAAAAACAGGCATGCAAAAATGAAGGGCAGGACAAAAACAAAGCTTGTGGTAAAAAACAGTCCAAGGCAAAAAAGCAGGCAATCAGATAAGGGAGGAAAAACACAGTACAGGGAATGCTGGCAAAACTCACCCATGGACATGGCAGAAACAAACAATGATGTGGCAGATTGCAGGGGGCAGAGGCAGGTATAAGTAAGGGAGTGATCAGGTGAATGGAGTGAAACTAATTACTGGAATGGGTGGAGCTAATCAGGGGAAGGGAAGTGACAGAGTAGTGACTGAGAGGCTGATGGGCCAGAAACTAAGATGGACAACTCCAGAGCCAAAATAACCATAAAAACCAAACCCAAGATAGAAAACAAAGCTAAGACTGAACAGAACACAAGCTATAATAAAAACTAATAAAGGAAACCAGATAACTAAAACAGTAAACAGGCTAAACATGAATCCAACACAATACAAAACAAGAAACAGAAATAAACCCTAAGGCAGGAAAGCCAACATAACCAAAATAACAACATCTACCAGAACCGAATCGTGACAAGCAGAACCCAGAGAAAGATCGGTCAATCCTCCACAACCAGAAAGGTCTCTGAAGCAGAGACCAGGTGGATTCTCAGACTAAACTCTGATGATATAGGCTACCTGTGCGTGTTCTCACTTTATTTATTTTATGTACCAGCTTCTTAATCTGAGTCTGACGCACAATTTGCGCCGCAAAATACAAACATGAAGAAGTTTGATTTGATTTGTGACGATGACAAGCGAGTAAGCGAGCTACACTTTGGTAGAGCAGCACAGAGTAACAATAACAGAGCGTTTATTAATCTGAAGAATAAAAAGTTATTTTCTGATTCTTTCACAGCGGTTACATCCAGCAGGTAAACACGCCCACACCTCGGCTCTCCGCAGCCCCATCGCTGGTTGTCCTGTTTCTGTCTGAATATGCGCTAAAACCGCATCTTTAAAATGAACTGCGCCTGTCTGAATCACAATGAAAGGTATTACAGCTCTGTGTGTGAGCATAGTCAAGAAACCGCGTCTATCATCCACTAATCCACCCACCAGCAGCAGCATCAGCAGTGGAGGCTGCCATGTGCGCATATACAGCACAATGTGGATATTTCATCTTAAAATGAAGCGTAGAAGATTTATTTTAGATAAATACATTTTGTGTGAATACTGTATCGTTCCGTTATGACACCCAAGCACCAGACCGAGGTTTTGCTGCTAACACTTTATTTTAGGACGAACAGAACAGGACAGCTTTCACCCCGCCAGTCCCCCGAACCACCACTCCTCCCCCCAGAAGCCACACATTTCTTCGGTATAAAACCAAAACAACCTACTTAAAGAAACAGTATACTGTTGTGTGCAACAGCACTTAGCAATAAAGTCTAATACGGATTGTTACAATACATTTTGTTAATTGATAAAAGGTACAGTTTTTGATTTCAATCTTTACAAAGGAAATGTTTATTTACACGTCTTTATGGTGTGGGGGAAAATAACCGTCAGACGCCATTACAGTTTTCAGCTCGCACACCCCCTAGTGGCAGCTCGCGCACCACACACTTTGGGAATCCCTGGTATAGACCACAGCCGAATGATTTAGATGTGAAAAAATGAAAGGCATTAAAAAAGAATGATCAGAATTAGCTTTATTTGCCAGGAATGTATACACATAAGAGGGATTTATTGTACATTGCTCACCATGTGCTTACTTATACAAAAACACAAAGATCTCCACAGTTTTTAGTGTTAAGCTTCAGGTTGTTCTGGCTGCATCACAGAGCAAACTGATCCACCACCACCATGTAGATCAACTCATCACTGTCCCGGATGACCACTGTGTTGTCAGCGAACTTTAAAAATTAGACAGATGGGTCTCCTGAGGTGCAGTTATTGGTACTGGGTATTGTTTCTCACCCCCTGGAGGATGTTTAGAACATGACAGGGGGTGGTGGCAGCTATATCAGTGATTCTCCAAGGGGGCCTTTCCTTGAAGGTAAAGTTTTCACCAAAAAGATGCACAACAGCACCAGTTTAAACTTTGAATTACTTGAAAAAAACTGTGATCTGTAACATAAAAACATGCACGACACAGCAACTGTATCATTAGACTCTTTTCCACTGAAAGCCCAGGGCTTTGTATTACCCTAATAAATGAAAGCCTTGGCCTTTTGGGTGTTCCTGTTTCCATTAGCAAGGGGCCATTTATGTAAATCAACCCAATGACATGGAACATTCTGATTAAAAACTGCAGTACCACTCCAGTCCAGTGGGTGGCGGCAAGAAGACAGCAGTCAAACAGAGAAATTCAGAGATCCTGCCACTCAAGCTGCTACTCATCCAGACTCCGCAGAAACAGGAGGACGACGTGCAGATGATGGCTTAGTAATATCCTTAACCCACTTTTACACTGCCCCCAACTCTATATCTCACCGCAACAACACATTTTCTTTTTCTGAGGATTTGGGAGTATAATATCATCTGCTGTGCACTGATGAGGCTGTGTGAATGTCAAAACTAAATACCAAAGGACCGTCAGGGGCAGTCAGCTGTGTTGCTTTAATCAAAAATGGTTAGATCAAAAAACAGGTTGTCTTTCTACGTAACATGTCTTCCCATGTAATTCATATTCTCCAATCAGAGCTCACCATTAAACAGCCTTCTCCATCCCCTAACCCTCCTCCCCCCAGCTGATGAATCAGATGTGAGTCGTACTAGCATGTCTGACTGCTGATAAAACTTGATAGAAGGAAGGCGTAGGAGCAGCAGCTCCAGATCAGCCTCTGTATCAGATTGAAAAGGAGCCAGACGTGGAGTGCGAATATCAAATATTCAACCTCAAACTAACTTCTTAGCGGTTACTAAAAAGGTCAGAGGGTGGTCTAAAATGCATGAAGTTTCGTCTTAATCCCGAATCAGAGAAAAGTAGCTGAAGATCATTTATGGGGACTTTACTGAAGGCTGTTTCCTGTGGGGGAATTCAATAATAATAATAATAATCTTTATTTTTCATTGCAACATACCTTCCAATGAAACCTGTTCTCTGCATTTAACCCATCCCCTTGGGGAGCAGTGGGCTGCCACTGTGTGGCGCCCGGGGAGCTATCGGAGGCTAAGGGTCTTTCTTAGGGTTCTTAGAGTTGAACCCAGAATCTCCGGGACACAAGTGCAATGCTTCAATCGTGGTTTTTGAACAAACGGATAAAAAAACACATGTACCAACATGTAAGGTGTATTTTATTTCTAAATACTGTAAAATGTAAGGAAGCTGTGATTGTAACTGAAAAATCAGGTTGACAAACGGAAGCTAAATCTGATTGATTTTTTTGAGTAGACCTGTAAAGACAGCATTGCAGTAATTAATGCAACTAAAATAAACGCATGGATGAGTTTCTCTAGATTTTGTTCAGAGGAATGTTCTTCAGGTGATAGAACGCTGACTTTGTAACTGTCTTTATGTGTCCTCAAAGTTTCAGATTCCTCTTTCGTTCTTCTTTCGGTCCAAAGATAATAACTTCAGTTTTGTCTCTGTTCGACTGGAGAAAGTTTTGGCACATCCGTGCATTGATGTGTCCTAAGCATCAGTTCAGTGCATTGATGGGTTTAGAGTCACCTGGTGACACCGTAATGTAGGGCTGTGTATCATCTGCGCAGTCACGTTAACTAATCTTGTTTTTTGATATAACCTCAGCTAGTGGGAGCATAAACATAAGTGTGTTGAATAGAAAGGGTCCCAGGATTGAACCTTTGGATACCACACATGTCAGTGTTGTCCACTCTGATGAGAAATTACCTATTCACACAAATAAGTTCCCGTTCTTTAAGTAGGATTTGAACCAGTTAAGTGTTGTACCAGAGAGTCTCTCTAGTCTTTTTAATAATATATTATGGTCAGCAGTGTCAAATGCTGCACTGATATCTATCAGAACTAGCACTGTGATTCTGCCACAGTCTGAGTTTAGGTGGATGTCATTGAACATTTTGACAAAGCCGGTCTCAATATTGTGGTGAGCAGGAACATCAGTCACATTGACATTGGAAATGGTTAGACCTTAGTGATGATCAAGTCTAAAATATGTCCCTGTTTGTCTTTGGTTGTTTTTACATGTTGAGTCACATCAAAATATCTAAGTGTGTCATACAGTTCTTTTGCACCTCTGTCTTTAGGACTACAGTTGTAATCAACATAGATCACAGATAGAGGTCAATATAACCATTGAAACCATTTGTTTTGTCAACTATGTTCAAGTGTGTATTCTGAGTTTTTCCAAGATTGGACACTATTTTGTGATCCCTAGAATACTCTGAGATAAAAGACACCAGGTTAAGGTCATCATCACTTTTGTGTTTTTCTTGTTGCATAACTGTTAAATCCCATTACAACTACACTGCCTAATATCAAGGTTTGTGGCCCTGTAGCTGGCTTTTCCATACCCATCATTTGCTTTTACATTCATTTCCAGTGGATGGATTTTCATTTCCATAACAGCTATTTTCTATAGGAGCTTTTTGTAGTCCTCTGTGGTGAAGGGAAGCATCTTGTACTAATTAGCTGGCATCGGCTGGTCCTTCTCCATATTCACTTCAGGGTGATGGACTATAATTTCTATAACAGCTTTTTCTCAGACAAGTTTGTCTAAGTCCTCTGTGGTGTAAAGAAATATCTTGTGCAGATTAGCTGATGTTGGCTAGACCTTCTCTCAGATTCAATTTGAAAAAAGTAAAGTAGCCCACACAGGGGAAACATTCAATAAAGATCCTTGAGAGTCACTGAATTAAAGTTGTTTAGTCCAACTTTTATACATTTTTTACAAAGATTTAAAAAAGTTTAGAGCAAAAGAATGCAAGCAACAGGGAGCCCAGTAAAGACTGTCCTCTCATCACTTGCAGTTATTCTAGCAATAGAAACACAGTATTGAAAAATTACTAAATGAAAATAATCTCATACAGCAATGATTGGTTAAGAAGTTTTTTATTCTTACTCTCAAAACTGATAGGAAGGTTTTGAGTTTTTGGATAATGGCAATGTGACAGCATACATTATATGTACTTTTGCATCAACAAAGAAGCAGATTTCTAATGTATAAACCTTCATTAAACTTTATTTTCTCAATAAAGATTGAGGCTTTTATTGCGGTGAAACAGTCACAAATAGTCTCTGCAAATTCTCAGTTATCCGGGTCATAGCAATAACAAACAGACTTAAATTGGAGGCAACCGGAAAGTCCTTTAGCCTCAGATCTAAGCCATAAATAGGCATATCTGAATGGAATATGCAGAACATGTCGTGATTCCAACATGCATGTCATCAGACCCTTAGTGGCTGAATAAAATGGATCTATAAAAATGTATTATTTGTGGTTTTGTACAGATGGTTTACTGGACACAGAACATAAAATAGATAAAAACGTAGGGTTTTGTTATTCAAATTAGGCTACATCCATACAGAGCCAAAACCCTATGCACACAAAATTTTGAGCATGAAGATGAAACCGCATTAGGCCATTGTCGCCATAATAGGCATTGTAAATGCTATGCCATGGTGGTGAGCAGTGAAGTGATGCTGCCATATATGTAAACAAGGAAGGAAGAGGAAGAACAGGGACAGCTTAAGGAGAAAGAAAAGAGGCATTTTTGTGCACTGATGACAAGGCGGTTTTCATGAATACAAAACCTTGTAGTGTAAAATCCTCAATAAATTGAATAGTGTCTAAAACAAAACTGCAACTCCGAAGTCCACTAGTATTGTTGTTTGTTAGCGTGTCTGTGTTAAGAAAGAGGCAAAGTCTATGTTAGCTTGCATACTCAAACCTATGCAGATAGGGAAGTCAAGACACAGCTGCCACAGAGGACGGCCTCAGACTCATCCAGCCTGGGAGCAGGTTTTAAATGTATGTATTTTAATGTAGCCCTCATAGGCTACACTGGATTTATAGGAAACTCTATGGGCAACAGTAAACTATTCTTAATTGAACATCTTTTGCCATTTTCAGGTCAGTCGGGGGAAATGGATTCGTTTCAGTCAGTGACAGCAATGGTTGGTGGGGACACTGTTCTGCCGTGTCATCTAAAACCTCCTAAGGATGCTTCTCGGATGACTGTGGAGTGGGGCAGACATGATCTGAAACCAAGATTTGTGTTTGTGAGTCTTGATGGCCATGAACATTCAGCTGACAAAAATGAAGCCTACAGAGGAAGATCATCAATGTCCCATGAAAGTCTAAGGAATGGAGACGTTTCATTGAAACTCACTGATGTGAGACATTCTGACAATGGAAGATACAGATGCTATTTACCGAAGGAGAAGAAAGAACATTTTGTCGAGCTCGTTGTTGGTAAGTGAAGAACATAAAATAAGACAGAATATTTGTTGTTCTTATTTCATATCATAGCCTTTGCCAAGATGTTTTCCTTAAAAACTACATCAGTGTGAAACCGCTACAGATATAATATAGCAGACACCATTTTAAACAAACACACACCTCTTCGGGCTGATAAGTGGACTAAGACCCATTGATTTAAACTAGCAGTGCCTGTTCAACGCTTACTGTCCTAATTGCAAGTGTGTTTTCACATATGGGTTATTATTGCAATTCATAAATACAGTGCATACTTCAGAGGAATTTGGAGTGATGATTCTAAAGAAGGGAAAAAGTTTCCCCACAACCTTGGTTGGCTGTTCCTATTTTTTTTTCATTAGTGAATGAATTAATTACTTTGAAGTTTAGCTCAAAGTTGACCGTAGACGCAAGGTTATCAGTGGCAGGTTTATTTAAATATGAATGTTTTGGAAATATAAATAAAAATCAAGTAAATAAATGAATCAGTATTTTGAAATAACAGGACTAATTTTACTTTTTAAAGTATTGTTGCACAAAATAGAGTAAATTTTAGTTTTCAAAGTAACCTTCTGAAAACCACATTCCGACTGCTCATGACTACTCAATAGATTTTGTTTTAAAAATAGCAAAACTTTCAACATCTTAAATGCTGAGTTTAGTAGCTCTGCTGTTCAATCACGTCCTAAATCTAACAGGGAGCATCTAGTAGCAGATCGCAATATGACTCTTAAAGGATGTGATTCTTCAGCTTATGTCTTTTCTTTGATTCTCAGGGTCCGTCTCCTCGCCTACTATCAGTTTAGCAGAACTTGATCCAAGCAGCGGTGGAGTGATGTTGGACTGCAGCTCTGCAGGCTGGTTTCCAGAACCTGAAATCTTCTGGCTGGACGGGGAGGGAAGCATCATGTCTGCTGGAGCTGCAGAGAAAACCAGAAGTCCTGATGGTCTCTACACTGTCAGCAGCAGAGTTACTGTGGAGAAGAGACACAACAACAACATTACCTGCAGAGTCCAGCAGAAGAACATCAACCAGACCAGAGAGACACACTTTTATGTCCAAGGTAGAATATTTAGCAGACTTTGATCCTCAGACAGTTCAGTTATTGTTTTTTTACTTGGTTCTCTTCATGGATGTTTCAGATGGTTCCTTCGTTCCTCAGCCTGACTGCAGTGTTTCTATCAGCTTTGCTGTGATTTTTGGTCTCATGGTTCTTCTTGGAGCTGCTGCTTTCTGCTGGAAATGGAGACAAACTAAAACCTGTAAGTTATATTTTCATATAACTTACAGGTTATATTTTCATCATACAAGAAGGTTTCATCTTTGATACTGTGTTAAGATACTTTCAAATTGTCCCACGATAAATGAAGTTTTCTAACATACTATAAATGGTTTGTTAATCAGAAACTTAACAAATGCTAAACCTAATTCAACCTAATTAATCACATTTTATTTCCTGTTTCTGCAGTGATGAAGAGGCTAATTGACAAAGAGAACCAGCAGCCCACGAAAGAAGAAAAGCAGTATTTGGCTGAGAAAATGTCAAATCTTCAGGAGGAGTTAAAAAAGAGAAATGAGGATCAGAGAAGCATTGATCAGCAGATTGAAGTATTAATGAAGATGTCAGAGGAACTGAAGGAGCAGAAAAAACGTCTCACTGATCAAAGACAGGAGGCAGAGAAAATGGCTGAAGAGAACAACAGGAAGCTTAATAAAGTTGTTGATGAAGTGGAAAACCAGAAGGTGAACAGGACAGAAAAGAAAGCACAAGGATACTTAAAACTGAAAGAAATCATAACAGAGAGCAATGAGAGACTGGATAAGACAAAGCAAAGTCATCAAAAAATGGAACTGATGAGACAGAAACTAATGAGTAGAACTTCTGATGAGGTCACCAAGCTGAAGGAGAGAAAACAGGAACTAGAAAAACATGTGGAGGAATTAATAAAACAGGTGAAAGAAATGGAGACACAGATGTGATTTTACTGCTGAGATAGAAACAAATTTAGTTTGATTGTTTTCTGCAGTAAATGAGATAATACATTCCTCAACTTGTCTCAACTCAGTAGATTTGATTATATTTCATATAAGGGGCCATTTTCTGTTTAAAATATATAAAATGTTGACGTTTTCTGGGGTTCAACAATAAAATTATTTACATGATGGTACAAACACTTGTGGCACAAAAGTAGAAAATTCACTTATACAGGAATGTCATGGGACTGTTGTGTTTTTCAATAATTTATCTGTAGCCTTCATTTTTTTGTTTTTAATTTCAAGGCACAGAGTACGATGTGACCTCTTCACTTACAGTATATCAGGAACACAGTTTAGTTTAGACAAAACAGCATCAATGTATGAAATAGGAAAATGTGATCCATTTGATTTTTTTAACAATAGGAATACATTTTTTTCTTGTTTTGTTTGATTTGTGATATTTACCTTTCTATATATTTTTTGTTTTATTTTATTAGTTGAGCCTTTGAAATTCTGTGCATCAAGAAGGTTACATTTCTTGATGCACAGAAAGGATTCATAGGAACAACAAGAGTTGCTCCTATTAATCTTTTAAAATTCCATTCCCTTCCTATTTGTCTTTTCTTTTGTTTTAATCTTATCCTTTCCTTATATTTCCTACAATATAATAAAAGAAGTTCTACATTTTCTATTACTTTACATTCTATACATTCATCTGTTTCACTTCTCCTTAATACAAATAATGTTTTATTTAACCCAGTATGATCAAAACTTAGTCTTGTCAAAATAGTCTCCTCTCTTCAATTCTTTCTAATCACACCCTTAGCATTAATAGATTTTTGTACACTATAATAATTTCTTCCACTTTTTTCCATGTTCCATCTATCCTGCCATCTTTTCTTTATTTCTTTTTGTGATTATTGTCTTAGCTTCTCCTTTTCCATACGGTATGTTTATAATATTATTTGTTCTAATTGATATTTTAGCTACTTGGTCTGCTCTTTCATTTCCATTTATTCCTACATGGGCTGGAACCCAACAAAACTTTACATTTATATAAAGTTTTTGTATTCTGAATAAACTTTGATGAATTTCTAATAATAAATCTTCTCTTTCTGATTTTATATTTTGGATACTGTGAAGGGTTGCCAAAGAATCAACACAACAAACTGATCTATTCGGTTTTACTTCCTCTATCCATTGTAGTCCTATAATTATCGCCTCCTTCTCCTCTGCTCCACTCTGCTGATTTATGGAGTAGTCTCACCTGCGCTGAGCTAATTATCCCTGCGTGAGTCTCACCTGCTGCCTTGCCTACTTATGCCTGCCTCTCACAGCCATTCAGCGCCAGATTGTCTCATGAAGTTTAGACAAAAGTTCAAGCTGGATGACTCACCCCTGGGCACCTGAATCTACTGATTGCCTGGTCAAGCGTCCACGCACCAGTCAATTTGCATTCAGTCCTCATCCTACCATCTCACAAGACTGTTTATAAGCTGCTCCACACGTGGATTCTCCTGCTCTTCAACTGAGCTTTGACCCTCCTCGACCCCATTTCCTCCAGGACTCTCACAAGCTTCATCTGATTACTCCTCCCCTACAGCCTCCACCACCTGTGTTCAGACCCCGAGGGAAGACTTAAAGGCATACTATGCAACATTTTTCAGTTAATTAATATGTTCCATATCGTTTTGGATGATTAAATGAGTCATTTCAGGTTGAACAAAGGTTTTCTCGGCCGCCCTGGGGGTCTGTGGGGGAAATACCGCACTTGCAACTGCAGGAGCCCTCGGCCCGCGCCCACAGGCTCAGAATCTCGTGCAAGATCGCGAGAGTCGGTTTTGCTTTACGGCGAGAACTGCTACACGCCCCCAGTGAAACGTATGCTCGTTGCTAGCGCAGTGGCGATATCTGTGCAGTTATCATGGCGGAACCGGCGATAAAACAGCGAAAGCCCATGTCGGAGCAGGCAAGAAAGAGGAAAATGGCTCTGGACAGAGAGAGGAGTCGTACACGGGTGAACATCGGGCAAGTTTTTTCCGAATGGTGAGAGCTAAAAGAAAGAGAAGGCTGCAAGACTGACGCGGACCTCGCGTTTCTGCTGCTGAGATTGTAAGTAACATTGTAGGGTTTCCCTCACGCTACCGCCTCCCAACATTACAAAAAAAAAAAACTAACTCGATATGCGCGCAAAGCTTGTCTCTCCCCCCCCCCCCCCCCCCGCCGGTAAGCAAATTCCTAGGGGAAACACTGCATTGGAATGGTTTCTCTCTCTCTCTCTCTGTGCATGTTCATACTTTCACTGTTAGTCATTGTTTGTACTGTCGTTTTTTTCGACTTTTGTATTCGTTGCGTTCGCCTGTCTGCTAAGCTCAAAACAACCGCGCCTGGCTTGACGGATAAACCAGTAGAACAGCTGAGCATATTTACGACAGTGCACTTTTACTTTCGCCCTCTGGGGGGAGCCTCGCTGGAAAATCAACCCCGGTTGCATAGTATACCTTTAACTAAACCTAAAATGAACATCCAAGCTTATGGAGATTTGCATCTTTCACGTCTTCTGCCAGGGTCTGAACACCAAAGAACTTTTGCCTCTTTTGTGTCTGTGTGAGTTACTCCAGATTGAAATTGCCATATGTGAGCTGCATCCCAGTATAATGTGCAATGCCTGCCCTGACATGTTGTTCCTGTGTGGACTCTCCGTTCAACCTACCCTCACTGGATACCTCGTTGGCTTTTTGTTCTGGTCACTATCTTGCACAATATTGGTTCCTGTAACTCTCTGTATATCTCCTGCCTGGGTCTCTGCTCCACTTTCTGCCTCCAGCCTGTCACCAGCCTGTTCAGCCATCATCCCTGCTCTTATTCTGCAACCTGCTCGCCCTGGACCCTAGATCGCTATATCAACTTAAGGTTCACAAGTCAAGAGGTTTTATCAATATTACCACATATAAGGTCTTAGAAGAGTATATTTGAAATGCATGATGGTCTATACAACAATTCAGTGAAAAAGAATGTCTAAATATTGTCAAATTTAGTTATACAGCACATTTAAAAACTAAAGATGGCCAAACAAATTTACAATTTCACTAAAGAATAAGAGGATACAGCATAAGCACTGAGTAAAATGCTATAAAGCAAACAAACACATACAATATTAGGAATGGATATATTTTATTAACTACAATATATGCCATTAAATCAGTATGTAATAAAATGCTATTAAATATAGATTTTGCTGAACACAAGTGCAGGATAATTTACTCATCTGGCATGGATTTTGTCAGTCTGCCAACGCTCTCTTCATTTGGTACTGCAAGTATATTTCAGATATTAAAATATAAAACATGACACCAACTTAATATCACAGCAATATAAAGAACAATAAGCCAGCCTGTGAGTGGTTTATTACCAGCCGGCCAACTTTCTCCACCTCCAGATGTGCTGCACTTCTAGCTCCCTTCATTGGCCTTGGTGACATTCTGGATGGTCATGTTGCCGGTGCAGCACATCATGAGATAAAGAGACCAGTTCTGTAGAAATCTCTAATATGATTCAACTCAGTTTGGCAATAAGCTCAGTTTCAAGTTAGATTCAAGGAAGCATCACATCTGATCCTTCCAGCTCAGGTTGGAGTTTCCAGAATCACCAGAGCAGCTGAAAACACACACACACATGCTAGTTTGTCAACTTCCTGCACTGCTACTTACATTTCTTTGCTCATCATTAAAACATTTTTACTGACTATTCTGCACATGTGGCTTTCACTGAAATGTGACAAGCCTGGAGAGTGGGTGTGGTTTCTTTCTCAGTCTCTTAGGAACAACTTTATTCTGGAGTTCTCTGACATTTCAAGAAGTTTAGTTCCTGGTTGGACTGGTAAAGTTGTACTGGACCACACCTCTAGCTTTACAGTCTTTATCTGAGACTTTGCTCCCTGCAGTCAATGTAGAAGAAAAGAGACATGATACGGCTGAGCAGGTACAATTTATCAACGCTATATATTTTTTTCAATTTATTTATTAATAAATGTATTTTGCAATTTATGTTGATGAAATCCTGCAGTGAAGGTAAACAAATGTGATGTCTGGAGAGCATAGAAAGTAAAAACTTAAACTAATCTGTTTGGTACATGTGGTCATCAGCAGTGCTAATGCTAAAAGTTCCTAATACCAAGTTTTATCAGAAAAAATGTTTCTATGACCTGCACACAAATTCAAGTTATTTGGTTATGTGAAAACCTTTGTAACACCTTCGATCCTAACGCATGAAACTGTTTTATGATCAAGAAATGTTAATGGGACAAACCTCTAAAAGCATTTCCTCAGTGTTATACGTTCTTTCATTTTTACCTTCAGGATGGTTCACATGCCAGAACGGTTGTCTTTAAACTCCGTGTTCAAAGAAGTTCTTATTGGCAAAGTCATGTTTGGATTACTTCTCCTCATAAACACCTGCAAAGGTAATTTCCTGGAAATAATGGTGAAAGTTCATTAGTTACTGTCAGCTGCCAAATGAATTAATTATTGTATTTATTGCAAGGAAACAAGGCCCTTAGTGATTAAAATCTCTGCCTAAGACCAGTCACAAAGCGTTGTATTATTTTAGAGAAATTAAACAGATTTTCTTTTCCAGGTCAGTCCCGGGAGACAAACCAGCCTCAGCTGGTGACAGCAATGGTTGGTGAAGACGTTGTTTTACCGTGTCACCTGGAAGTTGCTGTGAACACTGATGAGTTGGTGGTGGAATGGGGGAGACTGGACCTAAACCCCAGATTGGTGTATGTGTGGTTTGAAGGGAGTGAATACCTAGATGACCTAAACACGGCCTACAGGGGAAGAACGTCACTGTTCACAGACAGACTGAGAGATGGAGATGTTTCACTGAGACTCACGGGTGTACGACTCTCTGACAACGCAAGATTTAGGTGCTACGATCCAAAAGGGATGAAAGAATATTTTATTAACCTTCTAGTTGGTAAGTAAACACGGTACAAGGAGTGCAGGTAACTGCTGCTTATATTTGCATGGATGGATGTGGAAAACACTGTAAAGGGCTTCAAATGAGAAAAACAAAATTATATTTGGTATTTTTTTAGCATCTGCTTTTCAGCAATAAATAAATAAATAGCAAGCTTTAAATAAATTGTCCTACCTTGGCGGAAGATGGTCCCGGGTTTAAAATCCCAGAATGGGCTCCTCCTGCACAGCGTTTGCATGTTCTCCCATTTGAAGGATTCTCTGCAGGTTCTACATCTTCTTCCCACATCATAAAAAACTGGACTGTTAAGTGTATTTGCTACCCCTCATTACTTAATCTGTATGATTGTCTGGGCTGTATGGTGATTGTGGCCCTGCGATGGACAGGCAACCTGTCCAGTGTATTGGACATAATTACCAGACGGCTAACTGACTGTGGAACTTGTGGCTTATTTCGGGTGTGGATTTAGCTAAATTCCATATTAATTCTGCTACCTAGTGGTCTAAATTTGTACCTGCGTTTTCTCTACTTAGGTGAAGATTTAAAAAAATATTCAGCTCACATAAGTGAGTTATTTGTTAAACTGACTCACTGGGACTCCTTCTAAATCAACCACAGATGAAGAGACAGGAACTGAGAATGTATGATGGAAGGCAAGTTAATTTAGGGTTTAGAAGCTATGTTCAAGCATGTTCCTCTTAACTATCCATCCATTTGCTATTTCTGCTTAAACCTTGCAAAGATGTTGGTCACTATCTCCAACAGTGAATGGGTGAGAGGCACACAGCAATGCTCCCAAACAATTAGAGTTGCTGATCCAGAAACCTGGAGCACCCTGAGATGACCTACAATCTCATAGAACATCCAAACTTCATTCAGAAAGGATCTGAGCAGATCTACAGCCCGGGATCTCCTTGCTGCAAGGCACCAAAGCATTTCCTCTTCAGAGACAGCGAAGCCCTCTCTGATGTCGGCCACATCTCACTTTGTTGATAGTACTGAGCGTAGAAGTGTAATGATATTCAGCTGGACACATAGATACGTTAAAGTTTTAATGTGAAGATGAATAGTGATGGGTGAGACTTGGCAGATGAATCTTGGTTGAAGGAGCAGGCAGGCCGGGATGAGCAGGAGACCAGAGCAGGCGGTGTAGTCCAGGGAACCACCAGAACGGGCAGAGCAAACAGCAGGGACTCACGGAGAGGACAGCAGAACTGCAACGGACAGACTCAGGCAACTTAGCTGAAGAGTCATCTTACAGTACATCAAACAGGGCGATCCGTCATGAGAAGCGAATAGAGAAGACGTGCTGGCAGGGATGAGTTGGCTGAGGCGGCTATATGTGGGCTGGTGAGCAGGTGACAAGAGTAGAATCTAATTACTGGCAGCAGGTGGAGTTTATGTGGAGTAATTGACCGGGGCAGAGCTGACAGGACAGTGGCTGGTGGCTGAGAGGTGAACGGCTGAAGAAAGGTCCAAAGGCAAAACAAACAAAACCCAAATATTGACAAGAAGTAGTGAAGCTAGAGAAAAAACAACAGAACTGCCTGATATTTCCAAGTGCCACAAATCTCCTGGTTCTTTTTTTCATGAAGTTGGCCTCATCTAAATCTCTGCAGTAAAGTGATAGGATTTATTATTCTTATAAAGGATAATACCTAAATTAACTTAAAAATGGACAAAACCCTATGGTGTGTTTGCTTTTGGTCTCATTTTATTGTACAACATATTTGCCTTTTACTTCTTCAGAGGTGATGGAAGTTTCTTTTATGCTTGAGACACTTTGGTAACAAACAAGTTAATTCCTGCAGTGGGTATTTACAGAAATGTGAAAAAGTGTTTGCTGCCTTTGTGAATTCTGTTTTTCTTTGAATATTTGTTGCACTTTGGTGTTTTTAAAGATCATATAAATTTTAATATTTGTCAAAGACAACACAAGTAAACACAAAATACAGTTTTTAATTGTAGGTTTCTATTATCAGGGAGGAAACCCACATGGACCTTCAATGTGGCTGAGTTACAACAATTCTGCAAAGATGTCAAAATTCCTCCACAGCGCTGAAAAAGACTAATTGTGAGTTCTTGCAAAAGCTTGATTGCAGTCGCTGCTGAAAGGGTGATGTCAGGGAAATCCAATTTATTAGGCTTAGAGGTTAATCACTTTTTGACAGAGGGACAAGAGAATTTGGATTATTTTCCCCTTAATGATAAATGCCTTCAAATAAACATCAATTTGTGTTTATTTGTGTTGTCTTTCACTAATATTGAAATTTATTTGATGTTCTGAAACACTCAAGTGTGACAAACATTCAAAAAAATAAGAAATCAGGAATTGGAGAAACACCAATGTCTGAATTATTTGACAGTTGAATTACTGATCAGAATTTTTTTATCAACTTTTTCAAATATTTTGGACGGTATAAATATATTACCTTACATCTCTCTTCTCTGATTGTCAGGGTCCGTCTCCTCTCCTGCTGTCAGTTTAGCAGGACGTGATGGAAGCATCTCTGGAGTGATGCTGGACTGCAGCTCTGCAGGCTGGTTTCCAGAACCTGAAATCTTCTGGCTGGACGGGGAGGGAAGCATCATGTCTGCTGGACCTTCAGAGACAATCAAAGGTCCTGATGGTCTCTACACTGTCAGCAGCAGAGTTACTGTGGAGAAGAGACACAACAACAACATTACCTGCAGAGTCCAGCAGAAGAACATCAACCAGACCAGGGAGACACGCTTTTATGTCCAAGGTAGAACTTTTATCAGACTTTGATCCTCAGACAGTTCTGTTATTATTTATTTACTTGGTTCTCTTCATGGATGTTTCAGATGGTTCCTTCGTTCCTCAGCCTGACTGCAGTGTTTCTATCAGCTTTGCTGTGATTTTAGGCCTCATGGTTCCTCTTGGAGCTGCTGCTTTCCGCTGGAAATGGAGACAAACTAAATCCTGTAAGTTTTAAGTACTACTCAATAAAGGGAACACTTAAACACATCGTGACTGGAAGTAACTCGCACTTCTGTGAAATCAAACTGTCCACTTAAGAAGAAACACTGATTGACAATCAGTTTCATACGCTACTGAGCCTCATTTTGACTCATTTTAAGGACATTATATCAAAGTTTGGATCTGCCTGTGGTGTGTTTTTCCACTTTCATTTTGAGTGTGGCTCCAAATCCAGACCGTCAAAGGGTTAAAAACTTTGATTTCCATTGATAATGTTTGTGTGATTTTTGTTGTCAGAACATTCTACAATGTAAAGAACAAAGCATTTAACAAGAATATCTCATTCATTTATTCAGATGCAGGATGTGTTATTTTAGTGTTCTCTTTTTTTTGAGCAGAATATACAGTATATTCATCTTTCAAGGCGCTTATGCACCCTGTGTTAGTTATGTCTTTGAAAACTGGTCTGAAATAGAGAAAGTTCACTTCAGTTCTTGTTTCGCTAATAATAAACTAAACGGATGCAAAATCATTTTATTTTACTTCTCATTTTATTTCCTGTTTCTGCAGTGATCAAGAAGGTAAAAGACAAAGTGAACGAAGAGAACCAGCAGCTCATGACAGTAGAAAAGCAGAATTTGGCTGAGAAAAAGTTCAACCTTGAGGAGGAGTTAAAAAAGAGAAATGAGGACCAGAGAAGCATTGATCAGCAGATTGAAGCATTAATGAAGATGTCAGAGGAACTGAAGGAGCAGAATAAATGCCTCACTGATCAAAGAGTGGAGGCAGAGAAAATGGCTGAAGAGAACGACAAGGAGCTTAAGGCAGTTGATGATGAAGTAGAAAAATGTTTGGAGAACAGGACAAGAAAGAAAGAGCAGGGTTACTATAAACTGAAAGAAATCATGACAGAGAGCAATGAGACACTGTATAAGATAAAGCACAGTCATCAAAAGATGGAACTGATGACACAGAAACTAATTAATAGAACTTCTGATGAGGTCATCAAGCTGAAGGAGAGAAAACAGGAACTAGAGAAACATGTAGAGGAAATAAAAACACAGCTGAAAGAAATGGAGACACAGATGTGATTTCACTGCTAAGAGAGAAATACATTTAGTTAAATCATTTTCTATATTAAGTGAGATACTAATTCCCCAACAACTTTCAACTCAGTAGATTTTTTTCATATAAGTAAACTTTCCCTGTTTAAAATATATAATAATTTGACATTTTCTGAATAAAATAATTTACATGATGGTGCAGAAACATAAAGGACAAAACTAAGAAGTTCACTTGTAAAAGAATGGTATGAGATTATGTTTTTATCTGTGTCCTCATGTGTGTTGACCTGTGATAACTGTAAAGTTTTTACCTGTGAGACAAAACCACATTAATCAATGTTTAAAACAGGATATTACCATTTGATTCTTCACAAAAATAATATTTTTTTTATTTCTTATATTTTACTTTATGTGTTTTACTTTTTTTATTGTATTGAATGAGTCTGTTAAACTATGTCAGTGCATCAGAAAGGCTACAGTCAATCAGGCCAAAGGAGAACAGAGAAACTGACAGAAGGACTTTTTATTGTCAGACTTCTGGTCCTTATATTCATTTTAATTTAAAACAAACTCAAGCAGTAAATTACAATGCAAAAATCTAAAAAACAACATAAGAAGGTTCTATTTAAACTCCAGTACCATGTGTTTGTCATGTTTTAGTTGTGATTGTTCTAGGACCCAAAAAGCAGAGAGACAAAGGCAGGGAGCTGTTATGGGTGAGTTTAATGAAAACCCAAAACTTACAAAACACTGGAGGACGCAGGAGCCAGACCACAAAACAAAACAAACAAAACATAGACCTGGGGTTCCAATGAGAAAGCGATCAGGCAAGGTGACAGGAAGTAACAGCAGGAACCAGCTGTAAATGAGATGATGAGAGTAGCGTAAGTAATGGAAGATGCTCTAGAGCAGAGTGGTGGCTGGAGGGAGACTGAGCTGATTGGACGACGACGTTGCTGAGAGATGACAGGCTGATGGGAAAAGTCCAAAGGCAAAATAAACAAAAACCCCATGACAGTTTTTAGATTATCTGATCTACTTGATATGCATAATTTTAGTTTAAAGTATTCATGATTGAAATCATATAACAATAAATTGAAACATTATTTTACAACTTGTAATCTGTTGGAAGAAAAACCTGGAATTATAGAAGATATGAAGAGAAAGTAAAACATAATGTGTAATATGTTTGAGGGAATACAAAAGAGCAACTGGACTTTTTATTTTTGTTTTAAATACAGTACAAACATTTTGAATAGCTAAAAAGATGACAACAATAATCAAACGATGCATTAAAAAGAAACTTAAGTTTAAAACTTTAAAAAAGAAAAGCGAAAAAGATGTAAAAACCATCAGGTAAAATGTTTTTGTTTTTTGAAAAACAGAAAACTGAAATGTAAAATACTTTAATATAATTTATTGCATTGTTGGATATTTTAAAATAAGGGGGCTTTAAAAATGAATAGTTAAAAACTTAATTCTCATATTTAAAAAAGATCTTATATGCAAAGCATACCGCATCAGTGTTAGGTCCAAGTAATATAATGTGAAAATAAAAACAAAAATGTTCAGCTGACTGAATATCTAAGATTTATTAACATAAATCATGTTTTTATTGAACAAATATGAGTAATCACAAAATATATCTTATTTTCCTCAAAACAGGAAAATGATTGAGAAAAAAATGTTTCTTAAATTAAATATTCCTCAAAGGAAATGGAAGTGGTGAACATTCAAAAAACATGTATAGATTACATTCTTGGGCAATAATTGAATTTTTGATCATGTTTGGATTGGTGAAGTGAAGTTTATTTCAGTGTGAAAGAGTTGACTTTATAACTTCAATGATCAGACTGCCTCCTCCTCTGACAAACATAAGTCGTTGTCTGCGGACGCCTCTGAGTCCGATGAGAGAAAATGGAGTCACCAGTTTAAAGTATTCATGCTTTAAATAAAAAATAACCTAAATTAATTTGTGGGGTAAAACTCATGCAGAAGATTCATACCCCGCTCCCGCTGCTGGTACTCGATAGTTTCGTATTTTATCTGAAACTGACTTGCACAGAGTCATCTTAACACACAGAAGGGACGTTTGTTAAAGCATGCGGTTTTATTTTGTGGTTTTAAACTCAGAAAGTAAAAATTACACCCTCTGTGGTTCACGGACTTGTATCTGAAAACCATTTAGTACAATATTTAGGTTTTAAAATGATATAGTGTTACCAAATTGTCCCAAATGACATTAGAATGAATAAATTATGATTAAAACCTTTTAATATGGTTTTAAACTTTTGACTTAAAATTAAGTTCAGTTTTATTATATGGAGTTTAGCATAAAATATGTAAACCAAAATCTTATCAAAGATCATTGTTTTTCACAAAAAGTAATCATAATCTGTTGTGATTTGGAAAAAAAAATCTTTCACAAAACTGTCACATGACAACCGACATATTACACTATATGATCCTCACTGTATATATAAAGTTACAGATTTCTTAAAAATATCAATAAAAAATGTAGACATATATATATTTGTCATGCAGCCTGCCTCCTGTCTGCTGTTTTGTTTTGCTGCTCTGCCCTCACTCTGCTGATTTGTAGAGTAGTTTCACCTGCGCTGATCTAATTATCCCTGCATCAGTCTGACCTGCCACTCTGCATGTTTATACCTGCCTCTCTCAGCCAACCAGCGACAGATTAGCCGTTTCTCAATTCACGAGAACGCGAGTACGGACTCGCGTTCTCGTCAAGTCCGGTCTTGGCGAGAACACAGGAAGATCGGACTTGACAAGAACGCGAGCACGCAGCACGTATGGTGTATTGGAACAGAAGCGTACTTGTGACGTCGTGAGACGCACAGTTCTTTAGCATTTCTTTAACATTCAAAACTATTTATATACTACACCACAATAAATCTTATTGAAAAAATTTTTTTAAACATTTTTAATTTCTAAACAGCCTAAAAAATCTTGCCGCGGTGCATTCTGGGCAAGTGGTCAGTCTGAAGAACGCACAAGTCTGCTTTGATGCATGCTCGATAAAGAGGGCGGGGCGAGAACAACATCCGGGGAATTCGGCGCGTTCTCGGTTTGGCGTTCTCGGCAATTGGAACAGTGCTCGGGCTGAGGCTGATGACGTGTCACGAGCACACGAGAACGCTCAAGAACGCATATTGAGAAACGGCCATTGTCTCCTCACCCTGTGTCAGCTGCAGCCATGACCTGTTGTTCCTATGTGGACTCTCTGCTCACCCCGCCCTCGTCGTATACCTCATCGGCTTTTTTGTTCTGGTCCCAATATTGGACTGTTCCCTGGTTTTGGTTCCTGTCTCTCTCTTTGTACTGTTTATGTTGGATCACCCATAATTCTCTGCCTCCAGCCTGTCCGCCTTTTTTCAAGCACAGCGCAGAGTCATTCTCGGACAGGGACCTAATGTTACATCATAACTCAACTGAGAGCCACAAGAACAATGTGTTCAATGTTCCTAACAGCACCAAGGCTTGTTATTGCCAGACCCGTTGGAACAAGAAGTCACAGAATATATCATGAAGTAGGGTAAAGGATCCTGAGAACATTGTTATATCTGAATGTAAAGGAGTTTCAGAAATGACGAGAAACATCTGTCAGCCTGAAAACTGTTTAAAAACAATTTCTAAGGCTGATTCATGCAAATCAATCAGCAATAAAAGGAGATTGGCCAAAATATCATCCATGTGTAAATACTCTTATAAAAACGATTGTTGACCTAAAAGTACTAAATGACATTTTGCCAAAACCATCATACTGATTTCCAAAAGATAGAAATATTAACAGAGTTGCTTCTCTCTGCCTTTTCACACCAGTACTCTCTACCATGTGTTTCCAAGGCAGGATCAAGGATGAAGGAAGGTGCTGTTGAGCTGCAGGGGTCTGAAAAATTTGTTGGTCTTATTTTGTAGAGTTTCCTTATTCCTCTTGGGGTGTTAAAACCACCTATCAGCTCACGTTGTACAGTCACAGACTCGTACTCAAAGAACTGAAGTCTCTCCCTGCGTCTGAACAGAAAGTGATGAGAAAGCATTGTTGAATGGATCCAAATTCAAGAACACTAAATTAGTTTTAGGTTTATTCAGTTCTTTCTGTAGCTTATAGGACAATTGAAGATATCACATTATTTATCTTCTTTAAAGGTGAAGAATAAAAGTCTTTGAATTCAGCTTTAAAGAACAAAACAGTATTGTTACATAAATGATTAAACAGAAAAGCAGCGGTTTGATGCTTACCTGCTTTCTGAGCAGCATAGCTGGGCTCAGTTGGTGAAATTAGCCACACAAACATGATCGTCACTGCAGAGACATTAGAATGAGATGAACGTCTGATATCATGATGGCCTGGCAAAAGCCAAACATGCCTCTATAAGTTGGTAGTTACACCAAGGTGTGACCTCCATGACTGACGCTGTTGACTCTAAAGGGTTTCACACCGACATCAGAGTGATGTGTTGACCAGAACTTCCTCTCCTGTCTGGATTATTTTTGGCGCCAATAAAGATGCAGGTTGAATGTGTATTTCTAGAAATAACTGCGAGCGTCCTGCTGTGACTAAACTGACACTGCCGTAAAAAGATATGAAGGTGTACTGCTCATGGTTTTTTGTAGCTGTCTCTGATGTGAGTTATTTGAAATGATGTGGATATTGAGTCTGAGTCTGATACCGGCGCTTTTTACAGCACAGACATTCACACAACATGCTGTCAGGCAGTGGCGTTTAAAGCAGCAATAAGTAATAATGACACCCAGTATTTCAAATTGGAACAACACACTAACCTTTCAGAGTATTGCACAGGTTGCCAAGTCAAGAGAGATGAGGACGATGAGCAGCCAAATTCAAGATGAGAAGTGTAGCAATTCAGTGTTTTAAGTTGGAAAAATAAGTCCTGGTAGTCCTACTTTTTTTTTTTTTGGTGGGGGGGGGGGGTGCCAGAGTAAAATTATAGTTATAGTAAACATAATAACAAAATGTTTAAAACAAAGATGTTTAAAGCATGATTTTATATATAAGCAATGCAAAAATATTTGCTCAAGAAAAAGATAGAAATCTCTCTAGTCTCTCCTTTGGCACCCCGTCCATGAGCCAAAAATGTGATTAAGTAGTGAAAAAAGGAACCTGAGCTTCAGGCAATACTTTCACAGTTAAAGATTGGCAACAGGAATGTTGGAAAAAAAAACTGTTACAAATAACATAATGCAAAAGTAACAAAGACATGAGAACTGATCCCACCTTCAGCCTGTTAAATCTGCCCTAAGTCCTTTACTCTGAAAAAAAACTGCAAAAGTCTTTTAATTTTAAATAATTTAAAAATAATTTGGGTTTTAATGGGTTCCTCCTAATGAATCTTTTTAAGTAAATGAAAACTTGTCATGATGACATTGTTCAGTTCCTGTCCGGAAAATCAGACATTCATCATGATTTTAGGAGGTTGAAAAAAAGGACAAAAAATGTGTCTTTTTCTAAAAGCGCATTGTAGTGTGAGTCCTGCTTCTGTAATACACTGCCCATTGTTACATTTAATACGTTGTACTTTAATTTTTTCCTCATTTTAATCCTACATAAATCTATTGCATTTGATGATTTTCCTCCTTGATTGGTAAAACAGAGTTATCTTGTGTGGAAGTCACCGTTGTTCATGCAAAATCAGTTTATTTATTTTTTTCATGATTTTAATTTCTTCTCTTACATAAAACAACTGAATTATACTGCATGTTTCTCTAGCAGCGCCACAGGGCCTCCAATGGGCCCAGTATACCTACTACAGCCTTCTCAGCTCTGCTGCTTCCCCTAGCGTGCAGTGCACATTTGTTTTCTCAATCGTTTGACAATTTACCGTGTTCAATAATCACAATAACCAGCAATTGTTGCGCAATAAATTGGCTAGACTTGCTTTATACATTACAACCCTGTAGATATTTCAGAAGGTGTGTTTTTGCAAACCTCTGAATAAGCTAACCCTAATTTTGGGCATTCTCTGACTTTTATACCAGGATGATACTCAGTAGAGAGGATCTGCTCATTGGCAGATTTTCTTTTGTTTATCCGGCACATTGAATACAACTCAGTCAAAAAGCTAATAACTCAAAATAAAACAAAAACAATAAAAGCAAAAATGCAATAAAAACAAGTAAAATAGAGAGCAGACACATAAAAAGTAGCAATAAAACCACAAAAGTCAACATCTTAAATCTCAAACTGGGCATCAAACCAGAAAGAAAAACAAATGTGTCAAGAGTGGATTTAGAAACAGAGAGTAAAAATAATTCTATCTATAGTTTTGGTGCGATGACACAGAAAGTGATGTCATCTCTTCACAATCTCTTTGTCTTTCAAAGTGAAAACTTATATTCTGATCAGAGGGAGTTAGAGGAAGCGTGTACATGAAGCACATCTGACACCGAGGACAAATGCTTTTCTGCTCTAAGCGACTGTCACTAAACGAGAAATATCATCAGCAGATGATTGAATACCACGAATAGTCAAAGGTTTTTTTGTCTCTTTGTCCTTGTCATGCGTGTTTTTGACCATAGATCATGTCTGTTAACACACACGTAAGCCTGAGAGTTTACTTTGATCCAGTTTCACAGAGTCGACTTCAGAACCTCAATGATCAGACCGCCTCCTCCTCTGACAAGCATGAAATGGCGCTGTCCTTTGCCTCTGATGGGAGACAGATAGTTACAACTGTGTTCAGTTTTGTTTTCTCTTATTGAATCTAAATATGAATTACAATTAAAAAAACGTGTAACGTAACATCATCAGTCCACTGCAGCGGTGTTGTTTTAATAATTTGAACGTCACATGCACGTCTATCTAAATAAACTGGGTTTTATTGTATCGGTTAAACTCAGAAGGTGAGATGACTGAACTCTGAGCTTCATAGATACATATCTGAAAATAAAACTGAGCTTACTGCTACCCTGGTATCACAGAGCAGATAATGATCAGTTTATGGTGTTTAAGATGTCTGACTCTGTGTTTTGTCCAGAGTTTTTATAAATCAGATCAGCTGTTTTTCTCAAAGATGTCACAAAACTTGTTTGGTAATGCAGTAATTTTTCTATAATCTAACAAAAACATTACACTGGGTAAAAGAGCCATATTTATCACAACAATAATTTACCTCGAGCTGAGATGGATTCTGAAATAATAATTTTATAAAATGCTTACTGCCAATTTTAGAATAATTATTATACAGTAATACTTTACCCACCTGCTTTAGTTTCTTTAGGATCTCGTGTTTGTTTTCCAGAAAAGAAGCCGTTTTTTTCCTGAAGGTTCACAAGGAGTAATAATAGGTCATAAAAAATAACTACATATGTTACAGTGTTCCTAAAAGATAAATGTCTGATTAATGACTGATTTTTTTCAGTATTGGCTTTTTTTATTAAGCATAAACTTTAACTATAAAAAACAGCAGTAAATACAAAAAGCAATTTCAAAATGAGTATTTTATTGAACTAGCTAACAAAAGAAAACCATGCCCTATCCTCAGATTTTATGGGTATTATAAAATAAAACATTTTAGTAGAGCTGACCTTAAAGCAGTGGTGTCCTGCCTTTAACCCACCGTAATAACCTTCCCAGATTTTAATAAATCCTGCTGTTCATACATAAATTATTAATCATATATGAATCATCTTACCAGTACTTTTGTGTGTCTTGTAGTAAATCAGTCCAATCACCACAGAGAACAAGACCATGAAACCAAGTTTTACTGTAGTTTCAAGAATGAAGGCTTTAGATCGTTTATTCTTCATAGAAGGATTCTCCTCAGATGGTTCTGAAAATTACATTCAGATTATTAGTGGATGAATGGATTGATGGAAAGAATGTAAAAAAGAAAAGTAAAGTCAGCTAACCTGTGAGTGGTTTAACAGCCAGCCAGCTCTCAGGTGACTCTCCTGCTCCAGAGATGCTGCACTTGTAGAATCCTTCGTCGGCCTTGGAGACATTTTGGATGTTCATGCTGCCGATGTAGCGGGTCATGAGATGGAGGCCGTTTCTGTAGAAATCTCTGATGTGGTTCAACTCAGTTTTCAGTTTGGCTTTCAGCTCAGTTTCCTTGTGGATACAAGGAAGCGTGACATTGGATCCTTCTACCACAGGCTGTGTTGGGATATCCAGAATCACCAAACCAGCTGAAAAAATAAATTATTGTTAATATATCTATTTCCTCTCTCGGAATGAATTGCGCATACTGTACTGTATTTTTCTACAGCTAATAAGTAAAATTCTCAAAAATAATAAAATTTGCCCCACGGTATAACAGTTACATTCTGGCCATAAAACTTACAATGGTTATCTACTAATATCGCCTTAAAAACACTGTTAGTGCAGTCTGCAATATATTATATCATGGAACCATAGTGATATTAATTCAGATTATACTAACGTGCGTGCCATACGTATCGGCCTAGCATGCAAAAGTGCGTGTGACGAAATCATGTTAGGGAAAGCCACCCAGAGCCCATAGAAATTAGTTATTGCATCCAAAATTTGAAACATTCATAATAACACAGTTTACTACAGTTGTGCCTCACAGCCATGAGATCAAATGGAAACTGGATGGAATCTGAAATTTGAAATGTGGAGCCTTGTGTTTTCAGGCTGTAAATCTGCCCCTTTTCATGACATCCAGGAAACTGAAACTAAAGCGAGAGTTGCCACTAACCGAACAGTGAGGTGACAGCACTCTTCTTTCACTTTTTAACAAAAGTGAAACATCTCCACTTACATGACTAGAAGTGGAGATGAATTTAATCTTTCTGCTGAATTCGTCTCCTGATGCAAAGGAGTTTTTGTTAGAAGCTAACTAGATTGACTCGATAACTGATTACTGTCAGCATTTCTGTCAGTGTGTGCCGCTAAATAATAAAATCAGGAATTACAGTGTTTTCAAAAAAAGTTGCTAAACGCCTAAGCTCCCTGATAACCTGGGTAGGCATCTTTGTCCTGACTGTGGCCGGTAACATGTAGCCATGCAGTCTAACCAGCCAATAGGCAGAAGTGATCCCCTTTAGACCCAGTCTGTCCTCATTATGCATGATGAGGTACCAATGCATACAGAAATGTAAAGAGGACAGGCAGAAGAAAATATTACAGCTTTAATCAAATAAATAGAGTAAAAACATACAAAAGAAGAATAAAAGAGACAAAAATATTAAAAAATTTACAGAAACTAATACATAAAAAATAAAAAGCAGATAATAAATATAAGGTAATTATTAAAAAGTATATAGTATAAGTAATTATTAAACTAAACAAAGAAGATATATACATTTATGTATCATTGTATAATCTAACTACTGCCTACATTATCTATTTGCAGTATTTACTGTGCACTTAGTTGTATGCTTATTTATTTATTAAAATTTAATTCTTTCTGTATTTATTTTTAAATATGTCAGTGTTGATGCACCATACATCAATAGTGTCCATATAAACAGTAATAGTAATATTAATGCTGATTCATGGTATTTTTTGAAACTTAAAAGGGAATTATTGGGCTAATTGTTTTATTTTAAACTACAGGTGGCTAAGATGAGCTTCCAACACACTTCCACCTGTTGACTGTGGGCCTGTCATGTTTTAAATAACGTTTACCTCCACCTGTTGAGTTCTTGACTAAGCTTAAAATTATCTAAAGGTGTTCATTCCTAATCTGGCAAATCATTCTCAAACTAATGTTTTATCTCCATTATTGATGTACATTTTAAATATGCTTGAACCAATGCTAAATTCTGAATTAATTAACAGCTTTTTTTCTAATTCTTTAAGACAGACTTTGGTTCTCAAACAAACCTCCTCATTGAACTTTAATTTGCGTCATAGTTTTCAGATATTTTGTTTGTCCTTTCATTCTTTAGCGTTTACATATTTCATTTGTGTTCTTAAATCATAATTTTGTTTAGCAGATTTAAGTGAATTTAACTGGATCAATCAGTTATTGATTGAAATTTGGCATTAAGTTTAATTATTTCTGTCAACAAATTATAATATTTTGTAGAGAGGTTTTCACAAATGCATTTCATATGTGTTTACAGGACAATACTTGTCAGACAAGGCTATTTAATAAAATTTAAAATAGCACACATGCATTTAATTGCACAAGGCTACTACATACATTAGGATTTTTTCTTGAGACTTCCTTTTTGTAGAAGAAATCTGACCTGGCACATTTAGGCAACTGGCTTCTGTTTATGGTATGCCTGAAATGCCAAAAAACATACAGGACAAAAAAATCAATCACACTAAATTATCTTGAAACAAGCTAATTATGCTCTCAAGGCTGTTTGAAAAGACAAAAACCTTGTTTTGTCTCTAATACAAAAATATTCTGTTTCATTTCCTTTGTTTTATTGTTTTCAAATCAGAAAACAATACACTGTAAACTAAAAGGTTACAAAGGATTAAGGCTAAGTATTTGGACGAAAACGTTTTTGATTAATTCTACTGAATTTAACATTTTCCAATTATATACGCTTAATATGAATAGATTTCATGCTCTTATCTAATCCAAACTTTCTCCTGGGTTATAGACATACCCGTAATAGAAATGTTGACTGAACGGCTCCTTTCCCCTTCATAGTTTTGGCACCAGTACTCTCCACTGTGTTTTTCTAACGCAGGCTTAATGGTGCAGGAAGGTGCTGGTGAGCAGCAGGAGTCTGAAAAATGTGTTGGTCGGGCTTTGTGGAACTCCCTCATTACTCTCCATGTATTATCGCCAGACATCAGCTCACATCGCACAGTTACAGACTCATACTCAAAAAACTGAAATCTGTCAGGAAAAATGTAAGGTAAAGCCCCATCTGAATGGAATAGAATGAGAAAAGTGTTAGTGAAAAACTCTGGATACTAAGGGTATCTTAGGACACCATCAAATTGATCAGATTGTATTGCAAGCTCTCAATTTTCTAGAAGTAAACTAATCGTTAAATATCACTTTTAGTATGAATACATAAGTGTTTCCACACAACTCACCAGCTCTCTGAGCAGAAATGCTGTGTTCACGTTGTGCAATCACCAAAAACACATTTAGGACTGCAAACGAAGACATAAGAGAGAAATGAACGTCATACAAACACAAAAAAGCTGCTTTTAAAAACTTTTACTTACAAATGCAGGAAGACGTGGCCTCCATGACAGATGTTCACACTGACTCTCAAGTGTTTCACACTGACATGCAATGTCATCTGTAGGTTAAGAACTTCCTCTTCCTGTCTCGATTATTTCTGAGGTGTCTAAAAATGTAGGTTGAAATTGTCATGCTAGAAATAACTGTGAGAGTACTGCTGTGACACAGATAGTGCCACGGACCTTTTGCAGCACTTGCAGATAGAATGCTACATATCATCAGTAAAACATGGTAACAACCAGTTCAGTCTCTCAACAGAAGTCTGCTTAAAATGACCAACTGCGTATCGGTTCGGCTCTGCCAGACGTGCGTACATGCACAGGTTTGCCCGGAGCACCTCCGTTTGAAGCGCTCGGCATTCCCATGGTGTCATTTCAACGCTGCTGTGCGCCAGCGGGGCCTGGTGCTGCACGCAGCCAATCACTAACGCGCCTGGCCTTTGATTGACAAGGTAGGCACCCCCTTAACTCCACTCTCATTGGTTGTGCTGCCTTAAATTCCGCCTTCCCTTTTCCTGATTGTCTGTTTGTATTGCGTGCGAGAGACTATAGTATATAATGTCCTGTCACTTTTTAATCCGATTTTGATGGATTAAAAGTGGGCGGGGCTTATTTTTTAATTGACCTTTAGGTGACCCCACTCACATGATCGTCACGTGGCCCTGCTCGTGACCCTCATGTGACACCCCCCCCCCCCACGTGACCCGCACTTTAATCATTATTATATTAATTAATTATTCTTTTTTTAATTGTATTATTTTTATTTTTAATTAATAATTTTTCTCATTAATAATATTATTACTACTATCATTGATATTATTGTAATTATTTAATTCTGTTATGCATACCCAACCCTTTTTAGTAGTATTATTGTAATCATTTAAAGTTATTTATAATTATTTAACTCTGGTATACATACCCAACCTTTTTTAGTAGTATTCTTGTAATCATTTAAAGTTATTTATAATTATTTAACTCCGGTATACATACCCAATCTTTTTATTAGTATTATTATGATTATTTAAAGTTATTTTGAATGATTTAATTCCGTTAGGCACATCCAATCTTTAAGGTGGGGGGAAATCAGTCTTTGTTTCAGCCGTAAAAGCAGTCAGACTCTGAATACTTAAAGTTTCAAAATAAAGATTAAAAATAAAACTATATAAATCGTTTAGACGCATAAGCTTCCCCATCCGGAATCTGTAAATAAAAAGCTCAGGGTTACGCACATCCAATTTTTAAGGTGGGGGGAAATCAGTCTTTGTTTCAGCCGTAAAAGCAGTCAGACTCTGAATACTTAAAGTTTCAAAATAAAGATTAAAAATAAAGCTATATAAATCGTTTAGACGCATAAGCTTCCCCATCCGGAATCTGTCAATAAAAAGCTCAGGGTTCTCGCTCAGCCAGAATCCGGCGATGCAACCCCTCAGCTCTCCCTATAAACAGTGAGCGTTTAACCTCAGTGACTGACCGCTTACCAGTTGCAGCTTAGAACATAATAAGTCCATACACTCTACAGGTCACTGACAGTTTGAGGGTCATAAGTTCACTCGTTCAGTAAGCAGTTAAAATAATACTCAATCTGTTCGAAGCGTCGCGCGGGAGGATACACAAGGGGGGAGATCTCGCTTTCTCTCAATCATCTGACCCCTCAACACAAAAACTGTGTCTTTCTCTACAACCCTCGCGCTGTCATGCTTATTATTTATAAATAGCGGACACCCTGTCACAAAAAAAATCGACAGGACGTTGTATTTCACGCCTTTACGTATCCTAAAATCCCCATCACGCGGACAAACACAATGCCTGTATTATCAATAATGTATATATAAGGCCCTCTTCCCCTCCCACCTAACTGAATGCATGCACTGTGACTCCTCCGAAACATGTCACAACTTCCTTCTTCGCGGCGAGCTACAACCGCTCAGAACGTCAATGACCGGTCTACACGCCCTCCACCTGTGATATACCGTAAGTTGCCCTTTCCTGTTTATATATTGTATCTATGCATGTTTTTTTAGTTTTTCTATTTTCCACGGACTCCTCTAGGTAATGTGTGTAACTCTTACCCAAGACCCTCACTGATGCTGTAGGAAATCCCCGACCACGTCAGCTTACAGCACTTGCTTACCTCTCTCTCTCCCTCTTTTTTTTTTTTATCTCTAATTATTCCTCAGACCCCACTGCGAGTGATCTTGACGCTATCTTTGAACAAAATCCTGACCTTGGTAATCCAGCCTCATATTCACTTTAACGATATCCTTGTAAAACACTAATTGAAAGTTCTAACCATCTTCATCTTATTTTTATAGATTTCAAGGGGAACGGTTACATTGATGCTCAATGCGGGAGAGCTTCTCATGCTCTACAAACCCCCAAACGCAGTCAGCCCATGAGTAAATTGTCTCGTAAGTCGGGCAAAAGGACTCTTTTCCCCAGCACCGCTGCTCAGACCAAATCCAGTCCACAGTGTGAGACGCATGCAGAACGCGGCGGTCGCGACGTAATTTTCATCGATTCACAATCCTCAGTCTTTGGCTCGCTCGCAGCAAAGCAAGAGGGTGACAATTCACAAGCAGCTTCCCTTGAGCAGCCATCAGAGGGTGAGTTTGCATTTAAAGCGCTCGGGTTTTTGTAAGAGTTGTATTAGCCTTGTTTTAAAAGCCTCTCTCTGCTTACAGAAGCGGGCCCGCTCGCTCTTGGATGAGAGAAGGTGAAGGTAGAGCCCTTAAACGCACCTCAAACTGGTCAAGAAAACCCTGGAACCTCCTCAGATAGTGAGTAATACAGCTTTTTTTATTAATTAATTTAATAATTAAATCATTATTTCTTTATTTACAGTCTTAAAGTGTAAACTAGTTTTCAGCACGGTTAAAAAATATCTATGCCTCCCTCCCTCTGTGTGTGTGTGTGTGTGTGTGTGTGTGTGTGTGTGTGTGTGTGTTCGAATCACACCTCTGCTCCTCGGCCTCTCTTCACTTTTCACCTCTATGCTGGTTTTTACTCATTTATTTAATTGTATTTACTTATTTATATATATATATATATATATATATATATATATTATCATTGTTTTTTATTTTGCATTGGAGGAGTGAAGGTAGAGCCCTTAAACGCACCTCAAACTGGTCAAGAAAACCCTGGAACCTCCTCAGATAGTGAGTAATACAGCTTTTTTATTAATTAATTTAATAATTAAATCATTATTTCTTTATTTACAGTCTTAAAGTGTAAACTAGTTTTCAGCACGGTTCAAAAATATCTATGCCTCCCTCCCGCTGTATGTGTGTGTGTGTGTGTGTGTGTGTGTGTGTGTGTGTGTGTATATGTGTGCGTGTTCCACCGTCTTAGTGGGGACCATCACAGGTTTTTAACCTTTCCAGTGAGGATATTTTACAAAGTAGGGATATGTTAACCATTCCTTATGCGTGTGTGTGTGTGTGTGTGTGTGTGTGTGTGTGTGTGTGTGTGTTCGAATCACACCTCTGCTCCTCGGTCTCTCTTCACTTTTCACCTCTATGCTGTTTTTATTCATTTATTTAATTGTATTTACTTATTTAAATATATATATATATTATTATTTTTTATTTATTGTTTATTTTTATTTTTTTATATTGCAGCCCCAACCGCCAGACGGGGAACACCCACTTGAAAACCTAAGAGGCAACTATCCATTTTGGTGAAGCTACAATCTACCACCCTGAGGTATCAAGAAGCCATCAACAAAAACTTATCCAGAACAATTAAAGCCCGGAAGATTATGACAGGTAAATCTGAATCTCAAAGCTTTCAAAGAACTATGTTTCCTTTAATAAAATGAATTTTTAAAAAAAAAACAGCCTCCTTCTTTTCTTTATTATATCATAATAAATCAATGACTGTTTTCTTTTATTATCATTATTACTTATTATTATTAATATAATTATCATTATTATATTTATTATTTTTCTACAATTTGGTTTCTCGTATAATAAATCAATGTTGTATTCTCTCCTAATTATAATTATTTTGTCAAATTATAGAAGTGGTGGAGAGTATTCAGAAAATTCCACTTTCCGGTCGCAAAGGAGGGTTCCACATCCGGAAAAGCTCTGAACTTCTGAGAACCTGCAAGTGTCTGCTGGACGAAACCGCCAAGACCTCAACGCTACAGTAGAGTTAACCTTTTAAATCGTGACCTCTGTAAACATGGGTAGTCAGCAAATGAGAAATGCATTGTATGAAATTGTTGAAGCGGTGAATGAACTCCGTAATCTCCCTGTACACCCTGCAACCGAATTTCTCAATCTAACCCCAAATTCCCCCGTCAGAACTCAGGGTCCAGATTTGGATCTTCAAGGCTTACTGTCTGTAGAACGAGCCCTCGAACGATTAAACGATTCTGTCTCTCAACCATACTCGCCTGAAAATAATTCCTTAGAGTTTCAACAGCAAGTTACAAATGCTTTACACGAAATCACACAAATGGTTAATGAGCTTCCTGTTCACCACGTGCCTGGTTCTTTCAATGTAGCTCCACATTCACCGTCCAGGTTAGAACAAGCGATCCATCAATTAAACGTTTCTCTCTCTCAAACATTTAGCCCAAACTCTACAAACGCTCGGTATGAGCAAGATGGGGGTAGTCTTGTAGAAAACGTTGAACATAATCTCTCAGGTTCTTTGAATCCTGCTTCGCAAAATCCCTCACCCAACCAGTCTCATCAGCCAAGCCTCATCGCACCCAACCTCCCCACACTCGATCGAGCAAATCAACCATGCACTAGTCATGGAGAGCGAGTTGTAAACAGCTCTGAACATACCCAACAAACTCAGAGAGAGCGAGAAGGTTTCAACGTTACAGAAATAAGACGTCCTTTCAACGTCATTGCCTCGCGAGCCGGCGACGCTCCCAACCCCGCCGAATTTTATACACAAGTGTATCATATTCTCACAGAGCTCGCAGAGTCAGCTGCTCGCCTTGCCTCTCGTAGCAATATTATCGAACTAGAATTGAGCGGAGAAGGATTCTCTCATCACGCCATCGTTCAGGTAAATGATGAACGTGATTCAATTCTGCCTGCATTTCTGGAATTTTTAGAGGAGCTAACGCAGTCAAACGCGGAATTGCCGGATCCAAACAACTTAGAAATGATTGTTCAGGTTGTAAGAAACCCTCATGGAGGTGTCAAACGTAAAGCCGAAAAAACATTGGACTGTGAACTGATTCGTAAAAAACGTCAACATTTGTATATCGTCGCCAATCCTTCTGATCAGCTCTGTTTTTCAATCAGTCTTGCCCATCTATGTAACCCTGCTTTTACAGACGCCCAAGCCGTGCAGCAAGCTGTACTTTGGCAACGCACAGCGGGCCTCACAGAGCAAACCCCCGTCACTTTCAGCGATGTGCAGAAATTTGAAAAGATTGTCAACAGGAAAATTGTGGTTTTCTATAAAGACGGCAAGAATGCAATGCTTCGTAAATTCCAGACTGACTTTTCCGATCGTTCAAATCCGCTTTTTCTGCTTCTGTTCAAAAACCATTATTACGGCATTAAAAACCTGCGAGGGTTCACCGGTTCTAACTACGTTTGCAACTACTGCTTTACCGGTTTCCAAAACATCAACAGGCATAACTGCGAGGGTCATTGTTCAGTTTGTCTCGATCCAAAATGTACTCCGCAGCGGTACAACTCTGTACAATGCGCAGATTGTAACCGAATCTGTCGTAATTCATTCTGCCTTGATAGGCACAAACAGCCCAGATTGAGACCTTACCTCGGAAAGCATGTGAGTAACTGCGAAACGACTAAATACTGTCCTCTGTGTAAAAGGCTATATGATGTAGCAGCAGGTGGGGGTAGCAAGCCTCACGAGTGTTCAATAAAATGCACGGTCTGTCGTCAGAAAGTCCCTAGCGGTGTTGATGTAACGTTAAACGAGCACCAGTGTTACATTCAACCCACACTGACAGACCGTGAACTCGGAAATAAACTGGTTTTTTACGATTTTGAAACTTTTACAGATCAAACTGGGAGACACATCCCATTCCTTGTCTACACAAAAACTTTGGCAGGGGATGTTTGGTACTCTTACGGGGTGAACTGCGTCAGGGATTTTCTGCTTCATTTCAGAAATCCTCGTTACAGAGGTTTCACTTTCCTAGCTCACAACAGTCGTGGGTTTGACTCTTACTTGGTTCTGAGTGTGATGGTTGAATTGGGTATAAAACCACATTTAATAACGCAAGGAAGTAAAGTTCTCTGTTTTACCGAGCGGGACTACAGCCTGAAATCCATCGACAGTCTTTCATTCCTTACGATGAAACTCAGCCAAATGCCGAAAGCATTGGGATTTAACGATCACTGTAAAGGGTTTTTCCCTCACTTGTTCTCATCTGAGAAGACTTTAAACTACGTGGGTCCGCTTCCTCCCCCCAGCTTCTATGGGGTAGATCGCATGAACCCTGCCGAACAGGATCGGTTTTACACTTGGTACAACGAAGCTTGTAAACACCCCTTTGACTTTCAAAAAGAAGCTCTTTATTATTGTCAAAATGATGTGGAGATTCTTTTCAAGGCTTGTGTGAAATTCAGAGAAGAGTTCTTTAAAGAGACAACCGTGGATCCTTTAAAGTCAATCACCATTGCCTCAGCCTGTATGAATGTCTTTACATCCAATTTCCTCCCTCCTAACACTCTCGCGATCCCCTCCCCGGTGGATTACCGACGACAATGTAAAACAGTTTCGGACGCGTCTATTCAGTGGCTAGAATGGGTAGCTCAGAAACGAGGCATTTTCATTCAGCATGCGCTCAATAAAGGTGAAAAGAAGATCGGCCCTTATCACATCGATGGATACGCGGAGGTTCGAGGAATGAAAATCGCGTTTGAGTTCAACGGGTGTTTTTTTCATGGGTGTCCCACTTGCTTTCCACCCGACCAGATCTGTCCTCTCAGGAGGGTTTGCTTTGAAACATTCCATTCTGCTACCATGGAGAGAGCGAGGTTATTGCAATCGGTTTACGGCGTGCAATTAGAAGTTATTTGGGAACACGACTGGATCCTAATGAAGGACTCGCACCCGGGTCTCAAAAGGTTTCTACAGTCTTCCAACGCACCGGAGCCTCTTTCCCCGCGTGATGCCTTATACGGCGGGCGTACTTGTGCTCTCAGACTCCGGTACACGGCGGAGGAGGAATCGGTGCATTATGTAGATTTCACCTCATTGTACCCGTACGTGAACGCAAACTGTCCCTATCCTCTCGGCCACCCCAAAATCATCTGCAAAGATTTTGACGATCCATGTAGCTATTTCGGGTTCATCAGGGCGACTGTGTTTCCACCCCGCGGTCTGTTTTTTCCCGTTTTGCCGTACAAGACATCTACCGGTAAACTCGTGTTTACTCTCTGCCGTGCTTGCGCCGAAATGAACTACCAGGCAGGCCCATGCAGCCACACTGACCGAGAGAGAGCGTTGACGGGGGTGTGGGTAACCCCCGAATTCAACAAAGCTCTGGAACTCGGTTACACCGTCGCTGAAATCACTGAGGTTTGGCATTTTGAGAACCAGAGCAGTTCAATCTTTAAACCGTATATCCACACTTTTCTCAAGGGTAAGCAGGAAGCTTCAGGTTTTCCCGCTGAAGCTACGGATGAGGAGAGCAGGTTAAAGTATGTGGCAGACTACAAACTGAACCAAGGCATCCAGCTGGATGTACGGAAGATCGAGGTGAATCCTGCTAAAAGGCAGGTGGCTAAACTGTGTTTGAACAGTTTTTGGGGAAAATTTGCGCAGAGAAATGATCTGGCTCAAACTACCATTGTGACAGACTCAGCTGAGTTTTTTAACTTCCTGTTTTCAGGTAAATACACGGTGAGTTACTTTCACTTTCTGAACGATGACATGTGTATGATTCAGTGGAAATACAACAAGCGATGCATCTCTCCCCCCAACAAGGTGAATAATGTGTTTATCGCGGCATTCACCACGGCACACGCACGGTTGAAACTATTCACCTGTCTCGAACCGCTTCAGGAGCGCGTTTTGTACATTGACACAGACAGCCTGATCTACGTGGTTAAACCGGGTCAGACCTCCCTCGAGCTGGGAAATTATTTGGGGGATTTAACGGATGAGCTGGGAGGTGATACCATACAGCAATTTGTTTCAACAGGCCCCAAAAGCTACGCTTACCAGACAAGAAACCAGAAAAAAGTTGTGATGCGTTGTAAAGGCATCACTCAAACTCAGGAATGCAGTGAGAGGGTGAATTTTGACAGCGTGAAAGACCTGGTAGAAGGCTATCTGCAGGGGTCTATTGGGGAGGTTTTAGAAGCTCCGCAGCATACCATCAGGAGGGATAAAAGAAACTTCCAACTTAAAAATACCACATTTCAGAAAAAGTTCCGTGTGGTGTATGACAAGAGAAGGCTTTTTCCTGACGGAACAACTCTCCCTTTTGGTTACTAAAAAGGTTAACCGGGAACAATGTCGCTCTCCGGTGAAACACAAGAGATTGAATTTGACCCTAGATTCAAAACCCCTTTTTCATGTCTGATAGTGGGTCCGAGCGGGTGTGGAAAATCTTTTTTTGTTAAAAGTGTTTTGCAAAATTGTAATCATGTTATGGATGTTGTACCTGTAAATATTGTATGGATTTACACATCTCTTCAGCCCATGTACGCCGAATTGCAGAGAATGAATAAAAAGATTAAATTCATCGAAGGACTACCTGATTCTTTTGATGATGAAAATCTGTTTCCTCCTGATCAGAATCATTTGGTTATATTGGACGATGTAATTTTCCAGGCTTTGGACCATCCAGAAGTGGTCAAGATTTTCACGCAATACAGACATCATAAAAATATGAGCGTGATGATGTTGACTCAGAACGTGTTTCATCAAGGCAAGTACAGCCGCACCATCAGCTTAAACACTAATTATATGGTCTTGTTTAAGAACCCCAGAGATAAACTGCAGCTGAATATATTAGCCCGTCAGATGTTCCCGTCAGAGAAAACGTTCTTTATGGAGAGTTTTCAAGACGCCACCAGAGAACCTCACGGGTATTTAATCGTCGATCTGACTCCGACTTGCCCAGATCGTTTCAGACTGAGAACTGGAATGCTCCCTGGTCAGTGGCCGGCTGTGTATCTACCCAAGTAAATTAATTTACCATGTCGGCGCGCATAAAACGGAACGCACCTCTTTTCAGAGCTCTGTATTATGCTACCGCGCAGAAACGGAAAGACATTCTCGCTCACTGCTCGCCGGATTTTCTTAAAGCCTTGTGTGAAATAGCTCTGAATATCTTAAAAGGTAACGTTAAAGTATCTCCCGCTCAACATAAAAAACTACAAAAGCAGAAAAAGATTATCAGACTGCTCGCGGATAAAAGAACGGGTTTAAAACGCAAGCAGCTGGCTCTGAAAAATCAAACCGGCGGGTTTATTTTACCCCTGCTAAGCGTTGTGGCCCCTTTAATAGGAGAGGTGGTTGGGGGTCTCATCAGGAGATGAGAAAATGTCTCTTAGGACGGCGCAAAAGATGTATCTCGTCTCTCCGCATCAGTTCAAACATTTCACTCCGTCAGAGCCTTCTGTCAGACAGACGGCTGAAGAGGATTTGGATTCTAAAATGAGGGAAATACTGAATGAACAGGGACTGAGTTCCTATGAAAAAATTAAAAGGTACAACGCTCTGCTGCAGAGATATCTGACTCTAATGAAACAAGGTCAGCTGGAGGAACCCAGAGTGACTTTAACTTTGCAGCGTAATCCTACCCCGGACAATAATCACGGTGACGCGGACTCTGGCTCTGATTCTACTGCTTCTACACCCTCTCCTATGAAATTGGATGAAACCGCCAGCGAAGTTCTAAAAGCTCTACCAAACAGAGATCGCAAAAACGCTGAATACATACTGAAAAGGTTAACGCAAGTTGGCCCGAGTTGGACGTCCAAAGGCGAATTTGTTTATCGGGATCGTGTGATGGGAGGCTCGCATCTGGTCGATTTGCTGAAAAACCTTCTGTTGCCGTTTAAGAGGAAAACACAGAGTCAGGAACCTGTAGGCTGGAACCATTTCATGACCGCCCTGAAGGAGCTAAACATCCCTGTGTCCTCAGTCAGTAATCCGCAAGCCCGCAACCAATACAGAGGCATGACAGAAACAGGTGTATCGGAGAAGAACGGAGCTAAACCTTTTGCAAAACGAAAAGGAAAAATCGTGCTGTCTCCTAAATTCCCCGGAATAGACTTTATGGATCCCACCCCTGAGAAAGGACCTGCTCGAAGCAAGAGAGTCAAGAAAACCCCTGCATGGTTGACATTTTCACCCTAAAAGTCTGTATGAAATAAAAAAATTGGAGAAATGAATTTGTAATAAAGAAAACTTTAATGTTTCAAATTATTCGTGTTTTTCTTCTAGACCGGTTACAGTGTATAACAATCTTTAAACATTTGTAAAGAACACGTTCCATGATTAAACGAGCACGAGGCCCTATTTTTTACACAACGCTGATATTTTTTCACAAAATCAAATACCATGACATCATTTTTATAAACACTGTCATCATAGGTAGCCAATATTTCATGCATCGATAGCCCGCAGGCTTTATGACAAAGATAATAAACACAATGATGACCGCACACGACGGATAGAGTGTCTTGAAGTTGACGATTATGATACAATATTTTCGAGGATCTCTCTTTCAAAAATGTCACTATGCTTGAGGGATAAAATTCGAAATCCGGAGGAAATCCGTAAGAGTCGAAAAAGGTGGCTCTATCATTCTCTTCCAAAGTCAAAGCTAGCCAGTGTTCACCAGGCATGTGTGAAGGATGAGTGTTGACGATAAAATAGGCTGGGCTTCTGTACGTGCATTTGAGTAATGGAAGCTGATCACAAGCCCAAACGCCGCAAAATAGGTCCCCCAACAGGTGATGCATCAGACTCTCGATCTCGTGGTTATTCATGTTTTAATAAAAATCCACCAGGACCTGCCTTTTTGAGTCGATTTCCAAAATTGAGTCGTAACACGCATACACGATCAGGGTGGTCGTGTGAGGCAGCGGAACTCTGAATCTCATTTCCAGTCTCAAATTACCGTTGCACACCGGTGAGAGAGCGTCTGCGTCCTCGCTCGGATTGAGATTAAAGACAAACAGGGAATAACCCTCGTTAAATTCCTCACGAGCGATGCTTAAAGGAAGGTCTTTTAAATGACGACCTGTAGAGGTGAACATGTTGTAATATTCCCTGACTGAAATACCGTTGTTGAATTGGGGCTGAAACGCTTTGGCAGGGACCTGTCTGCCGTCTTTGCAGAGCGCTAAATATTCCACATCCATATGCTTAAAGTTGAAAGGCGACATGCTTCTCCTTCCAGTGAATGCCTCGTGGTTGACCATACATAAAACGACATATTTCGGCATGGTTCCCAAAAAGAGATTCTCCTGGGTACATATCCTGGAATTTTCAGGGATAGAGTACGTTTTCACATTCACACGCGAAAGAGGATAGAGGGCGTTTCCTCTCATTAATGCTGAGGCATGCCCGAGTCGGATAGCCGGGGAGACTGCAACTTTTTTCATAAATAGCGAAGCCCCCAGAATTTTTAGTCGGAAGGTTGAATCACGCGGTCCCATGAGAGAGAAGGCGTCGCTGGCTCTGGTTAGTTTAACCCTCATATCGACAGAATTCAAGAGGAGTCTTTCGCAGAAGAAAATATCTGCGTGAAGCGGCCCCATCAGGTGTAACTCTCTGGAATTAGCGGTGAAAGCGGCTCTCTTGTTCATCCCCGAATTTGGACCGTCGACCATAACAATCGAGTCAATAGCTCCCGCCGTATCTTTGTAAAAGAGGCCTGCGCTAAATTGGCTCTTTAACGTGTCTTCTGAGTAGTTGAGCAAAGTTTCAATCATCGCTCTGTACGCGTGAGTCGCGCTACTCTGGGAAATTAACCTATCCCCCAGAATAACGTCGCATTGACTAAACATTGTATTCAGCGGGTAATTTATCAGCCCGACGGCAGCGTCGTTAGCCAGGTCGCTTCCATCTGCGTTGGTGATCTTTAGACGGACGTGGAGCAAAGTATCGTTCAAATCCAAGTATTTCTCTCCATCTCCGGGGATAAAGAACTCGATAGGTCCGGTGTCTGTAATCGCTGACACGGGTAATATTTCGGTGTACAGCTTATCTTCGATAGATAGTTGTGTCATGGGGGCGGAGAATAGGTCGAGTTCCGCCAGCGTACATTCTGATGATTTCTGGTGTAAAAGAGCCATGTTTGATCGTTATTGAAGAAGAATAATTCAGCTAAATATATCCTTGCGTGCAGCGGACTTCCTCCCTCTTGCTTTGCTCCTGCCGACTGATTTCTTCTTTTTGCGCGGTACAACTATTTGTGAACGCCCAACACGTTGCCCCGGTGGTCTCTTTCTAGCTCTTCTTGACAAAACCATAACCCCCGACCCCTCTTGGTTATTCACACCCTCGTGCGAGCCGCTTATTTTCGTCATAGCTTTACCTATGACGTCCGAGGCGATGTTTGTGGCAGCCTTTTTCAGATGCGGTTTAGCAATAGCGAAGCCGGATTTAAATAGGGGTGATACGAAACGAAATAATTTTGAAAATATGGATCCTATCCCGCGGCCGTACATAACAGGGGCGCCATAGAAACCGGGTAATTCTCCCCCTACCTGGTTCTGGTAGTAAGGGATAAAACGGTGCGGGTCCTCTCTCAAGAAAACCATCTTGTCTTGATCGTCGTCGCTTCTTCCTCACGTTTTTAGAACGCTGCAACGTTGTCGGTGTGACTGGTTGCACAGCTATGAATGATTCTGGCGACAATCGTGTGTTTTTATAAGCATGAGCAGTTTCACCTGAACGCTCTGCGTGAAGCAACGGGTCTGAAATGCAGTTTCACGATGCACTTTCCGTATGTAAATTTCACCGGGGTGTTTTGATCCGTTTTAATTTCAACTTGTATATTTTCAATATGTTTCTTGGCAATGGGGAGATAGTAGGGGTTATGAAAGGTTTGTGTGATAATATCTCCAAACACACCCTGGACCTGAACCGTTCGCAACAGGGGTGCGTATGCGTCACCCACTATCTGCGGCGTAACAACGTCGCTGTAAAAATAGAGGTGGTAGAAACCTCCCTTATAATCCACAGGATGCGGGGCGTGCCAGTGGTCGAATTTGATCCATTCTCCGGGTTCCGTGCCGAGCATGTAGGCCAGTGGAGCGTAAAAACGTAGATGGTACTGAGCGCCGGCCTGGTAGGTGAGTATGTTTGCGAGTTTGTTAACCTTTAAATAAATATCTGAATCTATCTTTCTCAGATGAGCTTCAATCTCTTTGATAAGCTGATTCATATTACTGTAATATCCGTTTCCAATCTGTATGCGATGGACTTGTTCCTCGCTCGCTTTCCGCCATTCGAAGTAAGCATTTTCTGAGGGGACATTATGCCATGTGTGTGGATAAGAAACCTCCGTCAATGCCACTTGCCATTCTCCTTGTAAATTGATATGCTCGGCTAAATCCACGCGGAAACTCGATATGTTATTCTCCTTAAACACGTCGAGGCTGGCGTTGGAGGGTAGCGTCAGGTAAAATCCTTCGTCCTGAGTTAAGTGGTCCATGTTGCACTGTCAACCGTCAGAGAGCAACGTCTTCTTTTATACGTCTCGCAGGTCGTCGGCTCTCACCCAGCTGTTGAATTTCTCCGGCCAATTTTTCCAACGTACTAAGACCTGTTTGACCCCCCGCACGGTGCGTTTGTCTAATATCTCACCCACTTGATACATTTTGTTTTTTGATATTTTCACCTTTTGTAGCTCCTCTGCATAAAAAGAACCTTGGACGGGCTCCTCGTCTAAATCTTTCAGTTTGAAGACGGGTGGAGATCGTTGTATCACTTCTGTAACTGTAAAGATTTCGTCCGTGAAACTTTGTTCATATTTCTTGTCAAACACTCCACGCACCTTGGAGATTCTGACATGGTCGCCTGATTTAAACGCCGTCTTGACTTTTGTACTGCGTTCGTAATTGGTCCCGTACAGATTTTGAAACACTTGAAAAGCGTTACTAGCGGTGACTTGGATAGGCGCCATTTTAATACTTGAATGATAGCCGTGGTTGTAGCTTTTGACCAGATCCTGAAGCACGTTTAGATATCGGAAAGTGTTGTTTGCGGTGAAATATCTCCACATTCTTGATTTTAACGTACGGTTAAACCTCTCAACCACCGACGCTTTTATTTCACTAGCCGTGGAAAAATGTTTAATACCGTTTTTATCCATCAGCGCTTTGAAAGATTTGTTGAAAAATTCTTTTCCGTCGTCAGTTTGCAGTTTCTTTGGAATCTGACTCTCTTTTAAAACGGATTCAAAAGCTTTTACGACGTCAGAGGCTGTTTTCCTTTTTAAAGCCCTGGCATAGGCTCTTTTGGAAAATACGTCGATAACGGTTAATAAATAATTGTAACCGTCGTTTTCTTCGGACAAGCTCTGCATATCACAAAGATCAGCTTGGAACTGTTTCAGAGGCCCGGTGACAAACACTCTATTTCTAGGAAATCTAATTCTTGCGGGTTTATGCAAAGAATAAGCATCTTGTTCCGATAAAAAGTCTCGGACCTTTTCAACCGGTACCTTCTCACCCGTTTCACTTTCCAAAGCTCTCTGTAGTCTATCTACCCCGCCGAAAGAGCCGGGGTGCGAAGGCGTGTAATATACCCGTTTCATTAACTTTTCTTCAGCCATACCTTTCCACACACACACACGCACGTAGTGATGCTAAATGAAGGATAAGAGGTCTGTATTTGGGTTTATATATATATTTTATTATATCAAAAACTAACTGTAGAGAAAGACATTCTTTTAATACGATGTCACAAACTAATTTCAGAAAATACTACTTTAATATATCACAAACTCAATGTAAAAAAAAACACTCATTGGTTAGATAAAAAGAAAGACATTCTTTTAATACAATATCACAAACTAATTTCAGAAAATACTACTTTAATATATCACACACTCAATGTTAAAAAACACTCATTTAATATATCACAAACTAATTTTAGAAATCGCTACTTTATTATATAAAGAGAAAGACTAGAGAAAACATGCATGCATTGGTTTCAAGCCCCCCGCCAGTACTGCGTGATGGTTTCAAGTTGATCTTTTAATTCATAGTTTTCTTCAACCAGCTGATTATACACCTCGTTGATGTGGTCATGCACCCGTTTGACCATCGTCAATTCGTACAAGTAAGCTTGTGCAACCGCGCTGACTGTGTCGTTGTCTTGATGGATGTTGCGAGCGGCTAGAAACTGTTGAACGGCATCGAGGAAACGTGCGTTACAAAGCACTCGCATTACACGATAGTAATTGCTTTCAAAGAACCCACCCTCAAGCTGCTCCAAACATTCATGCTCTCTCTGACTAGGGCGGTCATAAATGCACCCGTAACATTTATCACGCATGTACTTTTCGATGGCGGCGCTTAAAAGATGGTGCACCACAGTTTTCACCGCTTTGATAAAGCCAAAGCGGATCCATCCGTCGTATTCATCCGCCCCGGTGTCAGTCTCTCCTTGGCTGGATGGAAGCTGCGTATCCTCGGGTTGAGAAGGGTCTGGGGAGGCTGGATCTCCTTGGCCCGAGGGAAGTTGTGAGTCCTGGGGCTGTGAGTACTCAGACTGAGAAGGGTCCGGGGAGGGTGGAAGATTCATCGCTTGTGAATCTTCCTCCTGGGTCTTTGACAGAGAGAGCACGGCTGGAATCATGGCTGGAAGTCCGGAATTCTTATCCCATAAAACAAAGTACTCGGGCCGTAGTCTCACACCTCCGGGGGGTCTGGACCAGTAGACGGTATGCCTCTGCAGCCCCGTCAGAAGACTCTCGCTGTCTGTGTCGCTTTCGGAAGAAGGGGACTCAGGGGTTGGCGAGGGTGAAGGTGGGTGGTACGGTCCCGGAAAGAATTTGTCGCTGTCCGGAGAGCCATGCTGCGGTGATGTTGAAGCGGATGAAGCGGTTGAAGCGGTTGAAGGAGTAGTTCTTTCAACCACGTAGCTGCTCATGGTTTCAGATGCTAAAAGTCTGGTCAGTGGAGTTGCATAGAATCCCGATCAGAATATATACTGAGAAGGGGTGTGGTTAACGTTGAAGGGGGGCGGTATCGGCTGTTGTGAGGAGGGCGGGTCTAAAAAGCTAGCACTTTCTTAATCCCCAAAACGTCTCTCCAGTTGCGACAGTCGCGAAACAGCGTTGAGATCCGGTCTGCTATTGCAGTCATCTTGTCACGCCATGCGTCGAAGGGAATGGTTAACAAGGGTCTAAACACGCCGCAGTCTGCATTATAATAGTCGAGCACGAAAATAACCGGGGTTGTTTTATCTTGAGCCTGTCTCAGAGTTGCGCGGAAAAACCATCGGCCGGTAACCCCCGTCTTTGATTGCCATGTGGCTGAGAAGATCCTATTTGTCGAGTCTGTGTCAGTCTCATTCAAGCGAGTCAACGCCTGCATGCAGCGTTTAATGGCGGGTGAATCCATGATTCCATCCTCGGTTTCCTGATGAGCCCGCTCGCGACGTTTAGCAGCGGGTGAATCCTTGATTGCGTCGCGGGTTTCTAGATTCACAGCAGGGTATGTCAAGTACGAGTCTTTGGGGCCTGCGTCGTACGTATCTTCAGGGTTTAGTTTGCGGAGCAGGACGAGTCTCAGAACAGCCCAATCGTTTGACGTTAGCATGCACAAGGAGTGGATAGGTTGCAACTTGTCGGTTTCTTGATCCAGCTGATACAGACACATTTCACCGGTTTCGTACTTGAAGAGGTATCCCCATTTACCGCGAGCTCCATAGGGTTCCAAAGACCATTCTTCTTGCAGAGGTAGGGTCGGAGGCATCTGAGTTCTGCATAGAGACAGCATTACCTTGCGAGGGGTCTGCTGAGCTTGCCTATCACCATCCTGATAGTTGTAGGTGGTGACGGGTGTGTCAGAAATGATAGGTTCTTGCTTGCTTGTTTCGAACGCCATGTTGAAAAGGAGTGAATCACTATCCATGCTTGAGAAAAGGACCTTATATTATGAGTGCGGCGACCGGGGGGCGGGATGAGGGTGGGAGGGCCTTTTTTTTTTTTTTTTTTTTTTTTTTTTTTTTTTTGTGAGAGTCACGTTGTGGGATCATGTGGAGGTCACGGGAGGGAAGGGGGGGGGGGTGTCACATGAGGGTCACGAGCAGGGCCACGTGACGATCATGTGAGTGGGGTCACCTAAAGGTCAATTAAAAAATAAGCCCCGCCCACTTTTAATCCATCAAAATCGGATTAAAAAGTGACAGGACATTATATACTATAGTCTCTCTCGTGCGTGTGCGTGCATGTGAGTGCGAAATTTAAGTTTTCATTCATGCTGGGTTACTGCCGTTACCACAATTAATACTAGATTATGAATCTAGTCCCAGTTAAGAAATTAAATATTATCTGCACTAAAATAGGTGAAAGCTGCTGAGTAGGAGTCAGGAACAGGTCTAGGGAGCAGCGTGTGTTTGAGGAGGAGACAGAGTGCAGGTGGAGGGGCTTACTGCCCGATCGGATAGTCTGATCTTAGTGGCTCAGAGACGGATCACAGCGTTAATTTTGGTGATCCTGCGTTATGGCCAACAAAAATGACTGATTCTGATCGAATGAATGTTGTGCGTTTAATGGCAAAAAGGAAGCCTTTTTCAGCAATGGAAAATGAACTGCCAGCAGATTCAGAGGGCAGAGAATTCCCAACGTATCTAACATATTCTAACTCCTGAAATGGAAGGGAAACATTTTTTAGGGACTGGCTGATATACAGCAGGTCAAAAAAGGCCATACTGTGGCTGCAGTGCTTGCTGTTCTCTTATGAAGAAAAGATCTAGTGCACTAAATTCAATAGATGGGTTGAAAATATAAAATGCAGAGATTTCCAGGGCATGAAGTATACAGTTAAGTTTACTTTTTTGGTGTGTGTGTGTGTGTGTGTGTGTGTGTGTGTGTGTGTGTGTGTGTGTGTGTGTGTGTGTGTGTGTGTGTGTGTGTGTGTGTGTGTGTGTGTGTGTGTGTGTGTGTGGTGTATTGGCGGCAGGTGTAGAGGGGTGGGGCCCAAAAAGACTGTTGCTCCGGGCCCTAGCAGAGCTGTCAGCTGGTCGGCCTGCAGGTATATCTATTAGCAGGTTTACCACTTCCTGTAGGTTAACTAAGCCTGGTTTATCACTTAACCATGTTCTTAGTATACACCCCCTTTGCCTGCACTTGGTTGTGTACAATTTTAAAGTGCTTAGCACTGACCTTACTTGAAGAAGGAAAACTGAAAGCTTACAAAAAGGTTGTGTTTTCTGTCCAAAGTTGGTCTAAATTTCTCCAACACTTGGTTGTGTATATTATTTTAAGTAAATTTGACCTTCAAAGTTTATCAAAATTTAAAAAATGTAATTCAAACTGCATTTGCTTTGTTTTACTTTTTACTTTTACTTTTTATTACATTACTTGAGTACATCTATTTTTACAGTAATTGTCATACTTAAGTACAAGACATTTCAGATACTTTAAGACTTTTACTCAAGTAACATTTCAGCCAGTGAGTTGGACTTTTACCAAAGTCATATTTTGGAGAGGTACTTATACTTTTACTTGACTCTGAGATTTCAGTACTTTACACAACACTGCTCAGTATGCAGTCAAGTTCTCAAGATTCCTGCTAACAACGTGATTATTTGACATAGGCATGTGAAAGCAGAGTGGCAAATAAAAGTCTCAAAACACTGGCCCTTGAGGACCGGAAATAAGGTCTACTGGTCTTCGGTTTCATTGATCCCCCTCCAGTGTAAAATTATAAAAAGGAGCATGAGATATTTAACCAAACAATTTCTCTAAAATTAGATTTTTAATTAACATGTTTTATTGTAGTCATCCTCAGGGCCCTGGACTTCATTTGGTCCTCTTTTTCCTTAGCATCTCTCTCCTTTTTCCCTGTTTCCTCAGGTGGGTTGCGTAGTCACTCCAGCCAAAGAGTACAGTCACAACATCCGTCTATCACACCGTTGTCTATACCCGTTTATTCATGCAGGGTCGTGTGAGGCTGCTGCCTGTCTCTAGCAGTCATCAGATGAGATGGTGGGTACACCCTGGAGACCTTCAGAGAATAGACTTTAAAATATTTCTGTTAGTTTATAATGCAATGAATGGCTTAGCACCAAAATATTTTAAAGAGCTGTTGTGTCAACCCGTCAGACCACTCACATCTTCTGGTACACAGGGAGACGGTCCATTGGGCAGATGTTTCCAGAAGGGTTAGGCGATAGGGAAAGACGGATCCAGGCACGAGATTCATAACAGGAGGAACATGCACCGTCCGGACGTATCCATGTGCAGCAGAGACAGGTCTGAGGTCCGAGGTCCAGGGTTGGGTTGTACACAGAAGGCAGGAGAATCCAGAAAGTGGCAGAGGCAGACAGGCTTGGTCAGTAAGAAAGGCAGGAGGTCAGTGTCCAGAGATCAGAAGCCAACATGAGTATCCGACAGGAGCAAGGGAGCCAGGAGTAAAAGAGGAACAAGTAAGGTCAGTAACAGGAGGTCAGAAATAGGAAAGCTGGATGGTTTACTCACACAAAGGTTTTCAAGAATCTGGAAGTTACACACTGGGAGAGCCAGGAATATAAGTAATTAGTACTATCTTGTCCAGTTTTGTTGTCTGACATCTGTTGCTTTGATCAAATCTTGCAGCTAAGCTTTGTTATCCATTTACATTCAATAGTAATAAATAAGAGTCTGAAATTTGACTTTTTACAACAATAACTATAGGCAACCAGTCATCAGATCTTCTGCTCCATTTTAACCCATATGTTCATGATTTTTGGTCCTTTAATATTGTTGCATTGTACTAAATGGTTATTTTTCAATGGACATATGTGTGGGTGAAACAGCCTATTTCGATGTATTCCAACATTAACATCATAACAAACTATTAGTGATAACTGCTTTTAGAAATATGTATTTTTTGGCCAAGAGGGGTAATGCATTTTAGGCCTTTGTGGCGTGGGACGTCTAAGCTTTTGTCCCTCACAGCGTTTTTTTGTTTTGCTTAAATTACTTTTATTTTTATACTTTAAGAACTCCTGAAACTGGCACTTTTACACTTTTACTTGAATGAAAAGTTTGAGTTGATACTCTTAGTTCTGCAGAAGTATTTTTAAACCCTAGTATTTATACTTCTACTGGAGTAATAAATGGGAATGCCCTTAACACCTCTGACAATATATAAATTTAAACTAAATAAAATGAACAGAAGGTACGATATGGACATAGGGAAATACTTAGTTTAACCAAACCTGGGGGATGGGTGATCTTTTCTTCTCAGTATCTTAGGGAACAACTTTATTCTGGAGTTCACTGACATTTCAGTAGGTTCACTTCCTGGTTGGACTAGTAAGGTGGTAGGTGGCCACACCTCTAACTTTACAGGCTTTATATTTGAGACTTTGCACCCTGCAGTTAATGGAGAAGAAAGGAAACACAATACAGCCGAGCAGGTAAACCTATTTTTCTCAAATTCGATTTCCTCTTCTTTGTATGAGCATGAACTTTATTTAAAAAGGGCAGTGAACAGTTTAAACATAAATGACACCATTTTATGCAATGTACCATATTGCAGCATAAGCTAATTCACATCTCCAGTTTATTGACAGGTTGCAAAAATGAGGCTACACCCACACCCACACCACCACACACACACACACACACACACACACACACACACACACACACACACACACACACACACACCGTCAATGATTACAAATCTGAGCAGTTCTTTTAATAATTTTTTAGATTTGATAAAAAAACTCAGATGTATCAATCATCAGGCAAAGTGTTACATTGCTTAGTAGACCTAATCATAAAAGCAGATGGACCAGAAACAACACGGCACAATCTCTCACAGATGAGTCTCATGGTCATATTGACTCTAGGAGGCGAATATACACAAACTCAGACAACCATGTACAGTTTTATAAAGAAGACAGATTAAAAAATACATAAGTTTCGGAGCTCTGTAGTATTTGCCATTTGTTTTTAATTAAATATGGTTCTAAATGTATGATGAGTAAAAACTACTGAAACAAGTGACGTTCGCAGTGCATGAAAAGTCACAAACTTAAACTTATCCTCTTAATCAGTAGTAGTGATGTTTAGATGAGCCGCCATACTGTATTGATACTGTGTGACTGAATACTGACACCTGCTGGACCTTGAAAATCCCTACAGGCAGCCCAGTTGACAGAGTTAACTGACACTGATTTGATGACCAAGTATACACAATAATACAATTTAAGTCATTGTATGTTGCATCGTATTATTTCATATTTTTAATAAAATTTAAAATATCTTTGATTTTTTTACATACAGTCAAATAATGTGAGCCTGTGACATAACTTAAAAACTCTAAGTAAACATGTTATGAATGAGGATGCTTGTGTACTGATTTTTTTTTCTAAAAAAATAAGTTGTTCCGATTTTTTGATATCACTTCTCCAGCTGTGGAAAACAGCCGCTGACACGGCACAGATGATGCTTGAGTGCAGAGAAAATGTAATGAAAGGCGTCAGAAGTTTGGACAGACTGTCTTTTGGTTTTTCCAGTATATCATTAGTATCCTGGGACCCTCTGCTAAGTATCTGTGCACCTCCTGGTTGGCATCATCTGTGGACTTTTGGTCTGCCTGGCCACTTCAATGTCAAGATGTTGCCTAAGGTTATCTAAAAAGACAAATTAGCATTGTAGAACATGATTTACAAATATGTAATGTTCAATAACATGCCTGAAGTGGGTCACACAGCTGTTGTGAAGATGTTCCTGGCGGGGGCTCATTTGTGCTTCCGAAATATTGATGCACATTCTGACCACAGTCTGCTGATGGGCTCATTGCACCTGGAGGAACTGAGGAACCTGGATGATTTAAATTGAGGAGGTGCTTTTGTTTAAATAAAGTTCTGTTTAACAAATGCATCATTTAACCTGCAGAAAATAATAGGAACAGTAAACTAAGAGTCACTTTGAAATGAATTTCAGTTCAGATAGATCAAGTGGAAACTCTGAGGAACAGGATGAAACAACAAGGAAATTAAAACAAATACCTTATTTTCCAATATGAGATCAAAATGGTCCCACACGGCAGAAACCTTTCTTTTGGCTTGAGGAAGCTCCATAGTTTTTGATGAACCGCTAAAGATCAGAATCAGAAATACTTTAATAATCCCAGAGGGAAATTACAGCTCCAGTACAACCGTCCATCACATACATCACAAACATTTCGGGGGAACGATTGACTGAGGCATTGCTGCCGAGGACCCCGCCTGACGCAGTTACCATATGGCGCTGCCTTTAACTCTGTGGAAAGATAGGAGCCACATTTGGGGAGGGAGAGGGAAAAATACATATTTGACACTTTATACTATTCCAGGATCAAATACTATTTTGGCAGATGCATCCTGTTGACAGATACCCTTCCTTATAAACACAGTTTGCCGCATCAGAGTCAGTTCGAAACAGCTCCTGTATCGGTCACGTGACCTTCCCATAGCGATACGCACATCGACGCAGGTTTTGCTCTATGAGCTCGACGCTTCGCTGAGGCATCGGTGTTGCTGGACCCATCACTAACCAGTAGTGTTAATGCTCATAGTGCTTATATATATATATATATATATATATATATATATATATATATATATATATATATATATATATATATATATATATATAAATATATAAAAAATATATTTTTAGGACCTTATGCAGCATAGAAAATCTGGTTATTTGGCTTCAGAAAAGCTAATGTAACACCATAGGTCAGCATCATTCAAAATGTTTTATGATCAAGAAATATTTGGGACTGTAAATCTACTAAAGCATCTTCTAAATGTGGAACTTTTCAGCATTTTTTCCTGTTATTCTGTTACTTTGTTATCTTCAGGATGCTTCCCCTACCACAAATGTTATCTTTAAGGCCTTTGCTGAAAAAAGTTCTGATTGCTGAACTCTTGTTGGGCTTCCTTCTCCTGGCAAACACCTGCAAATGTAAGTTCCTAAGAGAGAAATGGTGAAAGTTTATTAATCACTGTCAGCTGCCAAATCAGGAACTTATTTCATGTATTTTTTTACAAAAAGATATTATGGTTCAAGGAAATAAGACCCTTAGTGATTAATATCTGTGACTGAGACCAGTTACAAAGCGTTGTATTACTTTAGAGAAATTAATCAGGTTTTCTTTTCCAGGTCAGTCCCTGGAGACAAACCAGCCTCAGCTGGTGACAGCAACGGTCGGTGAAGACGTTGTTTTACCGTGTCACCTGGGAGTTGCTGTGAACGTTGACGAGTTGGTGGTGGAATGGGGGAGACTGGACCTAAGTCCCAAATTTGTGAATGTGTGGTTTGAAGGAAGTGAATACACAGATGACCTAAACACGGCTTACAGGGGAAGAACGTCACTGTTCACTGATAGATTGAGAGATGGAGATGTTTCACTGAGACTGACGGGTGTAAGACTCTCTGACAACGCAAGATTTAGGTGCTACTATCCAAAAGGGAATAAAGAATATTTTATTAACCTTCTTGTTGGTAAGTAAACACAGTACAAGGAGTGCAGGTAACTGTTGTTTATTTTTACTTGGGGATGTGGAAAACACTGTAAAGGGCTTCAAATAAGAGACAGAATTTATGTTTATGTTTTTAGCAACAAAAACTAAATTTGTTTGCAACCGTAAATAAATTGTTCTGCACAGTGGTGCTGTTTGTACTGTTGCCCCACATCTAGATGGTCTTGGGTTAAAATCCCAGAATTATCCTTTTCTGGACTGTGCTTGCATGTTCTCCTTCTTCCTTTGAGAGCTTTGTTCCATCTTCTATCCACAGCCTAAAAGCTGGACTGTTAAGTTTTGTAATTGCCCCGGACTCTTTATTCGAGAGGAAACAGTTCTCCGAATAATGCACAAGGAGACAAGAGGTTAAGATTAACAATATCCCCTCCATAATAGGCCAAATAAAAGTAACAAAGTAGTTACACAATCTGAATAATACAGAAAATCAGTTTTACATCCTGGAGTTGGACCACCGGTCAGACTTCTTCAGAAGAACTGGCAAAGAGTGGCAAAAAACAAGTTTCCATCTCTTCTTATACTCTAAGCTCCATCCCTTCAGTATGTTTCCCTTTGTGTGTGTGTCTCAGCCCTATCTATTAATAACCAGACACACATCTGGCCTTCACAAAGAATATAGTGTTGCTGAAGCTGTGTGCTTGAAATAAGGCAAAATAAGGCAAACATCCTACAAGCTAAAGACAATTCAGAGCATACAGTCATGGTAGAGGTTAACATTAACAATATCCATCTGTAGCAGTTTATTGGCTACTCTGTTTTTTAGTCTGCATGATTTTCTGGCAACCCATCCAGGGTGTTAGCCATTGGAGACAGATACCAGAAGACTGACTGACTCTGAACTTGTGGCTATGATTTACTTTGTGGTGTGCATTTAGTTAAATTCCTCATCTATTCAGCTTCCTTCTGGTCTAAATACAGACTTGCCGTATTTATTCAATTCGTTTCAATTTTATTTATATAGCGCCAATTCATGAAACATGTCATCTCGAGGCACTTTACAAAGTCAAAACCAATCATATTATACAGATTGGTCAAAAATGTCCTATATAAGGAAACCAGTTGATTGCATCAAAGTCCCGACAAGCCGCATTCACTCCTGGAGAAGCGTAGAGGTACAGGGAGAGTCGTCTGCATTGTCCATGGCTTTGCAGCAATCGCTCATACTGAGCAAGCATGAAGCGACAGTGGAAAGAAAAAACTCCAGCAGAACCAGGTTCAGTATGAACGGTCCTCTGCCTCGACCAACTGTGGGATAGAGAATTTTATACTTTTCTAAAAAAAAAAATTTAATCCTCAGCTCACACAGGGGAGGTATTTAAATGACTCAAAGGGACTCCTTTTAACTGAACCGTAGATGAAGAGACAGGAATTGATAATGTATGAGTAGTAATTTACTCAGGTTTGCTGCAATTTGATTTAGAAAATAGATTTTAGCTTAGACTGATTTTCAAACATGTTCCTGAACTATCCCTCCACTTTCCATATCTGCTTAATCTCTAAGAAATCAACAGGAGAGAGGCAGGGCACATTCTGGAAATCAACCCCCCCCCCCCCCCCCACAAAAAAGAACAGAAAAACAAACAAACCACCACTAGAAATACATGGGTCACACAAGCATTCACACAAACATTTAGAGGTAACACCACAGTAGAACATGGTGATGTTTGTGTGATGGTCTGGGGATGTTTTGCTGCTGTAGGACCTGATACCTATTTCACAAAAGCTGAATTTGGAAATCCAGGATAAGAGATAAAGCCAGGCTTGACATACCATGATCAGCACATCCTTTATCCGTAAAACCCAATACAAACTCAGTAGGTGCAACTATCTCAAGCCAGATGTAAGTAATCCAGCTAAATGCGCATCCCTGGCTGTCTACAGACCACGAGGTCGAGATCAGATTCACTGATGCTACAGAAGATGAGTTGTGGGCGGCAATCTTCAAACCAAACCAGCAGCGTCTTTTAATGGAGGCTGATGAGTAACTGAAGAAGGAAAGAAACACTGCTGCTATTAAAACAGGGGTGTCCAGCTCCAGTCCTCGAGAGCCGGTGTCCTGAAACCTTTAGATGTGTACCTGGTCTGACACGCCTGAGTCAAATAATCAGTTAATTAGCAGGACTCTGAAGACCTTGACTGCATACTGAGGAGCTAATTGTGCTATTTGATTCAGGTGTGTGGGAGCAGGGAAACCTCTAAAAGTTTCAGGACACCGGCTCTCGAGGACTGGAGTTGGCCACACCTGTATTAAAAGGAAAACACATTTGTTTGGAGCTACTTATATTGCAAAAAAAGGTAAACCATTTTCTCTTATCTATCAGATACTGACTTTAGAGGGCGCTGTTCCAATGACCCTTTCATAACTCCTGAAGCAGTAGACCAGGGGTCCGTTCTTCGTACGTCGCTAACTCAGTTAGCAGGATTTCATTGTTGATGATTTGGCATGATCTTGGATCGTTTGGTTCTTCGAAAGACATCCTGCTCTTGTTGTCATAGCAACATGTGCGCCAGCTTAAGCCTGCTCGAGAGCAGGCTTATTTCATATAAACAAGATTAGATCACGGCTGTATAAGCGGAGGAGATAGGGAAGTCTGCCGTAGCCATGTCCATTTTTACGACTGCAACCTGTTGCGGAAGGTGCAAGAATAATTTGCAGAGTTTTTCGAATTAATCGCGTATTGCGCAATAGACAGGATCCTTTAGCGCAGCGCGACAGTGTAATTGTAGAGAGATTTTTCTTGGTGGCTGTTATAAACAGACACATCATTTAACAGTGGCTTTTAAAGAGGAAAAAGTGGTGTTAGAGACATAAATAGAAAATATTTAAGTTATTTGTATGATGGTTTGCTTTTTATTTTTATCCTATTCAGTAAGAAGATTTGTTCAGGCTATTTTATTGTGAAGTTTAGTTTTACTTTGAAAGGCTTGCTTCCTGTCGAACCGTATATTGTATTAGAAAAAACTATGGATGGATTATCTAGCCACGGAGCAATACAGTTTTACCGTGTAAACTGTGGATGACTTGGAAAAGGAAGATTTTCATTTTTTATGGATAATTTTTTCCCATATATCCCATAGTAAAGGACACGTGCAAATCCCAGTTTGCACGTGTCCTTTACTTCCCGTCTCTAAGGAATGACACTGAAATTTGGATCTCTTGACATAACAAGTATCTTTTTAAAATAAAGTATAATAATTAAAGGCTACCATTTTGTAGAATATTCTTGTATTTCACTTTTACTTGTCCCCATGTTCTAGTGGGTCCCGTGGAGGCTCTGACATAAAAGAACAAAGTAAATATCAAATTATTAAAATGCAAAAATAAAATTCATGCTGTAGAAAGTGATAGAAACATCTACCATGGACAGCACTTACACATTTAATTTGTCTGCTGCTTTTTGCCAGCCCTCTCTCCTGGCTTTAGCAGACTTTGAGGTGTTTTAATTAATGACTCAAATTCGGCATAACCTTCCATTAAAAGCTCTTGTTCTGCTTGGGAGAAAAACTGTGGGCGTTCTTTGGCCATGCTGAACAGCCAATAGCAGCGCTGCTGATCAATGTTTCTACTATCGATACATTTCCCCTTTTAAACAAACGCATGAACGCGCAGTTATCTCAGATAACTCAATTCAGCCATACTAATCGTAAACAACAGGTGTGTTCGAAGAACCCAATTAGCCGGATCATGATTAGCCCGATGAAATCATCTTGGATGTGTGATTTGATCTCGGATGTTTTAAGCAACGTACGAAGAACGGACCCCAGAGGGATGAAACTTTGTCAGCAGACAGCCTTTGCAAAGCAATGTTTACCTCATATTAGATTTTAATAGAGGCATTCATTGTTAATACCAATATTGTTTGCATTTAAAACACTAAGAATGGACTCTAAAACAAATCGACAGAAGTTAATGTAAGATATCTGATATGCCATGAAATGACCTATTCATCATAAAATATATCAAATAACATAATATTCTTTACATTAAAAGTCGTTAGGTCACTGATCCTTGTGTTGTTGTTGTTTTTTTTTTTTACTTTTGGGGCTGTGAGATTGTGCATTTGAGGGGAAACATGTTTTCTTAGAGGAGTTAGAAAAACAGTACCCTCTACAGTCACAGATTTTTGTGGAAAATGATGCAACACGGGACTTTATTGACAACACCTTTGCTTCTTTATCAGCCATTTTTCTATTTCCCTCAAAAATGTAATAGTCTATAAAAGGCCTTTCTGTCAAACTCACAACAGCAGTCTTCAAAACACAACTGAGCAGTAACAATGCCCATGTGGATAATAATAAAGTTAATAATGGTGTAGGTTCACCTTCATAATTTCTTATTAATAAAAGTAGTTGAAAAATACTGAATACCAATGTGTATGAGTGGTATTTTAATGCAGGCTCATAAAAAAATACCAAAACACACAGTTAAGGAAACATGATCACTGATAAACTCAGTCTGATCAGTGTGAACAATGACTGAACAGATAACTTAAGGCACCAGGATATATAAGCCTGACTGTCAGCCTGGTCAGGAGCAGCTGGCTGCACAGAATAAATAGCCATGGTAATTTATGGATTACTGCTTTTGAGAAACTGAGTTCAGGCTTAATTCAGACAGGATATCTGGAACATCCTGGCTTAATCCTCTGTCTTGGTTTTGTGAAATAGCAACCATGAGTTTTGCCGTCTACCAAAAAATCCTGAAGTTTGGGACCTCAAGCTAAAAACCTTGTTTTCTGCAGCAGGACAATGACCCAAAGCACACGAGCATGTCCACCTCTGAATGGCTGAGGAAAAACAGAATGACAATTTTGGAGTGGCTTAGTCAAAGTCCTGACCTGAATCCTATTGAGATGCAGTGGTACAACCTTAAAAAAAAGCAGTTCATGCTGAAACTACTCTAATGTGGCTGAATTATAAAAACCTTAATTTAAAAACTGTATTTTATGTTTACTTGTGCTGTCTTTTAGTAATATTTAAATCTGTCAAATACTCAAGTGTGACAAACATGCAAAATCACACATGAATTTCTAATCCTTGTAGCACTCTGGAAATGTTTTCTCAACTGACTCCTAGCATTTTGGATGGCATAAAGACACAATCTTGCTTCTCTCTTTTCTGATTGTTAGGGTCCGTCTCCTCACCTGCTGTCAGTTTAGCAGGACTTGATCCAAGCATCTCTGGAGTGATGCTGGACTGCAGCTCTGCAGGCTGGTATCCAGAACCTGAGGTGTTCTGGCTGGATGGGGAGGGAATTATAATCTCCATTGGACCTTCAGAGAAAACCAGAGGTCCTGATGGTCTCTACACTGTCAGCAGCAGAGTTACTGTGGAGAAGAGACACAACAACAACATTACCTGCAGAGTCCAGCAGAAGGACATCAACCAGATCAGGGAGACACACTTTTATGTCCAAGGTAGAAAAAGAGCATCACTTTTAAGTTCAAACACTTTAGTTATTGTGCTAACTGTTCTGTTCTGCTGGGTTTCAGATGATTTCTTCATGGCCCAGTCTGGTTGCTCTGTTCACATCACCTTCATTGTAATTTTTGTAGTTATGCTTATTTTTGGAGTCTTCCTTCTTATCTGGATAAAGAAACAAAATAAAAACAGTGAGTAAAATGTTTTTTATTCATCTGAGACATTTTAGTATGAAGCTTTTCATACAGAAGACTGAAGCATAGGCTTTATTTCACTTTACTACTACTTTCTGCAGAGATGAAGAAGCTTGAGGAAAAAGTGAACGAAGAGCAACAGCTCATGAAAGAAGAGAAACCGAATTTGGCTGAGAAGAAGTCAAATCTTGAGGAGGAGATAAAAAAGAGAAATGAGGATCAGAGAAGCATTGATCAGGAGATTGAAGCATTAATGAAGATGTCAGAGGAACTGAAGGAGCAGAAAAAACGTCTCACTGATCAAAGAGTGGAGGCAGAGAAAATGGTTGAAGAGAATGACAAGAAGCTTAAGGCAGTTGTTGAGGAAGTAGAAAAGCAGAAGGAGTACAAGACAGAAAAGAGAGCACAAGGATACTTAAAACTAAAACAAATCATGACAGAGAGCAATGAGACACTGGAAAAGAGAAAGAAAACTCATCAAAAAATGGAACTGATGACAGAGAAACTAATGAGTAGAACTTCTGATGAGGTCACCAAGCTGAAGGAGAGAAAACAGGAACAAGAGAAACATGTAGAGGAAATAATAAAACAGCTGAAAGAAATGGAGACACAGATGTGATTTTACAGATGGGATAGAAATAAGAAAACTTTGAGTTTTAAACAATTTAAGGAAAAAACTTTTATACATAACTTTAGTTTTATTATTTGGAAAGATTTTTTTTATTGAAAAATAATACAGATTAATGTTTTAAATTAATTTTATAGAAAAACTGGAAATGTATAACAAAAGAAAATATACTATTTGTTTCTTTTATAAAAGCACAATTAATAAAAAAAACAAAGCTAAGCTGCTCAAAGTGGTTAAAGTAAACTAATATCCACTCCCGATTCCCGACAGTAGATGGCGCAAGTTTAAAAACAATAGTCTAACCTACTGGACCTAGCTAGCTACCTGAAAGAGCACCTGCTAGCTAACTTTTGAAATGATCCCCCCCTCTGTTTTTTTTGCAAATCGCACACTAACTATAGGCAACCAGTCATCAGATCTTCTGCTCCATGAAACCCATATGTTCATGATTTTTGGTCCTTTAATATTGTTGCATTGTAGTAAATGGTTCTTTTTCAGTGGACATATATGTGGGTGACACAGCCTATTTCAGTGTATTCCAACATTAACATTATAACAAACTATTAGTGATAACTGCCTTTAGAAATATGTCTTTTTTGGGCCAGAGGGGTAATGCATTTTAGGCCCTTGTGGCGTTCGACGTCTAAGCTTTTGTCCTCAACAGCGTTTTTTTTTTTTTTGTTGCTTAAATTACTTTTACTTTTATACTTTAAAAACTATAGAAGCTGGCACTTTTACTCGAATGAAAAATTTTAGTTGATACTCCTAGTTCTGCAGAAGTATTTTTAAACCCTAGTATTTATACTTCTACATGAGTAATAAATGGGAATACTTTTGAAACCTCTGACAATATGTAAATTTAAACTACATAAAATGAACAGAAGGTATGATGTGGACAGAGGGAAATGCTTAGTTTAACCAAAACTGGGGGATGGGTGATCTTTTCTTCTCAGTCTCTAAGGGAACAACTTTATTCTGGAGTTCACTGACATTTCAGTAGGTTCACTTCCTGGTTGGACTAGTGAGGTGGTAGGTGGCCACACCTCTAATTTTACAGGCCTTTTATCTGACACTTTGTAACCTGCAGTTAATGGAGAAAGGAGACACAATACGGCCGAGCAGGTAAACCTATTTTTCTCAAATTCGAATTCTTCTTCTTTGTATGAGTATGAACTTTATTTAAAAAAGGGCAGTGAACAGTTTAAACATAAATGACACCATTTGATGCAGTGTACCATATTACAGCATAAGCTAATCCACATCTCCAATTTATTGACAGGTTGCAAAAATGAGGCTATAAAAAGGAAAAAACTAAATTAAAAATAGAAGCATACTTTCAACTCACCCACAGAGAGAGACACATGAACACATACAGATGTATGCATTGGCACACACACACACACACACACACACACACACACACACACACACACACACACACACACACACACACACACACACACACACACACACACAGTTTTATAACGAAGATTAAAAAATACATACAAATTTTCAGAGTTCTATAGTATTTGCCAATGTTACATGTTGTTCTATTTGTTTTTAAATAAATGTGGTTCTAAATGTATGATGAGCAAAAACTACTGAAACAAGTGACGTTCGCAGTGCATGGAAAGTCACTAACTTAAAGTAATCCTCTTGATCAGCAGTAGTGATGTTTAGATGAAGCGTCATGAAGCGTTTCGACACGTTGCCAATCTGTATTGATACTGTGTGACTGAATACTGACACCTGCTGGACATTAAAAATTCCTACAGGCAACCTGGTTGACAGTGTTAACTGACACTGATTTGGTGACTTAGTGTACAGAATAAAACAATTTAAGTCATTGTATGTTGCATTGTATTATTTCATATTTTCAATAAAATTTTAAATATCTTAATTTTTTTTAGATACAGTCAAATAATGTGAGCCTGTGACATAACGTAAAAACTCTAAATAAACATGTTGTGAATGAGGATGCTTGTGTACTGAATTTTACCTTTTTTTTCTAAAAAGTAAGTTGTTCCGATGTTTTGATATTGAGTCCATTACGCTTTTTTAATATCACTTCTCCAGCTGTAGAAAACAGCCGCTCACACGGCACAGATGATGCTGGAGTGCAGAGAAATTGTAATGAAAGGCGTCAGAGGTTTGGACAGACTGTCTTTTGGTTTTTCCAGTATATCATAGGAACCTAGGACCCTCTGCTAAGTATCTGTGCACCTCCTGGTTGGCATCATCTGTGGACTTTTGGTCTGCCTGGCCACTTCAATGTCAAGATGTTGCCTAAGGTTATCTAAAAAGACAAATTAGCATTTTAGAACATGATTTACAAATATGTAATGTTCAATAACATGCCTGAAGTGGGTCACACAGCTGTTGTGAAGATGTTCCTGGCTGGGGCTCATTTGTGCTTCTGATTACAGATGCACATTCTGTCCGCATTCTGCTGATGGGCTCATTGCAGCTGGAGGAACTGAGGAACCGGAGTGATTTAAATTGAGGAGGTGCTTTTGTTTAAATAAAGTTCTGTTTAACAAGTGCATTATTTAACCTGCAGAAAATAATAGGAACAGTAAACTAAGAGTCACTTTGAAAAGAATTTCAGTTCAGATAGATCAAGATGAAACTCTGAGGAACAGGATGAAACGACAAGGAAATTAAAACAAACACCTTATTTTCCAATATGAGATCAAAATGGTCCCACACGGCAGAAACCTTTCTTTTGGCTTGAGGAAGCTCCATAGTTTTTGATGAACTGCTAAAGATCAGAATCAGAAATACTTTAATAATCCCAGAGGGAAATTACAGCTCCAGTACAACCGTCCATCACATCCATCACAAACATTTCAGGGGAACGATTGACTGAGGCCTTGCTGCCGAGGACCCCGCCTGACGCAGTTACCATATGGCGCTGCCTTTAACTCTGTGGAAAGATAGGAGCCACATTTGGGGAGGGAGAGGGAAAAATACATATTTGACACTTTATACTATTCCAGGATCAAATACTATTTTGGCAGAAGCGTCCCGTAGACAGATACCCTTCCTGATAAACACAGTTTGGGGCGTCAGAGTCAGTTCGAAACAGCTCCTGTATCGGTCACGTGACTTTCCCATAGCAATACGCGCATCGACACGGGTTTTGCTCTATGACATCGACGCTTCGCTGAGGCATCGGTGTTGCCGGACCCATTACTAATCAGTAGTGCTAATGCTCATAATGCTTAATGCCATAAATCCTTGGAAAATATATTTTTAGGACCTCATGCAGCATCGAAAATCTGGTTATTTGGCTTCAGAAAAGCTAATGTAACACCATAGGTCACCATCATTCAAAATGTTTTATGATCAAGAAATGTTTGGGACTGTAATCTACTAAAGCATTTTCTAAATGTGGAACTTTTCAGCATATTTTCCTGTTCTTCTGTCACTTTGTTGTCTTCAGGATGCTTCCCCTACCACAAATGTTATCTTTAAGGCCTTTGCTGAAAAAAGTTCTGATTGCTGAATTCTTGTTGGGCTTCCTTCTCCTGGCAAACACCTGCAAATGTAAGTTCCTAAGAGAGAAATGGTGAAAGTTTATTAATCACTGTCAGCTGCCAGATCAGGAACTTAATTGATGTATTTATTTACAAAGAGATGGTTCAAGGAAATAATGCCTTTAGTGATTAATATCTGTGACTGAGACCAGTTACAAAGCGTTGTATTACTTTAGAGAAATTAATCAGGTTTTCTTTTCCAGGTCAGTCCCTGGAGACAAACCAGCCTCAGCTGGTGACAGCAACGGTCGGTGAAGACGTTGTTTTACCGTGTCACCTGGGAGTTGCTGTGAACGTTGACGAGTTGGTGGTGGAATGGGGGAGACTGGACCTAAGTCCCAAATTTGTGTATGTGTGGTTTGAAGGAAGTGAATACACAGATGACCTAAACACGGCTTACAGGGGAAGCTGACACTGACAGACTGAGAGACGGAGATGTTTCACTGAGACTCACGGGTGTACGACTCTCTGAGAGCACAAGATTTAGGTGCTACTATCCAAAAGGGAATAAAGAATATTTTATTAACCTTCTTGTTGGTAAGTAAACACAGTACAATGAATGCAGGTAACTGCTATTTATTTTTGCATGGGGATGTGGAAAACACTGTAAAGGGCTTCAAATAAGAGACAACATTTCTGACTTTAGCAGCAAAAACTAAAATTTGTTTGCAACCGTAAATAAATTGTTCTGCACAGTGGTGCTGTTTGTACTGTTGCCCCGCATCAAGATGGTCCTGTGTTAAAATCCCAGAATTAACCTATTCTGGACTGTGCTTGCATGTTCTCCCTGTTCCTCTGAGAGCTTCTCTCCATCATCTATCCACAGCCTAAAAGCTGGACTGTTACGTTTTGTTATTGTTCCGGTCTCTTTATTCGAGAGGAAACAGTTCTCCGAATAATGCACAAGGAGTTAGAAGGTTAAGATTAACAATATTTCTTCCATAATAGGTCAAATAACAGTGACAAAGTAGTAACACAATCTGAATATTACAGAGAATCAGGTTTTTTTTACAGTGTCATGTCTAGCAATGTGGCAAGAATAATTGTTGTCTTAATGCCAAAAAGAGCCAAAACGATTTTACTTTCACAAGAGGAGTCGTACCACTTTTCACCATAGTGCTCCGCTTGATTTATGCATGTGAATAGTTTTATTATGATTCATGCAGGGAGTATTTCATGTTATATGGACGCCACAATGAGAAAGTAGAAGAGGAAAAGCAAAACAAGAAAAGAAAAAAAGGGTAAAAAGGTGAAAGAAAGAGGAGATAAAAGGTTAGAGAATCACAAAACGTCTTCAGAGAATCAGTTTTACACCCCGGTGCTGGACCACCAGTCAGACTTCTTTAGAAGAACTGAGTGGCAAAAAACAACAGTTTCCATTTTGTCTTTTACTCTAAGGTTGATCTCTTCAGTATGTTTCCCTTTGTGTGTGTGTCTCAGCCCTATATGTTAGTAACCAGACACACATCTGGCCTTCACAAAGAATATAGTGTTGCTGCAGCTGTGTGCTCGAAAAGCAAAAAGCGGAAGCTTATTCCAAATAAGGCAAACACCCTACAGCCCAAAAACAATACAGAGCGTACAGTCATGGTAGAGGTAGAGAGCATTAACAGTATAAACCTGTAACAGTTTATTGGCTACTCTTTTTTTTTTAAGTCTGCGTGATTTTCTGGGCTGTGTGGCTCTTGTTGCCCTGTGATAGACTTGCAACCCGTCCAGGGTGTTAGAGACAGATACCAGAAGACTAAATGACTTTCTGGTGTGTATTTAGTTAAATTCCTCATCTATTCTGCTTCCTTCTGGTCTAAATACATACTTGCCGTATTTATACTTTTCTAAAGATTTTTTTTAATCCTCAGCTCACACAAGGGAGGTATTTACTGAAATCACTCAAAGGAACACCTTTTAACTGGACCGTAGATGAAGAGACAGGAATCCAGAATGTATGAGAAGTAACTTACTCTGGTTTGCTGCACTTTCATTTAGAAACTACTTTTTCGTTTAGACTGGTTTTCAAACATGTTCCTGAACTATCCATCCACTTTGCATATCTGCTTAATCTCTGCAAAGATGTTGGTCCTTCTCTCAAGTAGTCAATAGAGAGAGGCAGGGCGCATCCTGGAAATCATTCCCACTGAGAAAGAAAGATCAACAAACCACCACCATGGGGAACCATGCACACATTCATTTAGAAGTAACACCACGTTTCAGGAAAATAACATCAGACCAACAGTAGAGCATGGTTGTGTTAGTGTGATGGTCTGTGGCTGTTTTGCTGCTGCAGGACCTGAGAACTATTCCACAAAAGCTGAATTTGGAAATCCGGGAGACAAAGCCAGGCTTGACATAACATGATCAGAATAACCCGGCTTTAGCTGTAAAACCCAATCCAAGTTTGATAGGTGCAACTATCTCAAGCTAGGTGTAAGTAATCCAGCTAAATGTGCGCCCCTGGCTGTCTACAGACCATGAGGTCGATCCCAGATTCACTGATGCTACAGTAGATGAGTTTTTTGAGCCAGTCTTCAAACCAGACCAGCAGCATCTTTTGATGGAGGCGGATGAGGAACTGAAGAATAAGAAAAGAAACACTGCTGCTATTAAAAGGAAAGAAAATTTGATTGGAGCTACCTATATTGCAAAAAATAAGAGGAGAGGGAAGAAACCTTTTCAGCAGACAGCCTTTGCAAAGCACTGTTCACCTCATATTAGATTTTAAAAGAGCCATTAATTGTTAATACCAATATTGTTTGTGTTAAAAAACTAAGCATGGACTCTAAACCAAATTGACAGACGTTAATGTAAGATATCTGATATGCCATGAAATGACCTATTCATGATGAAATATATCAAATAAGATAATATTCTTTCCATTAAAAATTGTTAGGTCACTGAGCCTAGTGGGTTTTTTTACTTTTAGGGGCTGTGAGAGTACGTATTTTGTGCATTTGAGGGGAAATGTGTTTTTTCTGGAGGAGTCAGAAAAACACGGTTTGGTAATTTATGTTACTGCTTTCGAGAAACTGAGTTCAGGTTTAATTCAGTCAGGATATCTGGAATATCCTGGCTTAATCCTGTATCTTGGTTTTGTCAAATAGGGACCATGAATTCTGCCGTCTACCAAAAAATCCTGAAGGAGAATGTCCGGCCATCTGTTTGAGGCCTCAAGCTGAAAACCAACTTGTTTTCTGCAGCAGGACAATGATCCAAAGCACACGAGCAAGTCCATGTCTAGGAAGAAAAACAGAATGAAGATTTTTGAGTGGCCTAGTCACAGTCCTAATCTGAATCCTATTGAGATGCAGTGCCATGACCCTAAAAAAGGCATATATATATATATATATATATATATATATATGTTTACTTGTGCTGTCTTTGACTAATATTTAAATCTGTCAAGATTTAAATATTGTGACAAACATGCAAAGAAGTAAGAAATCAGGGAGGGGCAAATACTTTCACACCACTGTGATTAATTTGAAAGGTGAATTTCCTTGTAGCAGTCTGGAAATGTTTTCTCAACTGACTCCTAGCATTTTGGATGGCATAAAGACACAATCTTGCTTCTCTCTTTTCTGATTGTTAGGGTCCGTCTCCTCTCCTGCTGTCAGTTTAGCAGGACTTGATCCAAGCATCTCTGGAGTGATGCTGGACTGCAGCTCTACAGGCTGGTTTTCAGAACCTGAAATCTTCTGGCTGGATGCGGAGGGAACCATGATCTTCATTGGACCTTCAGAGAAAACCAGAGGTCCTGATGGTCTCTACACTGTCAGCAGCAGAGTTACTGTGGAGAAGAGACACAACAACAACGTTACCTGCAGAGTCCAGCAGAAGGACATCAACCAGACCAGGGAGACACACTTTTATGTCCAAGGTAGAAAAAGAGCATCGCTTTTAAGTTCAAACACTTTAGTTATTGTTCTAACTGTTCTGTTCTGCTGGGTTTCAGATGATTTCTTCATGGCCCAGTCTGGTTGCTCTGTTCACGTCACCTTCATTGTAATTTTTGTAGCTATGCTTATTTTTGGAGTCTTCCTTCTTATCTGGATAAATAAACTAAATAAAAACAGTAAGTAAAATGTTTTTTATTCATCTGAGACATTTTAGTATGAAGCTTTTCATACAGAAGAATTTAGCCAGGGTTTAATATTTGTTTCACTGAAGCATAACTATTATCTCACTTTACTTCTACTTTCTGCAGAGATAAAGAAGCTAGAGGGAAGAGGGAATGAAGAGAACCAGCAGCTCTTAAAAGTAGTAAAGCAGAGTTTGGCTGAGAAGAAGTCAAATCTTGAGGAGGAGATAAAAAAGAGAAATGAGGATCAGAGAAGCATTGATCAGCAGATTGAAGCATTAATGATGATGTCAGAGGAACTGAAGGAGCAGAAAAAACGTCTCACTGATCAAAGAGAGGAGGCAGAAAAAATGACTGTAGAGAACGACAGGAAGCTTAGGGCAGTTGTTGAGGAAGTAGAAAACCAGATGGAGAACAAGAAAGAAAAGAAAGCACAACGACACTCAAAACTAAAAGAAATTATGATGGAGAGCAATCACCAGCTGCTTGACAGAAAGAGAAGTCATCAACAGATGGAACTGATGACAGAGAAACTAATGAGTAGAACTTCTGATGAGGTCACCAAGCTGAAGGAGAGAAAACAGGAACTAGAGAAACATGTGGAGGAATTACAAAAACAGCTGAAAGAAATGGAGACAGAGATATGATTTCACTGCTGACAAAATAAATCAAGTTTGCATTTATTCTGCATCTTTTTCTGATTCTAAGCAAAAGCGAAGGTTCAGAAGTAGTTTTAAATTTGATTAATTTGTTGAGTGCATAAAATAATTGTCTAATGTTTTAAACACATTTCACAGGACAAACTGGAAAACATGCTTTGAACATCCCTTAAATGAGTAAAATCTATATTTTTTTCAGTGTAACACATCTATCTTAAAGCTTTTAGCTAAATAAATGTTGATTAAAAGCCACAGTAAATATATTTGAAGATAAATGAATGCTTATTAGCAACCATACTGAACTTTCTTCAAAGTTTTCCATGTATTGATCTCTGTGGATTTCTATCTTTAATTTCTAATTTGAATTGAGATGTATAAGCTCATCCATGTGTTGTAATTCAACAAGTGGCTATATTTTTAGATACCATGTATTTTTATTACAGCAGTCTTGCAGATTCTTGATTGGATAAATTAAGCCCTGTGACAGATTTTTATTAAGGTTATTTCAGTGTGTTTCTTTTTTACCAAATTCTCTTGAGGTGCCTTGAAAATATATGTATTTTCCATTTGTAATAAAAAATAAATCTAGTTCAACATTTCACAGTTTGGTTGAGTTTCTATCACTGATAAAGCAGCTGATTACCTGACTTGTAAAACAATAAGTCCCTAATACTCAACATGAACAATGCTGGCTTCAATTAAACAAAACACCTAAAAATGTCAATTTAACATTAGGAACATTAATCATGTCCCTCTAATCAACATTACATCCTGACTGTATTCTAATGGACAAAATGTCATGAAACCTCACCCACATTTTTATGAACTGTGTCCAATTGACTGTAAAATAAGAGAGAAGGAGAACGTACACCTTCTATTGGTTGTAGAGTCTGGCTTCTCATCCCTGTCTGACTCAGTCTTTCACATCATTGTACAAGTATTTTGGCCCATTGTTTTTAGTTCATTGATATTTATTTAATTTCCAAGTTCATAATTAAAATAGTGGTGTTTTTTTTGTTTGTTTGGACTATTTTCTTATAAAGACAAGCAGACAGTGTAAAATAGTATTTTTGGACTGAAGTTTGCATTACTTTTTATTTTGACATTAACAAAATTATTAATTCAAACAGTGATTCTAAAAACTTTGATGTAGCTCTTAGGAAACAACCGTAATTGTCATATTCTGGGTTTTGTTTTGTTTTTTAATCAGTTAGGCCTCTCTCCTGCCTCAGTTTTTGGTTTATGTCTAGTTCCACCTGTTTTCTCCAATTGGTTTCTGTCACGAACCAGAGACAGAGGACCCAGTATTCAGCCGGACAAGAGAGGTAAATGAAAAAACAGGTTTAATTAAGGCGATCTAGACAATACAGGGGCAGGCAGAACTCAGTGGTCGGAATGACAGTCCAAAAACGGTACACAAAAGGCAGTCCAAAATAGGCAGAAGTACAGACAAGGATAAGGCAAACTCAGATAATCCAAGGGCAGAATCAGGTCAGCAAAACGAGTGAGCAGTCAGACAGGGCAGGGAAAAACAGGTTCAGGATGGCTCAGATGTCAAAAAGGCAATTGGGTAATATCAACAGACTTATGGATGCTGGACAAAACTCACCAAAGGCTTGTAAAGACAATGATCTGGCAGAGTGCAGGAGACAGAGGCAGATATAAGTAGGGGAGTGAGCAGGTGAACAGAATGAAACTAATTACAAGAATGGGTGGAGCTGGTCGGGGGAGACAAAATGGCTGCAACTAAACTGAAGCTGATTGGATGGTAACTGGTGAAGGGGAGTGAGAGCAAGACAAAAGAATGCTGGCAGGTGAACTGAATAAAGGCTGGTGACAGAAGTGATCAGAGCAGGCCAGAAGAAAAGTACAAAATCAAACCACATTAAAACCCAAACTGAACATAAGCAAATAATAAAAACCCAAATCATGACAGAGCCCCTCCCTCAAGGACGGATTCCAGACGTCCTCAGAAACAAAAACAGACTAAACCGGGTGGGTGGAGGGAGGTACAGGATGGAGGGCCAGAAACAGGAAAAAGTAACACTGCCCAAACCAAAAACAACCCGACAGGGCGAACTAAAATAACCGAAATAGAGTCTGGCGGGCGTCCAGGAGGACAGCCCCGACGAGTCAGGTTCTCCGGCGGGCGTCCAGGAAGACGGCCCCGACGAGTCAGGTTCTCCGGCGGGCGTCCAGGAGGACAGCGGCGGAGCAGGGCTTTCGGAAGCCTTCGGCGGAGCAGAGCCCTCGGAGGCCTTCGCCTGGAGAGAGAGAAAACAGACCCTAACGCCGGACTAAAGGCTAAAGGAGGCGCCGGGCTACAGGCGACTGGTGCGGGGGCCTGGCTACAGGCTTCGGGCAGGGCCTGGCTACAGGCTTCGGGCAGGGCCTGGCTACAGGCTTCGGGCAGGGCCTGGCTACAGGCTACGGGCAGGGCCTGGCTACAGGCTACGGGCGACAGTGCGCTAAAGCTACGAGGAGCTGGCACTGGAGACAGTGCGTTAAAGCTACGCGGAGCTGGCACTGGAGACAGTGCGCTAAAGCTACGAGGAGCTGGCACTGGAGACAGTGCGCTAAAGCTACGAGGAGCTGGCACTGGAGACAGTGCGCTAAAGCTACGAGGAGCTGGCACTGGAGACAGTGCGCTAAAGCTACGAGGAGCTGGCACTGGAGACAGTGCGCTAAAGCTACGAGGAGCTGGCACTGGAGACAGTGCTCTAAAGCTACGAGGAGCTGGCACTGGAGACAGTGCTCTAAAGCTGTGAGGAGCTGGCACTGGAGACAGTGCTCTAAAGCTGCGAGGAGCTGGCACTGGAGACAGTGCGCTAAAGCTGCGAGGAGCTGGCACTGGAGACAGTGCGCTAAAGCTGCGAGGAGCTGGCACTGGAGACAGTGCGCTAAAGCTGCGAGGAGCTGGCACTGGAGACAGTGCGCTAAAGCTGCGAGGAGCTGGCACTGGAGACAGTGCGCTAAAGCTGCGAGGAGCTGGCACTGGAGACAGTGCTCTAAAGCTGCGAGGAGCTGGCACTGGAGACAGTGCGCTAAAGCTACGAGGAGCTGGCACTGGAGACAGTGCGCTAAAGCTACGAGGAGCTGGCACTGGAGACAGTGCGCTAAAGCTACGAGGAGCTGGCACTGGAGACAGTGCGCTAAAGCTACGAGGAGCTGGCACTGGAGACAGTGCGCTAAAGCTACGAGGAGCTGGCACTGGAGACAGTGCGCTAAAGCTACGAGGAGCTGGCACTGGAGACAGTGCGCTAAAGCTACGAGGAGCTGGCACTGGAGACAGTGCGCTAAAGCTACGAGGAGCTGGCACTGGAGACAGTGCGCTAAAGCTACGAGGAGCTGGCACTGGAGACAGTGCGCTAAAGCTACGAGGAGCTGGCACTGGAGACAGTGCGCTAAAGCTACGAGGAGCTGGCACTGGAGACAGTGCGCTAAAGCTACGAGGAGCTGGCACTGGAGACAGTGCGCTAAAGCTACGAGGAGCTGGCACTGGAGACAGTGCGCTAAAGCTACGAGGAGCTGGCACTGGAGACAGTGCGCTAAAGCTACGAGGAGCTGGCACTGGAGACAGTGCGCTAAAGCTACGAGGAGCTGGCACTGGAGACAGTGCGCTAAAGCTACGAGGAGCTGGCACTGGAGACAGTGCGTTAAAGCTACGAGGAGCTGGCACTGGAGACTCAGTCTTTAAGCTGCGGGGAGCAGGCACTGGGGCTGAGATTGAGGGCAGGTCCTCCTGGACCCCCTCATGGAGCTTAAGAGGCAGGTCGTCCTGGACCCCCTCATGGAGCTTGAGAAGAGGCAGGTCGTCCTGGACCCCCTCATGGAGCTCCGGTGATTCAGAAGCCCCAGGCTGAGGCGGGACATCGGCGAAGGGCAGAGGTCCTGAAACATTCACACCCACGCAGACTCGGGCCGTGGCGTGTGTAACAGGAACCTCTGTGCCCGATGCTCCGACCTGCACCGTCTCCGCACAGGCAGCAGCAGTGTACGCACCCACGCAGACTTGGGCCGTGGCGTGCGCGGCAGGAACCTCTGTGCCCGGCGGCGCAGCGTGCACCACACCCACGCAGACTTGGGCCGTGGCGGGTGATGCAGCTGCTGGACTACTGCTGGGTGGCACAGGGGAAACCCGGCTGGGTGCTGCTAGTCGAAGTTGTGAGGCAGGGACCAGGCGGGGAATAGGCAGGGGATGAAGTCCTTCAAGGAGGATGAACGGGATCTCTGCCCGGATCGCCTCTGTGTCCAACCTCTCAGGCGTTCTGCTCAGCCTTTGAAGTACTTCCACCTGAGCCAATACCCTCTCCCATATAGCCTGAACTTCCTGTGGTCGGGACATGGTGGGAAAAAAGAAAAAGAGGAGAGGACAAAAAAAAATAAAAACAACGTACTTGTCTGGCGATGGGTCCGGTTTATGGCCAGATCATTCTGTCACGAACCAGAGACAGAGGACCCAGTATTCAGCCGGACAAGAGAGGTAAATGAAAAAACAGGTTTAATTAAGGCGATCTAGACAATACAGGGGCAGGCAGTACTCAGTGGTCGGAATGACAGTCCAAAAACGGTACACAAAAGGCAGTCCAAAATGGGCAGAAGTACAGACAAGGATAAGGCAAACTCAGATAATCCAAGGGCAGAATCAGGTCAGCAAAACGAGTGAGCAGTCAGACAGGGCAGGGAAAAACAGGTTCAGGATGGCTCAGATGGCTCAGATGTCAAAAAGGCAATTGGGTAATATCAACAGACTTATGGATGCTGGACAAAACTCACCAAAGGCTTGTAAAGACAATGATCTGGCAGAATGCAGGAGACAGAGGCAGATATAAGTAGGGGAGTGAGCAGGTGAACAGAATGAAACTAATTACAAGAATGGGTGGAGCTGGTCGGGGGAGACAAAATGGCTGCAACTAAACTGAAGCTGATTGGATGGTAACTGGTGAAGGGGAGTGAGAGCAAGACAAAAGAATGCTGGCAGGTGAACTGAATAAAGGCTGGTGACAGAAGTGATCAGAGCAGGCCAGAAGAAAAGTACAAAATCAAACCACATTAAAACCCAAACTGAACATAAGCAAATAATAAAAACCCAAATCATGACAGGTTTCTACTCTGTTCACCTGCTCAGTTCCCTATTTATTCCTGCTTCACTCCTTTGTTCAGTGCCAGGTTGTCTTGTTGAGTATGGATGAGTCTCCTTCTGCAAGTTTCTGTTTATTGGTTTGCTTTTGGATTTTTGACCCCTTGTCTCCAGAGATCTGAGCCATCCTGTTTCTGTCTGTTCCTGCCCTGTCTGCCAAACTGGATTGTTTGTTTCCCTGCCGGTTTTGTTGCAACAGGCTTTTTGGATTTTGTCTCCGTTTTTGATTTCTGTTATTAAAGATCCTTCTTTTTAAAGAAACCTCTGCTGGTCTGGCTGAATTCTGGGTCCGCGTCCTCTGATCATTACATTGAGATGATCCATCCCATTAGGGTTAGGGTTAGTAACTTTTTATCAAAACGATAAACTGATGTTAATAGATGCATTCACACCATATAAAAGCCACTTTCGGTAATATTAATTCTTGACATAGTTTGACACACATCATCACATATATTTCAACACAGAGCTTCAGTTTATTCATGATTCTACTGTTGATTTAATGGTGGTGATTTAACCATTACCAAAACCCGTTAGCCCTTCAGACCACCTCAAAGAAATATTCCCCTAAACATAGTAAACTGGAGGCATTTATTATGAAATACAATCATTAATCATTTTGTAAGGAAATATCTTCAATACATAAACCACGTAAAGTTTGACAGTCTTGACGTCATGATCTTAAGTGGTTGTCAGGCTTCGCTTGATGGTGTCATGAATGCCGGATTAACTAACGAACTCCCTGTGCTGATGCATTTTACACATGTTTATGTCAGAAGACACAAATTTGAAGTAAGGTCAACCTTATTTTGATGATGCACAGCTGGAACAAATTGCATGCCATTGTCCAATACCAAAGCTGTCTGCATAAAGATAATGTCTTTACAAAAGTGTTATTTTGGGTTTAAAAGACAAAAAAAGGGAAAACTGTGACCTGTTTTACAGCTGCCTTTTAAAAAAAATCATGTCTCTGATGTCACAGGTGGAATTTACTTTGTCTGCTTTAAGGGACATCTGTCACTCTTGACTGTTGCACTGAAGGTGACATAACCATGTTAGCAGTGGGGAGGATTTTGTGGGACGGTGAATTAGCTTACAGCAAGAGAAATAGAGTTGAAATCAACAGGATGTAATCACACGTTTCTTTTTTATTCAGACATATAAACAATACTATATACATAGCGTGTGTTGCACAGCAGTAGTTAGTAGCACTAATCTCTCTGCATGGCGTTTGCATGTTCTCCTTTTGCAAGTGTGAGTTCTCTCTTGGTCCTGTAACGTCCTCCCCCAGTCCAAGAACATCATTGTTAGGTTATTTGGTTACTGTAAATTGCCCTTTGGCATGTGTGTGTGCTTTGATGTCTGTCCTGTGTGTCTCTGTGTTGCCTTGTGGTAGACTGGTGACCTGTCCTTTGACCCAACAACCACTGGAGATAAGCACCAACCTCCCCCCGCACCACACCATCTTAAATGGATAAGCGGGTAGATAAAATGGACAGATGGATGACATTATAACTTCTCACGTGCATAGAATGGTATTATTGACAATGTATAATATTTTACACTCTGAAACATTTTTTTCATCAATTGTTGCTTTTTGTTTCAAATAAAGCAGTGAAAGCAGTGCATTTTAATTACAGTCTTATTATCAGCAGCATCACTTTTTTAAAAGGCACCCCTAACATTATTCCTTCAGGTCAGATATTCTTAGAGTTTAAAACTGTGTTCTCATGTCAGGTCCTGGAGCTCGCTGCTAGGTAAATGTAATGAATCCTAGGAGGCGGAACCGATAGTTCACACAACACCGGGAGTACGTTTTAATAAGTTTATTGAAAAGGAAAGAAAAGCCGCACTTCGGGTTCAGGAAGCGGGACTGGCAGCACTGCGGGGGAGAGAGACAGGTTAGTGGCTGAAGGCTGGCATGGGGAGAATGTGACAGCTTCAGAGTAGCCACTAATCCTAATTGGATCCAAAAGTGGCGTTGAATCCAATGAGAAAACATCTCTTCCGAACGGGGCAGGCGATGAGGGAGAATACAGAGACAGTCTGAGGTCAAACACAGATGAGCGAGGAAAGGCAGAGGCACATAAAGAGAAATCCAGCAGGCCGAGTCCAAGGTCCAAATCCAAATTCCACGTTTGACAAGCAGAGATACAGACGGGCTGGGCTGAGAGGCAGAGTCAGGGAGCAGGAAAGGGTCGATGTCCAGAAATTGAGAACTATAGGAGTGATCCGACAAGGACAAGGCAAACAGAAGGAATCCAAAACTATAATCAAACGCAGACAAGCAGGCAGGCTAGGAATGCTGGAAGGTCTACTCACACAAGGGTTTTCGAGAATCTGGCACTGGCACTCTGAAGGAGGCAGGCTTAAATAGTGCCAAACACAGGTGCCAGTAATCAGGGAATAGAGCAGGCACCATCCTGACTACTGAGAAAGACTACAGCAGACAGCCATGGGAACCAATCACTGCAGGAACAGTAAGCATGACAGTAAAATGATTAATAAAGAAATAAAATCCATCATCTCATTCTTTCTAAATGTGTGGCTGAAGAGGGCGTTGCTGTAGCAAGACGAGACAAAGAAAGGTGTAAAATCTTCTAATTTGCAAGATGGTCTGGGCAGGATTCTCCATCATCTATTAACTGCCAACTGCTTTGTGAAACCTGTTTAGAAAGGATTAGTGAGAGTAAAATTCTCCAGAAAATGGCAGAGATGTTACTCCCTCATGAAATCCCTGTTCACTGGTTAACGACAATAAACCCTGACAGCTTCATGTCTTCATCCAAGTGAAATATGTTGGAATTGCAAGAATTTTCTAACTTAGTTTCAGACACGTTCATTCAGAACTTTGTGGTTGGGAGTAACTGATGCCGTTTACAGGTTACAGGGCATGAAAAGCATGTCTTTGTTTATGAATCATTCCTGACATTACATCATAACCGTTCAGGCAAAGAGAATGACTCACATTTCTAAACTCAGCTTACTCAATGTGCTGTAGGCTGTTGCCTTAAAGCATTTTTAAATCACATAAACTTACCTAACAGAATACTTGTCTTATGTCGGCACTGCGCTGTCACAGTCACATACATTTATCATTAATCCAATAACTCATTCAAAAAATCTAGTAACAATGTCAGAGACATCTTGATAATTTTCTTTATTTTTTTCTTAACTCTTTATAATTTTAAACATTATGGTGCTGTGCGCTAGTAAGTTTAAACATGTCCTAGCTCTTGTAAAAGGGAGCCACCTGTATTAATAAATGATTTAGCTCCTCTTTTATGCAAGAAGTTGCTCATCATGTTTCATATGATCCTATAGAATAAAGGTGTCGTGCTAATTTGCAACAGCTTTTCTTCATCAGTTTCCTTGGAATTTCTTTAACGTTTTCTTGTGAAAGGCAGTTAGGCTGATGACGGTTAACTCTGTGAATTTCTCTGGAACATTTCCTTTTTTTGTCTACTCCAAGGATTGTTTGACAAATCTATGTATAAATAATTAAATGAAGTAACTTCACATATTTTTTTACTATATTCACAACGTGTAAAAAAAAAAAATGTAAGTTTTGTGACTTGGAAACATGCAAACATAAAATAATCTCAGCAGAACAAAGGTGTGTCTACAGAACTGCTGTCATAAACCGTGTTGATTGATAAACGGCCACACAAATACAGCAGTTAATGTCTCAAGACTCAAGAAGATGTGTAGAAGGCGTAAAGTGGATCTATCTATTACTCTGGTGCCATAATATAAAGAACAGAAAAGAATAGACAACTTTACTGAATCTGTGTAAAACAATTCTGTCATTTTTATTTGTTGTTGTTATAATCACTAATGTGACACTTATTAATGCCTTTAATAATTTCTACAAAATAAACAGATCTGTTTCTTTTACTTTTGCAGATTGTCATAACATGTAGGTATTTTTAAATAGTAGCTATTATCCTCCTTCTACCTAGGGACATAAAAATATATCATTCAGAGGTGAAGTGGTCTTAAAAACGCAGATGACCAAAAGAAGACTCCGTCTAAAATATCAAACATCTACAGTGGATGCAAAAATTAAATGTTTTAAACAACTGGATCTGTGAGACGTAATGCTGGAGAGGGACCTGAATTCATCTTGTCACCTCACACAGTGAAAAGCATAATAAAAGCCTGTCAAATGTTTGAGAAAAGTTTTAGGTCCTACTGGAGGGATTGAAAAAGGGGGGGTCATTACCATATGATATTAATGTCCATACATTCCCCGCGCTCAAGTATCATTCCAACGCCCACTTGGTGTTACCAAACCAGACTGAGGATTTCACTGGATCGCCCTGGTTCCTCCAGCTGTCATCGGACCACCTACCACCCCGCCGCTGCTCGGGCCCCTCATGGATTCCACCTGCCCGCCCAACGGCCGCTCTGCCACCTACTGCCATTTCGGGAGCTCACTCACTGGGTCCGTCTCTCCACTCCACTCCCTCCGGCTAGGTCGCAGTGCTCGGTGGTAAGCCTAGGTCCGTTATTCACATTTCCCTGCTCTCTGCATAAAACCGAACTCTCTCCCTCTCACCCACAGATCGCTCGAGCCGGTCCTCGCGTCTTTTCCCCAGCGCTGCCTACTGTGGGTTATCCATGCAGTCAACCCCTGTTAAACCGTATATTGGATAAACATCTTAAACTGCTCTGTGCCTCTCGAGTGTATTCTACATGTGGGTTAGACAACTCAAAACCATGACAAGGGGGAAGGGTGAAATTTTACAGCTCAGGCACTTTGACAATTCCTTATATATCTGGACCCAGAACCTCTGAACAGGTGTACACAACGATAGTGCATGAATAAAATTGTCAGGATTATTGCCTGTGCACTATGGACAGAGTCTTCTGTAGAGTCTTTATGCTGATAAGGGGGTTGGGGGGTATCTTTCCAAAGAAATTTAGAGATGGAGAAGTCCAGATATTTAAAACAGTCAAATGAAGGTTTATTGTGATCATTGAGAATAAGTAATTCATCCATCCATCCTTTTTCTTACTCGCTTTATCCCTCATGGGGTCGCGAGGGGTGCTGGTGCCTATCTCCAGCATTTCAATGAGCGAGAGGCGGTGTACACCCTGGACAGGTTGTCAGTCTGTCGCAGGTATAAGTAAGTAATTCTAATTAAAATTATTTTAATTGAAACAATCCTTCACGTTAGTGAGATTGGTTAAGATTTCCATCTGCCAGATCATCTTCTTTCTTCTTTAAAAGCGGGATTCGGTTAAGTTTTGTTAAATCTACCAAATTAAACGACAATGTAATACCCAAATATTTATAACTCCCTGACTGTAGTTGTAAATCTGGGCAATTCTGTAAAGTGCAGTTAATTGGCAGTATTGTAGATTTTGACCAATTTATAGAGTAATCTCACACTTTTGAGAAAGATTCTAGCTATCAAATAACTTGAGAGAGAGTGTTGGAGTACTGAAGATAGAGTAATACATCATCTGCATAAAGACTACTTCTATGGTAGATTTCCAATCATTTTATATGTTAAATAACATTTGTTTGTCTATAACAATAACAATTGTTGTGAGGGGGAAGTGACCATCCTTGCCTAGTGCCCCTCTGGAGACAAAAGCTGGAAAATGTTTCGTTATTTCTCCTGATACATGCTGTTGAGAAACTGTATAAAATATTTAACAAATTTATCAAAACGTTCCCAAACTAAATTTAATCAGCAAATACTGCTCTTTAAGAAGTAGTCCAAATGAAAGTCACAATTTTGAAAAGACATTTGAAAAGAAAGTATCTTCCTTATTATTAGGATGAAGAGATTGAAATGCATCTCAACAACCATAATCACTCCTGTATGTTTGACTATATTTAATGATTGCCAGCTGTGGTGAGTCCTTGCTATATTCAACATATCTATTCCTCATTTAAACAAAAGTTGAGGTCGCCCCCAATAAATGGAGAGCAATCCAGGTGTTTTGAAAGTGTATGGAAATGTTTGTGAAATAAGGAGGGGTCATCAACGTTTTGGCCATATATACTGATAGCTTTTGGTGATGAACATAGTTTTCTATTATTATGAATCTACCCTATGATCTATAATTTTGTCTAATATTGTAAAACTAACGTTTTTGTGGATCAAAATTGCTACTCCTCTTTGTCTAGTGTTATAGCAGGCTGCAAACACATTAGGGAACTCAGGTAAGTTAAGATGATTTACAGTTGTAGCTGATTTATGAATGTTTTTGCAAAAAGACAACATCTGTCTTTAATCTTTTAATCTAGTTAAAAATCTTCAACTTTTTTATTTGGTGCAGCTCCATGCACATTCCATGTCACAAACCTTAGATTCACCATAGGTATGAGTGGAAAGCAGAAGTTGGAAAGTGCATGTCCCTATGGAAATAGACATACATAGACCTAGATGACATCAGATAAAGTGTGTGTGGTTGTCTGATCAACAGGAAAGCAGCAGATGAATAAGATAAAGCAAGACAGATAATTAAGAAGATGCAGATTGTAAGAACAAATTACATTCAATGACTAGTTTCCTTTGGAAACATTGATGCTGAAATTTGTTCCTTGCAGCTCTCCTCCACGACTTACGACCTGCTCTTTTTGTTTGTGATCAGCTGAGGCCTGGTTTTATTGGGTGTCTTATCTCTCAGCCAATGAATGTGGTAGAAATCGATGTGTTTTACCTCATCAATCGGGATTTTCAGCAGCTGCCGTAAGAACTCACAGATTATTTCCTCTGCATCTTCCTCTTGCTGCTCCGGGATACTGGCAAAGACCAGGTTATCTCTCATACTTCGGGTGTGAATGTCCAGAATGGATTCCTTCATCTTGCTATTTTCACTGGATAGTTGAATTATCCCGTTGGTGAGCTTCCTGACTTTATCCCTCAGCCATTCATTCTGGGCTTTGACGGAAGCTAGTTGTTCCTGGCTCTGTTTCATCGACTCCTCAGGGCTTGAAATTCCTTGTGTAGAACTTCTACTAAGGCAAGATGGGCAGTCAGGCTAGTTAGCTTTTTATCTATGGATTCCAGAACGTTGCTGTATCTGGAGATGTAGTGGAAACAGCACTGGTTGAACTGGAACAGGACTGTTTGGTTGATGGTGTGTTTGTGGTTGTGGTACTTTTCAGCCTCCCAATTACAATGCTTTCAAAACACTCATCCATGTAACTCGCAAGGCTGGTCAAGGTCAAGGATATATAAAGCAATTAACCATTACAATTACAGGTCCATCTCAAAATATTAGCATATTGTGATAAAGTTCATTATTTTCCATAATGTAATGATAAAACTTGAACATTCATATATTTTAGATTCATTGCACACTAACTGAAATATTTCAGGTCTTTTATTGTCTTAATACGGATGATTTTGACATACAGCTCATGAAAACCCCAAATTCCTATCTCACAAAATTAGCATATTTCATCCGACCAATAAAAGAAAAGTGTTCTTAATACAAAAAAACTCAACCTTCAAATAATTATGTACAGTTATGCACTCACTACTTGGTCGGGAATCATTTTGCAGTGCCACTGCTGAGGTGTTATGGAGGCCCAGGATGCTTCAATAGCAGCCTTTAGCTCATCCAGAGTGTTGGGTCTTGTGTCTCTCAACTTTCTCTTCACAATATCCCACAGATTCTCTATGGGGTTCAGGTCAGGAGAGTTGGCAGGCCGATTGAGCTCAGTGATACCATGGTCAGTAAACCATTTACCAGTGGCTTTGGCACTGTGAGCAGGTGCCAGGTCATGCTGAAAAATGAAATCTTCATCTCCATAAAGCTTTTCAGCAGATGGAAGCATGAAGTGCTCCAAAATCTCCTGATAGATAGCTGCATTGACCCTGCCCTTGATAAAACACAGTGGACCAACACCAGCAGCTGACATGGCACCCAAGACCATCACTGACTGTAGGTACTTGACACTGGACTTCTGGCATTTTGGCATTTCCTTCTCCCCAGTCTTCCTCCAGACTCTGGCACCTTGATTTCCAAATGACATGCAAAATTTGCTTTCATCCGAAAAAAGTACTTTGGACCACTGAGCAACAGTCCAGTGTTGCCAACTCAGCGACTTTGTCGCTATATTTAGCGACTTTTCAGACCCCTCCAGCGACTTTTTTTCAAAAAAGCGACTAGCGACAAATCTAGCGACTTTTCTGGTGTCACTGGCGAATTTTGGAGACTCTTACGTGAAAGCACGTATCGTTCCTACTCTTGTCCTCCAGCGGCAGGTACTGCCGTGGGGCACCTCCCCCCTCCCAACCCCGTCCTCCCGCTCCCGCAGGAGTCCCTCTCAGCGCTGCAGACAGAGCCACAGCATGTTTACCCTCAGCGTCCAGACTGCAAATGAAGCGCACATGCGCCGGGATTGACGGCGGAGGTTGATCATAAATAACTGAATTTGAAATATTTTATCTTAAATAAATAAATGGATTTGATTCACACAGCCACATGTTCGTGTTTTACCGTGATTTGTAGGCTCCTTGGTGGACCACAAGGGAAAAAAGAAAACGTTAAAAAAAAGTTGGAAAAAAAATTGTGTAACTCCGCCATAGTGTCTCTTTATGGTTAATTTTGCCGGTCTCAAACCCGGGTAAAGGAGGAGGGTTAGTATTGTCATAAAATAAACATTAATAAAAAATAAAAGTAAAATAAATAATAATAATAATAAATAAATAAACATTAATGGACAGAAAAAAGTAGCTCTATATATATTCTGAGTGTTTTTACTCACTTTTTGTCTCTCTAACAACGTTATTTGTCCCACAGCGTCAATAACATGCACATCACATCATGTGGCAGATTATGCAAATTAGGCGATGACGTCATTCAGCGACTTCTAGCGACTTTTAGCGCAGCCAATAGCTACTTTCCTTACTGAGGAGTTGGCAACACTGCAACAGTCCAGTGCTGCTTCTCTGTAGCCCAGGTCAGGCGCCTCTGCCGCTGTTTCTGGTTCAAAAGTGGCTTGACCTGGGGAATGCAGCACCTGTAGCCCATTTCCTGCACATGCCTGTGCACGGTGGCTCTGGGTGTTTCTACTCCAGACTCAGTCCACTGCTTCCGCAGGTCCCCCAAGGTCTGGAATCAGCCCTTCTCCACAATCTTCCTCAGGGTCCGGTCACCTCTTCTCGTTGTGCAGCGTTTTCTGCCTCACTCTTTCCTTCCCACAGACTTCCCACTGAGGTGCCTCGATACAGCACTCTGGGAACAGCCTATTTGTTCAGAAATATCTTTCTGTGTCATACCCTCTTGCTTGAGGGTGTCAATGATGGCCTTCTGGACAGCAGTCAGGTCGGCAGTCTTACCCATGATTGGGGTTTTGAGTGATGAACCAGGCTGGGAGTTTTAAAGGCCTCGTGAATCTTTTGCAGGTGTTTAGAGTTAATTTGTTTATTCAGATGATTAGGTTCGTAGCTCGTTTAGAGACCCTTTTCATGATATGCTAATTTTGTGAGATAGGAATTTTGGGTTTTCATGAGCTGAATGCCAAAATCATCCGTATTAAGACAATAAAAGACCTGAAATATTTCAGTTAGTGTGCAATGAATCTAAAATATATGAATGTTCAAGTTGTATCATTACATTATGAAAAATAATGAACTTTATCACAATACGCTAATATTTTGAGATGGACCTGTAATTGTAATGGTTAATTGCTTTATTTATCTAAACCTTTTGTTACACAGTCTGAAATCTGTGATGTTATGTGTAAGTGTTTGAATGTACAGAAAGTTTATGATCCCTGCAATTTTAATCATGCTGCTTCTCAGGCCACACCTATAGTTTTATGGAAAGGCAGGCAGGTCCGTTGGATGTCAGATCAGTTGTGAAACATTATTGCTCAATTTCCAGAGAAACATTATTTCAACATAATTTTGCAGGTGGAGATAACATATTTGCTAGCAGAAGTTTTGGTACATTTTCAAAATATGTATTTGTGTAGCATAACCGCTGGAAAAATTTTGATTTCTAAAAAAGTGACTTGTATTCTGTTTTGTTTAATGCATAATTTAGAGAAACATGACGACGTCAGAATATGACAGCTTTGGCTGTACTGTTCTTTTAAGTTTTTCATTCACTTGATAATGGACTGACAATTGGTGCTGGAGCAGTGTTGAAAGAAAAAGCATGGCAAGAAGTTTGCTTCACTTCTCTCCAACATGGAGCACAATATATGCTGCCCATGGTGAATGATAATGCTACTCATGGCTAGTTTCACCAAAAGAAAGTACCTTTATAGTCCCTAAGATGAAGAATTTACCTCTGTTTTTAACCCATCCCTTTGTGTGTAATGTGTTACTACACTGAGTGGTGCATGGGGAGCAATCTGTGTTCAAGAAGTTTGTTTAGAGAACCATGGTGGCCGTTTGTGGGGGTCAAACCAGGTTCTTGCAGCCTTTCAAGAACAGAAACATGCTGCTTTAACCACTGAGCTATCATTCCCCCAGGAGAGGATCTGTTCTTGACTAACGAAGCGGTGAAGGTCTGTTACTACCACCACTGATGAAAACACCTGGAGCAGACATCCACGCAAAGCAAGAGAAAGTCCATGCGCTACACCACAGTGGAGTGCAGAGTCCTAAAGGTCTCCGGTCGCCCCTGACCTTACACTTTATCTATTGTGTGGGGCTGTAAAAGTAATGCAGCTAATAACTCTGCTAATAAATCCAGTAACCTGTCACAACTCATATGAAAAAAATATGATCAAGTTGCAGCAATGTCAGGGGTGAGATGTCTGTTTCTGAAGGCAGCACAAAGCTGACTAAAATGGACGCACTTGTGTGAAGTAATCCAGCCAGATTTCAAAATGTTGGAGCATGATGGCAAGCTATTTTGGTGTAGTCAAGTAAAATGAAAATGTTTCATGCTGAAAGTATTTAAATTATAATTTTTATGAATAATGAAAAATTAACATGCATCTTTGATCAGAGACACCAGTTTATGTGTGTATGTGTTTTTTAGTCATTCAGATGACAGCAGATTAAAAAAGACAATGAGGATATGACGATATGATGATGGAATAAAACCAGAGAACAGACACAGGAAAATCAGTCTCATGTTGGTGTGGACGAGAAATTTAATGAGCAAACAATTCAAAAAATTTAAATACACAGTTGGGACACAAATGAAAAAGCTTAACTCAGAGAACTAACCCTAAACCTAAACCTAACCAGTATCAGTACATACATAACGCCTAAGCTTCCCATAAATCTAATTGACACTTTAGTCGTAAACCTAATGCCTAGCCCAAGAAAAACATCCTTAGTTTAGTAGTAAAACGTGCTAAAAATGTTCTTGCTCAAGTACACACACAACATAACACCATCCTTTTCCAATGAATATTGAGCAACTTTACAAAACCTGATTGATCACTTTCTTGCTTTTCCGCCCTCTTTCAGGTATATAAGAGGATGGGTTTATTTCACAGAAATGAATTCTGGGTCCTTGCTTCTGAAAAACCGCAGACCGGTAAGAAATATTTCTTCTGTCACAATTGTCAGTCTTTGTAATTAGAGAGAAACATACGTCCCATAAAATAAGAGGTTATAATAGTTGTTTAAAAGCTTTCATAATTTTAAACTATGAAATTAAAAATTTTATTCAGCAAAAAGATGTTTTAGTTTCTACACATTTTTGTCACAGAACAATTTGAATTGTGCAAAATGTTAACATAGAAAACATATTTACTAATCTTATTCAGATGTTTAAAAACATTTTAGATACATGTTGCAAGTTAAATGGAATAGCAATATACCAGGTAAACATATTTCCTAAACAGACAAAAATAAAAATATTAAATTCAAAAAAAGCTTTATTTTAACTCTGCACTGTAGGCTTATCTGTCTAATATTTGTATCAATGTGTTTATCCATCAGAAAGGACCTGCAACCCGACAAAACAATGAACCAAATTAAAATAAAACAGCATTTCTGTGAGTATTTTATTCATCAAATATTTTTTTTAAAACATGTTTAATTTAGCAGCAGTGTTTAAAGTCCTCTAAAGTCCAGATAAATGAGGAGTGTGGTGTGTTGTTGAAAAAAATTGTTCATGCGAAAAATCTGAGAAAAGTAACATGCAGAACAATTGTTTATAAGCAGTATATCTATGTAAATTCAAAAGGAATTAGTATCAGATGGTGAAAATTAGAAGCTAACCAGAGAGAAAGCTTAGGCTGACCAGTGTGGGGACAAGGTTCGAGAAGCACTCAGAAAGGTGCTGAGGAAGAATGTTGTGAAGAATGGTGTGAAGGAAACGGGGTCACCTGTAGGCATGTACAAGCCAATTACCCCCTGAAATGGTAAATGGCTTCCATTTAAACCTCCAAAGCGAGTCACACTATGGTTTTAGTCATTCACCCATTCACACACACCTTCACACCTTGGTGAGCTATGTAAGTAGCTACAGCTGCCCTGGGGCAGACTGACAGAGGCAAGGCTGCCACACAACACCGCCACCGGGCCCTCTGACTACCCCCAGCAGGCAATGCGGGTGAAGTGTCTCGCCTGAGGACACAACGATGGAGACAGAGGAGGGGATCGAATCTCAACCAGCGACCAGCCAATTACAGGACGAACTCCCTAACCTCTGCGCCATTGTCGCTGCTGAAGGAAAGCAGTCAGAATATACAACAGACTGTACAACTGAAATTATTTTACTTTAGTAGATGGATGGATAGATCATCACTTCACTCACTGCAGGTGAAAAATACACTGATATGCTAACAAATGCTTGTGACTTATTTTGTTCTTTGTACCTCCAGTTGCCTTCGGCTTGTTGCTGCTGCTGCTGACTCTGCAACAAAGTCACTCTTCTTCTTCTGCCCGCCGAACATTGGAGCAATGTTTAAATGATACAGACTACACGGAAATGTTCAACATACTAGAAAACGGGCTCCCAAAGACACAAACACCGTCTCGTTTCGTTATTGTTGGGGCTGGCATGGCCGGACTCACTGCTGCCAAACTGCTGCAAGATGCTGGACATAAGGTACGAGCGACACAAGAACTCATTTTATTTTGTGGTTTTTGGGACAAATTCTGGGATTTGTTGTCACAGCGACATAATAACTTAGAAATTTTCCCATGATTAGTTATAAGCAGCATTTAATGATTTGCTTTGTAATTTCTAAATAAGGTCACCATAGTGGAGGCGACTGAGCGAGTTGGAGGACGGGTGTTGACCCACAGGAACGAAGAAGAGGGCTGGTATGTCGACTTGGGGGCCATGAGGATTCCATCTTCTCATCAGTGAGTAAAAATGCTTTCAGACATATTATGTTTCCAACTGACTGCATCAAAACCTGTTGATATATTGGTTTAATGAAGTACTTAGAAATACAATTTCAGATTGAGGCTAAAGTCACCATAATTAAATCTTTTAACAGCATTCTCCGCCGGTTAATAGACCAACTGAATACTCCCACAACTGAATACTCCCACAACTCCCCATATTTACTTGAATCGCTTCAACATGACTGATGAAAACACCTATTACCTGGTAAATGGGAAGAAGCACAGGACTTCTGAAGTAAATAAAAAACCTGCCATCCTGGCTTACAATCTACCCTCTGATGAGAAGCACAAATCAGCCAGTGATCTGCTGGAGGAAGCTTTGACGGAGGTAAATGAAAGGACACTATGCACCCAGTGCTTTTTGATAAACGATTCTGATTTTTACAAGATCACAAAACAGTTCCGACTATTTCTATGTTTTGTGGATCTTCTTTCACATGTTGGTCGGGCACGGGTTAAATCTGTTAAATTTATCTTAAACCATATTCTGCATCCTGTAGGTGAGGTGTGTGGTGAAAAGCAAAGGGTGTGTTGCAGCACTGAAGAGGTTTGATGGCTATTCTGTAAAGGCAAGTTTTATTTTGTTTAATCCAGAATTAGGAAGTAGCACAAAACTGATTGTATTTATTCATTCATTCATTTGTGTTGTATTCTTCTCTTAATTATCCTAATATATTTTTATATGGACAGTAAAAACTAAGAGTTTTTTCTCAACAGCAATATCTGCATGAACAGTTGAGTTCAGAGGCAATCAGGATGATCGGCGACATACTGAATGAAAACAGCATCATGGACAAGGCTCTGACTGAGATGATTTACCTCGAGAATGATGTCAGCGACAGTGTGTCGTAAGATAAAAAATATATATTTTATATGTGACAAAGTACATATTGATGTCATATTCCCTTAGGTACCCATGTACCAGAGGTCTTAACAAATGATTTGTTTAAGGGATGAGAGTGTGCAGAGTACTGCTTTTATAAGGTACCAATAAAGACCAGTTATCCATCAGTGGTGAGGAGAATTGGCTGTATTCTAGCTGTCTTCCTCAGAGATCCAATTAAATTATGCTGTCATAGATTATTGTCAGATTTTTTTGCCAGGTCAAAAAATATCTATGCTATGAGAGTCACATCTTACATTGAACATCATTGAAATTACCTGAAATTTTATGCAAGATCTGCGCAGTTGCAGCAATGACCCCATGATAACTAAAATTCTTACTACACTGATGAAGAGTCATCCACCTTGGTATGATGATATAATTGCTAGAAGGGTTAGAAGTTGAAAGTTTTACTCCTGATTAATTCTGCCATCATAGACATTTGACAGCTAGTGATCGCTCATGGTCAACACAAAAGGAAAATGGCAGCAGAATATGGCACACTTTGCACTTTCCATCCCTATACACAGAGAAAACATACAAAACGGGGTTGTGTCTAAAAAAAATCTGCTCTGAAATAAAATGTGGTTTTAGATACGTAGGGTTAGAGTTTTTCTAAGAAAAAGGTGGGTAGGTTATGTTGGACTAAACGCCTATTTTTTAATGTCTGCTACAAAAACCAGCAAGCAAAATATTCACTAATATTCTTAGCAAATTATGAAAAAAATATTAACTCTAGAAATACTCACCCTTTGCTTGCAACATAGCAGGTGTCGCAACATCGCAAGACGTCATTGAAATAGACCTCGATTGGAATCAAACAATTAAAATTTAGTCACTAATCAAATTTCTCCTTTAATGCCATGTAGTGGCCTTCCTGCAATAATTGACTGGGTTTTAGGAGGGTTCAAGAAGATAAAAAAATCTATGTCAAAGGCTTTTGAAACAAGTTTTCTGATGAATCACTGCTGCAGTATAGTTACATTCTTATCAACCCCCTTCTGCCTTTAAATTTATATATTAAACAACTTAGAAATGTCGCCCTCCATTATTTCTCAGTTCTTTGGCATCGTCAAACAATGCAAAAGTATTGTGGAGTGAACTTTGTATAAAGATAAAAGAAGAACTTGTTTTAAATTTTCCTTTAGGCAAGTTTATTTGTTGCACATTTTATTAACAAGACAGTTCATGAACAGAACAAAAGAAAACTTTACAGAGGAAAGCAGACAGCAGGGGAACAGTACTAGCAGGTTAAGATATGAGACAAGTTGAGACAAACATTTAAAGTTAACTCTAGACTAAAAGGTTTTTAACCTTGATTTGAAGAAACGTTTACAGTCATCCAGAAGTTTGTTCCAGATCAGTGGAGCATAGGAACTAAATGCTGCTTCTCCATGTCTGGTTCTGGTTCTGGTTCTGTAGAGTAGGCTGGAGCCAGAAGACCTGAGTGGTCTGGTGGGTTGATGCACTGATAACAAGTCTGTGATGTATTTAGGTGCTAAGCCATTCAGGGATTTATAGACTAACAGAAGTATTTTAAAGTCTATTCTCTGAGATACAGGGAGCCAGTGGAAGGACTTCAGAACCGGGTCCATGTTCTCTACTTTCTTAGTCTTAGTGAGGACGCGGGCAGCAGTGTTCTAGATCAGCTGCTTTAACTATTTTCTAAGCATAAAGGACAAATACATCTTGGTTGTAGTAATAACCTGAGTGATTCAGGTCTAAATAAGTCATATGTAGGTAGATAATGTTGGTGATCACACACATCTAGATGTTCTTTCTTCTCTGAACTTAACTGTGAGCTCTGAACAGTTATCTTCTGGAAAGTTTACCCATAAATCTAATTTTTGTACCAACTCAGTCATAATGTACCATTAAGGTCAATGATACATATGAAGAGTTGAAATTTGCCATGGTTAATCAAACATTTGTTGGCTTGAATGCATCCAAATCTGCTCAAATCTTTTCTGAATGATTGTTCATGTTTACATTTAGAGGGCAAAATCCCTACAAAGAAAGTAAAAGAAACCCACTGAACACAATTAGTAACAATTAATATTTTTCTTTAATCTCCAGATACGATGAAGTGACTGGTGGGACGGATCTGATCCCCACAGCTTTGTTCAAAACCCTTAACAATACCAACAGCATTTTCAACGCTAAAGTCAAGAAGATCAGGCAGTCAGAAAAAACAGTAACAGTGTCGTATCAGCTTGAAAACGGACAAAGCAGCCTCGAGAGCATCGAAGCTGATGCTGTTCTGGTCACATCCTCTGCCAAAGCAACTCTCTTTATTGATTTTGAACCACCTCTCTCAACGCCCAAAATGGAGGCTCTGAGGTACATCCACTATGGAAGCTCCACCAAAGTTGTCCTCACCTTCAGCGAGAGATTCTGGGAGAAAGATGGCATCTATGGAGGAAAAAGCATCACAGACCGGCCATCTCGATTCATCTACTACCCCAGTCACGGATTCCCAGGAAACAAAACGATTGGCGTCCTCCTGGCTTCCTACACCTGGGCTGAAGACTCCCGCAACTTTGTGGGTTTGACAGATGAAGAACTGAAAGAGGTTATTCTGAAAGACCTGACATTGATCCACGGCGAGAAGGTCAAGTCTCTCTGCACGGGCGTGCTGGTGAAGAAGTGGAGTCTGGACCCTCACAGCATGGGTGCCTTCGCTCTCTTTACACCCTATCAGCACGTGGAGTACGCCAAGGTGCTCTTCAAGAGCGAGGGCCGGATTCATTTTGCTGGTGAGCACACAGCGTTCCCTCACGCTTGGATCGAGACGGCTATGAAATCTGCAATCAGGGCCGCTAAGAACATGACAAAGAAGAAACTAAGTCCTGCGGATACAGACACGGCCAGAGATGAGCTGTGAGGTCTTTAACCTTGTATCAGTTGCTGTTTTTGGGAACTTTTTTTATTTTTTATTAATGATTTTTAACTGAAACCTTTTCACCATCATTACCTCTGTATGTTTTAAACTAGTTTAAATGTTGGTGGTTTTCACAACCCGAATGGCTCCAGATTTTTGGTCCAAGACACTGATGGCATAAAGTCATTAAGCAGTTAAGAGTTTAGATTAAAACATCTTTAACAAAATTATAAATTGCTTTGTTGTTTTAGTCACATTTAATAAATAAGAACTATAATGGTCAAAATTTTCTGTAGTATGTGTCCTTAAATAAGTTTTTCCTTTCTCATCTTTATTGTTTTATATTTTTGACTTTGATACTGTCTTTTTCAAGATTCAAAGATCCCATTAACAAAAGAATCCTTGCAACATTGTTCTGAGTTTCTGCATTTAAAAAAATTATTAAAAAAAATTCATGAGTGAAGTATGACTCTTTCTTATTTATGGAGCAGGATCAACTGCTGTAGTTCCACTAGACACGTTAAATAATTGTGATGTGCTTAGATGCATTTAGTCTGAATTGGGTTTCTCACCTGAACAGAACAGACAAAGTGCCACTCAAAAGGTTTATTCATCTTAAGCCTTTACTTATTTTGTCATTTCCCAACCACAGGCTTTATATATATATAAACGAATGGGTTTACCTAAACTATGTGGAGCAAAAGTGTAGATAAACCCATGGTGCATCTGGAGAACCTGAAGATTCACTATTTATGTGGGAGAATGTGTAGTTAGAACAACAGTTAGTTGTCTGTTAGTTGTTCTAATAATCAGATTTTCTGAATAAGTACTGCTTTGGCTTTGTACTTGGTACTTACAAACTCACAAAAAGATTGCGTGGAACAAGCTACTTTGGTTTTATGAACTTTTTGATACATGCTTACCACGAGGTGAAGTGGGAGGCTTGTCACCCTGAACAAACCATAAACATAATGAGACATTGGTGGCAGAATCGGCGTGGGGTGGGGGTGCTTCATCTGCGAACGACTCTGTACTGGGGCAGATGTTAACCTACCAGCAGGACAACAACCGTGAGCATAAAGCCAGGACTGCAAAGAACAATCCTGGCTTGGCTACAATGGACAAAAGCATTAGTATTTATTAAATTCAGTTCTATCAACTCATCCAGGGAGATTGGTCAAAATGTTTCCTCTCTAAGGAAAAGCAGCAGATTGCATGAAGTCTTGACAAGCAGCACTCAGTCCTACACAGTGGACAGTCGTCTGCATTGTTGATGGCTTTGCAGCAATCCCTCATACTGAGCATGCATGAAGCTACTTTGGTTTCATGAACTTTTTGATACATGCATACCATATTGTTGTTAACCGTTCCTGCTCAGTCTTCTGACCGTGGTCGGAGGACACAGGGGAGTTCTTCCTCCAGGGCTGAAGTGGACTTTACTTCGGGGTTATCTCCGTCATACGTCTTGCACATGAACCAAGCGGTGGCACGAATATGGTGGGAAGTCAACTTTTTAATAGGGCCAGCCAAGTGCAGTCGACAACTGCACAAACTTTTCCTTTACCGCTGCACCGGTCGTCCCACACACCGTCTCTTCTTCGCTCCCCCAGCATTTCTGTTCATGCAGCACACAGCGCCCCCCTCCATACAAAAGCATTTGTATTTATTAAAGTCAGTTAATTTTTTTCAAAGCCCTAATTTTTTCTCACTCCATGTTTCACTCCTCCCTGCCACCCGTCAGCAATCTTGTGTCGCCTCCGGGCGGTCAGCCAGAGATCTTGCCATGCCGGGGTCCGCCTCTGGGCCGTCCGTGTGAGTTTTTGGTTCCCTCTGTCTGGGTTGTTTTTGTTTTTTGACTTTGGTTTGGTCAAGTCTGTTCCTGCCTTCATCACCTGGTCAGCCTGTCTCTGTCTGCCATCCACCATCACTAGTTGTCATTGTCTTCTCCTTCCCGCCATCACTCCATTCCTCTGAATAAACCTTTGTAACGTACTCCATGTTCGGCTTGAATACCAGGCTCTCAGATCCATTTATTACACGTACAATTATCATTAAACTCTTTAAAATGTTTTTCAGTAATATTTACTTTTACGTTTTCTTTTTTCATGCTGTATTTAATCTCAATGTATCTCTTCATAACAAAGGACACCGAATATTTTCTCGTAATCTTTCTTCCTGTCTGCAGCAACATCAGAAGCTTCATAAATGTTTTTTTTTACAAGAATTGTTGTCAAAATATTGTCTTGTCAACGAGCTGAGGTATAGCCCAGTTCTCCGAGTAATTAGGAGCATGCAAGAGAAGAGGGTGGGCTGATGATGATGTTGCATTTTACAGAAAATACAGAAATTTACATTTTGATCATGTCTGGTCAGAGCTCTTTTTTTTTTACCAAACTGTGTGAAATACATTAGTAGTAGCAAACACAGTGAACGCATCCAAGTAGACCCTTACTTTATGATTTTGGTTTGTAAATTAAATAAATAAATAAAAATACCAATTTTTATTTAACATTAATCTCACAATTATGCAGTTTTGTGTTTGTCTCTCACAAAAAATCCCAGTCAAATGCACTAGGCTGAAAGCAGTTTAAATGTTAAAATTTAATTCATACTTTTACAAGGCTCTGTAAAGTTTCACAATTGTTACTAATTGTTTAAAACAAAAGATGACTCTTTTATTTTAGGGAACTCATTCACTTATTAATTAAAATAACATTTTATGTTGTTTTTTGGAACCTTTTTTCAATAAAAAAGGGGAAATCTTGCAAAACAGATTCACTGTAATCATGTGAGGATTAAGATATTTATATGACCTATTTGATTCACTTTTGTCTGTAGTTTTTTGTCCTTTTCCTGTTGGTATTAACAATTTTAGGTCAGTGGCCTTTTTTTTTCATTCCTCAATCGAATGCTTTCCTATCTTTTCCTCCTGGAAATGGTTCTCCATATAGATTAAAAAATGTAAAGTTTCTATGCTAGTCAACCTTAAATATTAAACACTGAATAAATGTGCTTATATTGGCAGTTGCAATTTCTTGAATGTCTTGTTGGGCTTTGTGGTTTAAATTGTGTAAACTGCAACGGCATGATTCTGACACTGTGGGAAAGTTGAACTTGACAAATTGAACATGAAAGATAATTTTTTTAGGGGAAAATATTTTATTACAATGTTGCCTTTCATTACAGGTTTATCTAAGAGTGAATGAAAAATAATGTACCATTCAATATTCAGTGGACTCATAGCTGCATTCGGGATGTTACAGTATCTTAACAACAGTTTAGCTTCCACCACAGGTTAGAGTCATGGATCTCTATGGAATGGTCATCAATGCTGAATGGTGTTTTTTACACTTCCTTTAACGTGCAGCAAGCAAATAAGGGGGAAAAAAACGTAACTTCCTGTAGGAAAGCCCAAAAGTACCACAGTATGTATAAGAGTGAGTTTGTGTATTTATTTTAAAATAAGAATACAATACAAGTAGTGTATGATTTTAAAAGGTCTTAGCTTAACCACATACAATCCATGCAAATCACTGTAGAACAGAACTGAATAACTTTCCCCTTCAGCCCATTAAATGACTCCTTAACAACACAATTAGGATAAAAGCTACATTATAAAACATCTCAACCTAACCTAAAAAAACTCATGTGCATCATCTTCTAAATGATGGCGGTGACTGTAAATGACTTAAGTATTCTGTAACCATATTAGTTTGGATATGAGCCACTGCAGTGGCGCATATCTCACAGAGCTCTGAGTTTAGAGCTCATCTCTCCCTTGGTTGGAATCAGAATGCTTGCGTGCCTCTTCGTTAATATTCACAGCTGCCCGAATTGCAGATTTCATAGATGTCTCGATCCAAGCATGAGGGAAGTCCGTGTGCTCCCCGGCAAAGTGAATGCGGCCTTCGCTCCTGAAGAGCTCTGCAGCGTAGTCCACGTGTTGATAGGGTGTGAACAACGCGAAAGCACCGTGGCTGTAAGCAGACCCGGCTGCAGAAACAAATTACAGGGGGGGCATTCATTTTTTTAGGGGGGCACACTTTAAAAAGAAAAAAAAATTATATTGTATATATATATATATATATATATATATATATATATATATATATATATATATATATATATATATATATATATATGCATGCTTCAGGCTGAACAGTGGCTCTGTGACTACTGTAACGAACAAACAAATAGCAATAGTGTAGTCAGTGTTGCCAAATTAGGCAGGTTTCCAACCAATTAGGCTTTTGAACACATTGAGCTGGAAAAAAAATAGCTTATGGGCAGATAAAAAATTTCGGAAGCTTTTCATAACATTTGTTGGGCTTTTAGAAAGAATTACTAACAAAATATATCAAAATTGTCATTATCTATTTTCTAAATAAGTTGAATCTGTCCATCTGACATCATCAATGAATAATAGTTATAATGAATAATATTGTTATAATAAAACAAGAAAAGAATAATGGTTAATCAAGTGTTTGGTTAGTGTAAACGCCCAAGAGGGGTTGAGTTCTACTTATCAACTTAAAAATATTTCATGACTTGAAATGCTCCTTCCAGCTCGCTCTCTTCTTCGTTGTCACTTCTTGTAATTGTTTGGTAATCAGACCAAATTTTCATCCCGCTCTACCGACACCAACGGTGACCACAACCGAACTGCGGCGGCGACTGAAGGCTATGACTCGGTGTCCCGCCCCACTCCAGCTGTGATTGGCTAGCATGTTGCCGTCAGTTGTTGATTTGATTGGTTAAATTGTATGATTGGCACATCAAAGATAGTACTAAAAGGACTATGGCCACTCCGATGTAAAATAAAAAAAAAAAAGACAGCTTCCAGTCCAGGGCGGGCACAGCTGGCTCACAGGGCGGGCACGGCCCCCCAATGCCCGCCCATGCCGCCGGGTCTGGCTGTAAGGATCCTGACTCCACTTCTTCACCAGTATTCCGGTACAGAGGGACCGAACATGGTCACCATGGATTGCAGCCAAATCTTGCAGAACCTCCTTCAGCTCTTCATCACTGGCACCAAGAAACAGGAGCGAGTCGTCGGACCAGGTGTAGGAGGCCAGGATGACGCCGATGGTGGGGTTGCTTGGGAAACTGTAGCTCTGGTAGTAGATGAAACGAGAGGGTCGGTCTGTGACGCTCTTTCCGCCTTTGATGCCGTCATTCTACCAGAACTTTTTACGGAATGTGAGAGTGATCCTGGTGGCGCTGTCGTAGTGAACCGACCTTAATGCCACCATCTTTGGAACAGACAGGGGGGATTAAAGTCCATGTAAAGAGCAGCTTTGGCGGTAGTTGTGACCAGAGCAGCATCTGCTTGCACTTTGCTGGGCTTTTGATTTTCCTTGTAGACTACGGTAACATTGTCATTGGAATGGTCGATACCCTGAACTTTAGCGTTCAAATGAATGACAGGAGGAAGGACTTTAAGGAAAGCGTTCGGGAGAAGGTCCGATCCACCAATCACCTCAAGGTACCTTCAGATGAAAAAGATTAAGCTGTGTTATAACATGCCTTACACAGTATTGACTATTTGGATAGGTAATTAATAATAGCACATCACATTTAGACCTCAAAAACTTCATCAATGTAAAGTCTGACCATAATTCTGCCATTTTTTTGGCATCAGGGTTGTAATTAGAAATTAATCAATGAGATAAAAAACTTTCATTACTGAAACCATGTCTAGCTTTGATAAACTATTTAGCTAACCTGGCTGTGTTAAACAAACATTCCCTCAACCAGCATCAAAAATCTGCGACTGGTTAAAATGCATATAGTTTAAATAAAATTCAGCTCCATGAACAAGATATCAATCAAAACGTTTCATGGTCTTGAGCTTGAATAATCTTAAGCAGCTGTTCAGCCTTACTCGACTTTATCATTGACGTCCGCTTGGTCACGGAGCAACTCAGTCAATGCTGTGTACATGAGGCTCTGCTCATTAAGTAGGTCTCCAATCATCCTGATCGCCTCGTTGCTTAGACCTCCAACTTCTTTCAAATATTCCTGTTGGACAAAAACACTTCCATGCTTTATGCTGATTTTTTAGCAATTGAAAAACTTTTATATAGCTGCACAAAAGATGCGAAAAAGAATCTCACTAATAATTTAATCTAAAATTAACTGTACTAAATCAAAACCTTTTTAAACGCTGGGTTCATCATATATGCGTCATCATATAAAGAAATTCTGTAACAGATATGAAACAGTCATTTACTCTTTTCCATCTAGAAAGAGTTACAGCCAGAGGAGTGGAGGTACGTCATGTGACTTGGAACTGGTCAGATTGATCAAATCTTAGATGATCTTGGGGAACCCAGTGAGAATCTTATCCAACGTTAACACAGCAGGTCTTGATGCTCAATTCCAATTTTTTGCTGTAATCGGATTTTTCTTTTGAGGTGGCCGTTCTTACTATGATTAAATGTGGATGCCGTCGTACTCCTGTCTGAACAGTTCAAGGCCACAAAGCGACCCCCATGCACAGATGACATAAGGAGACGTCACAGAACAGCCGCACTGTTTACGGAAGTGATGGTGAATGTAATTGTTTCTAGAAGTGTTCAATAAAGTTTTGATAAGAAAATCACCTCAATAAAAAACATGGATACCAGCCACCATCTCTCCTTGTTTTTATTAGGAAGCTGTTGCGTAATGTGAGCTGACAACATTAAAACCACATTATAGAAAGACCAAATAAGGTAAGAAAATAGCAGCACTGCTATTGACGATGATCTTCTATGGAGTGCTAACTGCTACTACCGTGTGGTTGGAGCTAGAGGCTGATATTTTTTCAGGAATCCTGCGGGCGGGATCGGAATCAACATTAGTAAATATCACATGATTGGGACGGTACAGGATTAAATATCAATGGGGGCAGACGGGAGCGGGCGCAAACCAATAGGAGGTACAATAAACTAGAATTAAAAAATTCTCTAAATTAAAAAATGTAGGATCGACGCCAACATTTTGTAGTTTTTTCCAAGAAAACTAAACTATAATGCATGTCAAAAGAACTACACGACCCAAAAGCCAACAGTGATTCCGATCTATGTTTTCCGCCCACGTTCAAAAACAAGCAATGGAGGGAGCAACCGCTATTGGCGAACTCGACCTGGAAAAGTTGGATTTGCAACGCAAAGACAGAAGTAAGGACTTATCTATTAAACTCACAGAACTGACAGGAAAGTTCCAAATAATAACAAACTTGACAAGATTGAATGTCACGGTGTTAACATACAGTATCCTGCTTTTAAAACGTGTCTCCTGGACTTATTATCCAAGAATGTGTTTAATGTTTGATGAATGAATTGGGTCTGATAATAGACCCTAATTAGTTTGTGGATATTTCCTTGCAAATGGACAAATACTAATATGCTTGCATCATATTCAACTTTTTCTTTTTACTAAACTAAGTTTTTGAATGATTGAGGTACATTATATAATTTGTGAAAATAATGCCTTTATGCACTTTTTTGTTAATTGAGTATAGATCTCTTGCTAGGTGCATTTTTCTTTAGTTTCAACAATTTGAAACATAAAAGTAACTTCATTGTTCATAGGAAATAATTTCTTAACAAATTAGTAAAAGGCAACATTGTACATTTTGTTTATTCAACTAAGGTAGGTATGGTCTGTTTCCTTGTTTGGTACTTTTATTATTTATTATTATTCCTTTTACTTTAACTAGCCTTTACTACAGCTAAAACAGGAACTTAACTGACCCTTCATAGAAATTCAGGTTTAATGTATTGCCAGAAAACTTAACGCAGACAACAAGAATGGGAGTGGTGCAGGAGCGGGAGTCATTCTGAACAGGAGTGGAATGGGAGCGGGAGTAACCAGGAGTGGGATTGGGACGGGACACAAATTTTTTCCGTGGGAGTAGGATGGGACAGGAGTGAAAATCCACTCCCGTGTCACCCTCTAGTTGGAGCCAGGAGAGAGACAGATAAAATGTGACATGACAATTCAGACTTTGGAGGCTTTAAAAAATATCTGACACGTTTGCAAATTAGTAGCACGTATGGAAGTGGCACAAATCAGATTTTTTTTGGGGGGGGGGGGGGGGTGAAAAGATTGTATTTGAGCCACAATTCCCAGCAGTGTGAACGTAACCTTCTGCGAGAGTTTTAAATCTGAAGAAGATAAAGAGAACTTTTACAGGAAAGTGATCGATATTTTTGTTCAGAAAGAGCGCCGCATGGACTTCATTTATAAGTAGAGGTAAGACAGCGATAATTATTCATGTTTTGTTTTTGTAATGAAATGTGCGTAATGTGTGTTATATTTTTTGAATGTGTTACAAATGCAGAAATCCATCATAACTCATAAACTGTTACCAATCAAATGACAAATAATTTAGTTTTATTTTTTTTCATCAAAGAATCAATATTTTTCCATGTCTCTTGGTGAATTTATTTGGCTCAATCAGTCTCCTTCAGCACTTTGCAATGAGTCTACTCTGTAGAGTGTATATATTTGTAAATCTGACTCTAATGACGTCAGTGCCTCACCAGCTATGAACTCTTCCGCACGTCACTGGTGTTATAGTCTGTGAACTGTCCCAGATACCGATAGCACTTGCAGCCGTTAGTCTTTCATAGTGGTGGAATGTTATCAGGCGGTTCAGTTCAGTATGCTCTGTTCAAGGTCACATATGTCAAAGACTTATTTACATAACATCCAGGAGAAATTAAGATTGCAAAGGAGACAGCTTGGATAGCAGCAATTGTTTTGGGCAGGCAGACTCTTGTTGTTCTGTCTGCCTTAATGTCTCACTGGTACATCTCAGTGGCGATTCCAAAACAGCTAAATTGTGATCATTCTGCCAGGGTCCAGCTTCCAGCTTTCTCCAAGATTGTTCCCAACCTACCAGCAAGTTCAGAAACCACAGCTGTCCTGCAGTTCTACTTATACAGCATTTCAGTCTGAGTGCTGGTAGCGGACATCTAACTCACATAGATCAGACAGCCTTGACATGGGCTGAAAACAGCTGCCGACGTTTTCACAATTTCTCAATTCTCCAGGTAACTACCAGCTCACAAAAGCAGAAATCTTGTCATCATAAATCCAATTTTGAACAGATTTTTCACATACTTAACAGATAAAATTTGATTCAGAAATGGGGCCACCGTCAGTTACCTCATGTACATGGATGACATAAAGCTGTATGCTAAGAGTGAACGAGACATTGAGTCGCTGTTCCACACCACAAGGATCTACAGCAGGGACGTCGGAATGTCATTCGGTCTTGAGAAATGTGAACGGATGGTGACAATGAGAGGGATGGTAATCCCTCTCATTGTCACAGAGGGGATCGGCACAGAGGGGAGTACCTTAGAATACCACTACCAAATGGCAACCACGAAGAGGCCACAAGGAAAACAGTGACAGCCAAATATCTGTAACGAGTGAGGCAATTTCTGAGAAGGCAACTCAATGGTAAGAACAAGGTCTGGGCAATCAACTGCTATGCTTTGCCGGTAATCAGATACCCTGCTGGCATAATAAATTGGCCAAAGGAGGAAATCCAGACCACTGATATTAAGACATGAAAGCTATTCACCATGCATGCTGGATTCCACCCCAAATCCAGTATCCACAGGCTATACACTAAGTTCAAAGAAGAAAGCAGAGTCCTAGTGAGCATCAGAGCCACAATTGAATATAAAACATCCAAGCTCCAAGCCTATAACAGGGAGATGGCCCTAGGGATGAAGCGATCAGTGAATGTCTCTGACAATGGAAGCTGGAAGAGAAGGAACCATTGTGGGAGGAAAAACCCCTGAATGGAACATATCACCGACAGATAGCTGAAGTGGCTGATATGACCAAATCTTACCAATTGTTAGAGATGGCTGGACTAAAGGACAGCAATGAAGCACTGATCATGACAGCACAGGAGAAGGCCTTGAGCACCAGAGCAATAGAGGCCCAGATCTACCATACCAAGCAAGATCCCAGGTGCAGGCTATGCAAAGAGGCCCCAGAAACACGGGGCAGTAACCCCCACTCTGGATAAGTTGGCTCCCACAGATACCTGGAGAAATATCAGACATCTCAGTCCAGAAGAGCACAATCTAAGGAACAGCTAAGATCTTAAGAAGAGCCCTCAAGCTCCCATGTTGGAGAGCCACTCACCCTGCTCAGCAGTATGAGGGGTGGGTGAGAGAGCAGTTTTTATGTTTTTTGTTATTATTTGTTCATGTATGTATATAAATATTCAATTCAATTTCAATTCAATTTTATTTATTTTTATTTATATAGCGCCAAATCATGAAACATGTCATCTCAAGGCACTTTACAAAATCAAGTTCAATCATATTATACAGATTGGGTCAGATTATACAGATTGGTCAAAATGTCCTATATAAGGAAACCAGTTGATTGCATCAAAGTATATATATATATATATATATATATATATATATATATATATATATATATATATATATATATATATATATATATATATATATATATATATAGCATTGAAAAGTATATGTATTCCATCTAAATGTGGAATACATCTCTATTATATCTGATTAAACTGTTATGCCCAGCAGCACAGCAATCCAGACAAAATTTTTCAGTGTACAAAAGATAATAAGGGCCTCTTGTGGGGTGCCATAACATACTGAGATGTTGTCTTACTTTGAGAAGAAAAATAAATTTCAAATGTTTATTATAAAATTTCTCTTCCTCCTCTTTAGCTGCAATAAGGGCAAGATGTTGCTGGCAGGCCGCTTTTAACTGAACCCTGGCATTGCACAGAAATCTGAGTCATTGCTAGTTGCTTCTTTTGAAAAAGGTCGCTGGAAGGGTCCGAAAAGTCGCTAAATATAGCAGGAAATTTTCTAAATTGGCAGCGAGATAAACAAACTGCAGTGACCAGGTGCTTCCTCAGAATAGACGTGTTCCTGCCGCTGGCGTTGCACTTCACCTCACAAATATTGCAGCGAGCGTGATCTGCAGCGCATTTTGAAAAGCGGAGCCATACTTTCGCCATGCTTCATGCTTACTTTCTTTACTGGACCAGCGGCTACTGACGTCATTACACTGCGTATAATGATGTCTTCACGTTCACGCTCACTCTTCCACTCCCTCAGTGTCGTGGTACCGAAACAAGGTGCCGTTTGATCTTACGTGAATCGGTACTCGGTAGTACCAACAGGATTCAGTCGGTGCCTATAAAAGTACCAAATTCGTCATCCATCCATTTTACAGTGTTGAATGTGAGCTGAAAGAAATGGTCCCTTTCTATGTACAAATTTTGTAAACATTTGCATGCACTGAAGACTTCATTAGGGTTCCAAGCCCGCAGCGCAGGCGAACGGCTATGCCGTTCGTCTGCTCTGTGAGCAGAGAACCCTATTGTTTTTCGTGTGTTTTTAAATTATTTATTATTAGGGTTCCAAGCCCGCAGCGCAGGCGAACGGCTATGCCGTTCGTCTGCTCTGTGAGCAGAGAACCCTATTGTTTTTCGTGTGTTTTTAAATTATTTATTCTTATTATTATTACGGAATTAAAACGCGTTGTGCAGCCCAAGCGGATTTATAACGAACCTATTGAATCAGGTATCTAAGTACAGAATGTGCGCCTCTACTCAAACCCAGAAATTCAGACCCCTCAACAACTAGGGGGCGCTATAACAAAGGACAATGCGTTTCGGCCTATAACCACCAAACTACTGGTCCCACACTCAAAAACTTCACATCACTTTGTTTATTGGATGATTCTGCAAAATAAAGGGAATTGGCACACCCTTCGTTTCCCAGCTAGTTTTCGCGCTACATGGCTACAAAGGTTAAACCTTTCTTGTTAAACTCCTCCTACATTTTTTCTGCAATCCGCGCAAAACTCCATATATAACCGTGTAATGGACAAATAAAAAAAATTAACGCGGCGGATTTTTGAATTTTGACTTTTTCGAAAAGTAACGCTAAAATAAGTGATTGTTAGCTAGCTAGCTCTAAATGTAATTGCTGATTGTTCTAAAACCATAACAGATTTTGACATGTCCTTCATAACACATAGTCCAAATAAGATTTTGCACATGTGACCCGCGTTTGAGGATCGTCCATCACTAGGGGGCGCTGTGATGTCAAGAAATCTACTACGCAAGAATGGCTGATCGGATTTTTACAAAACCTTCTTTATTGCCTTCCAGGCATACCCCTGAACTAAAGTATTAAATATGGTAATGATTGAAACAAGTGGGAAGGGCATATTTGCAAAAGTGTGAGAGTAGGGAGTAGCAAGATGGCGGCCAGTCACTAGGAGAGGTCACTGGCGGCCATCTTGCTACTCCCTTCTCACACAGAACCCCATAGCATTTGGTTGCAACAACAAGCAGTTTGGCTGTGTGAAAACGTTTCACAGGTAATTTTACAGTCAGTGGATATTATACTTACTATACAAATTACTTTTGTTTAGGTAACACTTTATTTGTGCCTAAGATTTACATGATACTGTCATAAACAGAGGCTGCACAGTGAAGCAGTGAGTAGTGTTGTTGCCTTCTGGGTTCAAATCCTCCTGGGTCTTTCAAATCCTCCTGGGTTTTTCAAATTCTCCTGGGTCTTTCAAATCCTCTGGGTCTTTCTGCATGGAGTTAAATAGAATGTTCTACCTGTGCATGTGTGGGTTCACTCCGGGTACTCCGGCTTACTCCCACAGTTCAAAAACATGACTGTTAGTTTAATTGTCCTTAGGTGTGAGTGTGTGCAACAATGGTTGTTTGCCCTGTCTGTCTCTGTGTTGCCCTGTGACAGATTGCCGACCTGTCCAGGGTGTAACCCCGCCTCTCGCTCAGTGAACGCTGTATATATATATATATATATATATATATATATATATATATATATATATATATATATATATATATATATATATCCTCCTGAGAACCAAAGAAAAAAAGTGTGTTACAATTTCTTTTTTGTGTGATTTCCCATGTATTTGGACCTAAAAAAACACATTACAATTTTATTTTTTTTAAATATATTTTTAATTTTAATTTTATAGCATGTCCACTGTGGAGGACAACAGGATGATTTGCATGGGGGAATAGAACAGGCTTTAGAAAATAAAAAAATGAAAAAAGATTGTCTTGAAAGTGATATTTACCTAAGAACTTTGACATTTGATAAAAACAAATAAAATTCTGTAACTTTGTTCTGTTGTTTGATACTTGCAACAGAAAAAATACATGTATTTAGTTCAACAATAAACTATAAGACATAGAACTAAGCAGTTCTGCATTTCATCTTCCTCTGGATATTTTAGCTGTGATAATCCTGTCTGACTGGGCAATGGCCTGTGAATGGGATGATTTGCTTATCAATGCACACTTTGTCACACCTTGGAAGGCTGAGACAACCTTGCCTCACACGGTCAAGCAATGGTCTGACTCTCCAAAGAATGTCTGACTTCTTTGTCTCTTCAGTCACATCCAGGTCATTCACAATCTTAAGTGAGCTTCTTAGCTTGTAGAACCTGTCCCTTGTCATCTTCTTGCTAATGACTGGTAGCCTACTTTGTTTTTTTTTTAGCCCAAAACATTTTGTTTTGGGCTAAAAAACAAAATGCATTTGAAGGATGCAAGTACCCGGTTCGATCCCCAGTGCCTACATTCAGGGTCCCTGAGCAAGACCCTTAACCCCTGATTGCTCCCCGGGCGCCGCACATGGCAGCCCACTGCTCCCCAAGGGTGATGGGTTAAAAGCAGAGAACAAATTTTGTTGTAATGTAGGTTTCAATGTATGTTTCAATGACAATAAAGATGATATTACTATTATTAATATTACTAGTGGTATTCAGAGACACTCCTGTAGTTTGCAGCTGTCTTTGATTTGTAAAAGCTGCCAGATCTTCAAAGATTTTGTCATCGATGTACTGTGAAAAGTACTGGATTGGACTCCAGTATTCACAGATTTTAGGATCATTGTGATAGGCAGGAAGCTCAGGTAGCACAGGTGTGAATCTATTATAATGGGATGGGATGAGGGAAAAAATAAAGTTAACAAGTTAATAAAAAAAACTACATTTTTTACACATCAATTTTGATTAATGCCATAATTTCAATGTCATGGGTATAATATTGACCAATCTCACGAGCATTTCTTTAGGCAACGTGCATACATTTAACATCTGTTATAAAGACTACAAACTCTACAGTAACATGATAATAAAATTTAAAACATTAGCTTGAAACTAAGTAAAACATACAAGTTTGTCCTGGCCCACAGAGGATGACGACTTTCCCGCTCCCTCTCTGGCTCTTACTCTGTCTCATCAGATTCTCCTGCATTTTCTTCCTCTCCTTCTTCGTCACTATCTTCCCCTATCACAGGCTGATACTCATTCTCATCCTTTTCCTCATCTGACAGCTCCAAATCTGAATCTCCCTCTATTATCTGGTACTGAATCCTCTCTGCTTCGCTTCTGTCTCCTACAACAATGTGCAGTCATTAAATAAATTAAAATGGTCCCGGTGTCCACTACAGTTGACATTCATTAAATGACTGTTATTTCAAAACATAAATAATTAAAGTGTTTTCAGATGTAATAATATTGTTGATGACACATTAATAAACAAGAATATATATAATTATCATGGTAAAAATAGCAATAGATAAAGAATATTTGACTTACCTTTCCTCTTTCCATAAAATGTGGTTTTTATTATGGCGACAATCTTGTGAGGGGAAAAAAGTAAAGTTCCTAGCTTGCAAACCTATCACATGACACATCACTGGAAAGCCCAGGATGTCCTCTACAGAACACTATAGGGCTTGATAGGGTATCTCCAGATACTTAAGGGAAATACAGGTGGACAAAATATCCACTACAATGGACATAAATGAATGAGCCGGTCTCAGTGTGTATATACATATATACACAGAAAGCTATATACACGGTAGACTGTGTGTTAATGTAACGCAGAAGGTCTGGAGATGCTACGTTGGTGTAGCTTGTAGGACCTGAACAGGGGAGAGAGGCAGAGTCAAGTGTCACGGGGCCTCTGGGCCGTGTTAATAAGGCTGGTAGCGGATGGGAAAAAACTATTTTTGTGTCGTGAGGTTTTGGTCCTGATGGACCGCTGCCTCCTGCCAGAGGGAAGTGTCTGAAATATTTTGTGACTGGGGTGTCACAAAATCGGCCACAATCTTCCCTGCACGCCTCAGAGTCCTGGAGGCTTACAGGTCCTGGAGAGATGGAAAATTGCAGCCAATCACCTTCTCTGCAGACCGGATGACACGCTGCAGTCTGCTCTTGTCTTTGGCGGACTGCCAAAGACAAGAGCTTCTTCATCAATTAAGTGATTGATGAAGAAGTTTATTTTTTGAGGACTCTGGTTTAAAGATTATAACTTCTGTCTTGTCAGAATTTAAATGCAGAAAATTTAAAGTCATCCAGGTTTTGATGTTATCAAGACATGACTGCAGTCGAAGTAATTGATTGGATTCATTAGGATTTATGGATAAATAAAGCTTAGTCTCATCAGCATAACAGTGGAAATGAATCCCAATCTGTTTGTTAATTTTGCCAGTTGGAAGCATATATATAGTAAAGAGAATTAGTCCAGGCACTGAACCCTGTATAGATATATAAAGATATATTCTATAAATCCACTGGGTTCATTAAATCCATATTCAAAACACGATTTACTACAAGCTTACTAACTATAGCTGAAGGACCTGTGTACATATTAGTTTTATTTTTACTGTTATACTGCTTGATTTATATCACCCATTCAATGTTATAATAATAGATTTATATAAATGTATAATTCCAACTGTTGATAAAGATTTAACAACAATAGTCCACATCCCTTAACTCTTAGGTCATTGTTACTAAATGTCTACCAGGGAATACTTGAAAATTGTTGTTAACTTGTGTGAAAGTAAATGGTTTAGCTCCACAATACAAATATATAGTCAATTTATCAACAGTCTACTGAGGCACTTCAGCCTCCACACCACACAGAGAGACAGCTGGTCACAATGCTCTTTATGGTGCTTCTGTAGAAGGTCGTGAGGATGGGCCAGGACAGGTGGGCTCTCCTCATCCTCCGCAGGAAGTACAAGCGCTTCTGTGCCCTCCTCCCCAGTGACGTGGTGTTCACAGACCAGGAGAGGTTGTGCGTCATGTGCACCCCGAGGAATTTGGTGCTCCTGACCAACTCCACAGATGAGCTGGTGATGAGCAGTGGAGCGTGGTGAGGCCGGTTCTTCCTGAAGTCCACGATGATCTCCGTCGTTTTCTCCACGTTCAGGATCAGTCCTGGTCCTGGTAGTTGTCGTCTCTAATCAGGCCCACCACCGTTGTGTCGTCTGAAAACTTCACAATGCGATTGGTGGTGAATCTGGGGACGCAGTTGTGTGTCATCAGGGTGAACAGCAGGGGGCTCAAGACACAGCCTTGAGGGGAGCCCGTGCTGAGGGTGATGACATCAGAGGTGTTCTGTCTGACCCGGACCAAATGAGGTCAGGAGGTGAGGAAGTCTAGCAGGCAGTTGCGAAGGGGTGTGCTGAAGCCCAGATGTTTCAGTTTTTCCGCCAGATGCTGTAAGATAATGGTGTTGAACGCTGAACTGAAGTCCAGGAACATGCTCAAGGGGGCGGGGCGTGGGTGGGCTTGGAACCCGTTAATAACTGCTTGCAGTTCTAGTTATTAGGGTTCCAAGCCCGCAGCGCAGGCGAACGGCTATGCCGTTCGTCTGCTCTGTGAGCAGAGAACCCTATTGTTTTTCTAGTGTTTTTAAATTATTTATTATTATTATTATTATTATTATTATTACGGGTAATTATTATTCTCCGCTAAAACGCGTTGGGCGGCCCATGCGGATTTGTAACGAACCTATTGAATCAGGTATCCAAGTACAGAATGTGCACCGCTACTCAAACCCAGAAATTCAGACCCCTCAACAACTAGGGGGCGCTATAACAAAGGACAATGCGTTTTGGCCTATAACCACCAAACTACTGGTCCCACACTCAAAAACTTCACATCACTTTGTTTATTGGATGATTCTGCAAAATAAAGGGAATTGGCACACCCTTCGTTTCCCAGCTAGTTTTCGCGCTACATGGCTACAAAGGTTAAACCTTTCTTGTTTAACTCCTCCTACATTTTTTATGCAATCCACGCAAAACTCCACATATAACAGCGTAATGGACAAATAAAAAAAGTGAACGCGCCGGATTTTTGAATTTTGACTTTTTCGAAAAGTAACGCTAAAATAAGTGATTGTTAGCTAGCTAGCTCTAAATGTAATTGCTGATTATTGTAAAACCATAACAGATTTTGACATGTCCTTCATAACCCATAGTCCAAATAAGATTTTGCACATGTGACCCGCGTTTGAGGATCGTCCATCACTAGGGGGCGCTGTGATGTCAAGAAATCTACTACGCAAGAATGGCTGATCGGATTTTTACAAAACCTTCTTCATCCCCTTCCAGTCATACCCCTGAACTCAGGTATTAAATATGGTAATTATTAAAACAAGTGGGCGGGGCCTATTTCCAAAAGTGTTAAAAAACCTGGAGAATAATAAAAACAATAAAGTAAAGAATAAAAAATGCTTTAAAATCAATTTTTTGATCCCAGATTTTCAGGATGTATTCTGTGAATAAGGTGTAACAATTCTCTCACTGCATGTATTGTTTTTTTTTGAAGTGCTACACTCTGAATTTTTAAAAGTTTGTAAAATGGAGAAATCAATGTATTTTCCACAAATATTGTTCAACCCCCCAAAATATGGCCTCTATTTGTAAAACACATGCAGAATAAACATGGATTTCAGTTTGGTAAAAATCCAGGCGAGTTTGACCAATTTACAAGACTTTGAAAATAAATGGTACAAGACTATAAAGTTTAATATTTTATTTCTCTGAATCCATTTTTTTAATGACCATTAAAAAAATCCTGTGGTTAGATAAAGCACTCTTTGAGATCCATGAATATTTTCAGAATTTTAGAGCCAACCGTTGATTATTAACGAATTTATGAAGTTTGTGATCAGTTCACAGCTTTCATCATCCAGAGCTCTGACTGCAGAGCTTTGAACAGGGCGGCCATTTTGCCCATATTTGGGCACATCACAGGAAGTGACGTCAAAGCAGCCATCTTAGGTCAGACCAAGCGGCCATCTTAGGTCAGACCAAGCTGCAGTCAGACAGAATACAAGTCATTACAGGAAAATGTACTTTATGTTTTCAGACACTCTGAATCCGGTGAATTCTCACCCGATTTCCAGATAAATCAACTGACTGAAAACGTCACCCCTTTAGGGGCTACATGGGACCAATTGAATAAATTAAATTAATGTCTAACTTAATAAATAATTTCGATTTTGTATTGAAAGTAAGCAAACTTCCAGAGCTACGTCCCAGGAAGCCCGACTTTTACTCCGCTTATGGGTGCGCAAATAAAAGGACACTAGGAACCAGATCCTGGGGAATTACCTTCCATAAGTAAGATTTTATGATAGATCATCCTCATGCTTTACAGTTACAGTTTTCCGGCATAAACACAATATGTGCTAATGGGTACAGCGATGGAAGTAGAGAAAAGTACATTAAACACCAAAAACAAACAAAATGGTCCTAAATTACTGGATAGACATGATTTGTGGGGAGTGGGGGGGAAGCCCGTGCTGAGGGTGATTAGGTTTTTTGTTGATTTCTTTTTGTTGATAATTGCTGTTGTCTATAGATCGGTGTCTGTGTATATAGCTTAAATATATATATATATATATATATATATATATATATATATATATACACTCACCGGCCACTTTATTAGGTACACCTGTCCAACTGCTCGTTAACACTTAATTTCTAAGCAGCCAATCACATGGGGGCAGCTCAGTGCATTTAGGCATGTAGACATGGTCAAGAGAATCTCCTGCAGTTCAAACCGAGCATCAGTATGGGGAAGAAAGGTGATTTGAGTGACTTTGAACGTGGCATGATTGTTGGTGCCAGAAGGGCTGGTCTGAGTATTTCAGAAACTGCTAATCTACTGGGATTTTCACGCACAACCATCTCTAGGGTTTACAGAGAATGGTCCGAAAAAGAAAAAACATCCAGTGAGCGGCAGTTCTGTGGGCGGAAATGCCTTGTTGATGCCAGAGGTCAGAGGAGAATGGCCAGACTGGTTCGAGCTGATAGAAGGGCAACAGTGACTCAAATAACCACCCGTTACAACCAAGGTGGGCAGAAGAGCATCTCTGAACGCACAGTACGTCGAACTTTGAGGCAGATGGGCTACAGCAGCAGAAGACCACATCGGGTGCCACTCCTTTCAGCTAAGAACAGGAAACTGAGGCTACAATTTGCACAAGCTCATCGAAATTGGACAATAGAAGATTGGAAAAACGTTGCCTGGTCTGATGAGTCTTGATTTCTGCTGCGACAGTCGGATGGTAGGGTCAGAATTTGGCGTCTACAACATGAAAGCATGGATCCATCCTGCCTTGTATCAACGGTTCAGGCTGGTGGTGGTGGTGTCATGGTGTGGGGAATATTTTCTTGGCACTCTTTGGGGCCCTTGGTACCAATTGAGCATCGTTGCAACGCCACAGCCTACCTGAGTATTGTTGCTGACCATGTCCATCGCTTTATGACCACAATGTACCCAACCCATGATGGCTACTTTCAGCAGGATAATGTGCCATGTCATAAAGCTGGAATCATCTCAGACTGGTTTCTTGAACATGACAATGAGTTCGCTGTACTCAAATGGCCTCCACAGTCACCAGATCTCAATCCAATAGAGCATCTTTGGGATGTGGTGGAATGGGAGATTCGCATCATGGATGTGCAGCCGACAAATCTGCGGCAACTGTGTGATGCCATCATGTCAATATGGACCAAACTCCCTGAGGAATGCTTCCAGCACCTTGTTGAATCTATGCCACGAAGAATTGAGGCAGTTCTGAAGGCAAAAGGGGGTCCAACCCGTTACTAGCATGGGGTACCTAATAAAGTGGCCGGTGAGTGTATATATATATATATATATATATATATGCTTGTCGGGACTTTGATGCAATCAACTGGTTTCCTTATATAGGACATTTTATTTAATCTGTATAATCTGACCCAATCTGTATAATATGATTGAACTTGATTTTGTAAAGTGCCTTGAGATGACATGTTTCATGATTTGGCGCTATATAAATAAATAAATTGAATATATATATAATATTGGAAGAATTTTAGAGCAAACTGTTGATTTTTAAAGAATTTATTTATGAATTTAAAGAGAATAACATTTCCGAAATGTGCCCATGTAGGGATTTAAAATTTCCAGTAGATGGCAGTATTTGATTATATATGGATTTTTTACACACACACACACACTTATATACATAAGCTTTACATTGAATGTAGCTAGTTGCGGAGCCAGAGGGGTGGCAGGGGTGGCATTTGCCACCCCCAACAGAGCCCTTGCCACCCCCTACTGCCACCCCACTGGAAATGGTAATTTTAACATATAATACTTATGAGATCGGCAAAGATTTGCCAGGAAAACTGTAATTTCCGACTGTCCCTGAAGGCAGCCCATGCAGTAGCAGCCTACATGCTGCGCACTGACGCTGTTCATTGGTTAAGCTGACATGTGGTTCCTGCTTGATCCAAAACACACCCGCGGCTTTAGAGTACACGTTGAGGAGTTTTGCAGGTATTTACAACATTTTACAGCTCAGCGGTAACCGCTGTGTTACCTTCCTAATGAGAGGCGGCACTTGTCATACATTTCTAAAAAGAAAAAAAAAATGGTTGTGCACCGCTCCGTCCGTAGTGCCTCGTTTATTATATTAGCCATGCTAGTGCTGATAGATCGTGTTTTAGACAGATTCTTTTAACATATGTTTCAGTGCACATGCTGCCCTGTAATGTTTTATTAATTTGGCCAGGATATATCTCCCAGCTCTTGCTTGAAATGTGTGTGGTAAGAATATGTGAAAAACCATTGTTAAGTTTATAATGACTGAAATGTAAATAGGCTATGTCATATGAAAGCTTTGAATTATAACCTAACTAGTTATATTAATTAATTTAATTAATCTATTTTTAATTTAGTATTATTTTAGCTAGCTACAGAAAACTAAAAACTATTGTTTAAATAATATTTAAAATAGTGTTGTCTTTGCCATACAGTCATGGAGTCTAAATACCAGGCTGCCTTATTTTGTGTAGAGCCCAAATGAAGAGAAAAGAGAATATCTCACAGTTCTTCTTAAAGAGGCAAAAACCAGGGCCAGACCAGGACCAGACAGAACCCTGCAGCAGTGACCAACCTGGAGAAGCCAGCCAGGAGACACCAGGCCCAAGTGTATCACCAGCAGGTTAGAGGCTGTGACAGAGAGTTATTAAGTAGTAAAATCCAATAAGCCTAATTGTAAAGGTTAGCATGATGCTTTTTGCATTTTTTATTGTGTCTGTTTATGAACACAATTGAAACAAGTGGGCAGGGCCTATTTGCAAAAGTGTGAGAGTAGGGAGTAGCAAGATGGCGGCCAGTCACTAGGGGAGGTCACTGGCCGCCATCTTGCTACTCCGTTCTCACACAGAACCCCATAGCATTTGGTTGCAACAACAAGCAGTTTGGCTGTGTGAAAACGTTTCACAGGTAACTTTAAAGTCAGTGGTTGTTATACTTACTATACAAATTACTTTTGTTTTGGTAACACTTTATTTGTGCCTAAGATTTACATGATACTGTAATAAACAGAGGCTGCACAGTGAAGCAGTGAGAAGTGTTGTTGCCTTCTGGGTTCAATCACCTGGTTCTTTCAAATCCTCCCGGGTCTTTCAAATCCTCCCGGGTCTTTCAAATCCTCCCGGGTCTTTCAAATCCTCCTGGGTCTTTCAAATCCTCCCGGGTCTTTCAAATCCTCTGGGTCTTTCTGCATGGAGTTTGAATGTTCTACCTGTGCATGCGTAGGTTCACTCCGGGTACGCCGGCTTCCTCCCACAGTTCAAAATCATGACTGTTAGTTTAATTGGCTTCTCTAAATTGTCCTTAGGTGTGAGTGTGTGCAAGAATGGTTGTTTGTCCTGTCTGTCTCTGTGTTGCCCTGTGACAGATTGCCGACCTGTCCAGGGTGTAACCCGCCTCTCGCTCAGTGAACGCTGTGTATATATATATATATATATATATATATATATATATATATATATATATATATATATATATATATATATATACACAGAAAGCTATATACACGGTAGACTGTGCGTTAATGTAACGCAGAAGGTCTGGAGATGCTACGTTGGTGTAGCTTGTAGGACCTGAACAGGGGAGAGAGGCAGAGTCAAGTGTCACGGGGCCTCTGGGCCGTGTTAATAAGGCTGGTAGCGGATGGGAAAAAACTGTTTTTGTGTCGTGAGGTTTTGGTCCTGATGGACCGCTGCCTCCTGCCAGAGGGAAGTGTCTGAAATATTTTGTGACTGGGGTGTCACAAAATCGGCCACAATCTTCCCTGCACGCCTCAGAGTCCTAGAGGCTTACAGGTCCTGGAGAGATGGAAAATTGCAGCCAATCACCTTCTCTGCAGACCGGATGACACGCTGCAGTCTGCTCTTGTCTTTGGCGGTGGCACCAGCGTACCAGATGGTAATGGAGGAGGTGGTTTAGACACACCTTCTCCTTCAAAGAGTTTTCTTAATTTTCATAACTATGACAATTGTAGATTCACACTAAAGGCATCAAAACTATGAATTAACACATGTGGAATTATATACTTAACAAAAAAGTGTGAAACAACTGAAAATATGTCTTATATTCTAGGTTCTTCAAAGTAGCCACCTTTTGCTTTGATTACTGCTTCGTACACTCTTGGCATTCTCTTAATGAGCTTCAAGAGATAGTCACCTGAAATGGTTTTCCCTTCACAGGTGTCCCCTGTCAGGTTTAATAAGTGGGATGTCTTGCCTCTTATATGGGGTTGGGACCATCAGTTGTGTTGTGCAGAAGTCAAGTGGATACACAGCTTATAGTCCTACTGAATAAACTGTTAGAATTTGTATTATGGCAAGAAAAAAGCAGCTAAGTAAAGAAAAACAAGTGGCCATAATTACTTTAAGAACTGAAGGTCATTCAGTCCGAAAAATTGGGAAAACTTTGAAAGTGTCCCCAAGTGCAGTCGCAAAAACCATCAAGCGCTACAAAGAAACTGGCTCACACGAGGACCGCCCCAGGAAAGGAAGACCAAGAGTCACCTCTGCTGTGGAGGATAAATTCATCCTAGTCACCAGCCTCAGAAATCGCAGGTTGACAGCAGCTCAGATTAGAGACCAGGTCAATGCCACACAGAGTTCTAGCAGCAGACACATCTCTAGAACAACTGTTAGGAGACTGTGTGAATCAGGCCTTCATGTTAAAACAGCTGCTAGGAAACCACTGCTAAGGACAGGCAACAAGTAGAAGAGAATTGTTTGGGCTAAAGAACACAAGGAATGGACATTAGACCAGTGGAAATCTGTGCTTTGGTCTGATGAGTCCAAAGTTGAGATCTTTGGTTCCAACCATCGTGTCTTTGTGCGACGCAGAAAAGGTTTAACAGATGGACTCTATTCAATTCAATTCAATTGTATTTATATAGCGCCAATTCATGAAACATGTCATCTCGAGGCACTTTACAAAGTCAAAATCAATCATATTATACAGATTGGTCAAAAATTTCCTATATAAGGGAACCAGTTGATTGCTTCAAAGTCCCGACAAGCAGCATTCACTCCTGGAGAAGCATAGAGCTACAGGGAGAGACGTCTGCATTGTCCATGGCTTTGCAGCAATCCCTCATACTGAGCAAGCATGAAGCGACAGTCGGAAAAAAAAACCACCCATTAGCGGGAAGGAAAAACCTCCAGCAGAACCGGGCTCAGTATGAACGGTCATCTGCCTTGACCGACTGGGGGTTAAAGAATACAGAGCAGAGACACAACAAGAGAGACAAACAAGCACAGAAGCACACATTGATCCAGTAATCTGTTCTATATTAGATAGTAATAGCGGGTGATCTGTCTTCTCTGGATGATGTCACAGTTAACAGAACGTCAGATCAGGTGTACCTACTATGAAGAAAAAAGAGAGAGCAAAAAGTTAAAAGCTGAAATGACAACAGTCATTTCAATGTAATGCAATGCAAAACTGCATTGCATCTACTTTTTTTAGACAAATGCAAGAAAGTAATAAATATTATGACATGCTTAATTGGAAGGGAGTGGGGAGCAGATAGATGGTGCTGCTGTAGAAGGTCGTGAGGATGGGCGGGGACAGGTGGGCTCTCCTCATCCTCCGCAGTAAGTGCAAGCGCTTCTGTTCCCTCTTCTCCAGTGACATGGTGTTCACAAACCAGCTGAGGTTGTGTGTTATGTGCACCCCGAGGAATTTATTGCTGCTGGCCACCTCCACAGCTGAGCTGTTAATGAGAAGTGGAGCATGGCGAGGCCATTTCTTCCTGAAGTCCATGATGATCTCCTTCGTTTTCTCCACGTTCAGGATCAGTCCTGGTCCTGGTCCTGGTCATTGTTGTCTCTAATCAGGCCCACCACCGTCGTGTCGTCTGCAAACTTCACGATGTGATTGGTGGTGAACCTGGGGACACAGTCGTGTGTCATCAGGGTGAACAGCAGGGGGCTCAGGACGCAGCCCTGAGGAAAGCCCGTGCTGAGGGTGATGACATCAGTGGTTTTCTGTCCGACCCAGACCAACTGAGGTCTGTTGGTGATGAAGTCTAGTAGGCAGTTGCGAAAAGGTGTGCTGAAGCCCAGATGTTCCAGTTTTGATGGTGTTGAACGCTGAACTGAAGTCCAGGAACATGCTCAAGGGGGCGGTGCGTGGGTGGGCTTGGAACCCGTTAATAACTGCTTGCAGTTCTAGTTATTATTATTATTATTACGGAATTAAAACGCGTTGTGCAGCCCAAGCGGATTTATAACGAACCTATTGAATCAGGTATCTAAGTGCAGAATGTGCGCCTCTACTCAAACCCAGAAATTCAGACCCCTCAACAACTAGGGGGCGCTATAACAAAGGACAATGCGTTTTGGCCTATAACCACCAAACTACTGGGCCCACACTCAAAAACTTCACATCACTTTGTTTATTGGATGATTCTGCAAAATAAAGGGAATTGGCACACCCTTCGTTTCCCAGCTAGTTTTCGCGCTACATGGCTACAAAGGTTAAACCTTTCTTGTTAAACTCCTCCTACATTTTTTGTGCAATCCGCGCAAAACTCCATATATAACCGTGTAATGAACAAATAAAAAAAATTAACGCGACGGATTTTTGAATTTTGACTTTTTCGAAAAGTAACGCTAAAATAAGTGATTGTTAGCTAGCTAGCTCTAAATGTAATTGCTGATTTTTCTAAAACCATAACAGATTTTGACATGTCCTTCATAACACATAGTCCAAATAAGATTTTGCACATGTGACCCGCGTTTGAGGATCGTCCATCACTAGGGGGCGCTGTGATGTCAAGAAATCTACTACGCAAGAATGGCTGATCGGATTTTTACAAAACGTTCTTTATTGCCTTCCAGGCATACCCCTGAACTAAAGTATTAAATATGGTAATGATTGAAACAAGTGGGAAGGGCATATTTGCAAAAGTGTGAGAGTAGGGAGTAGCAAGATGGCGGCCAGTCACTAGGAGAGGTCACTGGCGGCCATCTTGCTACTCCCTTCTCACACAGAACCCCATAGCATTTGGTTGCAACAACAAGCAGTTTGGCTGTGTGAAAACGTTTCACAGGTAATTTTACAGTCAGTGGATATTATACTTACTATACAAATTACTTTTGTTTAGGTAACACTTTATTTGTGCCTAAGATTTACATGATACTGTCATAAACAGAGGCTGCACAGTGAAGCAGTGAGTAGTGTTGTTGCCTTCTGGGTTCAAATTCTCCTGGGTCTTTCAAATCCTCCTGGGTTTTTCAAATTCTCCTGGGTCTTTCAAATCCTCTGGGTCTTTCTGCATGGAGTTTGAATGTTCTACCTGTGCATGCGTGGGTTCACTCCGGGTACTCCGGCTTACTCCCACAGTTCAAAAACATGACTGTTAGTTTAATTGTCCTTAGGTGTGAGTGTGTGCAACAATGGTTGTTTGCCCTGTCTGTCTCTGTGTTCCCCTGTGACAGATTGCCGACCTGTCCAGGGTGTAATCCGCCTCTCGCTCAGTGAACGCTGTATATATATATATATATATATATATATATATATCCTCCTGAGAACCAAAGAAAAAAAGTGTTACAATTTCTTTTTTGTGTGATTTCCCATGTATTTGGACCTAAAAAAACACATTACAATTTTATTTTTTTTAAATATATTTTTAATTTTAATTTTATAGCATGTCCACTGTGGAGGACAACAGGATGATTTGCATGGGGAAATAGAACAGGCTTTAGAAAATAAAAAAATGAAAAAAGATTGTCTTGAAAGTGATATTTACCTAAGAACTTTGACATTTGATAAAAACAAATAAAATTCTGTAACTTTGTTCTGTTGTTTGATACTTGCAACAGAAAAAATACATGTATTTAGTTCAACAATAAACTATAAGACATAGAACTAAGCAGTTCTGCATTTCATCTTCCTCTGGATATTTTAGCTGTGATAATCCTGTCTGACTGGGCAATGGCCTGTGAATGGGATGATTTGCTTATCAATGCACACTTTGTCACACCTTGGAAGGCTGAGACAACCTTGCCTCACACGGTCAAGCAATGGTCTGACTCTCCAAAGAATGTCTGACTTCTTTGTCTCTTCAGTCACATCCAGGTCATTCACAATCTTAAGTGAGCTTCTTAGCTTGTAGAACCTGTCCCTTGTCATCTTCTTGCTAATGACTGGTAGCCTACTTTGTTTTTTTTTTAGCCCAAAACATTTTGTTTTGGGCTAAAAAACAAAATGCATTTGAAGGATGCAAGTACCCGGTTCCATCCCCAGTGCCTACATTCAGGGTCCCTGAGCAAGACCCTTAACCCCTGATTGCTCCCCGGGCGCCGCACATGGCAGCCCACTGCTCCCCAAGGGTGATGGGTTAAAAGCAGAGAACAAATTTTGTTGTAATGTAGGTTTCAATGTATGTTTCAATGACAATAAAGATGATATTACTATTATTAATATTACTAGTGGTATTCAGAGACACTCCTGTAGTTTGCAGCTGTCTTTGATTTGTAAAAGCTGCCAGATCTTCAAAGATTTTGTCATCGATGTACTGTGAAAAGTACTGGATTGGACTTCAGTATTCACAGATTTTAGGATCATTGTGATAGGCAGGAAGCTCAGGTAGCACAGGTGTGAATCTATTATAATGGGATGGGATGAGGGAAAAAATAAAGTTAACAAGTTAATAAAAAAACCTAAATTTTTTACACATCAATTTTGATTAATGTCATAATTTCAATGTCATGGGTATAATATTGACCAATCTCACGAGCATTTCTTTAGGCAACGTGCATACATTTAACATCTGTTATAAAGACTACAAACTCTACAGTAACATGATAATAAAATTTAAAACATTAGCTTGAAACTAAGTAAAACATACAAGTTTGTCCTGGCCCACAGAGGACGACGACTTTCCCGCTTCCTCTCTGGCTCTTACTCTGTCTCATCAGATTCTCCTGCATTTTCTTCCTCTCCTTCTTCGTCACTATCTTCCCCTATCACAGGCTGATACTCATTCTCATCCTTTTCCTCATCTGACAGCTCCAAATCTGAATCTCCCTCTATTATCTGGTACTGAATCCTCTCTGCTTCGCTTCTGTCTCCTACAACAATGTGCAGTCATTAAATAAATTAAAATGGTCCCGGTGTCCACTACAGTTGACATTCATTAAATGACTGTTATTTCAAAACATAAATAATTAAAGTGTTTTCAGATGTAATAATATTGTTGATGACACACTAATAAACAAGAATATATATAATTATCATGGTAAAAATAGCAATAGATAAAGAATATTTGACTTACCTTTCCTCTTTCCATAAAATGTGGTTTTTATTATGGCGACCATCTTGTGAGGGGAAAAAAGTAAAGTTCCTAGCTTGCAAACCTATCACATGACACATCACTGGAAAGCCCAGGATGTCCTCTACAGAACACTATAGGGCTTGATAGGGTATCTCCAGATACTTAAGGGAAATACAGGTGGACAAAATATCCACTACAATGGACATAAATGAATGAGCCGGTCTCAGTGTGTATATACATATATACACAGAAAGCTATATACACGGTAGACTGTGTGTTAATGTAACGCAGAAGGTCTGGAGATGCTACGTTGGTGTAGCTTGTAGGACCTGAACAGGGGAGAGAGGCAGAGTCAAGTGTCACGGGGCCTCTGGGCCGTGTTAATAAGGCTGGTAGCGGATGGGAAAAAACTATTTTTGTGTCGTGAGGTTTTGGTCCTGATGGACCGCTGCCTCCTGCCAGAGGGAAGTGTCTGAAATATTTTGTGACTGGGGTGTCACAAAATCGGCCACAATCTTCCCTGCACGCCTCAGAGTCCTGGAGGCTTACAGGTCCTGGAGAGATGGAAAATTGCAGCCAATCACCTTCTCTGCAGACCGGATGACACGCTGCAGTCTGCTCTTGTCTTTGGCGGACTGCCAAAGACAAGAGCTTCTTCATCAATTAAGTGATTGATGAAGAAGTTTATTTTTTGAGGACTCTGGTTTAAAGATTATAACTTCTGTCTTGTCAGAATTTAAATGCAGAAAATTTAAAGTCATCCAGGTTTTGATGTTATCAAGACATGACTGCAGTCGAAGTAATTGATTGGATTCATTAGGATTTATGGGTAAATAAAGCTTAGTCTCATCAGCATAACAGTGGAAATGAATCCCAATCTGTTTGTTAATTTTGCCAGTTGGAAGCATATATATAGTAAAGAGAATTAGTCCAGGCACTGAACCCTGTATAGATATATAAAGATATATTCTATAAATCCACTGGGTTCATTAAATCCATATTCAAAACACGATTTACTACAAGCTTACTAACTATAGCTGAAGGACCTGTGTACATATTAGTTTTATTTTTACTGTTATACTGCTTGATTTATATCACCCATTCAATGTTATAATAATAGATTTATATAAATGTATAATTCCAACTGTTGATAAAGATTTAACAACAATAGTCCACATCCCTTAACTCTTAGGTCATTGTTACTAAATGTCTACCAGGGAATACTTGAAAATTGTTGTTAACTTGTGTGAAAGTAAATGGTTTAGCTCCACAATACAAATATATAGTCAATTTATCAACAGTCTACTGAGGCACTTCAGCCTCCTCACCACACAGAGAGACAGCTGGTCACAATGCTCTTTATGGTGCTTCTGTAGAAGGTTGTGAGGATGGGCCAGGACAGGTGGGCTCTCCTCATCCTCCGCAGGAAGTACAAGCGCTTCTGTGCCCTCCTCCCCAGTGACGTGGTGTTCACAGACCAGGAGAGGTTGTGCGTCATGTGCACCCCGAGGAATTTGGTGCTCCTGACCAACTCCACAGATGAGCTGGTGATGAGCAGTGGAGCGTGGTGAGGCCGGTTCTTCCTGAAGTCCACGATGATCTCCGTCGTTTTCTCCACGTTCAGGATCAGTCCTGGTCCTGGTCGTTGTCGTCTCTAATCAGGCCCACCACCGTTGTGTCGTCTGAAAACTTCACAATGCGATTGGTGGTGAATCTGGGGACGCAGTCGTGTGTCATCAGGGTGAACAGCAGGGGGCTCAAGACACAGCCTTGAGGGGAGCCCGTGCTGAGGGTGATGACATCAGAGGTGTTCTGTCTGACCCGGACCAAATGAGGTCAGGAGGTGAGGAAGTCTAGCAGGCAGTTGCGAAGGGGTGTGCTGAAGCCCAGATGTTTCAGTTTTTCCGCCAGATGCTGTAAGATAATGGTGTTGAACGCTGAACTGAAGTCCAGGAACATGCTCAAGGGGGCGGGGCGTGGGTGGGCTTGGAACCCGTTAATAACTGCTTGCAGTTCTAGTGATCTAATTGTAATGGTTAATTGCTTTATTTATCTAAACCTTCTGTTACACAGTCTGAAATCTGTGATGTTATGTGTAAGTGTGGGAATGTACAGAAAGTTTATGATACCTGCAAGTTTAATCATGCTGGTCCTCAGGCCACACCTATAGTTTCATGGAAAGGCAGGACGGTCCGTTGCATCTCAGATCAGTTGTGACACCATATTGCTCAATTTCCAGAGAAACATAATTTCAACATAATTTTGCAGGTGCAGATAACATATTTGCTAGCAGAAGTTTGGCTACATTTTCAAAATATGTATTTGTGTAGCATAACCGCTGGAATAATTTTGACTTCTGAAAAAAAAAGATTTGTATTCTATTTTGTTTAATGCATACTTTAGAGAAACATGACGACATCAGAATATGACAACTTTGGCTTTACAGTTCTTTTAAGTGTTTCATTCACTTGATAATGGACTGACAATTGGTGCTGGAGCAGTGTTGCAAAAAAAAAAGCATGGCAAGAATTTTGCTTTATGGCAATCACCTCTCTCCAACATGGAGCACAATATATGCTACCCATGGCTAGTTTCACCAAAAGAAAGTACCTTTATAGTCCCTCAGAGGAAGAATTTGCCACTGCTTTTAACCTATCCCTTAGTGAGTAGTGTGTTACTATACTGAGTGGTGCATGGGGAGCAATCTGTGTTCAAGGGGTTTGTTTAGAGTTTGGCAGTTTGTGGGGGTCAAACCAGGTTCTTGCAGCCTTTCAAGAACAGAAACATGCTGCTTTAACCACTGAGCTATCATTCCCCCAGGAGAGGATCTGTTCTTGACTAACCAAGCGATGACGGTCTGTTACTACCACCACTGATGAAAACACCTGGAGCAGACATCCACGCAAAGCAAGAGAAAGTCCATGCGCTACACCTCAGTGGAGTGCAGAGTCCAAATGGTCTCCGGTCGCCCTTGACCTCACACTTTATCTATCGTGTGGGGCTGTAAAAGTAATGCAGCTAATAACTCTGCTAATAAATCCAGTAACCTGTCACAACTCATATGAAAAAAATATGATCAAGTTGCAGCAATGTCGGGGGTGAGATGTCTGTTTCTGAAGGCAGCACGAAGCTCACTAAAATGGACGCACTTGTGTGGAGTTATCCAGCTAGACTTCAAAATGTTGGAGCATGATGGCAAGCTACTTTGGTGTAGTCAAGTCAAATTTAAATTCTTCATGCTGAAAGTATTTAAATTATAATTTTTATGAATAATGAAAAATTAACATGCATCTTTGATCAGAGACACCAGTTTATGTGTGTATGTGTTTTTCAGTCATTCAGATGACAGCAGATTAAAAAAGACAATGAGGATATGATGAAATGTGATGGAATAAAACCAGAGAACAGACACAGGAAAATCAGTTTCATGTTGGTGTGGACGAGAAGTTTAATGAGCAAACAATTCAAAAAATTTCTATACACAGTTGGGACACAAATGAAAAAAAAACAAAAAAACTCAGAGATCCAACCCTAAACCTAAACCTAACCAATACCAGTACATACATAACGCCTAATCTTCCCCTAAATCTAATTGACACCTTAGTCATAAACCTAATGCCTAGCCCAAGAAAAAAAAAACTTAGTTTAGCAGTAAAACGTGCCAAAAATGTTCTTGCTCCAGTACACACACAACACAAAACTATCCTTTTCCAGTGAATATTGGGCAACTTTATAAAACCGGACTGATCACTTTCTTGCTTTTCCGCCCTCTTTCAGGTATATAAGAGGATGGGTTCATTGCACAGAAATGAATTCTGGGTCCCTGCTTCTGAAAAACCGCAGACCGGTAAGAAATATTTCTTCTGTCACAATTGTCAGTCTTTGTAATTAGAGAGAAACATACGTCCCATAAAATAAGAGGTTATAGTAGTTATTTAAAAGCTTTCATAATTTTAAACTATGAAATTAAAAATTTTAAGCAGCAAAAAGATGTTTTTGTTTGTACACATTTTTATCACAGTACAATTTGAGTTATGCAAAAAGTTAATATAGAAAACATATTTACTAATCTTATTCGGATGTTTAAAAACATTTTAGATAAATGATGCAAGTTAAATGGACTAGCAATATACCAGATAAACATATTTCCTAAACAGACAAAAATAAAAATATTTTATATTTTAACTATAGACTTGTCTGTCTAATATTTGTATCAATGTGTTTATCCATCAGAAAGGACCTGCAACCTGACAAAACAATGAACCAAATTGAAATAAAACAGCATTTCAGTGAGTATTTTATTCATCAAATCCTTTTTAAAAAGATTTAGCAGCAGTGTTTCAGCAACAGAACTATTTTGACTTTGTTTTGAAAAGTAAGGGTGAGTACAAACCAGAGTACTCTTAGACCTGCTCTAAAGATAAATGGGGAGTGTTTAGTGTTGCTAAAAAATTGTTCATGAATAAAATCTTAGAAAAGGAACGTGCTGCTGATGAAGGAAGCAGTCAGAATATACAACAGACTGTACAAGTGAAATAATTTTTACCGTATTAGATGGATAGCTAGATCATCACTTCACTCACTGCAGGTGAAAAATACACTGATATGCTAACAAATGCTTGTGACTTATTTTGCTCTTTGTACCTCCAGTTGCCTTTGGCTTGTTGCTGCTGCTGCTGACTCTGCAACAAAGTCACTCTTCTTCTTCTGCCAACCAAAATGTAGATTTGAAGCAATGTTTAAATGATACAGACTATGAGGAACTGATGAACATACTAGAAAATGGGCTCCCAAAGACACAAACACCGTCTCGTTTCGTTATTGTTGGGGCTGGCATGGCCGGACTCACTGCTGCCAAACTGCTGGAAGATGCTGGACACAAGGTACGAGCGACACAAGAACTCATTTTATTTTGTTGTTTTTGGGACAAATTCTGGGATTTGTTGTCACAGCGACATAATAACTCAGGAATTTTCCCTTGATCTGTTATAAGCAGCATTTAATAATGTGTTTTGTTATTTCTAAATAAGGTCACCATAGTGGAGGCAACTGAGCGAGTTGGAGGACGGGTGTTGACCCACAGGAACGAAGAAGAGGGCTGGTATGTCGAATTAGGGGCCATGAGGATTCCATCTTTTCATTAGTGAGTAAAAATGCTTTCAGACATATTATGTTTCCAGCTGACTGCATCAAAACCTGTTTATATATTGGTTTAATGCAGTCCTTAGAAATAAAAGTTCAGATAGAGGCTAAAGTCACCATGATAAAATCTCTTAACAGCATTCTCCGCCGGTTAATAGACCAACTGAATACTACCACGCCTATTTACTTGAATCGCTTCAACATGACTGATGAAAACACCTATTACCTGGTGAATGGGAAGAAGCACAGGACTTCTGAAGTAATTATAAACCCTGCCATCCTGCCTTACCATCTACCCTCTGATGAGAAGCACAAATCAGCCAGTGATCTGCTGGAGGAAGCTTTGGAGGAGGTAAATGAGAGGACACTATGCACCCAGCGCTTTTTGATAAACGATTCTGATTTTTAAAAGATAACAAAACAACTCTGAATATTGACATGTTTTGTGGATCTTCTTTCACATGTTAGTCGGACACGGGTTAAATCTGTTAAATTTATCTTAAACCATATTCTGCATCCTGTAGGTGAGGCGTGTGGTGAAAAGCAAAGGGTGTGTTGCAGCGCTGAAGAGGTTTGATGGCTATTCTGTAAAGGCAAGTTTTATTTTGTTTAATCCAGAATTAGGTAGTAGTATATAATTGATTTCTTTTATTTATTAATTTGTGTTGTTTTCTTCTCTTAATTATCCTAATATATTTTTATATGGACAGTAAAAACTAAAAGAGAACTTTTTCAACAGCAATATTTGCACGAAAAAAGCCATTTGAGTCCAGAGGCCATTAGGATGATCGGCGACATACTGAATGAAAACAGCATCATGGACAAGGCTCTGACTGAGATGATTTACCTCGAGAATGATGTCAGCGACAGTGTGACGTAAGATCAAAAGAACTAATTTTTTATGTGACAAAGTACATATTGATGTCATATTCCCCTAGGTACCCATGTACCAGAGGTCTTAACAAATTATTTGTTTAAGGGATGAGAGTGTGCAGAGTACTGCTTTTATAAGGTACCAATAAAGACCAGTTTTCCATCAGTGGTGAGGAGAATTGGCTGTATTCTAGCTGTCTTCCTCAGAGATCCAATTAAAGAATGCTGTCATAGTTTTTGTAATTTTTTTTGCCATGTCAACAAAAATCTGTACTATGAGAGTCACAACTTATATTGAACATCATTGAAATTGCTTTGAATTTTACGCAAGATCCTTACAAGATTCTTACTACAAATGAAGAGTCATCCACCTTGGTATGATGATATAATTGCTAGAAGGGTTAGAAGTTGAAAGTTTACTCCTGATTAATTCTGCCATCATAGACATTTGACAGCTAGTGATCGCTCATGGTCAACACAAAAGGAAAATGGCTGTCCCTGTGCAGCAGAATATGGCACACTTTGCACTTTCCATCCCTATACACAAAGAAAATATACAAAACGGGGTTGTGTTTAAAAAAAAAATCTGGTCTCAAATAAAATGTGGTTTTAGATACATAGGGTTACAGTTTTTATAAGAAAAAAGATGGGTAGGTTATGTTGAACTAAATGCCTCTTTTTAAATGTCTGTTACAAAAACCCAGCAAGTAAAATATTTACTAATATTCTTCCCAAATTGGTGAAAAAATATTTACTCTAGAGATTATCACCCTTTGCTTGCAACATAGCAGGTGTCGCAACATCGCAAGACATCATACCTCGATTGGAAAAAAACAATTAAAATTTTGTCACTCATCAAAAATCTCCTTTAATGCCATGTAGTGGCCTTCCTGCAATAATTGACTGGGTTTTAGGAGGGTTCAAGAAAATAAAAGAATCTATGTCAACGGCTTTTGACAGAATCACTGCTATACTGCAGCAGTGATTCTGATGAATCACTCCTGCAGTTTAGTTACATTCTTATCAACCCCCCTCTGCCTTTAAACCTTTAAATTAAACAACTTAGAAATGTCGCCCTCCATTATTTCTCAGTTCTTTTGCATTGTTAAACAACGCAAAAGTATTGTGGAGTGAAGTTTGTATAAAGATAAAAGAAGAACTTGTTTTAAATTTTCCTTTAGGCAAGTTTATGTGTTGCACATTTTATTAATAAGACAGTTCATGAACAGAACAAAAGAAAACTTTACAGAGGAAAGCAGACAGCAGGGGAACAGTAGTAGCAGGTTAAGATATGAGACAAGTTGAGACAAACTTCCACAGTAACATTTAAAGTTAACTCTAGACAAAAAGATTTTGAATCTTGATTTGAAGAAACTTTTACAGTCCTCTGGGAGTTTGTTCCAGATCAGTGGAGCATAGGAACTAAACTCTGCTTCTCCATGTCTGGTTCTGGTTCTGGTTCTGCAGAGCAGGCTGGAGCCAGAAGACCTGAGTTGTCTGGAGGGTTGATACACTGATATCAAGTCTGTGATGTATTTAGGTGCTAAGCCATTCAGGAATTTATAGACTAACAGAAGTATTTTAAAGTCTATTCTCTGAGATCCAGGGAGCCAGTGGAAGGACTTCAGAACCGGGTCCATGTGCTCTACTTTCTTAGTCTTAGTGAGGACGCGGGCAGCAGCGTTCTGGATCAGCTGCTTTAACTATTTTCTAAGCATGAAGGACAAATACGTCTTGGTTGTAGTAATAACCTGGGTGATTCAGGTGTAGGTAAGTCATATGTAGGTAGATAATTTTTATGATAACACATATCTAGATGCCCTTTCTTTTCTGAACTTAACTGTGAGCTCTGAAAAGTTATCTTCTGGAAGGGTTACCCATAAATCTAATTTTTGTACAAACTCAATCATGATGTACGATTAAGGTCAATGATACATGTTAAGAGTTGAAAAGTGCCAAGATTAATCAAACTTTTGTTGGCTTGAATGCATCCAAATCTACTAAATTATTTTCTGAATGCTTGTTCCTTTTTACATTTAGAGGGCAAAATCCTTACAAAGAAAGTAAAAGAAACCCACTGAACACATTTAGTAACATTTAACATTTTTCTTTAATCTCCAGATACGATGAAGTGACTGGTGGGACGGATCTGATCCCCACAGCTTTGTTCCAAACTCTTAAAAGTACCATCACCATTTTCAACGCTAAAGTCAAGAAGATCAGCCAGTCAAAAGAAACAGTCACAGTGTGGTATCAGCCTGAAAACGGACAAAGCAGCATCGAGCGCATCGAAGCTGATGCTGTTCTGGTCACATCCTCTGCTAAAGCAACTCTCTTTATTGATTTTGAACCACCTCTCCCAACGCCCAAAATGGAGGCTCTGAGGTATGTCCACTATGGAAGCTCCACCAAAGTTGTCCTCACCTTCAGCGAGAGATTCTGGGAGAAAGATGGCATCTACGGAGGAAAGAGCGTCACAGACCGGCCATCTCGATTCATCTACTACCCGAGTCACGGATTCCCAGGAAACAAAAAGATCGGCGTCCTCCTGGCTTCCTACACCTGGGCTGAAGACTCCCGCAACTTGGTGACTTTGACGGATGAAGACCTGAAAGAGGTCGTTCTGAAAGATCTGGCACTGATCCACGGCGAGAAGGTCAGGTCTCTCTGCACGGGCGTGCTGGTCAAGAAGTGGATTCTGGACCCTCACAGCATGGGTGCCTTTGCTCTCTTTACACCCTATCAGCACGTGGAGTACGCCAAGCTGCTTTTCCAGAATGAGGGCCGGATTTATTTTGCTGGTGAGCACACAGCGTTCCCTCATGCTTGGATCGAGACGGCTGTGAAATCTGCAATCCGGGCTGCTCAAGCCATGACAACGGAGGCACCAAGTCCTCTGGGTACAAACACGGCCAGAGATGAGCTGTAAGGTCTTTAACCTTGTATCAGTTGCTGATTTTGGGAACTTTGTTTTATTTTATTAATGATTTTCTAACTGAAACCTTTTCACCGTCATTGCCTCTGTATGTTTTAAACTAGTTTAAATGTTGGTGGTTTTCACAACCCGAATGGCTCCAGATTTTTGGTCCAAGTCCCTGATGCAATAAACTAACATTAAGCAGATAAGAGTTCAAATTAAACATTTTTAAAAAAAGTATAAATTGCTTTATTGTTTTAATCACAATAAATAAATGAGAACTATAATGGTCAGAAATAATGGCGTAAATAGTTTTGGTTGTTTGTAGGATTTTCTGTAGTATGTGTCCTTAAATAAGTTTTTCCTTTTACATCTTTATTTTTTATATTTTTGACTTTGATGCTTCTGTTTTTTTTTAAGATTCAAAGTTCCCATTAGCAAAAGAATCCTTGCAACATTTTTCTGAGTTTCTGCATTTAAAAAACTAATAAAAAAATAACTGCATGAGTGAAGTATGACTCTTTTTCTTATTTATGGATCAGGATCCACTACTATAGCCCCACTAGACAAATTAAATTATTGTGATGTGCTTAGATGCAGTTAGTCTGAATTGGGTTTCTCACCTGAACAGAACACAGACAGTGCAATTCAAAAGGTCTATTCATCTTGAGCCTTTCCATATTTAGTCACATCCCAACCACCGGCTTTATGGTAAATTATCGGGTTTACTTAAACTGGGTGGAGCAAGAGTGTAGATAAACCCATGGTACATCTCGAGAACCTGCAGATTCACAGTTATTGGTTAGAACAACAGTTAGTTGTATGTTAGTTTTTCCAATAATCTGGTTTTCTGAATAAGTACCAACTACAACTTTGGCTTTGTACTTGGTACTTACAAACTCACAAAAAGGTTTCATGGAATAAGCTACTTTGGTTTTATGACCTTTTTGATACATGCATACCACGATGTGAAGTGGGAGGCTTGTCACACAGAATAAACCATAAACATGGTGAAACATTGGTGGCAGAATCGACGTGGGGTGGGGGTGCTTTCCTTCACCTGTGAAAGACTCTGTACTGTGGCAGATGTTAACCTACCAGCAGGACAACGACCCTGAGCATAAAGCCAGGACTGCAAAGAACAAACCTGGCTTGGCTACAATGGCCAAAAGCATTAGTATTTATTAAATTCAGTTAATTTTTTCCAAAGCCCTAATTCACAACACATGTCATCTCAAGGCACTTTACAAAGTCAATTCTATCAACTCATCCAGGCAGGTTGGTCAAAAAGTTTCCTCTCTAAGGAAACCCAGCAGATTGCATCAAGTCTTGACAAGCAGCATTCACTCCTCCTGAAAGAGCGTAGAGCCACAGTGGACAGTCGTCTGCATTGTTGATGGCTTTGCAGCAATCCCTCATACTGAGCATGAATGAAAAGCAACAGTTGAGAGGAAAACTCCCCTTTAACAGGGAGGAAAACCTCCAGCAGAACCAGGCTCAGTGTGAACGCTCATCTGCCTCGACCCACTGGGGGTTAGAGAAGACAGAGCAGAGACACAGAAAGAGCACAAAAGCATTGTTCCAGAATAACTTTCTATGTTAGAGCGGGTAATGGCGGACTAGCTTGATAGGCGACTGTGTCTGGGAAAGAAACAGTTAGCAGATAGCCAGTATACAGGTCAAGATGTTGAAATAGAGCACAGCAAAGGTTAGCTGCACTAAAACCTCAACAGTAGCTTTTCTACATTTGTAAAATTAATTCTTCAAAATAGTTGCCAATGTAATTGCAAAGGAAGGTATTTCTTCAATATATTGAGTAGGAGGAAATTAGTGAAATTAATATCTTACTTTTTTCTGGTAAGAATAAAAATAGAAAACTATTTGCAAATTACCTTCAGTATTTTGAGTTGGACTGTCAGCCACAACCTAAGTTAAATACATTAAGGTTTCAGGGTCTATTGTAAAAATATTCAAATCGATCAATTAATCAAAATTTATTTATATAGCATTTTGCAACAACCAGCAGGTGTCAAAAGTGCTTGACAAAATGAGTAAAGTCACAACATACAATAGAAAGAGATAACATAGAAAACAATAAAATCAAAACGGTTACTAAGAAACAAAATAATGCAATTGTCACACCACTGCTACGTATTAAAAGCCAGCCTGAACAGATATGTCTTGAGTATGGACCTAAAAAGCGCGATATCTGTAACAGTGCGAATATCAGGGGGTAACTTTTTCCAGAGACTTGGGGCAGCAACTGCAAAAGCCTGATCACCCCACCGTTTGTACCTTGCCCTTGGGACTTCTAAACCAACTGATTTGAACATTGCAATGACCGGTTTTGATTCCGCAAAGTTGTAATTTCGGACAAATACTCTGGGGCGAGACCATTTAAAGCTTTAAAAGCGAACCGTTAAATCTTAAAATCAATTCTAAAACGTACCGGGAGCCAATGCAGGGTGTAGAGAACGGGAGTGATGTCTGCAAGTCTAGATGTATTTGTTAAAAAGTGAGCGGCAGCATTTTGAACAAGTTGAAGGCGTGAGATGGATGTCTGATTCAGACCAACATAAGGAGCATTACAGTAGTCCAACCTTGAACTAATAAACGCATGAATGGTCCTGTCTAGGCTCAAAGGCTAATACTGACTTCAAAGGCTTATACTGACTTCCAGGAATCCTGCAAAGCATAAAGTATTGCTCATTTTTCCTCAATTTAATGTTGAAACGAATGTGTTGCATGAGTAGCAATTGGCCAGGCAACATTGTGCTTTTGTGATCATAATTTACATAAATGTTAAAAATTATATTTTTATGTGGTGGTCAAAGCTAAGGGTTTATAAGCTCTTTCAAAGAAGCTTACATCTGATCCCATCCATCCATCCACCCATCCATTGTCTTCTGCCTATCCGGGGTCGGGTCGCGGGGTTAGCAGCTTCAGTAGGGAGGCCCAGACGTCCCTCTCCCCAGCCACTTGGGCCAGCTCCTCTGGGGGAATCCCAAGGAGTTCCCAGGCCAGCAGAGAGACATAGTCCCTCCAGCGTGTCCTGGGTCTTCCCCTGGCCCTCCTCCCGGTGGGACGTGCCCGGAACACCTCACCAGGGACTTCTAAAAAAAAAGAAATTCACACATAATTGTGCAGCTCTGTGCAGATAATGTATTTGCTAGCAGAAGTTTTGGTACATTTTCAAAATATGTATTTAAGTAGCATAACAGCTGGAAAAAATTTGACTTCTATAAAAAAAAGACTTGTATTCTATTTTGTTTAATGCATACTTTAGAGAATTATGACGGCATGAAAATATGACAGCTTTGGCTTCGCAGTTCTTGTATGTGTTTCATTTGCTTTATCATGACCTGACAACTGGGGCTGGAACACTGTTGCAAAAAAAAGCATAGCAAGACGTTTATGGCAGTCACATCTCTCCAACTTGGAGCACAATATATGTTGCCCATGGCTAGTTTCTCAAAATAGAAGTAGCTATATAGTTTGTCAGAGGACAAATTTGTCTCTGCTTTTCACCCATCCCTTAGGGAGAAGTGTGTTGCTTACAATCAGCTTGCAGCAAGTTTGGGGGTGAGATGCCTGTTTCTGAAGGCAGCACGAAGCTGACTAAAATGGACGCACTTGTGTGGAGTTATCCACCTAAACTTCAAAATGTTGGAGCATGATATTAAGCTACTTTGGTGTAGTCAATAAAATTTAAAATATTCATCTTGTATTTAAATTACATATGTATGAATAATGAAAAAATGAACATCAGATCAGAGAAACCAGTTTATACGTGTGTTTTTAGTCATTAACATGACAGTGGCTGCAAAATAAAAAAGACAATGACGATATGATGGAATGTGATGTAATACAACCAGAGAACAGACGCAAGAAAGTCACTCCCATGTTAGTGTAGACAAGACGTTTATTGAGCAAACAAGTTGATACATAGTTGAGACAAATGAAAAACACAACTCAGAAAACCAGAAATCTCAAGGGACAGAGGACAGGACTGCGAAAATACAAAAATAGAAATTGGTGGGTAATGGGAGGTTCTGACAATTGAGTCACAAAACAGTATAAGATTTAAATGTTGAGGAGATGACAGTGACATGAGAATCAGTTGAGACTAATCAGTGGAAAGTAGATGACCCGAGCTGAGAAACTGAGAGAAATTAAAAACAGAGGGATCCAAACAGCAGACAAAATCAACCTTATTCCAGGCCCATCTTAGTCAGAGCTGAATGGATGAAAGACCTGCGGGGTGACCTGATAAGGCGAGACTCCGTCCCACCCTGATTTGTCCCATATTGTCACGTACAACGAATATTAAAAGGTTCTGAGTAAACTGAATACATCATCTACATGTGCACACACACACACACACACACACACACACACACACACACACATTCGTGTAAGACCTACGGACCGAGTAAAAGCACTCACAAAGTGAGGACCGGTAGTTCTGAGCTACTTAGAAAGATAAGGATTTTATTTTCTGTCACTAGGTGTCACCCACACACAATACACCACTTCAGATTTTGCAAAAGAATTAAATTACTGAAAAAAATTTTTTACCGTCAGTGTGGGGACCGAGGAGTTCAACCAACTTTTTTGACATTTTAAGTAATTAAGAAGTAAATGTACTTATGATTTGAAAACAAGCATGTTTTTTTACGTTTTACTGATTAATGCACTGAAGAATAAACCTATGCTGTACTAAAAATTTAGATTTATTACCCCTTCATAATTTAATAACTTTAACAAAAGAATCCATTGTACTTTGAATAATGTTTATTTTAGAAACAAAGCATTTTTTGTAGATATTAGCAGAGCCTTACAACTGTTGTTCCTAATCTGCAGCATGAATTACTCTTGCACATTGCAGAATCCACATGCATGACTTTGATTGGATAACAGCTTGATGGGCCATCTGCAGGTTGTGAATGTTGCAAAAATGAGGGTCGGGGAGGGTTCACTCAGTTGCTGGCTTAGACTTAAGGCTGAGATTTTTTCTGTAAAAACAGGCATGACTTTGCACTCACTTTTATTCTAGGGGCATATTGATTAGGATTCCTTTTTATTTTTTCTGTATGATTATTTTTTAATTAAGTTGTTATCTTTGGCATAAAATATTTTGTTTATACAGAATAAACATGCTGTACTGTCCTAAAAAGCCCATTTTGATTAATTTATTGAAAAAGGTTTGTGTCATAATTATAATTGAGGCATGTTATATACTTGATCATAACAGCAATTCTTCTTTACACATATTATAAACAGCAAATAAATCTACTGTCCAAAATGGTAAAACTCAGAATCCAAAATTAAAATTATTACTTTACAGAAAGAAAACAAGATACACTATGATTTCTTAAATATCTGCCCATAATAAGCATTAATTGGTCCCCAAGGTCATTTTTGTCATGGTTTTCAGATGACGAGCCCACATGCAGATACGATCGGGAAGCAAAGCGCAGTTTTAAGATGTTTATTTAGGAAACAGGCCGATATAACGGACGGAACTACAGGAAATCGGCAGGGTCAGAACATCACGGCTGGAGAGACTGCAAAGAGAAGAAGAGTAAGTGACTCTGAAAGGTGAACCAGGAGAACTACTAGAAGCTGCGCTGCTTACCATAAAGCTGGGCGGACCTAACCGGGGAGAAGTAGCGCTGAGGGAACTCTGTGATCCTACTCTTTTGGTGTTAGGCGGCTAGTGGCTGAGGGCGGCAGATGTTACTGGTGAGGGATCCAGAGCGAGCCTCCTCGGCAGTGGGTGACAGATGGATTGACCAGAGTGAGGGAAGAACCAGCAGAATCCGGGAGGGGGAATCTCAGGCCCCGCTGGGTAACATCCAGGGAGTATGAGGGGAGAGCCAGAGCAAAAATCTGAGCAGGAGGATTCTGTAGGTCTGTTTCTTCGGGCAAGACGTCAAGACAGGTGAGTGCATCCAAGCACCAAAAACTGTGACAAAAAACAGGGAGATCCAAAATTAGTCAAAGTTCAAAGACGAAAAAACTCACAAGCAGGTTTTCAGGAGTTGGGTCAGAGGCCACGTCGTACCACGACTGGTTAAGGCTCTGGCGTCTTCCATCTGTCAGCGCTCTGCTTAAGAAGCCAGAGGAAGCCGCCTGCAACGAGCTGCAGGTGTGGGCCATGCCCCCTCAGCCAACTAGGCACACCTGAGGAGTAGAGTTAGAGCAGAACAACACAGAGAACCCTGACACTACCCCCCCCCCTCAACGGCCGCCTCCTGGCGGCCCAGACGAAGAGGTGCTGGGCTGAGTAGACCAAAAGTCTAAAATCAAATCCTTGTCCGAGATAGCTGCTGCAGAGACCCATGAGCGTTCCTCAGAGCTGCGACCCTCCCAATCGACGAGGTATTGGTGACCCCTACCTCGTCGACGGGCGTCCACAACCCTGAGGACGCGAGGGTTCTGACTGTCCTGGGAGGGTGGAGGGGGTCCGGAAGGAGGGCACAAGTTGCTGTCCAAAACGGGCTTGATCTGGGAAACATGGAAGGTGGGGTGTACTCGGGAGTGAGGGGGCAAACGTAGACGGACGGTGGTTGGGTTAATAACTGTCACTATCTCATAGGGCCCAGTGAATCGGGGAGCAAGCTTCTTAGCGGACGGGTTGGATAAGACGTCTCTGGAAGATAACCAAACCTTCTGACCAGGGCGATAATGGGGACCTGGTCTGCGGTGCTGGTCGGCGAACCTCTTGCTCCGCTCTGCGGTGCGAGTGAGTGCTGTGATTGTGGTTCTCCAGATGTCCTGACAGCGAGCAATGTAATCGTTGACGGAGGTGAAGGGAATCCTGAGTTCATCCGTGGGTAAGAGTGGAGGTTGATATCCTAAAGCTACTTCAAAGGGTGAACGTCCAGTGGCTGAAGTGATGTGTGAGTTTAGGGCATATTCTACCCATGGCAAAAACTTATTCCAGTCTGAAGGTGAAGATGACGTGAGGCAGCGGAGGGTCGTCTCTAGTTGTTGGTTCATTCGTTCAGTTTGGCCATTGGTCTGAGGATGGTATCCGGAGGTGAGTGTGTAACGGGCACCCAGAGCAGAGCAAAAGTGCCGCCAGACCTGGGAGATGAACTGAGGGCCCCGGTCAGAGAGTATGTCAACTGGGATGCCGTAAGAGTTTGAAAACATGCTTTATGAGGAGCTGGGACGTCTGGAGGGCGTTGGGTAATTTACGGATGGGGATGAGATGACATGACTTTGAGAACCGGTCCACAACTGTCAAAATAGTTGACATACCTTGGGACAAAGGAAGGCCTGTAACAAAATCAATAGCTATGTGGGACCATGGACGTTTGGGGATGGGGAGAGGATTTAACAAACCAGCAAGATCTTTGAATGGAGTCATGAGGGAAAATCCGCCATTTTGTGAAACACTTGTTTTGCCTTCCTGCTGCAGGTGGGAGAGGTTTTTCCAGCAATGCATGGTACCATTTGTAGTGGAACAGTTGATAAATAGACTGGCTCATGCGTGACACTTTAACTATATCCTACAACCTGCAGAATGGTCCATCGCTGTGCTACACTGACATACTAGAAATGGGAGTGTGTTTGACACTGTTGTTAAGGCTAGAAACATCGGATCTGGATGTGCGTGGTATTTTTGTGAAGAGCCTGATTAGATGATTAAAACAAGTCCCCCCCTTCTCCATAACCCATTTGCAAGTGCCAGAACTCAACCCTAAATGATGATTAAGGCCTTTGAGGCTTACTATTAGGCATAGGCTGGAAGCAAAGACTCTCTTTCATCAAAAGCCTAAAAGCAATCTTTTTCTGGGGCTGAGTGGAGGGCAGCAAGTGAACAATAGGAGCATGCACAGAAGGTTAATTAGGGGTTCCCTCAATGTTAGAGGGATACATTTGCCGTCTGGCCTCTGAACCTGCTAGGACCAGGTTGGAGGCTCAGAAATGACCCACCCAGGCCCCATAGCACCACCAACCTGTAGAAAATGGCATTAGATCCCTTTTCTGGTCAAAAGTTCTGTTTTTTCCAAGGTTTGGTGAGGCTTTTGTTACTGAAGGAGGCCAGTCTGACTGGTGACCTTTTGTGACCTTTCAGGTTTTTCCCCTTTTCGAGGCACTTCTCAGTGGAGGATTTTGATTAATCTCACAGAAATCTCTTGGTAATGCATACCACAAAACCATTAGCGGCTAAGGAATATCATGTATATAACCTGAAGTAGCTGTAAGAAGGTTCCTGTGCTTCACTGATACACTAGAAATGGGAGTGTGTCTGACCCGGCTGCTACCGCTAGGTAGCTCCAATCTGGATGTGCATGTTATAGTTGTGAACAGCCTGAATAGACGATTAAAACGAGACCTCCCCTTTCACCATAACCTGTTGGCAAGTCCCAGAACACAACCCTAACATGACGACTGAGGCCTTTCAGGCTTTCTATTAGGCATAGGTTGGAAGCAAATACTCTCATCAAAAGCTTGAAATATATCTTTTTCCGGGGCTGAGTGGGGGGCAGCAAGTGAACCATAGGCACATGCACAGAACCTTGAACACGGATTCCATCAATGTCAGAGAGAGAGACTTCTGCCGTCTGGCCTTTGAACCTACTAGGACCCGGTCAGAGGCCCAGAAATGACCCACCCGGGCACTACAGCGTCACCAACCTATGGAAAGTGGCATTAGATCCCTTTTTGATCAAAAGTTCAGTTTTGGCCCAGATTTGGTGTGGCTTTGTGACTGAAGGAGGCCAATCTAACAGCTGACTTTTTGTGACCTTTGAAGTTTTTCTCCTTTTTGAGGCACTTTTCAGTGGAGGATTTTGATTAATCTCACAGTGTAGCATCTTCTGGTATTGCAGAACACAACCCCATTAGCGGCTAAGGACTGTCATGTAGCTAACCTGAAGTAGCTGCAGGAAGGTTCCTGTGCTCCACAGAAACACCAGAAATGGGAGTGTGTTTGACCCGGCTGCTACGCTAGGAAGCTCTAATCTGGATGTGCATGCTATAGTTGTGAAAACCCTGATTAGACGATTAAAACAAAAACTCCCCTTCCTCCATAACCAGTTGGCAAGTGCCAGAACTCAACCCTAATATGACAACTGAGGCCTTCTATTAGGCATAAGCTGGAAGCAACGACTCATTTTCATCAAAAGCTTAAAAGCTATGTTTTTCTGCGGCTGAGTTGGGTGCAGCAATTGAACCATAGGACCATGCACAGAAGTTTGAATAGGGGTTCCATCAATGTCAGAGACATCTGCTGTCTTGCCTCTGAACCTGCCAGGAGCCAGTTGGAGGCTCCTTGCACTATAACTCTGGGCACCATAGCCTCACCAACCCATAGAAAATGGCACTAGATCCCTTTGTGGTCAAAACTTCAGTTTTGGCCCAGATTTGGTGAGGCTTTGTTACTGAATGAGGCTAATCTGACTGCTGACCTTTTGTGACCTTTGAGGTTTTTATCTCTTTTTTTTCCCATGTGTCCTGTCTAGCAATGTGGCAATAGGAATTGATGTCTCAATGCCAGATAGAGCTCGACAGATTTTGCTTTCACAAGTGGAGCGAACAGCTTTCGCTGTCTTTTCCTGATAAATGGTCCTCCCTAGAGTCCGACAGCCTTAATGAGCTGAGCTCTGCTTTCAGCCTGTCACCAGCCCGTTAAGCCCATCATCCCCACTGTTAGCAGTCTGTCTTCATGTCTACCTGTTACCTGCTTCTCCGGGACTCTTCTGTCAGCTACACATTGTTTAATTATATTACAAAAAAATGCAACATTATGTCTAGCTTGAATATCATGTTCCCTGTCTGGTCATGAATATCATGTTCCCTGTCTGGGCATATCATGTTCCCTGTCTGGGCATTGAATAAGTCTGAAGGCATATATCTATTTTTATTTATGCATAAAACCAAAAAATACATATTTGGTTGATACTTATTCAATCTATGTTTTGCCTACACTATAAAAATTTTACTGCCTATATATTAAATAATAAACTGATCACTGAAAAAGGCATTCAACCTGGTAAGATTTGTCCAATTTGGGTGCAGTGCCACAAGAACACCTATAGGGGGAGCAGTAGAGAACCAGTTCGGTGGAACCCTGAGTGCAGTTTCAGAACTATACAGTAGAGGGACCTAGTGAGTAGAGAATTGAGAACTTTCAGACTCATTTCACATTAAAAATGAGGACCTTCATAAAAAAGACAGAGTAAAATCTATATGGCTAGTAGAGCCCATTACTATATGAAACAAAGTGAGGACCAGGAAAATGTCCTCACTTCCCAAAAATGACCTCACTTTGTTGGTTAAAAACTGGTGATGGTCCTCACTATGACGTAAGAACAAACACACACACACACACACACATACACACGTACACAAAAAACTCCTTTTCCAATGAATATTGAGCAACTTTACAAAACCAGATTGATCACTTTCTTGCTTCTCCGCCCTCTTTCAGGTATATAAGAGGAGGGATTCATTGCAGAAAAATCTATTCTGGGTCCCTGCTTCTGAAAATCTGCGGACTGGTAAGAAATTTGTCACATTTGTAAGTCTTTGCAATCAGAAAGAAACATACGTTCCATAAAGTAAGAGGTTATAGTAGTTGTTTAAAAGCTTTCACAATTTTAAACTATGAAATAAACAATTTACCAGCAGCATAAGGATGGCTTTGTTTCTACACATTTTTGTGACAGTGCAATTTGAGTTATGCAAAACGATATGAAAAACATATTTACTAATGTTATTAAGATGATTAAAAACCTTTTAAATAGATGTTATAAGTTAAATGGACTAGCAATTTAACAGGTAAACATATTTACTAATTTTAACTCTGCACTGGGCTTATCTGTCTAAAATTTGTTTCAATGTGTTTATCCATCAGAAAGGACCCGTAACCCAACAAAACAATGAACCAAATTGAAATAAAACAGCATTTCTGTGAGTATTGTATTCATATCTTTTTTTAAAAACCTGTTTAATTTAGCAGCAGTGTTTCAGCAACAGAAATAATAATTATTTCAATCTTGTTTTGAAAAGTAAGGGTGGGTACAAACCAGACTAGCTTTAGGCCCGCTCTGAAGTCTGGATAAATGGGGAGTGCTGAGCTAAGAAAATTGATTTTGGCTAAAAACTGAGAAAGGAAAAGTGCAGTGTGCTGTTTTTATACAGTATATCTTTGTAAATTCGAAAGGGATTAATATCAGAAGGTGAAAATTAGAAACTAACCAGAGAAACATCTTAGGCTGACTACTGTGGGGACAAGGTTCGAGAAGAACTGAGACAGTTTAGAGGTGGTGAAGAATGTTGGGGTGTGAAGGAGACGGGGTCACCTGGAGGCAGCAGTCAGAATATACAACAGACTGTACAACTAAAACTAGTTGTACTGTATCAGATGGATGGATAGATCATCACTTCACTCGCTGCAGGTGAAAAATACACTGATATGCTAACAAATGCTTGTGACTTATTTTGCTCTTTGTACCTCCAGTTGCCTTCGGCTTGTTGCTGCTGCTGCTGACTCTGCAACAAAGTCACTCTTCTTCTTCTGCCAACCAAACATTGGAGCAATGTTTAAATGATACAGACTATGAGGAACTGATGAACATACTAAAAAATGGGCTCCCAAAGACACAACCACCGTCTCATTTCGTTATTGTTGGGGCTGGCATGGCCGGACTCACTGCGGCCAAACTGCTGGAAGATGCTGGACACAAGGTACGAGTGACACAAGAACTCATTTTATTTTGTGGTTTTTGGGACAAATTCTGGGATTTGTTGTCACAGCGACATAATAACTCAGGAATTTTCCCATGATCTGTCAGAAGCAGCATTTAATGATTTGTTTTGTTATTCTAAATAAGGTCACCATAGTCGAGGCGACTGAGCGAGTTGGAGGACGGGTATTGACCCACAGGAACGAAGAAGAGGGCTGGTATGTCGAATTAGGGGCCATGAGGATTCCATCTTCTCATCAGTGAGTTAAAATGGTTTCAGATATATTATGTTTCCAACTGACTGCATCAAAACCTGTTGATATGTTGGTTTAAAGCTGTACTTGGAAATAAAAGTTCAGATAGAGGTTAAAGTCACCATGATAAAATCTCTTAACAGCATTCTCCACAAGTTAATCCAGCAACTGAATACTACTGCAACGCCTATTCACTTAAATTCCTTCAACATGACTGACGGAAACACCTTTTACCTGGTGAATGGGAAGAAGCACAGGACTTCTGAAGTAATCAAAAACCCCGACATCCTGGGTTATAATCTACTCCCTGGTGAGAGGAATAAATCAGCCAGTGATCTGCTGGATGAGGCTTTGGAGGAGGTAAATGAGAGGGCACTATGCACCCAGCGCTTTTTGATAAACGATTCTGATTTTTACAAGATCACAAAACAACTCTGAATATTAACATGTTTTGTGGATCTTCTCTCACATGTTAGTCGGGCACGGGTTAAATCTGGTAAATTTATCTTAAACCATATTCTGCATCCTGTAGGTGAGGCGTGTGGTGGAAAGCAAAGGGTGCATTGAAGCGCTGAATCAGTTTGATCCCTTCTCTGTAAAGGCAAGTTTTATTTTTTTCAATCCAGGGTTAGGTAGTAGCAGAAAACTGATTTATATATGTATTTATTCATTTGTGTTGTGTTTTGTGTTCTGTCAATTATCCTAACAGCTTTTCGTATGGACAGTAAATACTAAAAGAGATTTTTCTCAACAGCAATATCTGGATGAAAAAACCAATTTGAGTTCAGAGGCAATCAGGATGATCGGCGACATACTGAATGAAAACAGCATCATGGACAAGGCTCTGACTGAGATGATAATTTTTCAGCATAAAGGCAACAATGTGACGTAAGATAAAAAAAAACATGTTTTATGTAAGAAAGTACATATTGATGTTATATTTCCCTAGGTACCCATGTACTAGAGGTCTTAAGAAATTATTTGTTTAAGGGATGAGAGTGTGCAGAGTACTGCTTTTATAAGGTACCAATAAAGACCAGTTATCCATCAGTGGTGAGGAGAATTTCCTGTATTCTAGCTGCCTTCTTCAGAGCTCCAGTATGCTGCCATAGATTTTTGTCAGATTTTTTTGCCAGGTCAAAAAACATCTGTGGTATCAGAGTCACAACTTATTCTGAACATCATTAAAATTGCTTTGATTTTTTCACCAGATCTGTGCAAAATGTTGCAGCAATGACCCCATGATAACTAAAATTATTACTACACCGATAAAGAGTCGTCCACCTTGGTTTGATGAAAGGGTTAAATTGCTAGGACGGTTTGAAGTTTAAAGTAGTTTTCCTGATTAATTCTGCCATCATAACCATTTGACAGCTAGTGATCGCTCATGGTCAACACAAAAGGAAAATGGCTGTCACTGAGCAGCAGAATATGTCAAACTTTGCACTTTCCATCCCTATACACAGAGAAAACATACAAACTAAGTTTGTATTTAAAACAAATCTGGTCTCAAATAAAATGTGGTTTAAGATACTTAGGGTTAGAGTTTTTATAAGAAAACAAGTGGGTAGGTTATGTTGGACTAAATGCTTCTCTTTGATTGGTAGCAGGGATTTTAAACAGTGCTCTAAATGTCTGCTAACAAAATCAGCAAGCAAAATATTTACTAATATCCTTACTAAATTGTGTAAAAATATTTACTCTAGAGATTATCACACTTTGATTGCAACATAGCATGTTTTCCGATAAATCACTGCTGCAGTTTAGTTACATTCTTATCACCCCCCTCATCCCAGCCTTTAAAGTTTTATATTAAACTTTTATATTAAACTAAATGTCTTCCTCTGTTAATCCTCTTTTAATTGGCATTGTTAAAAAATGCCAAAGGTATTGCGGAGTGACGTTTGTAAAATGATTAACGAAGGAGTTGTTTTAAATTTACCTTCAGGCAAGTTTATTTGTAGCACATTTTTATAACAAGACAATTCATGAACAGAACATAAGGTAACCTTACAGAGGACAAGAGATTGCAGTGGAGTAGTAGTCGCAGGTTGAGCTATTAGACAAGTTAGACTACAAACTTCCACATTAACATTTAAAGGCAACTCTACACAAAAAGGTTTTTAACCTTCAATTCAATTTTATTTATATAGCGCCAATTCATGAAACATGTCATCTCAAGGCACTTTACAAGTTAGGTTCAATCATATTATACAGATTGGGTCAGATTATACAGATTGGTCAAAAAATTTTCCTATATAAGGAAACCAGTTGATTGCATCAAAGTCCCGACAAGCAGCATTCACTCCTGGAGAAGCGTAGAGCCACAGGGAGAGTCGTCTGCATTGTACATGGCTTTGCTGCAATCCCTCATACTGAGCAAGCATGAAGCGACAGTGGAAAGAAAAAACACCCGTTAGCGGGAAGGAAAAACCTCTAGCAGAACCGGGCTCAGTATGAACGGTCATCTGCCTCGACCGACTGGGGGTTACAGAAGACAGAGCAGAGACACAACAAGACAGACAAAAAGCACAGAAGCACACATTGATCTAGTAATCTGTTCTACATTAGATGGTTATAGTCGGTGATATGTCCTCCCTGGATGATTTCACAGTCAACAGAACGTCAGACCAGGTGTACCTACTATGAAGAAAAAAGAGAGAGAACAAAAAGTTAAAAGCTCAAATGACAACAGTAATTTCAATGTAATGCAATGCAAATCTGGAGAACAGTAGACTGGAGAACAGTAGAAATCAGTAGAGTGAGAAAAATAGGCCCTGACGTCCTCCAGTAGCCTAAGCCTATAGCAGCATAACTATAGAGGTAGCTCAGGGTAACATGAGCCACTCTAACTATAAGCTTTGTCAAAAAGGAAAGTTTTAAGATTAGTCTTAAAAGTAGACAGGGTGTCTGCCTCACGGACCAAAACTGGGAGTTGGTTCCACAGGAGAGGAGCCTGATAGCTAAAGGATCTGCCTCCCATTCTACTTTTAGAGACTCTAGGAACCACCAGCAGACCTGCAGTCTGAGAGCGAAGACCTCTGTTAGGAACATACGGGGTAATCAGAGCTCTGATATGATGGAGCTTGATTATTAAGGGCTTTATACGTTAGAAGAAGAATTTTAAATTCTATTCTTGATTTAACAGGAAGCCAATGAAGGGAAGCTAAAATTGGAGAAATATGATCCCTCTTCTTGATTTTCATCAGAACTCTCGCTGCAGCATTTTGGATCAGCTGAAGACTTTGAACTGCATTTTGTGGACTTCCTGATAGTAGTACCTTTACAGTCATCCAGGAGTTTGTTTCAGATCAGTGGAGAATAGGAACTAAATGCTGCTTCTCCATGTCTGGTTCTGGTTCTGGTTCTGCAGAGCAGGCTGGAACCAGAAGACCTTAGTGGTCTGGATGGTTGATGCACTGATAACAAGTCTGTGATGTATTTAGGTGCTAAGCCATTCAGGGATTTATAGACTAAAGAAGTATTTTAAAGTCTATTCTCTGAGTACAGGGAGCCAGTGGAAGGACTTCAGAACCGGGTCCATGTTCTCTACTTTCTTAGTCTTAAAGCAGGAGTGTTCTGGATCAACTTCTTGCTGACATTCTAAGCATAAAGGACAAATACGTCTTGGTAGTAGTAATAACCTGAGTGATTCAGGGTAGGTAAGTCATATGTAGGTAGATAATGTTTGTGATCACATACATCTAGATGCCCTTTCTTCTCTGAACTTAACTAACTAATCTTCTGGAAGGGTTACCCATAAATCTAATTTTTATACAAACTCAATCATAATGTAAGATTAAGGTCAATAATATTTGTTAAGAGTTGTAATGTGTCAAGGTTAATCAAACATTTGTTGGCTTGAATGCATCCAAATCTACTAAATTCTTTTCTGAATGATTGTTAAACACATTTTTAGACTTAGACAAACTTTATTGTCATTTTGTATGCAGAGTGCGTACAGAACGAAATTTATTTTGCATACATCTTGAGAATTTCAGTGAATTGCAGTGGATTTCAGAATAAAGTAACTTTGCAGGATAGTTTCAGGATAAAGTGCAGCAGTGATTTCACAGTACAGCAATTGAAATGCAAACCATGCAGGACACACGAGTGCAGTTATAGCTTCAGCAGTTCAACATTTACAGGGCAAAATCAAACAAAGAAAGTAAAAGAAACCCTCTGAACACATTTAGTAACAACATTTTTCTTTAATCTCCAGATTAAGTGAAGTGACTGGTGGGATGGATCTGATCCCCAAAGCTTTGTTCCAAACTCTTAAAAGTACCAACACCACTTTCAATGCTAAAGTCAAGAAGATCAGCCACTCAAACAAAACAGTCACAGTGTGGTATCAGCCTGAAAACGGACAAAGCAGCCTCGAGAGCATCAAAGCTGATGCTGTTCTGGTCACATCCTCTGCCAAAGTAACTCTCTTTATTGATTTTGAACCACCTCTTACAAAGCCTAAAATGGCGGCTTTGAAGTATGTCCACTATGGAAGCTCCACCAAAGTAATCCTCACCTTCAGCGAGAGATTCTGGGAGAAAGATGGCATCTACGGAGGAAAGAGCGTCACAGACCGGCCATCTCGGTTCATCTACTACCCGAGTCACGGATTCCCAGGAAACAAAACGATCGGCGTCCTCCTGGCTTCCTACACCTGGGCTGAAGACTCCCGCAACTTTGTGAGTTTGACAGATGAAGACCTGAAAGAGGTTATTCTGAAAGACCTGGCACTTATACATGGCGAGAAGGTTTGGTCACTCTGCACGGGCGTGCTGGTCAAGAAGTGGATTCTGGACCCTCACAGCATGGGTGCCTTTGCTCTCTTTACACCCTATCAGCACATGGAGTATGCCAAGCTGCTCTTCAAGAGCGAGGGCCGGATTCATTTTGCTGGTGAGCACACAGCATTCCCTCACGCTTGGATCGAGACGGCTATGAAATCTGCAATCAGAGCTGTTCAAGCCATGACAGCGGAGGCACCAAGTCCTGCGGATACAGACACGGCCAGAGATGAGCTGTGAGGTCTTTAACCTTGTATCAGTTGCTGTTTTTGGGAACTTTTTTTATTTTTTATTAATGATTTTTAACTGAAACCTTTTCACCATCATTACCTCGGTATGTTTTAAACTAGTTTAAATGTTGGTGGTTTTCACAACCCGACTGGCTCCAGATTTTTGGTCCAAGTCACTGATGCAATAAACTAACATTAAGCACATAAGAGTTAAAATTAAAACATCTTTAAAAAAGTATAAATTTCTTTATTATTTTAGTCACAATAAATAAATAAGAACTATAATGGTCAAACATTTTCTGTAGTATGTGACTTTAAATGAGTTTTTCCTTTTTCATATTTATTTTTTTATATTTTTGACTTTGATGCTTCTGTTTTATTTTAAGATTCAAAGTTCCCATTAGCAAAAGAATCCTTGCAACATTTTTCTGAGTTTCTGCATTTAAAAAAATAAATAAATAAATAACTGCATGAGTGACGTATGACTCTTTCTTATTTATGGAGCAGGATCAACTGCTGTAGTCCCACTAGACACGTTAAATAATTGTGATGTGCTTAGATGCATTTAGTCTGAATTTGGTTTCTCAACCAAACAGAACACAGACAGTGTAATTCAAAAGGTCTATTCATCTAGAGCCTTTCCATATTTAGTCATATCCCAACCACCGGCTTTATGATAAATTACCGGGTTTGCCTAAACTATGTGGAGCAAAAGTGTAGATAAACCCATGGTGCATCTGGAGAACCAGAAGATTCCCTATTTATGTAGGAGAATGTGTGGTTAGAACAACAGTTAGTTGTCTGTTAGTTGTTCTAATAATCTGGTTTTCTGAAAAAGTACCAACTACAAACCCTTCGGCTTTCTTTGGCTTTGTACTTGATACTTACAAACTCACAGAAAGGTTTCGTGGAACAAGCTACTTTGGTTTTATTAACTTTTTGATACATGCATGGTAAAACATTGGTGACAGAATCGGTGTTGGGTGGGGGTGCTTTACTTCACCTCTGAAAGACTCTGTACTGTGGCAGATGTTAACCTACCAGCAGGACAACAACCGTGAGCATAAAGCCAGGACTGCAAAGAACAAACCTGGCTTGGCTACAATGGACGAAAGCATTAGTATTTATTAAATTCAGTTTATTTTTTCCAAAGCCCTAATTCACAACACATGTCATCTCAAGGCACTTTACAAAGTCAATTCTATCAACTCATCCAGGGAGATTGGTCAAAATATTTCCTCTCTAAGGAAACCCAGCAGGTTGCATCAAGTCTCTCCAAGCAGCATTCACTCCTCCTGAAAGAGTGTAGAGCCACAGTGGACAGTCGTCTGCATTGTTGATGGCTTTGCAGCAATCCCTCATACTGAGCATGCATGAAGCAACAGTGGAGAGGAAAACTCCCCTTTAACAGGGAGGAAAACCTCCAGCAGAACCCGGCTCAGTGTGAACAGCCATCTGCAGTGACATGCAAAGAGCACAGAAGCAATGTATTGGCGGACTAGCTCCACAGGTGGCTGTGTCTAGCAAAGAAACACAGTTAAGTAGATACACTCAGAGCAAGTTTGTAGGACAAGAGGTTGAAAGTGAGCACAGCAAAAACCTCGACAATAGCTTCTCTACATTTGTCAAATTGATACTTCAAAATAGTTGCCAGAGTAATTGCAAAGGCATGTATTTCTTCAATATGTTGACTAAGAGGATTTTATAGTCTATAGTTTACTTTTTAGTTTCTGATAAGAATAGAAATAGAGAACTATTTACAAATTACCCTCAGTATGTTGAGTTGGACTGTCAGCTAAAATCTAAATAAAATACAGTGAGGTTTTAGGCTCTGTTATGAAAATATTCAAAGGCTAATATTGACTTCCAGGAATGCTGCAAATCATAAAGGATTTATCATTATTCCTCAATTTAATGATTATACTAATATTTGTTGTGTGAGTAGCAATCAGGGGGGCAACATCATGCTTTTATGATCATAAATTACAAAAATGTTAAAAATTATATTTTTATGTGCTGGTCAAAGCTGGTCTAAACGGTTTTTACGCTCTTTCAAATGAGCTTCTATCTGGTCCCAAATCCTTAAATTCTCATTTCTACTTACATAAATAAAATTGTCAAACATTATTAACTGGGAACAGATGTCACCATATTTTGTGCAGAATCTAATGTCTGCAAAAAGGAGTATTCTGATTATTTGGATTGCTTCTCTGTTTTCAATATCTGGTGGTCTCATTTTAACAAAAAAACCATGAATCTGCATTTTGCAATTGAGCAACACTGTCATGTGGGGTTTGAATTATATTTATTATAAAAACATTTTATCTATGTACCAGCCCTCATCTATGAACATGAAGTATGGATCCCCTGACATAAGCGGGGAAATGATCTTCCTCTACAGGGTTAAGCCTTAGAAATAAGGTGAGGAATCCTAATGTATGAATGATGACCCAAAGAACGAGACTCCAGATACAGTTGACCAAAATGAACTTCCTCCAGACGGTGGCAAGTATCTGCCTTAGAGTTAGGCTGAACCTGCCGCATGATGCCCCCTGATCTCCTGCATTTGGAGGTTTTCTGGATATGCCCCGATGAGAGGGGACCCCAGAGTAAACACAGACATCTATGGAGGGACTACATCCCATCTGGCCTAGGAACTTCTTAGGTTCTCCTAAAATGAGCTGGAGGATGTTGCTGGTGAGTTTGTCATCTGGGGTTCTCTCCTGGACCTGTTGCCCAGGTGACCTGATCTTGGAGGGATGGATGGATGGATGGATGGATGGATGGATGGATGGATGGATGGATGGATGGATGGATGGATGGATGGATGGATGGGAGGGAGGGATGAGGTAGGGATGGTTGGATGGGAGGGAGGGATGAGGTAGGGATGGTTGGATGGATTGAAGGACGGACAGATGTATGGATGTATGGACGGAAGGAGGAATGAATGGATGGATGGATGGATGGATGGATGGATGGATGGATGGATGGATGGATGGATGGATGGATGGAAGGTGGGATGGACCGACAGATGTATGGATGGATGGCGAGAGGGAGGGATGGGTGGAGGTAGGGATGGTTGGACAGATGGAGGGATGGATGAATGGATGGATGGAGGGAGGGAGGGATGAATGGATGGATGGATGGATGGATGGATGGATGGATAGATCGAAGACAGATGGATGGAGGGATGAATGGATGGAGGGATGAATGGATGGAGGGAGGGATGACTGGATAGATGAATGGATGGATGGATGGATGGATGGACGACAGCTTGTCGACTTGATTTTACTTTATATTCTTACATTTTCTTCCTTTTCCAGCAGTTGTGCAAAAGAAATTGAATCATGATGTAGAAAACAAACCCTAACCCTAACCTATAGAATAAATAAATATATAATAACTACATTATTTCTGGCTAGTTCATTTAACTTAAATTTACGTTGTAATTTTTTTTTACCTCTGATTAGAAAAGGTGGACACATCCTTTTTATTATTTTATTATTTTTTCTGGAATAAAAATCCACATCTTTGGTAAATATCCCCTTTTCAATGAAGAACTGCAGGTCACAAAAGATTACAAACAAATCCATTGCGTGATCAAAACTGTGGGAGTGCACAGTTAAGTACAGAGAAAATCAAATATTTAAACAAATTTAAACGTATACACTGTATGACAGTGAGAGCTGCGTTCTTCGAAGGCATATGTGTGCTGGGTCCTTGGAAGGCAACATAGCAGTACCAACCGTATTTCCGGTTGTACAGACTGACCGAGCAGGCAGCGCCCCCTGCTGTCTGATCAAGGGTACTACCCACAAGTCACAGATAATTTTTACCGTTGAGACGTTTGTGTCAAAAGTGAAAATGAAGGCGTAACTTGTAAAGTTGAATTTGTGACTCACAGCAGCAGATTCGTGCAGTTTTACTCGTTGATTTGTATTTGTGTTAAGGAAAAAAAATTTAAAAAATGTTTTTTTTGAAGATTTTAATACACGTATTTCAATTTGTTTTGCACCATTTGTTTTAGATCAACTGTAGCAGAACTGAATGACAGACATTTATGATGTGCAACTCACAAAACACAATTTGTGTACTTGTACTCAAGAATTTGAAGAGGTGTAACTTTATTTTGTACTTGTGACAGATTAAAAAAAATCTACAATTACAAAACACAATACAATGCACAAATAGTTTTGCAACAATAGTTCTGGGCCATTTGGAGCAAAACTGAGAATGTAAGAGGTTTTTAATGTGCAACTCACAGAACACAATTTGTGTACTTGTACTTTTGAACAGGTGTAAAAAAAATTGTACTTGTGATTTTTTTTTCTACAAATACAAAACTTAGAATTTAACTCCTTCTACAACTTCAAATTCATGCTTAGAATGCACAAATCGTTTTCGAACAAAAGAACCTTCATAGTTTATTCCCCTGGGAGGCAGAAGGTTGATGATTGGCGGAGTCCTGATTCAGATCCTGGCCTGTTTGTTAATCCTTCTTAACATCATGATTTGTAGTACTTTGGACTGTTTTTCTCACTCAATGTTTCAGTCCTCCCTGCCACCCGTCAGCAATCTTGTGTCGCCTCCGGGCGGTCAGCCAGAGATCTTGCCATGCCGGGGTCCGCCTCTGGGCCATCCGTCTAAGTTTTTGGTTCCCTTTGTCTGGGTTGTTTTTGTTTTTTGACTTTGGTTTGGTCAAGTCTGTTCCTGCCTTCATCACCTGGTCAGCCTGTCTCTGTCTGCCATCCACCATCACTAGTTGTCATTGTCGTCTCCTTCCCGCCATCACTCCATTCCTCTGAATAAACCTTTGTAACGTACTCCATGTTCGGCTTGAATACCAGGCTCCCAGATCCATTTATTACGTGTGCAAGTACCATTAAACTCTTTAAAATGTTTTGCAGTAATATTTAGTTTACTTTTTCTTTTTTTCATGCTGTATTTAATCTCAATCTATCTCTTCACAACAGACAAAGATCACCGAATATTTTCTCGTAATCTTTCTACCTGCCTGCTGCAACATCAGAAGCTTCATAAGTGTTTGTTTTACAAGAATTGTTGTCAAAATATTGTCTTGTTATTCCCGAACCTTTGGGTCCACATGTAGGAGTCAACGAGCTGAGGGATAGCCCAGTTCTCCGAGTAATTAGGAGTATGCAAGAGAAGAGGGTGGGCTGATGATGTTGCATTTTACAGAAAATACAGAAATTTACATTTTGATCATGTCTGGTCAGAGCTCTGTCAAATACATTAGTAGTGGCAAACAGAGTGAACACGTGCAAGTAGACCCTCACTTTATCATTTTGATTTGTAAATTAAATAAATAAATAAGAATACCCATTTTTATTTAACATTAATCTCAAAATTATGCAGTTTTGTGTTTGTCTCTCACAAAAAATCCCAGTCAAATGCACCAAGCTGAAAGCGGTTGAAATGTTAAAATTTAATTCATACTTTTACAAGGCTCTGTAAAGTCCCACAAATGTTACTATTTGTAAAAACAAAAGATGATTCTTTTTTAGTTTAGGGAAGTAATTCACTTATTAATTAAAATGACATTTTATCTCTTTTTTGGAACCTTTTTTCAATAAAAAAGGGGAAATCGTGCAAAACAGATTCACTGCAATCATGTGAGAATTTAGATATTTATATGACCTATTTGTTTCACTTTTGTCTGTAGTTTTTTGTCCTCTTCCTGTTGGTATTAACAATTTTAGGTCGGTGGCCTTTTTTTTCATTCCTCAATCGAATGCTTTCCTATCTTTTCCTCCTGGAAATGGTTCTCCATATAGATTAAACAATGTAAAGTTTCTATGCTAGTCAACCTTAAATATTAAACACTGAATAAATGTGCTTATATTGGCAGTTGGAATTTCTTGAATGTCTTGTTGGTCTTTGTGGTTTAAATTGTGTAAACTATGCAACGGCATGATTTTGACACTGTGGGAAAGCTGAACTTGACAAACTGAACATAAAAGATAAGATTTTTTTAGGGAAAACATTTTATTACAATTTTGCCTTTCATTACAGGTTTATCCAAGACTAAATGAAAAATAATGTACCATTCAATATTCAGTGGACTCATAGCTGCATTCGGGATGTTACAGTATCTTAACAATAGTTTGGCTTCCACCACAGGTTAGAGTCATGGATCTCTATGGAATGGTTATCAATGCTGAATGGTGTTCTTTACACTTCCTTTAACGTACAACAAGCAAATAAAGAAAAAAAAACGTAACTTCCTGTAGGAAAGCCCAAAGGTACCACAGTATGTATAAGAGTGAGTTTGTGTATTTTTGTGTATTTATTTAAAAATAAGAATACAATACAAGTAGTGTATGATTTTAAAAGGTCTTAGCTTAACCACATACAATCCATGCAAATCACTGTAGAACAGAACTGAATAACTTTTCCCTTCAGCCCATTAAATGACTCCTTGGCTTGCTACAAAGGAAGTGGGTTTCATAGATTCTGCATGTTGTCCCAACCTGCCATTATTCTGATGTAGAGGGCTTTCACTAGCCCACATATCAATGTTTATTTTATTCAGTTAGCACATGTAACTCAGCACAATGTTGACCAAAGCGCTTCACATAAGTATCACTAGAGACAAGCGCAACCCAAACAACAAATGGAAGCAGAAAATCACTTTAGACTCCAACGTTAACAACACAATTATGATAAAAGAAAGCTACATTATAATACATCTCAACCTAACCTAAAAAGCTCATGTGCATTATCTTCTAAATGATGGCGGTGACTGTAAATGACTTAAGTATTCTGTAACCATATCAGTTTGGATATGAGCCACTGCAGTGGCGCATATCTCACAGAGCTCTGAGTTTAGAGCTCATCTCTCCCTTGGTTGGAATCAGAATGCTTGCGTGCCTCTTTGTTAATATTCACAGCTGCCCGAATTGCAGATTTCATAGATGTCTCGATCCAACCATGAGGGAAGGCCGTGTGCTCCCCGGCAAAGTGAATGCGGCCTTCCCTCCTGAAGAGCTCTGCAGCGTAGTCCACGTGTTGATAGGGTGTGAACAACGCAAAAGCACCGTGGCTGTAAGGATCCTGACTCCACTTCTTCACCAGTATTCCAGTACAGAGGGACCGAACATGGTTACCATGGATTGCAGCCAAATCTTTCAGAAGAACCTCCTTCAGCTCTTCATCACTGGCACCGAGAAACAGGAGCGAGTCGTCGGACCAGGTGTAGGAGGCCAGGATGACGCCGATGGTGGGGTTGTTTTGGAAGCTGTAGCTCTGGTAATAGATGAAACGAGAGGGTCGGTCTGTGACGCTCTTTCCGCCTTTGATGCCGTCATTCTCCCAGAACTTTTTACTGAATGTGAGAGTGATCCTGGTGGCGCTGTCGTAGTGAACCGACCTTAACGCCACCATCTTTGGAACAGACAGGGGGGGATTAAAGTCCATGTAAAGAGCAGCTTTGGCGGTAGTTGTGACCAGAGCAGCATCTGCTTGCACTTTGCTGTGCTGTTGATTTTCCTTGTAGACTACGGTAACATTGTCATTGGAATGGTCGATACCCTGAACTTTAGCGTTCAAATGAATGACAGGAGGAAGCACTTTAAGGATAGCTTTCGGGAGAAGGTCCGATCCATTAATCAACTCAAGGTACCTTCAGATGAAAAGATTAAGCTGTGTTATAACATGCCTTACACGATATTGAATATTTGGATAGGTAATTAATAATAGCCCATTACATTTAGACCTCAAAAACTTCATAAATATAAAATATTGCTATAATTCTGCCATTTTTTGGCATCGGTATAACAATTACAAATTAATCTATGAAATAAAAAAACTTTCATTACCAGAATCATGTTTAGCTTTGATAAACTATTTAGCTATCCTGGCTGTGTTAAACAAACGTTCCATCAACCTGCACCAAAATTCTGCGACTGGTTAAAATGCAGATATAGTTTAAATAAAATTCAGCTCCATCAACAACATTTCAATCAAAACGTTTCATGGTCTTGAGCTTGAATAAACTTAAGCAGCTGTTCGGCCTTACTTGACACCATCATTGACATCCGCTTGGTCATAGAGCATCTCAGTCAATGCTGTGTACATGAGGCTCTGCTCATTAAGTAGGTCTCCAATCATCCTGATCGCCTCGTTGCTCAGACCTCCAACTTCTTTTAAATATTCCTGTTGGACAAACACACTTCCATGCTTTATGCTGATTTTGCAGCAATTGAAAACAGCTATATAGTTGCAAAAAACATGTGAAAAAGAATCTCACCAATAATTTAATTTGAAATTAACTTTACTAATTCAAAACATTTTTAAAAGCTGGGTTCAATATGCATTTTCAGTTTTTGATTAGATTTAAGTCACTGCCTGATCCATTGAATAAAGATACCATTTTAATAAAAAATGGCTGCCAAACATGAAGTGGGCTAAAGCCTCTAAAGAGGCAGGACATCATATAAATACTTTCAAGAACAGGTATATCATTTACTCCTTTCCATCAAGAAAGAGTTGCAACCAGAGGGGTGGAGGTATATCATGTGACTTGTAACTGATCATAAATTGGTCATATTGATCAAATCCTAGATGATCTTGGGGAACCTAGTGACAATCTTAGGTGACTTTCACACTGCAGGTCTTGATGCTCACAACTGGTCCTCAAAATGAAATCAGGTCAAATTTTACCTGATGACTGTCCACAAGCTGCCGCCTGGGGCTGCCTGGGGCTGGCAGCAGGTGTGTAAATCACTGAGGATTTCTTACCAGAACAGTGCAGAGTTAGTCTATTAATATTCAGTGTAGAGCAATACTGGACCGTAAATGCAGTTTATGTTGCCCAGTTACTAAACTAACATGATATTTTAGTGAAAATATGTAGAAATAACACACATGCATGGAACGGTAAAATCATCACGCTCAATTTAATCAACATATGTTGTTTCTTATAACATTTTACAAAAGATATTGTGTTACCTTAACAGAATATCTGTCATATTTCTCCCGGAATTTCTTACACCCAAGGTGCTTGGTATCGTTTTTAACCTACAAAACAAAATAAACATTTGCTTCAATTGACAGAACTCAGAAGTTGCTCCAAACCTGTTAAATAATGTTGGCAAGCGTTAAAAAACAAACAGAAAAACAGGAAATACTTTGTAATTTCCTCCAAAATGTAAAAAATATTTTAATTAATACAGTACTAAAAAGCATTTTTAACTTTGAATTACTGTGTGACATTCATTTGAATTTATCATTATTTTTATGTGTGCATCAGTCCTGGTAAGTTTATATATCAATGAATTATTTTGGGATCTACAGTTTTGTTGGGTATTTCTTCCCAATGGAAGTGAGAACATTTTCAAATACAAAAGGCATCCATTAGTGAGACTGTTTTTAAGAACATTTGAAATTTATTATTACTAATTTAGTGTGAAATAGGCTATTTTTTAATGTTGTGTTTTGGCTCATCTTTTGCATTCCGATGTGATTAGTAACTAGTTACATTTACTGAGGCACATTTACTTGAGTAAATTTTTAAACAAGATGTACTTTCAGGAGTAGTTTTACTACACTATGCCTTTTGAGTGACTTCACTGAATACATAATTAGTATGTTTTAACCTTAAAATGTACCAGAGAGACAAACTTCAATTCATGTTAAAATTAGATTTCTTGTTTGAGAACAAGCATTGATGTTTTAATGTTTTTATCTGCTCAGCTCACTGAGCCATGTCAAGGTCAAGTGAACATGGAGTAAACAATAGATATTGTGATTGGAAACACTCTTCACAGTTTTAACATGCAGTATATAAATTAACTGCTGTAAATATTGGTTTATAGGTTTTTTGATGAAGTCAATGCTCAAAAAAGTGTTCATTATTCTTGCATTTATTTTGTAGTTTTTGTATATATATTTTTTGTATTCTAGTCTTTATACATAACTTTATATTCTGTCTGATTACATCGCTTTGGAATATTAAATGAGAAGTTTTACTTTTACTAGCTCAGATCCACGGCATCCAGAAATGAGCCTGAAATGATAATTCATGCATTTCTCTCCTCGAGGTTGGACTGTTGCAATAGTCGATTTTCTTGTCAAAATAAAAAAGAGCTGGCCCGCATGCAGTCAGTTTAAAACTCAGCTGCGAGACTTTTGGCAAGAACCAACAGGAGGGCTCACATGACACCTGTGATAAAATCTCCACTGGCTCCCTGTTGTGTAACAATGTACCATTTAAAATTTTAATCCTTAATTTTTTGAGCTCTTCATTGTCAGGGTCCTGCCTACATCTGTGACCAAATTAACCCCTAAAGCTGACTTGGAGTTGTCTGGACAGAACCTGTTGTTGGTTACACAAACCGGTTTCAAAACTAGGGGCAACCATTCGTTTAAAGCCGCCTCTCTTCAACTTTGGAAAAACTTCCTGACGAGCTGTGTTGTTTAAAAAACTCCTTAAAACCTGTTTGTTTAGACAAGCATTCTAGTCCTAGCAGGCTCAGTGTTTTAATGTCTTGTATGTTTTCATTACTGTGCAGCACTTAGTGTGTATGAATTAACTTTCACAAACGAGTAAAAGTTTATACATATTTTGATTGACAATTTTTTTCCACTCCCATTTTTGCATCTCTATGCAGACGAAGATATATTGGTCAGATATCCTTGCTTTGTAAGTATTCTCAATAAAAGATTCAGACAAAGAACATTTGTCTGAATCTATTCCTTAAAGTGTAGCACTGTCGTTTTCACCTGATCTTTCGCTACATACCTTCTGCAGAGCTCGTTGCAGGAGTTGCTCAGCTGACATCCCCGTCTCATTGTGATTCACCTTGTATCCAAGAATGTCTGGATTTTCTTTCACTTCATAATTCCTTTTCTTTACTCCGTTGACCAGGTAATATGTCATGTTGTTGTCCATGGTGAAGTTCCTGAACGTTAAGCCCAACTTCTCAGCAAATGTAATAACAATACTGTTGAAAAATAGCAGATGAATTATATACATTTTTATTGTATTTATAAAGTCCTGTAAAGAAAGGGAAAATATTGAGGGTAAATATTGAGGTGGAAGTATTGATATTGAGAAGTGAATGACACTGTCCAGTCTCTTAATTTCTAAACAAACTAGCCACGGCAGTGTTTGCCTTTATTTTACTTGTCAAACTGGTTTAGGGTAGACCTTTTTCGACTGAGTCATCAAAGTTGAAAAACTTGTCATGGTTGGCTTTTGCATTGCGAAAAAAGTGGGCAAATATTTTAATGCTTACTGGTGAGAATCTGGGAACCTCATCGCCCCAATTTCTGCGTGCCAGCCTTCGTTTTCATTCCTGTAGGTTTCCACTCGTCCGCCAACACGACCACTTGCCTCCAATATGGTGACCTTGATTTAAAAAAAATGCAGTGTAATGTTTTTAGAAAATTCCCCTTAAGATTCACGAAATGTTGAACATAACACAACACATTCTAAATAATGTTGTGGAAAGAAAAGGATCCATATTTTAAAAGTTCTTGTACAAAGACAATTGTAAGAAATGTCCCGTGCTCCTTCTTCTCTGATACCCCTAAACTATATTTATTTTAAACTGGCATTCATAGCTATGTGTGAGGAGCCCTCGCCTGAGTTTCATAAGTAGGGTTGATAACCGTCCTTTGAAAAACTGAATCGTCCCAAAGTTACATTCAAAAGTTAAAGTGCCGTACTGAGCTGAAACGAGACGCAAACGTACCTGTAGTCCAGTATTGTTGATAGAGTCAAAAATTGTCTCTAAAATGTCAATGGAGTTAATAATTGATGTGGTGTTTCATAAAAAAAAATATCATGGTTAATCGGTTCCCACCTCTGCTGACAGCACCTTCACGTCCGAGCATTACGATACAGAATTCCGGTATTCTGTATCAGACAGGTATTCCGGTCTGAATTTGTTGAAAAGATTTGATGCATTGAAAGGGAGATCTACTTCATTAGTACTGTGTCACGTGAAGGGCTACCTGTACTGACCTTTGAATTAGAAGAGTCAGAGTTCACCCTAACCTTATATAATATAAAGATTGTTTAATGCTTTTGTTATTTTTCTATCTATGCAAATAAGATTGTGATTAACAATGAAGAGAAGCTGAATAAAATGACGTTTTACATGAAGCTAACTGGAGGGTTGTACTAGTTTTTGAACAGGCTTGAGGGCCCCTGACTTAGACTTTTAAATCCATCACTGTGCCCAAGAAGACTTCAATCCCTGCTGTTGTCTGCAAACTGTTTTTGGTTTTTTTTTACTTTTTGTCTTTCACTTTGCTGCTTGCAAAGCTGAATTTCCCCATTATGGGATGATTAAGGATATTTTCTCTCTTTTTTCATAAATTCAGTCCATTTACTTTCCTACACAGTAATATACTAAACTCCTTCCGCTATATGTTAGTTACTGTTACTAAATATATAAACAATAAATTAATTCAAGCTTTTGTATATACCAGGCACGAAGAAGCACGGGAGGTGTTATATGGGACCTTTCAAAATGGTATACGGTTTTAAGGTTTTTTTATGATTATTAATGTTTATCTTGGTTCACTTCTCGGTTCACCACCTGGCCTATTAATTAAAAGTTTGTCCCTGAAGTTGACATGGGAGAATGTGCTATCTTTGTCTTTGAGCAGATAAGCACCTGGAGATGTAATGTCCTCACCCCTCCCCAGATATTGCGGGAGGGGCTGCTCAGTCTAATATAATTAGGCTCCTGGGCTGCATCGAGCAGACAAATCACTTACAGCTGGTGTGGAATAGACTTTGTGTTAGGATACATGAGCTGTATGGTAACATTGCAAGTGTTTGTCTCCCTTTGGAATTCCAATTGTAATTAATACATTTATATTTTAAATGTTTTTTTTTTTCTCCGATAATTGTTTTCTTCCATTGCTGCCAAATCTCCGAACCGGGTGAAACGGGCGGTAGTGAATGAAACAGGAAGGACTAGAGGCCATCTTAATATCACTGATCCCTTATTTGCTTGAAAACATCATTAGATTTGAACATTTCAAGGGCTGAGTTGTGCATGTTTTGGTGCTTAAACATTATTGTACCAAACATTTTCAGTGTTTCATCTACCGTATGTCCAGCATCGTGCAGCAGCTTGGCCGCTGTCAGTCCAGCCATGCCAGCTCCGACAATAGCAACATGATGAGGCTTGTGTATCTTTTTGAGGCCCTGATCCACTATTTTCATCAATTCAGTGTAGTCAGAATCATTTAGGCATTCAGCCAGAGTCTTCTTCAGGTTGGATCCAGAGGAATGGCTTTGGTGTGCAGTGTAAAGCAGCACAAGCAAGCCAAGGGTAACTGGAGATATGACAGAATTAAGAGAGTACCATTTCAGATTTTAACCAGTTATTCATATAACAGAAATAAGAATGAAATAAAAGCAATCTGAAAATAAAGGCAGCAGTGCCAAATGTTGGAAAATTATAAATCATAGAATATAAAGTTATAGTGTGCTCTAAAACAGCAGGTACTGTAAATAATTATGTATGAAACATATTCTATTAGAACTAGCCTGTCTTACTGACACAAATATTTACTAAGAAAAAAAATAAAGGTATTTAATTTACATAGACTTAAAATCATATCTATTTCAACTGCAAATCAAATTAATATATTCAGTAGAAATACTCACATGGAAAAAGATTTACAAGTGGTGGAGTCATGTTGTCAAGGTAATCTTGTATCTGCTGGAATAAAAACACCTAAATCCAACTTTAGAACATAAAACTGTTTTAAAAAAAACATCCCTTTCATTATTTAGTATCCTTTAGATATTGTCTGCATTTTATAGGTAATATTTAGATGTCAGTTCAAGAATCAATTCTTACCTTTCAGCTGGATTCTCAAACAGGAACTCGCCGCACTTCCCTAAATCCATCTTCTTTTAAACGCTGGCAAAAAAAATAAAGGGGAGGATCTTTCGCGAATGCAACGGTTACTTGGGATTATTTGGAAAGGTGCGTCTTTGTGTGGGAGCCGCTATTGTTGTAAAAGTACGTCAGGTCTCTTGGAATGTTCCGATAAGTTTCTTTGTAACTCTCACACTGTTGAATATTTCCTGTTGTCTAAAAAAACAAACTTCAGGAATGGTCTCCAAAGCAGCAGTTTGGTAAATGGTTATGTTCCCTTCAAAGAGTTAATAGTTTGCCGTGAAGATTAAGTTTTTTTTTCTTCCACTAATTTCTGGATCTTATACAATATATCAGGTGGACCTAAGAGCTATTCATAAGAAATGCTTACCATTTGGCATTCAGAAATATTTCTGTGTCTAATTTTTACCTGAATGTTGTACGTTAGGACTGTGGGAAGTCAAATAACCAGATACTATCATGCTGCCATTTATTAACTGGAGATATCCGAGAGGTCTGCAACCCTTTGCAACCTTGCATTTCCAACAGAATTTATGCAACTATCTCTTCAACGATGCGTCATGCCTATTTTTTATTGAGTAGGCCTATACTGGAAAATCGTCTCTGTCTCATAGTTGTTGCTGTCCAGATAGCCCTCTATCCTCCTCCTGTAGTCGGATTTGGGCATTCTAAACCCTCTCTTCAGGTTAGCTCATGCGGTGCTGTAGATGGTCCTGTCCCCCGACCTGAACGCAGTATGCCTGATCTCTAGCAGTAGCTGAACCTCTACCTAAGTCATCCAGGGCTTCTGGTTGGGGAAGATCCGGACTTGTTTTTCCACAGCTACAGTATCTATACAGTTCTTGATGCAGCACAGCACACTGTCTGTGAATACATCCAGGTCCTGATGTTCAATGACATCCCAGTTTGTCCCTTCAGCTGCTGTGAGGTATCGTCAGGCCAGAATTTGATTGTTCTTGTGATGGTTGGAGCAGTTTTCCTGAGGGGGGCATAAGCTGGAATTGAATACAGGGACAAGTGATCGGACTGACACAGATGTGAAAGTGGTATAGCCCTGCAGCCTAACTTGATCCTCAAGTAGACTTTACCAGAGGTGTTAGCTCCTCATGTAGCACACTTTACATGCTGGTGGAATTTAGGGAGCACTGTCTTCAAGTCTGTATGGTTCTACCCACCTACCTACCTACCTACCTACCTACCTACCTACCTACATACATACATGGGGCATATGTATATAGTGGGGTTATAATATAACTTGTTGGTCCTTGGGCAAGCCCATTAAGGCAAACTTCCTACCTGACCTAAGAGATAAGATCACAGCTAAATTAAGAGCCTGTCAAGGTAAGATAAGTTTGTTTATATAACACTTTTCAGTAACAAGACATTCAAAGTGCTGTACATGAACAGATAAACATTACAGACATACATAGGAAAAGAAATAAGCTAAATAAATCATTGACTTGAAATATTTCATACATTCATCACTAAAAATTCTAATAAAGCTGCAGCTTGAGGTCTCTGATCTGACCTTTTTGACACTACAGCTAAAACTGTGTGTCAGTCTATGAACTGTCCCAGATAGCGATAGCACTTGCAGGCATCAGTCTTTCATAATGGTGGAATGTTATCAGGCGGTTCAGTTCAGTATGCTCTGTTCAAGCTCACAGACCGTCTTGTTTACATAACATCCAGGATAAATTAAGATTGCAGAGGAGACAGCTTGGATAGCAGCAATTGTTTTGGGCAGGCAGACTCTTGTTTTTCTGTCTGCCTTAAAGACTCACTGGTACATCTCAATGGCGATTCCAAAACAGCTAAATTGTGATCATTCTGCCAGGGTCCAGCTTCCAGCTTTCTCCAAGATTGTTCCCAACCTACCAGCAAGTTCAGAAACCGCAGCTGTCCTGCAGTTCTTCTTATACAGCATTTCAGTCTGAGTGCTGGTAGCGGACATCTAACTCACATAGATCAGACAGCCTTGACATGGGCTGAAAACAGCTGCCGACGTTTTCACAATTTCTCAATTCTCCAGGTAACTGCCAGCTCACAAAAGTAGAAATCTTGTCATCATAAATCCAATTTTTAACAGATTTTTCACATACTTAACAGATAAAATTTGATTCAGAAATGGGGCCACCGTCAGCCACATCATGTACATGGATGACATAAAGCTGTATGCTAAGAGTGAACGAGACATTGACTCGCTGTTCCACACCACCAGGATCTAGAGCAGGGACGTCGGAATGTCATTTGGTCTTGAGAAATGTGAACGGATGGTAACAATGAGAGGGATGGTAATCCCTCTCATTGTCACAGAGGGGATTGGCACAGAGGGGATTACACTCCCAGAAGCAAAAATAGAGTACCTTAGAATACCACTACCAAATGGCAACCACGAAGAAGGAGAAGTCAACTCAATGGTAAGAACAAGGTCTGGGCAATCAACTGCTATGCTTTGCCGGTAATCAGATACCCTGCTGGCATAATAAATTGGCCAAAGGAGGAAATCCAGACCACTGATGTTAAGACATGAAAGCTATTCACCATGCATGCTGGATTCCACCCGAAATCCAGTATCCACAGGCTATACACTAAGTTCAAAGAAGCCACAATTGAATATAAAACATCCAAGCTCAAAGCCTGTAACAGGAAGATGGCCCCTAGGGATGAAGCGATCAGTGAATGTCTCTGACAATGGAAGCTGGAAGAGAAGGAACCGTTGTTGGAGGAAAAACCCCTGAATGGAACGTACCACCGACAGATAGCTGAAGTGGCTGATATGACCAAATCCTACTAATTGCTAGAGAGGGCTGGACTAAAGGACAGCAAGGAAGCACTGATAATGGCAGCACAGGAGAAGGTCTTGAGCACCAGAGAAATAGAGGCCCAGATCTACCATACCAAGCAAGATCCCAGGTGCAGGCTATGCAAAGAGGCCCCAGAAACACGGGGCAGTAACCCCCACTCTGGATAAGTTGGCTCCCACAGATACCTGGAGAAACATCAGACATCTCAGTCCAGAAGAGCACAATCTAAGGAACAGCTAAGATCTTAAGAAGAGCCTTCAAGCTCCCAGGTTGGAGAGCCACTTTTCAGTGTACAAAAGATAATAAGGGCCTCTTGTGGGGTGCCATAACATACTGAGATATTGTGTTACTTTGAGAAGAAAAATAAATTTCAAATGTTTATCATAAAATTTATCTTTTAGTTAAAGTCAGCGAAATAACTTTAGCTGCAATAAGGGCAAGATGTTGCTGGCAGGCCGCTTTTAACTGAACCCTGGCATTACACTGAAATCTGAGTCATTGTATGACGACATATTTCTACTTGTACCTCTAGAGTTTGTACATGTTCAAACAAATCCATAGTATGAAAAGAACTGCAGAGGAACAAACAGACATGTACCTGCCTGCAGTCACTGTCTATGTCACTCCGATTGTCACTTAGCTGAGCAAAGGTGGACAATGTTGCTTTATTCCTATCATGTTGCTCTGCACAAGAAGGTGTGCATGAAGCCTTAAAGTGGGAATAATGGGTGCTAAATGTCCAAAATAAAATAAGTAATCATGGGATGTTATCAAAAATCCAATTTAACGGATAGCCTAGCACCAGAGGTGGGTGGAGTAGTCAAAAATTGTACTCAAGCAGGAGTAGCACTACTTCAACATATTTTTACTCAAGTAAAAGTACAAATTTGCCAGCCAAGAAATTATTTAAGTTTAAAAAAGTATTTAGTATGAAGGCTACTTAAGTACTGAGTAAATATCATAACATCTGATGATTTAATATATAAAAAATATGTAATCGGACAGACAAAAATATAAGGTTATGTGCTAATTCTTTTATTTTAAAGATAAAAGAAACAAATATCATAACATCTGATGATTTAATATATAAAAAATATGTAATCGGACAGTCAAAAACATAAGGTTATGTGCTAATTTTTTTATTTTAAAGACAAAAGAAACAAATATCATCATAACATCTGATGATTTAATATATAAAAATATGTAATCGGATAGACAAAAATATAAGGTTATGTGCTAATTTTTTTATTTTAAAGACAAAAGAAACAAATATCATAACATCTGATGATTTAATATATAAAAAATATGTAATCGGACATACAAAAATATAAGGTTATGTGCTCATTTTTGTATTTTAAAGACAAAATAAACACTTTTTTAAATCAGTTTCAACATTTACAGTGAAAGCCATACTTACAGCAGTTAATGTATATACAGTATGTTAGACCAGTGCAAAGTACTTCCAATGAAAATATTTACTGTTTAGTGTATGTTCTTTTAACTGGCTCAATGAGCTCAACAGAAAAAATAAGTCTAATTTTAACATAAACGCTAGGTTTTTCTCTCTGGTTCACTTGTGGTTAAAACAGGTCAGTTCTTCATTCATGAAGTTACTCGCAGTAGGTAGAATTCTCACAGATTTTACTCATTTAGCAAGTAAGACTAGTGATACTTGAGTAATAATAGGACTCAAGTAAAAGTAAAAGTACAGTGCAGTACAAAATCTCCTAAAAGTACATTTTGTTCAAAAAGTTACTCAGGTAAATGTAACTGAGTAGTTACATTGTTTTTTGTGGTTCAAAAAGGTGGAAAAGCAATGAGGATAACTCCCCTGATGGGAGGATTGTGAAGGAGAACCAATGCAAAGGTTTCCTGGTAGATTTTTTGTAGATTCACCATCCACAGATTATATTTTTCCTTTTTTTAACTGACCTAGAAGCATGGTTAGAAGCCTTTTATCTAGTCTACAGAGTCTCCAGACTAACCTGTTCAAATTTAAGTTTCTTTATTTTGGATTTTCTGCTTGCTCTAAGTTATAGTCGTCAAAATAAAAAGTATTTCAAAACCATAAGCTTTTAAAAAACCAGTGTCTGCTGATTAAATCAAGAGAGTAATTTAAGGTTGCCGTTTCATAGATTAGCTGCTAGATGAGATGACTAAACCACTCAACCTCTGCTCTACACCCTTTTATAAGGTGCGGGTTATTGTTTCACAATCCTAACCTGTCAACTGTATTTAGAGTTCCTCTGAAAATAAGATGGAACTGTGACATCTCAGGTTACAACGGAGACAAATGCTGACAGCCAAACATTTAAAGATGAGGAATTTTGAAACGTTTGTTACGTTGTAATGGAATACCTATGAAAACGTCTCAGTTTCTCGTAAATAATTACATTTGCACCTGAGAAGAAGACAGCATGTAGATAATTACTTATACACTTATCAATAATCAATGGAAAACATTTTGCTAAAGTTAAAGCATTGAAACATTTTGAAAGTATTTTTATAACTGCTGACCAGCTTTTTGCATCTTTCTGCTGTTATTTTGTCAATTTTCTTTGGTAAAGAGCGCTGGGTCTTCAGTCATGAAAGTCCTCCTTGCACCATAATAATCTCCAAATCCTTGCACAGATTCTAATTCAGACTGAAGTTGGGACTCTGGCAGGGCAACTCCAAAAGGCTGTCTCCCTCAGTTTTGAACTGTAATGCCAGAGCAGGCAGAAAACCTGACTTTCAGCCAGGAACAGTGTTTGCATTTTTAAAAGGATAAAATAGACAGGCACTGGTGCAGGTAGTGACCAGACCTAGGTGGAGCAGATAGCTCACAGCAGCAGATGACAAGCAAATAGAGCTCAGGCTTGAGACAGGTGTGTAAGACAGGCTTGATATTTGACAGGTAGAAAGAATAAAAGACCTCTGCAACATTCATGGTCATGAAACAATCCTAGTTGATGTCCTGAAAAGCAGAAAGCAAATAAGGGACCCGACAGAACTTGGTAAGTTATGCAAGAATATTAGAACATGAACTCACACTTTATTTTTATTCTATTTTATTTAACCTTTTTTTACCAGGAAGTCCTTTGAGATAAAGTCTCTTTTTCGAGGAAACATTTAACATAAAAAACATCTAGACACAGATAAAACTATTTGCAGTTCAACTCGAGAATAACACACTCTTCAGTCAGGGACCTTTTTAGAATGGTTTTGAATGCACTCAGGGGAATGTCATCCTGAATGTCATCCTGAAGCTCGAGAGAACTCTGAATATTATTCCACGCCTCTGGGGCAGCAATGGAAAAAGAAGTTTTGCCGAGATCTCTGAAGAACCATGGGACAGTGAGGAGAAGTCGATGAGAGGTGCATGAGATGTAACCACTGTTGGCAGGAGACAGGAGACCACTTAGGTAGGAGGGCAGTTTGCCCAAAATGGCCATATAAATGAACATTAGCTCACAACTATTGACATTCGATAGTCTGGCAGCGTGAGGCTGTGAAAAAACAATATAGAAAGGCAGGTGACATGGTGGAGAGCAGTGGTGGAGAGCAGTGGTCTCAAGCGCAAATCCTAGAGGGCCGGTGTCCCTTGCCCTACACACCTGAATCAAATGGCTACACTGCCTCACCAGCATGTAGTCAAGCTCTGCAGAGCTCTGCGAAGGTCCTCAAAGTGAAGTCAGGTGTGTTGAAGCAGCATCTAAAGGTTTCAGGACACTGGCCCTCTTGGACTGGAGTTTAAGGCCACTGGTGTAGGGTGTTAGCTTAATGAGCAGCTGCCAGAGGACCACAGGACAATGGGGCGCAGTAAATTAACATGGAGCAGGGGAGTGAGAGATAGCCAGCAAGGATCATAACATGAACTACTCGATGTGACCTGGATCGTTCCCCATCAGTACTGTGAGCAGTAATCTACAGACCACCAAGGTTTATCAAAAATATTCAAATGCCGCTTCAGAGAAGGAAATATTGAGGATCTGAGATTCATTGCACACTAATTTCCACACACATTTATTAAAAAAGCATAATTTAAAATGTCTAAAAGACTAAACAAATATATTCAACATATCAAGGAAGTCCCTATAAAACTCTCGAAGATTGATACAAAATGTTCAGCTTTTTTAGCTGTCATTCCTGTTCACAGAGACATTTCGAAAGGTTTTCAGCCTCGGGGTCTGTCGACAAGATGTTGGTGACAGTTTTATTGTAGCTTTACAAACCGTCCTTCCTTTCTCTGGAAAATTCAAGAGAAATCTTACCACATTGTTTACCTTTCATGCAATGCAGAAGTTTTAGCAGTTTGAGTTTTACATTTATCCACAAATCTATGTTGAGAAGTTTTTGGCACATCACAGCTGTTCATAAATATACTGAAAATGTCAGACTTTGATTCGAAGATATGTTGAAAACAATGTTCTTGTTCTTTATAAATTTTTTATTTGTCTTGTCAAAATGTAAAAATCTAAAAAAAAAAATTGGAATTTCTTAAACGCATGAATTAAGTGTCAAAGTTTGGATATTAAAGTTACATAAAGAGGATTTCAGACTGATTTGCTTTGACACCTAGAAACATGCTACACACCTGGACAAAAGTGTTGGCACCCCTGGCTTAGTGAAAGAAAAACCTGCAATGGCCACAGAAATAACATGAATCTGACAAAAGTAATTATAAATACACATTCAATGAAAATGAACAAATGAAAGTCAAACTTGCTTTCCAACCATGCATGAACAGAATTATTTCAAAAAATAAACTCATGAAACAGGCCTGTACAAGAATGAACATAAAGTGACCAAAGGGCCGTGTTAGATCAAGGTGTGTCTACTAATTAGCATCACAGGTGTCTACAATCTTGTAATCAGTCAGGGCCTACATACAGGGCCACAGGTAGCCACTGTGCTGTTTGGTGACATGGTGTGTAGTAAACTCAACATAGACTAAAGGAAGCGAAGGAGAGCGAGTTGTTTCAGGAGATTATAAAGAAAATTATTGAAAAGAATGTTAGAATTATAGGCTCTAAGACCATCTCCAAGCAGCTCGATGTTCCTGTGACTACAGTTGCACATATTATTCATATATGTAAGATCCATGGGACTGTAGCCAACCTCCCTGGACAAGGCCGCAGGAGGACAATTTATGACAAATCAAAGAAGCGGATAATATGAACGGTTACAAAAGAGCCCAGATAAACGTATAAAGATTAAGGTTAATTTCAAGCTCAAGGAAGATCAGTGTCAGGTCGCACCATTTGTTGTTGTTTGAGTCAGAAGTGGATTTAATGGGAGATGACCAATCATAAAAAAGCCAGACAGGAATTTGCTAAACTACATGTTGATGAGCCAAAAACGCTTCTGGGAAAATATCCTATGGACAGATAAGACAAAAATTCAACTTTTTCTTGCCAAGGCACATCAGCTTTATGTTCACAGAAGGAAAAATAAAGCATATCAAGAACAGAACCCTGTCCGTAGTGTGAACAATTGAGTAGGCTCTGTTATGTTCTGGGGCTGCCATGACCCGGAATGATTTCCAATTCAATGGAGAGTTTTTTTTGCAGGCGAAAGGAACTGCCATGGGAAAAAGGTTTGCACCGGTTTATGCCAAAATATTCATGGCTGCCCTGAATAAGTGTGTTAAAAACCTTTGCATTATCCCTGATATTTGGTTGATATCTGGGGTGTCTGCACGTATTCAGAGGAGGACTTTGATCATTTACTACACACCCTAAACAATCACAATGCTTTAATGAGGTTAAAGTCATCCGCCAGGATTACTGCTGTGGATTTTCTGAACATCACAATCGTTAAAAGTCCAAATTTCAGCACTACATGCCAATTAAACATCAAAAGTTATTTAAAAAAACTTACAAATAAACACACTTCTTTATTTAAATCAAGTTTTCATCAGTTTGCAAGATTGGTCAAGTCACAATTATTGGGATTTAAAAGAATTTGGACACAAGAATCAGACTTTATTCAGACTGTTCTGTCTTGTTTCTCTTCATAGTAGGTACACCTGGTCTGACGTTCTGTTAGCTGTGACATCATCCAGGGAAGACAGATCATCACTATTACCATCTAATGTAGAACAGATTACTGGATCAATGTGTGCTTCTGTGCTTTTTTGTCTGTCTTGTTGTGTCTCTGCTCTGTCTTCTGTAACCCCCAGTCGGTCGAGGCAGATGACCGTTCATACTGAGCCCGGTTCTGCTGGAGGTTTTTCCTTCCCATTAATGGGGAGTTTTTCTTTCCACTGTCGCTTCATGCTTGCTCAGTATGAGGGATTGCTGCAAAGCCATGGCCAATGCAGACGACTCTCCCTGTGGCTCTACGCTTCTCCAGGAGTGAATGCTGCTTGTCGGGACTTTGAAGCAATCAACTGGTTCCTTCATATAGGAAATTTTTTATCAATCTGTATAATATGATTGAATTTGACTTTGTAAAGTGCCTTGAGATGACATGTTTCATGAATTGGCGCTATATAAATAAAATTGAATTGAAAATTGAATGGAATTTTTTGAAGCAGTTAGGGTGCTGTTTGCGGTTTTGTCCAGCAGGGGGTAGCACCGATCCTTTCTAAATGTACAGTACTGTAGATGGTTGAAGTCCTTTTCTGAATCCACACTAGCCACTAGATAAGACCACGATACTTCCTTTTATCACCACCTACTCACCTGTGAATGTTCAGCTGGTGAGACAGCCGGGAAGGAGCTTTGAGGGATTCACATGTGTTAGTGAAATGCCGACCAATAAGAAGATCAGAGCTGCTTTATCCTCTGATCAGGAACCTAAAGCACCAACTGATCCAAGCAAAGGTCTGGTCAGACCTGCAGCCTGAGGCCGACGGCTTTGGACATTTTTTCAGACACCAACCATGACTGCTAAATGAGGAAACTCAAATTGTTTACCATGTTCCTCTCAAAGGTGGTCAAAAAAACTATTTGGTTTATTTAATAACATGGTATAGCTGTCGGATCAGATTTGTGGGTGAGACAGCCAACACCTTGCTTACCAGACTGACTTTGCACTCACATAATGTGCGTAATAAAAAGGAAAGAAAAAGTTTTGTTTATGAAGCATTTTAGTGAACATCAGTGCCTTTCAGTCAGGGTTATGATCCTGAAGTGTACGTAGTCCCACTTGGATCATGGGACAGAGACAAAAGGCAGCCAGAATCTGGATCCATGGGCTTGGTACTCAAACCCCCACAGGGCCTAAATGAGGGGTGAAGTTTGAAATTTTGGGGACAGTTGGACCCATGCATGAAATTTCTTAGGTAATATTAGTCTGATATTTCTGTTCATACACAGGAAGTAAAAGTAAAAGTTTGTCAAAGAAATAATTACTTCAGCTAAGTACAGATACCTGAAAAAGCTACTTAAATACTGAAAATAAGTATTTGTACTTTGTTTCTTCCAACCTCTGCTCATATTATTTTCTTCCTGGCTCATTTTGAGTCTTTGTTGAAGAGCATGAAATTTTTTAATAGCCTCTGTGCCCCTCATTTTGGTCCATTTCATTAGAAAGAAATCATGACACCGTCAGGATTTGTGGAAGTTGCTTATTGCGGCTGTTCTTCCCTGTGTGTCATAGCAGTTTACGGCCAGTGGAGGGCACAGCGGGGCGGAAGCTGAGCTTCTGCACACCTGCCATGTACTCATCAGGAGGTTACGACAGGAGTGGACTGCCATTTTATATATATGTATCTATATCTATATATCTATACATATAAATATATAGATAGATAGATAGATGCATTGCAAAAGGGCACTTTTTGTGATATCCTCATGGCTTGTCTAGCTTGTCTCCTTGTGACTTCCTGTAAGGAAACTCCCACTGCATCACCTCAAAACCCTTTGAAAAACTCTCTCCTTGACTGTTAAAACTATCCTGGGATCATAGACTTTATCTCCAGCTAATCTTCGTCTTGCTTCTTCTCTGAAGCAACATGTCTTCTCTCCATCACCATCTGCTCCAAACTGCTCCACCATCCTGCTTCCAGCACTCCAGCTAAACCACACAACTAAAACCAGCTTCCCGGTCCTACTGACTTTCCCCGCGGCGTCATCACCTGTTTCCACAGTAGTAAGAAAAAGTTATTTACCTTCATTTGTCCTTCCAAATTGCAAATCTCATCTAAATCTCTTCTCTCCAGTACAATCCTGTCTTCCTGTTCCAGAAGAACGCCCTCGGCTCAGGTCCTTATCATCATCATCATCATTACTTGTATTATTAAACCTATTGAATTTTCTTTCTGGTCTAATCTAGTATATCAGTTAGAAGCCAAATCCACTCATGACAGACGTGTACATCATTGACTGTAGAGGTACAGTCAGTAGAGAAATTTAATTTTTTTCCAAATCCTGTGATTATGATGTGTAAAATATGTATAAAACAGTAAAAGGCATTCCAACACAAATCAGTTTTGTGTGACCGTTTATCCTTCTTTTTGTCTGTAGATCAGAGAGTCATAAACTTCACGCTATTAAAATGTTTTGGGTTTATTTAACCACATGGTTCAGTGGCGATGCCAGGGGAGGGGGGGGCTTGGTGGTGCTGTAGCTCCATCCGGAAAACCCATAGCACCCCCAAGTAAATATTAGATTATTAAATTTTACTTTTAAGTAAATATTCTTTAACGTTTAGATGTGCTATTTTCCTCAACAAAACATCCCATTTCAATAAAAACTCAATTAGTATATGTCAGGGGTTGTCTTCATGAACCAAGCACGACCACACAAACTGAGCACAGTTGAGGAGACTTTATATCAGAAGGTGAGTTGTGGAGGGTGAAAACCTGAGACTCTTCAGGACTGGAGCACATGATGAGTGCGGGGCTGGAGAGAGAGTTCGTTAAAGCTGGGTGGCGTGGCATAGATCAGAGCTTTCTCCGGGCGGCTAGTCAGGTTAGCTGATCACTGGAGACACCATGGTACAGCGCAGAGCCTCTCCAGAGCAGCTTGTCAGGTTAGCAGTTCACAGGAAACATCTGGACAAAAGGCAAAGCTTCTCTAGGAACGAACAGTAGAATACAAGACTTACAGAGGGACTGGCATGGAGAGGGTGTAGAATGATGATGGACCAGCACTAAAGTGAGGCAGAGGGAGGTTTAAATAGAAAGAGTAACAGGTGAAATGCATCTGACTGAATAATTACTAACAGGTGTGACTTACTGCAAGGAGAGTGGAGTGAAGGCTGAGTGGAAGGGAAGCAGGAAACTAAAATTTAACAAACTAAAACCCAAACAAGGTGGATAAACTGAGAATAATAGTAAACCAAAGCCGAATCAAAACTAAACCATGACAGTATATGCTGGAAACAACATTAGGCAACAGGATATTGAACCTAGCCTCTGCATATTTTCCCCCACAGTAAACGGATGAAAGAAACACTTTTTACTACCCAAATCTCCATGGAAAGAAAACGAAAATTATCGTTGTTTTAAAGCAGACTCCGACTAACAAAAAAAAATTAAGTATGAAGGAGATAAACCGTGCAGCCATCCTTCCACCGCTGCTTTGAACGCCAATAGTAGTGGACAGCTAGAGGATCTAAGCAGAAGTCCCCAGGATGGACCATGACGATCAGTTCTGCAAAATATCCGTCTGCCTGTTTGGAAGGCAGCAGGGAAGCTTTAACAAAAGCTGGCTCTGTCGATATCTAAGGCTGGACTACAGCGTGATTAAAGATGCTGTATTTTGCTTTGCTTGTCGGCATTCTCTGAAAGAGCAATGATTTCACCTGCGGCCAGCATTTACCCATCTCAGGTTTAGTTATTGGCTCAAAGCAGCTGCTTCGTTGACGAGCCAATCACGAAGACATGGCACGCTAATTTGCAATGAAGGGATGGCTCTAAAATACCCAGCATGCTCGATAAAGGACATTCAGCTTTGGTTCAGGACGACCGGAGGTACATGGTGGGTGAACGTTTGCGCTACACGGCTGGTCAGAGAATCATGCAGTGTGGTCGCAGTGAGAATGAGGATTCAGCCAACAAAGGTAGTTGCCAGGAGATGCTAGATGTCTTTGGAAACCTTGATTCCACCGTCCAAAAGAGGTTGACCATTTATCCATCAAATACCAATACATTCACCGTGATATACAGAACGAGGTATTTGATACAAAGGCTCAAATGACAAGAAAACTACTTAGTGATGAGGTGAAGGAACCAGAAAAGTTTGCTATTTTGGTGGATGAAAGTAAAGATATCTGCAAAAAAGAACAACTGTCTGTCATTGCTCGTTATCAGCAGTCAGATTCAGGGAAAGCGGTCGAGCAATTTTTGCGTTTCACCTCAGAAGGAGGATTAGACGCAGACTTACCTTTTGACAGCATTAAAATGACACTTAGGTGTCAGGATATACAGTAGATGTTAATTTCTGTGCAGGCCGGCGTTGTGATGGCGCTGGCGTTAAGTCCGCATGAAACAAAAGAGTGCAAGACAAATAAAAATAGAGGTGCCACAAGCAGTGTACATTCACTGCGATGCTTACAGGCTTAATCTGGTATTAGCAGTCTGTGCACATAATGTTGATGCCGCAAAACATTTTTTAAGACATTCTAACCGCTTTAAAATCTTTTTTTTATTTCTTCAGTTGTTCGTGATCTTTTTCTGAAGAAGCAGGAGGAAATGTGTCAGCGGGACAGCACCTAGAATTCAAGAGATTCAGAGATTTAGTGACATTTGCTGGGCTCGCCGGTACGATTCCATACGTGCTGCAACATAAACTCTCCCAGCAGTTATGGCCACGCAGCATGACGTCGTTCACAAGAAACAAAAAAGTGAAAAAAAGACTAAAATGCTTTCTGCATTTGTAGACCAGAAGTTTGTCCTTTCTCTTATCACTTTTGAGGATATTTTTAAAACAACTTGATTCATGTCTGATCAGTTAGTCTCCTAATTTATAGATCTACTAACAGCAAATGTTCTGACCCATGCTGTAATCACTGCTTTAGTGATTAGTTTTTTAAGTTTAGAAAAAAAACGTAAACAAAAAATTTGAGACACTCAGAAAGGAAGCAGATCTTTGCATCAAGACAGGAATAGCAACAGCGACTATGCAATGGCAGAAAAGGCAGACCCAAGCAGCTAAACAGCTGGTGTGTCTTATTGTGGACTTCCTGATAGAAAGAAAAGGTGCAGAAAGCATAAATGACCTAAAGACAAAGTCCTTCTAGAAAGTTCTTCAAAAACAAAAAAAGTTAATTAGTACCGACAGAAAACACACACTTCGGCCGGTCGTTATGGAGCTAATGATGATGACTAGTCAGCAGAGCTCCACCAGGTTCGCTGTCTGCTGGAAAAGAAAGGAAGAACAGGGACACACGATTAAAGAGGCGCAGGACTTCCTCTCTGTAATGTAGCTCAACAAAGATGCTTCCTGGATGTCCTATCCATCGTAGCACTCTCTGCTAAATACTAAGCTCACCTTTAGCACCTGCCGGGGGAAATCTCTGGAACCGCCACTCAGCTGGATTTATAGGCGATATCTAAAAAAGCTGAAGGATGTGTTTAACGCAAAAATGTATTTACTGGCATTCCGAGTTGAGACAATTTATTTTAAAAGCATCCTGTAAATCTTTTTGTAAATGACATATCCTGATGGCTTTGCATGTTTAAAAAAAAAACCCACAGTTATCAGCATGGCAAAGTCTTTAGACCCACAGAGGCACGAGTTCAGGCTGTTTCAGCAGTTCCCCGATGCCTGCTGCACGTATCAGCTCTCAGCCTTAACAGAATGAGGACTTTATTCTTTGTTGCAATACGACAGAATATTTTCATTCAAACACTTTATTTTGAGGTGGAGACGATACTTGTGAGTCATATTTGCTGCATTATCAGACAGTTATCCTGTCTGCTTCAAATGAAACACTTACAACGTGCTATCAGAGTCATCAGTCTTTGCAAATTCATAAAAAAACAGTAATTTTAAACCGCTGCTTGATGTGGTCTATTTAAATAACACAAAAACCAAGCTAAGGCCAATGAAGGTGAGTTTGTTGTTATTTCAGCCAAATTATGTGTGTTGTACATAATTCAGTGACCATGATCAATCCTAACAAACGATTAAAGATTATATCAAATTAATTTGACTGAGTTTATTTTTTTCCACCCAAAGCTGTGAACACACTAAACAACTTTCAGTCTTCACAGATATTTAAGACAGTTGAGTTCACACCTAGGCTCCATCCAAATACCCGAAATAAAAGCTTATAGCTCCTGTTTCTGACCTTTCATGGAGTAAGAACTCTATCTTAGGGAGGAAAGGGGCTTCGGACTGCTGTGCTGGATTCGGACAGCCTTTAACTCCGACGTCATTACGTGACAGAGATGCTCATGGATGATTGAGTCAAATCCCGGCCTACAGCACCTCCGAAGATGAACTACATAGTGTCTGTGAAACTAAGAAAGACTGGAGTTGAAAATTGCAAAGAACTGAATTAACATTACAATCTAAACTAGGGTGACAAAGGCAAGAAATAGAATAAACTATAATTAGCTTTTAAAACATAATTTTGAATCACCGTTGAGGAAAAAAAACGGACCTCACTTTAACAGTGAGTGAATGTAATTCTAGGCATTTTTTATTTTTTTTTATATGAGGAACTGCATTTCCCCATACTGGAGAGAAACTGGTTTCCTGTATGTGCCAGAGTGACGATAAGGACAGAAACTCTGCAGCACTCATGACCAAGGAGCAGCGAGGGCCAGACGGCCTTGGCTCCCAGAGGCTAAAGCAGCTCTGAGTAGAAACACACCAGTCTCCTCCTCCGTGTCGCCAACCCAGAGGCAGGTCAGCCCTCTGCACATCCCCGCCCGCCATGTCGCCCAGTGCAGATCAAGATCATGAGCAGTTTTCCCGACCTGCATTAAAATGGAGTTGTAGGATGGGTCCAAACAAAGCTACACATATGAGCAAGGTGAATGTGTCTTTGGAGTAAAGCACTTTAATGGTCAGTAGTAAAAGTTCATCCCATCCATACATCCATTTTGCAACACGCTTATCCCTTGTGGGGTCGCGAGGGGTGCTGGTGTCTAACTCCTGCTGTCAATGCCAGTCCATCGCACATTGAAAAAATGCTTTAGTCCCCAAAGCAACATTTTCTGCTGATGTATCTTTATATAATCAAACTGTTTTCACCTACACCTAGCCATGATTATACAGGTTGGTTTCATCCACTCCTGATGGGTGAAAACTGTTTCTGTTCGTGCCATGCCAATATAAACTCAGTGTCTAGATGCGTAAAACGTCCTTTTTAATTGTCTTAAATGCGACATGCATTGGACTGTGTTCTGCTAGGTTTGTAGATCTTTTGCTTACAAACCTCGATCCAGCAGATGCAGACATTTCTGATTTTCCCTGAAATATTATACTCAAATTCACAAGTTTTAACAGCTCATCGTGGGAGGGCAGAGATTCTTCAGATTCAAAACAGGAACACTTGAGAAAGACGTTGGGCTTTTATCCGTCTCAAAATCTGTACATTTGGATATTTGGGGACTCAGGAGTGGAGCTGGTGCCAAACAACACTTTACCCAGATTAGAACGAATAACACATTTATGTCTCACTGATTTTCTTTTCAGGACACGGGTTTTAACCTGTGGTTGAACGTTGGAAGCAACGTGGCAGAACTGTAGGCCGTGGATCAGAGCAGAGATTAAACGTGGCCGTAGTGTCGGAGCAGCAGGAAAGTGGGGGAGCCAGCTGAGGTGTTGACGGCTGCCAGGTGTCCTGAAGCACAAACAAAAGGCCGGTTCAGGTGTCCAAAAAAAACGTTGTGCCGTTAGAGACAAATGGAGACATGATGGAAGATAATGAAAAGCAGACATACAGCTCAGTGATGAGCTGATAGAGCTGCCGACGAACGTTTAACATCACGCTATCAAACACATACCGTTCAGGTAAAGACATACAGGAGGTGGGATAGGAGGGAAGGAGGAAGCGGGAAGACAACAGAGAACCGAAGGCACAGGTCACTGGATGAGACAGTAAAACAGCTTTTTCTCAGCCGTTCCCATCAGTTTGATCATCGTCAAAGTAAGTAAGGCACCGTTCAGGAACAACTTTATCTTTCTGCATTTGCCTTTTTACTTTGCATTTTGCAGATTTACAATTACCGGGACATCTAAGTGTGGGAAGGTTGCAGCACTTCATTCTATAAAGATCTGTGTTTGTTCTCCTCGAGAACTGATGGGATTGGTTGAAACTAGAGCCAAACATTAATTAGAAGACAATTTCATCTGAAAGTGAAACATCTTTGTGAAAGTGAAATCTATGTTAAACTTCATGGTTTAGTGCTGCCTTTTCAACACACGTTGCTATATTGTGTTACTATCACAGCTAGATCTCAACGAAATAGGTCCAATTGAAAGTTTTTATTTATTTTTTCTGGACTATTCACGGTCCAGTGGGACCGGTTGCTCTGTTGAAGAAAAGACCCGAACCACAGAATATGCTGGTTGTTCCTTAATGCAGCTTGTTGGCAGACGCCTCCACAAATGAAAATAATAGAAATGTTCAGTAACAGTTCAGTAGCAGTTATTTCATTCACACCAGGCTGTTTGTCCTCATTCGCCCAAATTGTTGCACTTCTTCTGACTGCAGCGCTGCAAAAAGAGCGCCATTCAGCTACTACCCTTCCAGCTGCTGCTTATCTCAACACTTATCTGCTGCTGGAAAATTAAACGTTACTGATCCAATCTGTTGTCCAGGTGAACGGTGAATTCATACTCCTCCACACATCTGCTTCTCCTGTCTTGAAGTAAACGGCGTTTGACGCATTCCTGCGTCTCCTGAAATCCACAATCATCTCCTTTGCTGTTTTCAGAAAAGGAAACGATTGTTGTCATCTGTAGATTGTGGAGCGGGAAGGTTTTAAAAGTGTTCAAATCCAATGTGCATCTGCATTAAAACTGAAAGTATTTTAGTTTAAAAAGTATGTTATTTTTGCACATAATTGTTTGCAATTGGATTTGCAGGATCAGAGTGTTCCTAAATAGAGAAAAATTTTATAAAAATAAAACATTGGAACTAAAATTTGAAAGCAGTCAAAACTCAAAGATGTATTTTTTTAAAGAGCGATAAGCGAAATATTCCCACCGGGGGAAGACACTGGAGAGCAACACAGAGCGATGGTGTGTGACGTTATCATATTCCAACTAAAAACATACCATTAGTTCTTCACATCACTATTTTCTTATTATTTCTATCTGAACAATAACATTTGTCTCATTGCTCCTTTTAAAATGTAGCTATTTAACAGGAGAATATGCTAATGACAACAGAAATCAGTTTAGTTATGATGACTATACCGAGGCACTCCATATAGTCATCATAACCCAGAGCTAAATCTAATTTTAGCACTGGGAGAGGTCAGATGTTGTAAACCAGTACTTTACTCCCAAAGCAGCTGACTTTTGTTTCACAGGTCTTGCGTAATACACACTTGCTGTACAGTTTTGTCTTTCTGCAACTCAACGACCAAACCGCAAGCGTCTTTATGCAGAACCAGGCGGGCTTATCTTGCGTAATACTTTTCCTCACATGAGTGAAATCTCAGATACTGATGTTCTAATTTAGTATGGAAAAAACATATTTATTCTCTTTATACTGCATGCTAATGTCATTGTTTGTAGTTTTAAGTGGAGTTCAGTGATGGTTTTCACAGGAGTCACCTGCAGAAGAAAAAAAAACGCGTAATCTGAATTTTGGACCAAATAGTTCAGCACATAGACTCAGTTCCTGTCTGAAAAACTTCACTGTAGTGTAGTTGTGCACTTGTAGCCTCCAGTCATGGTTTTATGGCCGGTATCATGGTTGCTTGCTTACGTTGGGCATGTTGGAAATCCAAAAATCTGCTGGAGGTAAGGCACAGCCTGCTAATTGGAGCTTCTCACTGGGTGCAGTGCATGGTGGTTCATCCTGTAACTGCTGGGTCGCCGGTTTGTTCCTACCCTCTCTGTCATTGCATCCTTGGGAAAGACGCTTCACCCGCTTTGCCTGCTGTCAGTCATCAGAGGGCCCCGTGGCGCCGACTGTATGGCAGCGTGTGAATGTGTGGTGTCTTCAGCACTTGATAGAGCTCTAGGCCGTTCACAAACAGGATGTGAAAGTATGTCATTCATCTTTCATTCAGCGAAATGAGTCAACGCCTGTTCAGCTGCCGAGCCTTCACTTCCATGCCAGGCATGTGACATGGCACAAAGTCAGGAACGAATCAGATCCAATAAAACTTTGTTTTTACCTTATTGGCACACAAGTGGATCTTTGTTTTCTCATTAATATTGTTTTTACAGATTGTTTGCGACTTAATAAATGATGGAGGAGACAGTGGTATGAAAAGATGAGTCATTCACTCATGCAGGCAAACTTGTTTGACAAAGACATAACTCAGCACAAACCGAAAGTGTTTATTACAAACTCTCAGACAAGTGGCAGCAGCACGTCTGACGTTTGGCTTCATCTGTAGGTAAGAATCTATAAATTTTTTTCACTTTTTGATTTTTGTCAGTGAAAATTTTCCTTTATTTCTATGTTTATAGATATATATGTTATCTATGTTTTATAGATTTTCCATTTGAAAGTTATTTTTTCTTAGAAAAGCCAGTACATAGAGAATTTACAACAGTTAGAAATGTGCAACAACTACCGCCATACATGAAGCCAAGAGCTATTTAGATTTCAGATGTGGTCTTTTTAACTTTTGTTGGAGAAAAAAAAATGTAAAAAATAATAATTTTCACTGTAATTATTGACATTTAAATGTCAATAATTAATATATATAACATATATACACACAGCTGTATAGATTCAAAGATAAAAATGTAAGATAATATTGAGATTATTGAGATTATATTCCTCAATCTATTCTTTACATTTCATTTTATGACTTCCATGGACATTCATGTGAAATTTGTTTGTAAGATCTAGCAAAATAAATTTAAATGTGTGTGATTAATCTTAGAAATGCACTGCTTTCAAGTATTATCACTTTAAAAAGTGAGACTGAAACATAATTTCTGACCTTTGTTACGTTTCATTTTCTTCACCAAACAGAGCGGAGATAAGAAAACTAAACCCGAGATGGGACAGCATGAGAGGAAATCCAAATCATGTAAGTATTTACACTTGAAATCACTTGATAGGTGTTTGAGCTGAATATCACATTGAGGGTGTATTTATGAATGAAGCAAGATATTCAATTTGTTGGGATCGCACATCAGCAATCTCTCTTTAGTTGTTTCATTTCCTGTCTGTGGGTAAAAGAAATTACTGAAAAAGGTTCACTTCTGCTTCGGGGTTAAAATGATCAAAGCTTGGATTTCCTATTGTTGCTACACATCCACTAAAAAAACGTGACCCAGTGTAGAGGAGCCAGGCTCTGCTTCTCCTTTTATTCTTAGACAGGAAATTGAGTTTTGAATTTCTAGCATAATTTAGTTGTGAATTAAAAACGAAGGCACAAATCTTTCTGAACTTTTATAGCTTCTGTTTAGATCCCAATCTGCCTTGTCAGTTTGAGTAATTGGTGTTTTATTCCTATTCCTGCATCCAGTCGCCATCGGTTTGCTGTGGCTGATGTGCTGCAGCTCCATCACTGCCGTCAGGCTCAAGGAACATCTCGCCGAATGCTTAGAGGACAAAGACTACGACGATCTGCTGAGGACGATGAAAAACGGCCTTCCGCATCTCAACGGCTCTAATCACGTAGTTATTGTTGGCGCTGGCATGGCCGGACTGACGGCAGCTAAACTGCTTCAAGATGCTGGGCACCAGGTACACGTAACCTGCTTATTACTGTGTGCAACGCCAGTTTATCACAAATTTATTTATCTGTTTCCAACAACTACACCTACATGAAAAACTATAGTTTCAATCAAGCTTTTTAACCTGGAAGCTAATTTACCTAACAACAGATCAATTACTAATTATTATGGGTTTGAATGTTATTATCGTTAAGCCATTGTCAATTTTGGGATGAACTCCTTGTCTGTTCAAAATTATTTAAGTTCCTATCTCGAGTATTATTCTAATTTTTATACTTAAAGTTGTCATCCAAAAACGATTTGTGCAAGGCACTAAGGTCTGACTTTGATAAATGGACTCCGTAGCTCTCACAAAGCTCACGTTTCTATATCTGAACAAGGTGACCATACTAGAGGCCAGCGGGCGTGTTGGTGGACGAGTGGAAACCTACAGGAATAAAAAGGAGGGCTGGTACGCTGAGCTGGGCGCCATGAGAATCCCAAGTTTTCACCAGTGAGTTTTACACGAAAAACGCCAGTTCTCTGCATCATCAAACCTACTATAGGCGCAGTTAGAGAAGGGTTACAGAAATTTAGTTTAAAGAGTGCAAGGGCTCCTCTGGATGTTCCTAATTATTCAAGTTGTGTTATGATCAATAAATAATACGCCATATAGTTCTGCAACTAGTGCTCTTCAGTTTTCTACATATTAGGGATGAAGTACACAGCTCTTCTTAGTATAACTATATCTGGATTGATAGCACACTTTCGTTTTCAAACCATATTAAACTACTGGTAAATCGACTTAGAGTCAGGCTGGGTTTCTTTTTTCCAATTTGGGCATGTCTGTCCTTTGAGGCCCAGAAAAGGCTTGTTGCTGACACAATCATGCCAATATTGGATGATGACGACGTTTTGTACCTACACTTATCCGCTCAGAGCGATCATCTTTGTTCCCCTTTCCAATTTTTATTGTCAGCTCCAAAGGTCTGATCTGAGCTGTGAAAGAAGGGTTTTCAGTTTGCTGCTCCTTCTGCATGATAACTTCTACAAAATGACTTAAAACTGAGGGAGCTGGTCTCCTTTGAAGCTTTTAATTGCCTTTTATGACAGAGATGCTGTCACTCTAACATGCAGTTGTTTTAACTTATTATTTTACCAGTCTACCCATAAACACTGAATAGTAACCTAGATAAACATTTGCCAATTTTCAATCAATAAGATAAATAATATTAAACATCCCAGAAACTGAGGATAAAAATAAGTTGCAAAGCTACATGTCTATGTCCAGTTGAATCACACCAGTTTCCAAGGGGGAGGAAAAAATGGCTAAACAAGTAACATGAGAATAAAAAATTATATTTGTTTTCAGAAAATCAGCACTATAACAGGATTTATTTGACTGAAAGTTTCAGCTCAGCTTGCAGTAACAGGCTGACTCACTATCAGCTGTTTCTACCAACAGGATCGTCCTCTGGTTTGCAGAACAGCGGGGGCTAAAGTTGAAAAAGTTTAGAATGGAAGACGGCAACACCTTTTACTTGGTCAACGGGGTAAAGAAAAGGACGTATGCAGTCAAAGAAGACCCTGATATCCTCAACTACAAAGTGGGGGACAATGAGAAGGGGCTGTCGGCTGATGACCTGCTGCAAAGAGCTTTGCAAAAGGTATGTGGAAAAAGAGTGAATATCCAAATAATCTCAGCTTGATGCTTAGGAAAATGCTAATGCTCTAGATTTCCCAAGTCTTTGTAATAACACTAATGATAAAGTGACAGAAAAATAGGTGTTCATCATCAGCAGAAAGGAGTAGTGAAACTTAAATTTCATCTATTGGACTACTTTATGGTCTCTCTATGTCACCCACTTTAAATCCTCACAGTTCGTAGTTTTCAGTTGTAGCTATGCTGCCATATTCTGGGTTTTGTTTTGGTTTGTTTTTTAATCAGTTAGTCTTCTCTCCTGCCTCAGGTTTTGGTTTCTGACTTGTTTGGATTCTTTTATAGCTTGTGTACGGTTGTAGTTTATCCTGTCATGAGTTTTAGTCTTAGTGATTTATATTCTGTACTTTGTCATGGTTCTTATCCTAGTATTAGTTCTAGTTTGCATTATATGCTTGTGTTCTGTTCAGTCCATCTTAGCTTCACTTCCCTTCCTTTGATTAGTTCCACCTGTTTTCTCTAATTGGTTTCTACTCTGTTCACCTGCTCAGTCCCCTATTTATTCCTGCTTCACTCCTTTGTTCAGTGCCAGGTAGTCTTGTCCTGGTTAAGGGTGAGCCATATACTGATCGCTTGTCTGGGTTTGTTTTTGGATTTTTGACCCTGTTTTTCCCTTCAGAGTTCCAGAGCTATTTAGTCATGTTACCTGTCAGTTTCTGTTCCCACAAAGCTCTGGATGTTTTTCTGTAGTCTTTTGATTCTTTGGTCCCTTTTTGGTGTTGCTCTGCTTTTTGTTTAATAAATTCCTTTTATTTAAAGACCTCTGCTGGTCTGGCTGAATTCTGGGTCCGCTGCCGTGATTCATTACATATGCAATGATTTTGGGAGCTTGTTTTATTTTTGTATTTCTCATTCTCACACAAGCGATGCATTTTGATGCGTGCATGTGAATCCTAACCTATATACTGTATGTTGGTATCAGATAGAGATCCAGGGATTGGGTTGGATATGCATTCCTGAAAAGATAAGGTGTACCACTGCCATAATGTTATGATATGTGATACAAATAATGCCTTGGAGTCACGCGATAAGTACGTGTTTATTTTACAAGAACCACGTCCCTTGCTTTGCAAAGACCCGTCTTGTTTTCTGCCTAGAGGGTTTGTTAATTCTGCTTTGAAAATGTGTTCCTGACATATTCATTCTATAGAAACTGAACAACTGCATCTAGTAAAACCTCCACAAATGGATCTGTTACAATGTGATAAAAATACAGTTTTACGTACATTAAACTTAGATGGATTTGAACTGAATCGATTGGACATAGAAACCGATTCAGTTTAAACAGACTTTAAACTTCCTGTAATTTGGATTCCCTTGAAAAGCTCAGAGGGAACTCTCCTATTACTAGATAACTGCAGCGACAGCAACCACAAAGCCACAGGCTATTGCTGCTTCCACAATCTCGCTTAAGTTTCCCTTTCTTTTTTGCAGGTCAGAGACGAAGTGGAAGCTCATGGCTGCAGGGCTGCCTTGAGAAAGTACGATCATTACTCTGTGAAGGTAAAGCATCACCTGAACACATCTTGTGAATTTTGACTGTGAACAGGATGAATGGAGGACAGGAAGTGCAAACAACAAATACAGCTTAAAATGGTTGCTTATGACAATCAAAACCAAGTTCCACTTCAACCTTTTTTATTCAGCTCATTTAAAACGACTACCATGCTGAAAATGTGCTGAGGGGAGCTACAAAGAAAACAGCAAAGTCCAGCTGCCGGTGAGGAAAAGCAAGTACTGGGTCTGGAGAGTGGCTGCGGCATTCTGGACCAGCACAGCAAACCTGAATAAAACCAGCTCAAACAATCACAATCCAGTTGGGTAGAATAAAAATGGATTAATCATTTAAAGTTTTTAAACGATAACAATTATTTGACTCTGGTTAAAAAAAAAAAAACTCTGTTTAAGAAAAGGATCACTGTCCAAGTGACAGAAGCAGGTTTTTAAGTGTAGTTAGAGTTAAATCTATTTTTATGGTTCATGTTAACAAAAGGCTCCAGGCCATCTAGATTCAAATGAGAAGCAATTATGTGGTCGCCACATAATTGCTTCAGTTTCATTCTCAATGAAAAGTGAGGAAACGTGAGGCCAAATCCAAACCCACTTGAGGTGAGAACTAAAAGTTGCACTCACTGAGAAGATCTAACTTCAACATGCTCCCAAACATCTGTTTATCATTAGAATGTATAGCTCTTTATGTTTGGAAATAAAGAAAATGGCATCATGCTAATATTTCACTGTTCCTATTTCTAACAGGAATATTTGAAAGAAGAAGGAAATCTGAGCCTCGAGGCCATCAGGATGATTGGAGAACTTCTCAATGAAGAGAGCCTCATGTACACGGCGCTGACTGAGATGATCTATGATCAAACAGACATCAGTGACAACGTCACGTAAGGCCTGGCAGCTGCCTAAAATCATGACAATGAAGGCGGAATACATAGATTACAATTTACAGATATTTCCTGACCAGAGTTGGAAATCAAACCTGATAAGTAATAACAGAAATCCATAAAATTTGTCAAAGGTTTGGAAAAGCAAAAATAGATCATTGCACCCAAACAGTCTCTCAGCTTCCCATACAAGTTTTCTATAGTACAGGTGAAATTCGCAGCTTAGTTACAGTAGAAATGAATAATGCTCTCCATCAAGCCCGCACACCTTCTCTTTGCTGGGCAGCTTTCCAGAACGGAGGCCAGCATAGCAACACATACATGACTGACTGGCCTGAACTTGTTTGTTGGGTATGATGTATAGCCTGATGTTTGTTCACTGCAGAACGGGAATACAAAATACAATGGATACTTCTAACCTCATCATGGAGCAAGTTCATTACAATTTTAGAAAAACATCAAAACTATTTATTGTAATACTTTATATATAATACTTATAGTCCAAATCAATACCAGCTTGCCACCGTGCGCCACAGCTGGTTTTCTTCAAACATGCAGCTGTGCAGTCTGGCCAGACATTTCTACTTTAACCTTGTCTGCCCACAGAAAGGCCGTTGTTCCAGAAGTCTGGTGGTTTATTTAGTTACAGCTTTTCAAGGCCATATATTTTTGCCATATTCTTTCAGAAAATACTGCGACTACAACTGAGTATAAGTCCATTCCCCAGTGGCTGCTGTGCTGCACCTCTTAGATGAATCCCTGCTCCAACACACCTGAATCAAATGGCTGAATTCCCTAAACCAGCATGTCATTCAACTCTGCAGACGTTTGACAACTCGCCGTTCATTTGTCTTGGAGAATAGATGCATTTGCCAGTTGTGGGACAGTTTTGTTTTTTTTTATTGCAGGGACATTCTCTTCTTAGGCGAGATGATTGCTGAACTACTTCCGTCTTTGCATTATAAACATGTTCCTATGCTAAAATCTTGTGAAAAAAGAGTGAAAGTATGCCTTGATACTTATTGGTTTAAAGTTCATGGATGATTCCATCTCCTATCAACCCTGTCTGTACTTGTCAATACCAAAACATCCACAGTAACTGGAGTAATCCAAGTGATGACACCACTTTTCTTTCTTTGTTTTTAAGGTACTATGAGGTAGTTGGTGGGTCGGACCTCCTCCCCAGAAGTTTTCTCTCCTTGCTTCATGTTCCTATTCTCCTGAACTCCAAGGTCCAGCATATCAGCCGGTCCCACAAGGGCGTCACCGTCTTCTACCAGACGGATCAAGAGTCCTCGTCGAGCCACGTCAATGCCGACATCGTCCTGGTGACCACCACAGCAAAAGCAGCTCTTTACATGGACTTCGACCCACCGCTCTCCGCCCAAAAGATGGAAGCTCTGAGGTCTGTCCACTATGACAGCTCCACCAAAATCCTCCTGACCTTCAGTGAAAGGTTCTGGGAGAGAGATGGGATCAGAGGGGGAAAGAGCATCACAGATGGACCGTCACGTTTCATCTACTACCCAAGCCATGGCTTCCCAGGAAACGACTCCATAGGCGTCCTCCTGGCTTCCTACACCTGGTCTGATGACTCCCTCCTCTTTCTCGGTGCTAGCGATGAAGAGCTGAAAGAGCTGGCTCTCAGAGATTTAGCAGCGTTGCATGGGGAAGGCGTGAGGTCTCTCTGCACCGGCGTTTTTGTGAAGAAGTGGAGTCAGGATCCATACAGCCACGGCGCCTTCGCTCTGTTCACCCCTTATCAACACCTGGAGTACGCCGCTGAGCTCTTTAGGAGGGAAGGAAGGGTTCATTTTGCTGGAGAACACACAGCCTTCTCTCACGCCTGGATTGAGACTGCCATGAAGTCTGCAATCAGGGCAGCTGCCAATATCAACAAGACAAAACAATAATGTTTTCAGATAGATGCAGAGGGCGAGATGAGCTCTGAAATGTGTTGAATTAGGTGAATTTATTATAAAATTTTAATATATTGTTACTTTCTAAGTGCTTTAAGTGAAAAATATTGTAATGTTATTTGTTTTTCAATCTATGGTGTGTTCATTTACTATTAATGTGGGTGACTTTTTCAAGAGTTAACAACAATAAACGTCTCTATTACATTTCAAATAAGGTTTTCTAAACGGATAAACATCAAGCTACACAAATAAAATTAGTTTCTATATTGTCCGTTTGAGTAAATCGATCTGATCTGCATGTTTCTTCGTCTTAAAGTATTAAGATTTTCACAACTGCAAATAAAGCTTGTTTGGCAGATTAACTGTTTACTATTTAACTGGAGTGCATTCATTATTCCACCTGTTCATTTTTATCACCTAATTAGTTCATGTTCCGATTAGCTATACGTTGTCTATACCCGCTTCACCTTGCAGGGTCATGGGGGGACAGGTGCCTATCTCCAGCTGACTTTGGGCAAGGGGTTGGGTACACTCTGCACAAGTCGCCAGTCCATCAGAAGACATACAACCATCTGCATTCACTCATACCTTAGGGCAATGTAGAGGGACCGACTAATCAAACAGGCATGGTTTTGGACTGTGGGAGGAAGCTGGAGTACCCAGAGAGAGCTCACTCCTGGATGGTGATGTTATGCCAACTACACGTGGAAGAACTCCAGGCCAGATTCATACCCGGAACCTTCTAGCGACAGTGTAACTGTGCCACCATGTCTTTATTCCACTTCGTCATATCAACGTAATAAAATGCTCAAAGTTTGTCCAAAATCATAACAACATGTGTCCTTGCATGGATGTTCCTGTTTGGTGTCTAGAATTAAATCAGTAAGACTTTGTAATAAGACAAGTTTCTTTTCAGTCCCAGTGTTCCTGCTTTATTCAAAAAAACTCTTCTGGCCTGATCCAGCAACACTGTGACGCACTAACCAACAACATTAGACCAGAGGGATGTCCAGGGGAACAACTCAAACAATACTGGTGAAGAGACAAAACCTAATTAAAAAGGAACTGCAAAATGCAGTTTTACAACTGATAAATAAGAAAAGACTTCTGAAGCCAGAGGTCAACCATTGAAACCTGTCCTGACAAGTTCAAACAGGTCAGGCCTGCTTTTGAAAGACCGTGTGTCTGATAAGAGAAGAACTATTCCTAAACAAAGGCCGAGTCCACACGTAGCCGAATATCTGGGAGCCAAGAAATCTGCACTTTGGCCTTCCATCCACATGAAAACTCAATTCTACATCACTAAAAACGATAATTTCTGAAAATTCCCACCAAAGTGGAGATTTGAGAAAACGCCATGTTTGAGCTAGTGTGTGTACAAGGCAAAATGGAGTTTTAGGTACCGGCACATCACAGTCTGCTACAGATACTGCGAGGCTGACATCACATGTGATATCATTTTTATAGACTTGGCACTGCAATGGAGGAAACTGGTGTCAGAGAGGTGCTGACTTTTATAATTTACGATATGTATCCAATCAGTGTTAAACTGGACTAATTCACTGCTGTGAAATCAACTGCTCCAATACGTCGAGGTGCAAAGGAGAAACGCCGCTTGGAGGTGAAATCTTTTACACCAGCTCTCCCTTCTGATATGGAGGCCCAATGCCATACAACGTCGCCGTTGTTTTGAAGGATTCTCATTGGCTAACGTAGGTTTTAGCTTATTGGTACACTGCCCCCTATGTGTTTGGCATGTTTAAAACAAAACTCAGAGGACTATCTGTGCGGGTTAGTGTGGGTGACAACTTTTCTGCCAACCATCCTGTGTGTATGATATTATTTTTAATAATGATGTCGCCGAGATATTTGATTTTCTGAAGACCCAGCTACATGTGAACAAGGCCATAGACGCTATAAATTTTGATGAGTGATCTCGCACGGTTAAGCCCTGTGAAGGCCAAACTTTTAACAAGAGATGTAAACGGACATAGCAGAGGCCTGTCAGCCCATCCCTTGTGATGGAACTGCAACAATTATAGGACACACCCTCCAAGTTAATTTCAGTAATGCTACTCAGAAAACAGGTTGGTCCACATGGGTTTAACGGCACGGAATAAAATGCTTCAAACGCAAAGAATATTTGTTATCAAAGGTTTTCGCATATTTTAAATCATCCGGGCAATTACAATGTCAAAGCAATTGAGTAATGGCAAAACAGGGTTGCTGCCACTTTAAAAATAACAAAAATGTTACAGTGGTTGGGAAACCAGCAGCATGAAATGCCATATTTCCAGAGTATTACAGAAGCATAGCGCAAGTTCAAAGATTTGTGCAGACATCTGCCCCCTCTGGCAACAAGCTGAAATCTGAATCACTCTCTCATGAACTGACCAATCTAGCCTAAAGAGGCAACTAAAAAGGATAAAGGATAACCAATTTTACATGTCAAGCGATTGTAAGGTATTGGTAAGGATTGTAAGCTTTATTAGAACAACCAATATTAAAAAGTAAGAATAAATACCAGAATATTGCAGTAAAACATAAATGCCAGCTTAAGTATTGCACAATTATTAATAATATGACACACTCAGGTAAAAAAGATGAAATATTCTAGTTAAGCAGTAGAAACACTTCTGCATTTACTTGAGCAATATGAAATAATATTAAATATGCATAATAGTACAGCAGCATCTATTGAACTAATAAGGAAGAAATATCAATGAAAGAGGATAAAGGGCCCTAAAACTAAGTATGAAGTGGAAGATCATATAAGGTCAATAAACCTGGCAGAAAAAGCTTGCCTTGGGAAGTAGGAATTGAACCATTGCAGCGTCCCAGATCCCAGTTCACTGCTCCTCCCAAAAAGCAAAACTTTACAAAGTAGGCTGAATGCCGTTAGTATCTAAAGAACAGTGGTTAAAAAGAATACATGAAGAACTGGTAGCGCTTTTTACTGTAAGGATTTTCATTGTCAGACTTTTGATGTGAACCTCTAATATAAAGCTGGGCAGAGCTGCATTTTAAAAATAAAGATCCATTACTGTATTATAACATACTGTTGTAATCTTTAATGTGTCATTTTGATGGTGGAAAAAAATGATAATTCTGATGTAGAAACTGAGAACTCACAAAGCTTTGAACTTTACCAAAGAGCAGAGCCAACCAGCCTCAGTGGTTTGGCTGAAACTAAATGTGGTTTTCTCACTTCGCTTTTTCTCTCCAATCCCGACAGACATCCTCCTAACAGAGGTCAATGCAGACGTGTGCCTGGGAGAGACAAATGTTTGGTTACTACATTAAAGAATAAAGCTCAATCTGGTATCGTTTCCCTGTTTGAGTCTAACTGATCATGAGGCTGGGATTTATGGCGCTGGTCAGCTGACTGAACGAGTCTTTCAGGCGATTACCAAACCGTCTTCTGAAAAATTCCTGGAAAGTTTCATTTTCACCCAAAGAACTGCGGCAGCAAATCAAAGCTGAACTGAAACCAGAAAGTTTTTTTTCCCCCTTAATATTATTGATTTTGTTAAAGCAATCAAACATTCCTCCTTTTGGTTCAAAGTAAAAAAGAAAAAGGTTTGGGAGATTTAAGTAAGGTTGGCATGTTTAAAAAAAAACTGATCTATGAATAAGAGTCACAGTTTTAGTGGCAGGTTATGCCTGATCATGAGATTTGATCAGCAGATTGCATGACTTGATTAAAAGTGAAACAAAAATAAAAAAAAAAGTGAATTTCCTTGTGTCGTTTCGATTTTAAGGGATAACACACCCCTGGTGGCAAGGCCTGTGTGGTGAGGGAGGAAAGCAGGGTACAAAAGAAGCTCTGAATCCAACGTCTGGGCAGAGTGGCAGCACCACCTGCTATTAAATCACCTGTTCAGGTACGATTCTTTGATTTATCCTCATACAGACGTAAACGCGGTAAAATCAGACGAGGGTTGCGATTTTGAGGTAGTTACAAATCATAGATAACAGATTTTCCTTAAATTGAACAGATAAAGAAAATAATCTGAGACGTTAATGAAAAAGATGGAGCTCTTAATATGTAACTATTCATGACAGGAGCATATGAAGCATTTTAGGTTGTATATTTTTAATGTCTTTGAGTTCATATGGTTTTAACATTGAAGGGTCTTTTTCGCTTTACTTAGTATGTTCTGTTTATTTTTCCCAATGTTTTAACAGGATTGAGATGGGTGCGCATGTCCTGACATGGAGCTCATGTAAGTATTTTACAACTATCAGGGAAAACTTGTTGTCTCTTCTTAAATTGGGTGTTCTCAGTGCAGACATACCTCAACTACACTTACTGCTGAATATCCACAACCTATTTATTGAGCTTTCAGGAGAATTTGTCACTTTGGTGTTATAACAGAGTAGTTCTAAACTACAGATTAATTCTGCTTTACAAAACAGATAAAATATGTGAGGTTAGGGGTTGCAGTATGCAGACAGGAAGTTTGTTCTGCATCATTATTTCTTTGGAAAGTTTCCAGCTACTTTTTTTTTATTTTTTTGCTTTGTTTAATTCTCCTCGATCCTTCAGCAAATATCTACTAAGTTCATTAAGTCCATTCTACCCTTAATGAAAGTGGCTGAAGCTTTTTTTTTTCACAACCTCCTCTTATTATTACAATGTCTTGAGTTGAGAAACTTCGTTTTTAAGCAATTTCGGGTTTTTTCGAGTGATTCTTTTCCTTTTTGTCAGACAGGAATTTTAGATCGCTGCATTTCTGGAAAAATACAACAACGGGCCAAAACCCACGCTGCTCAGAAATTAATTTTGGTTTCAGCCTGGACTTTAAACTTAACTTAGACATGAGCCGTTAAGAGACCAGACTAATGATCTGAGGCTCATATTTTTATTATCATCTATTCTTTCAGGTAATAAGGAGTAAAAGCAGGCTTCTGTGTAAGCTGCAGACTGCCGCTCTGATGGGTGGTTCACCTTGTTCTCCTAATATCCTGTGAAAGTGAAAGAATTATGAGGGATTAAAGGATTTATACCAGTTTTTTATGTTTACTGTAGCTATATGATAATCACCACACGGATGTCTCTACAACTGAACGTACTACAACTGAAAGTGAAACTTAATTCATAAGTCTGAAATTAGCAACTGTTAGTCTCTTTCTACTGGTTTGAGAGTTAGATGCACATTCACGTTTTTAATGGTGTAAATATGACCACATTTCAAAGTAATACAAAGCAGCTAACAACACTTTTGCATGTTAAAATAAATGGGAAAAATAAAGCTACTATTTGATAAATGTGTAAAATTAAGATGAAGTACAAACATGTAAGGTTTGAATCCCTAACTTATGGGAATGCAGTGTTATAGTCAGGCTATGGCATTCATTTGATGATAAAATGCTTGTTCCAGTCATTAGAGACGTCACACTTTACTTGGACTTTGGGCAAAATGCTTGAAACCTGACTTGGGCTTATGGGAATGTGACTTGTGAACAATCTGGTTGTCTGTTTCTATATGAATATGCTAAGATAAAGAAAGCTTTTGCTTAAAACTTGAAATAAACATATAGTTGCTTCAAAATGCACAGATAACCCTCTGTTTTCCATGTGTAATCTTCTACAATGAAGCTTAAAAGGATTTTTTCTGTGCATCCCTAGTTTCCGTTGTTCTGCTGCTGTTCACTCTGTGCAAAATCAGCGCTGCAGTCAGTGTGAAGGAACACCTGGCTGACTGCCTGAACGACACCGACTACGCTGAACTGCTGGACACACTGAACACGGGTCTCCCTAAGATCAACAAGCCCCATCACGTTGCTATAGTCGGCGCCGGCATGGCCGGGCTGACGGCTGCCAAGTTACTGCAAGACGCAGGGCACAAGGTTAGCAGTGGAGACAATGCTCACACTATAAACCTGATTTCAGCTCTTCTGCAGAATAGCAGCCTTATCTTAAAACATTACATATATATGCTAAGTGCTTGAGTAGAAGGCAGCTGGACTCCACTGATCTTTGGAAACATTTCGCATCTCATCCAGAACGCTTCTTCAGCTCTGAACATGGCCGGAGGTAACGGCCTTCTAAGTTGTAGTCAGAGCTATAGAGCCAATTAGTGCCGTTAATTGTCCTGTTAGGATGATCACTCTGACAAGAATTTACGAGCCGGAAACAAGACGCCTGGTTGCGTTCTTCTTCCACACCGGGGGTTGTCTTGTCCTGGAAGACTGAGAACCAGCGTTTTAGTGATATGCCGCCCAGCGTCAGCAAAGAATGCTGCGAGAAATTCACATTTCTAAAGGAAGCTGGAAGAATGCATCCCGACTAAAACCCCGTCAAGAAATGATTCTTTCTAAGCAGGTACTAGATTAAGAGATCATTGGAATATAAAACACGCTAAACATCCGTCGCCTCTTCCCTCTTATCCTCGTAGGTTCACGAGAATTTCTTTTTCAAAGTTTTGTTCTTTTTTTTGTCAATTAGTGCTATATAAATAAACTGCATCAAACATAATTAGTTTCCATCCCCTTCTGGGTAGGACCCATATGAGTCCCAGATTTCTTTCCCATTTTTAACGTATTTATGCAGCACTCAGAAATACGTGAGTTAGTCAATATAGGATCCCTTTGGGAACCCTGTATTGACTCAAAATACTAACAAAATGCAAAGTGAGCTGAAAGAGTGGTTCCCCGACCCTGGCCCTCAAGTACCCCTGTGGTGCATCTTTTAGGTGGCTTTTTGCTGCCACACCCCTGAATTAAATAAATTGGATGATTAAGAAGCTTCTGCAGAAATTTGATGGCAGCAGAGAAGGCCGTGAAGTCATTTGATTCAGGAGAATCTGGAGCAGAGACACATCTAAAGCATGCAGGACAGGGAAACCACTGGCCTAGAGGTCAAAACAGAGTTTAGGGCATTCTACAGCCAGTACAAAACCCACATATAGTGTAATATTGAATAGAAATTGTATCCAGAGTCCCAAAGCTGACAGAGTACAGGCTCCACCTAGGGGACAGAGGCAGAATTACAATGGGACAAACAAAACCTCGAACACCGTGTCCTTTCAGTCATATTTATTACATTTAAATATTATTGAAACATTTCAGTTACTCAATTTATTAAGAATAACATCATGTAGATTAATTAGACTTAACAGGAACCAAGCACTGAATTCCATGACCACAGCGATTTCCCCTTTTAAAAAATAGATTTATTTACATGCATAAAACCTTAATAACATTAAAACCAAGTATGTTTTCCTAAAGTTCCAACTAAATACCCAAAAAGAGATGTAACAAGTATTTCCCATGTGAAAGCAGGAATGGGCTTAAGTAAAAAAAGATGGATTACAAATTGTACTCATAACAAAAGCCACTATACTGCATGACAACGACACAAAGTTATATCTATATATATATATATATTTAACCACATGTTATCTAGTTAAAAATAAATAATACGATACCTCTGGCTGCATGGTAGGCCCTAACCCTAACCGTTTATTCCTGTGTGTGGGAAAGGTTACCATCCTGGAGGCCAGTGGTCGGGCAGGAGGCCGTGTGCAGACCTACAGGAATGAAAAAGAAGGCTGGTACGCCGACCTGGGAGCCATGCGGATCCCAAACTATCACTAGTAAGTCATTCTTTCACATGCATGCATTTTTGCTTTGCTTATAAAGTCAGAAATCCCCTTTAAAGTCGTCAAAAATCTTCTTGACCAAAATGCTTGATAAGGTTGAAATGACATGTGCAACATTAATAGCCGTTTTCTGGTCATCGACGCAGGCAGTGAAAAATAAAATAGCCCCTCGCCCAAAGTCTCATAATCACATCTTTTAACAGCATTGTCCGTTGGTTCATCAACACATTTGGCATAAAGCTGAATCCATTCCGCATGGTCGACAAAAACACCTACTACCACGTTAATGGGCAGAAGAAGAAAACGTACGCGGTGATGGCGAACCCTGACATCCTGCAGTACAAGCTGCCAGAGAGGGAGCGCCACATGTCACCGATGGCCCTGCTGGAGAGGGCTCTGAATAAGGTATGTGAGGATGAAAAGAGAATATTTGTGCTTACAACACTGCTTCAACAATAATTCAAAAATAACAATCCTATTTTTTCATCATCTTTGTTCCCACAGGTGAAAGAAGAAGTCGAGGCTCACGGCTGCAAAGCTATGCTCAAGAAATATGACCATTTTTCTGTGAAGGTAAAACACCCTGAGGGAGTTCCTGGGACCCAACGTTGTTCAGAAACTCACAAAAGCTCAGCAATCGACTCGTTTATTTAGTTTAGGCTCAGCTGATTTCAGAGAAAGTTGTTAACGAGTGCAGAAAACAGATCCAGTTAGGAAGTTATGGAGGGAATTTTGTTCCATTATTGTTGCAAACAAAGAACATGTTATGTAAATGGTGGAAATGCATTTTAGAAATTAAACTATCAAAAGCTTCTTAAAGGTTTTGAAAGTAATGTTACCGTTTTCTAAACAAATTATTATTATTATTATAAATTATAAGAAATTATTATTGAAAAAAAATATTTCTAATTTCTAAGACCTGATTTTACAAATCAGCTCTTAGAAAAAAAGATTACTTTATAAAAGATTACTCGTTATAAAAGCAAAAAAACAACACCCATGTTATCAAACTGTTGTATTATTATAAAAGTCTACTGTTTACATAGTTGAAATTATGTTTAGGATTTACAGTAGAAATTTTACTCAATGTACTGTCTCTGTTTGATCAAACCCAGACAGCAAATGTAGTGCAGATGCCATGATTGGGAGAGTAGTCCTCTAGTATGTGGTGAACGGGCCATATTTCTAAATACTTAGGCCTTTGTTTCTACATTAATTTAACTATTTGGAAAAGCTCAGCCTTTGGGAAACTTATTTTAAGCACCAATTCAACCACATGAACAACTGATACTGACTTCTCATTCTATAATGCAATACTTGGGTTGTGTGTGAAGGTCTTCAACCTGGCAAAAATCAAGTTAGCTGTCTGTAATTTACCTCCTGCAACCAGACAGGAACATTTTACACCTGTTTTATTTTCACCACATTGTTCGTTTCAGGTCAGACTTTATACTTGTATAAGTTAAATATTCAAATATTTGGGGAATAGCGGTTCTCATTGTGTTGTAACGCTAGATCTGGCCCTTCATGTAAATATTTCCACTTACTTTAAATTACTTGTCAACTTAAGCTTCGATAACAACTCATTCAATTGTTAATAACTACTTTAATTTAGTCTTTCAAGGGAAAAAAATTTAGCTGATTTAAAGAGGACAACAACCACAAAACAAAACAAAGATTGGAGAAAGAAGATAAAGGAAAAGAGGGAAAAATGAAATGATTATTAACATGAAAAAGTACTGAAAGGATCCATAACTTGGTGAGGGAAAAAGGCAGAAAGCAGAACTATCTATGGCAGCCAGTTTGTTTATTTTTTCAGGACTATCTGAGAACGGTAGGCGGTCTGAGTGCAGAGGCCTTGAGGATGATCGGGGATTTGCTGAATGAGCAGAGCCTCATGCATCTGGCTCTGACTGAGATGCTCTACATTGAGAATGACGTCAGTGACAGCACAAGGTAAGATTAGGCAAAATTTTTCATATCATTTCTGAATTCAGTTTTATTTTTTCCTAAAACCGGACAGCCAGCTGAGAGAGGCTCCATCTCCTCAGCCTCCATGACCCCCGTTCAGAGCGGGGATCTGTGATGCTCATTGATTTGGGCGAAAGTTAGATATTGAAAAACACAAATAACATAAAATAATAATAATTGAACTTTATTGATCTCACAATGGAGAAATTCACTTCTGCATCTTAACCCATCCCCTTGGGGAGCAGTGGGCTGCCACTGTGCGGCGCCTGGGGAGCAATTGGGGGTTAAGGGTCTTGCTCAGGGACCCAGAGTGGCGGTCTGTGGGAGTTGAACCTCTGGGACCAAAGCTCTGTGCTCTAACCACTAGGCCACCACTCCCACAAATGTTTTTAAAAATGTTTTTAATCAAAACAAAGGGGAAAGATTATATAAAAAAATCGTTGTACAACTTGTCTTGTGTGATTTTAATATACTGTTTTATCAATTGTTTTGCTGCTTTCCTTGTTTTGTTGTTTTTATTCAACTATTAAATCCCTTTCGCCCGTTTTGGTGAATTCATACCTGTGGGTCTGATACTCGCCACGTATACCTGCAGTGAATAAAAAAAGTTGAAACATTCAGTAGATCCGTTTTGCCTTCTGAAATAATTTGCAAAGGCACAAATGGGGTTACCATTGAGCTTTGCTGCCCATTTAAGGGTTTCTTCATAGTTTTATGCAAATATCCAGCTTTACATTTCGATGAAATAACCAACTCAGATAAACAGAAGCTATGGCGACTTCAGGTGTAAGACTTTGTGAATATGTATGGGTGAAAAGGTAGAAATGCACTACATGAAATATTTAGTTTTCTCCTATAAAATTGTGTTACAAAGGGTCAAAATTCCAAAGGAAGGGTAAAAAGTCACCCAGAGTTAATGTCTATATTGCTTATAGTTTATTTAAGCTGCCAAGCCTCTTGTATATATAATTTATTCAAACTGTGTTTTATCTTTCAGATTGTTCATCATGTTTTCTCTTGTTTTTCTCTTGTTTTGTTGCTGTTTTCTGTTTTTTCAGCCCTCTTTTCCATTCCTTGTATCAAGGTATCAAAGAGAAACATATCACAAAATCAGATAAAAAGGTATAAACTACTTTTGGTTCTTTTTGTCTGAAGGTACGATGAGATAACTGGAGGGACGGATCGTCTCACTGAAGCTTTCCTGTCTGTCCTGGGGGTGCGCATCCTAGTCGACTCCACGGTGAAACGGATCCAGCGGTCTCATAAGGGCGTGACTGTCTGGTACGAGGGGGAAAATGAGCCCTCCTTGAAAAGGATCACGGCGGATGTGGTTCTGGTAACCACCACGGCCAAAGCCGCCCTTTTCATCGAGTTTGAGCCACCTCTCTCCAGCAGGAAGATGCATGCCATGCGGGGTGTTCATTATGAAAGCTCCACCAAAATTATCCTCACTTTCAGGGAAAGGTTCTGGGAGGACGACGGCATTCATGGGGGGAAGAGCATCACGGATGGACCCTGCCGTTACATCTACTACCCGAGCCACGGCTTTCCAGGAAACGACAGCATCGGCGTCCTCCTGGCTTCCTACACCTGGGCTGACGACTCCCGTCTCTTCGAGGCGGTGAGCGATGAAGAGCTGAAAGAGCTGGCCCTCAGGGATCTGGTGCAGATCCACGGCGAGAAGGTCCGGTCTCTCTGCACGGGTGTGATCGTGAAGAAGTGGGGACTAGATCCATACAGCCTGGGGGCGTTTGCTCTGTTCTCTCCATACCAGCACCTCGAGTATTCTGCAGAGCTCTTCAGGAACGAAGTCCGGATTTATTTTGCGGGAGAACACACGGCCTTCCCTCACGCTTGGATTGAAACGTCTATGAAATCTGCAATCAGGGCAGCTAAGAAAATCAGCGACGCTGCGCACAAAGATTTAAGCGACGGTCATTGCCGAGATGAGCTATAAGATGTTATATGTTGCAGTAAATTAATGACAAAAAGATTTTGGCTGGGAAATATTGGTTTAATTACGTGAAAGTGCACTCAATTTGGTTATTTCCATGTGGATTTAATTCCTTTGAAGCAAATAAATAAGTAATTGGGTTTTCATCATGTCTATGTTCAGCCAGATTATAAATAGAGGGTCACAGTGTATTCGATCATTATCATGGTTTCATTCTCTACAAAGGACTGCATGGATCAGAATATATGAGTGACTTATATCGACATCTGCCGACTAAAATGATATTTGACCAGTTTGATAGCCATGCACTCCATTTGATACCCACGCTTAATGTATTTTAAATTTGTTTCGGTTTGTTTTCACAGTCCCAATTCAAGGCAGTTCAATCTGAACAAATTCAGCTGCACATATTCTGATTCAATTCGGGTTAAAACGCGGTGCGATAAAGTTGGTTAAAATGTTTTCTAGCAATGGAGGCTTGATGTTGGAAAAGAAGGCGAGGAAAATGTGTGTTAAAGTTATAGTTGGTAATCATATTCACAAACACTTTTTGTTATACTGGGAAAAATGGTCCTTCCATCCTTCACAGCACTTCTAGTGTTTATGTATCCGGCTAGCTTAGCAGTTAGCTTAATGTTAGCTTTTGTGTTAGCCGCTCATTGTAGCGCTGCTGCTCTCGCTTTGACAATGGCTGAGTCGAAAAAAGTAAACAAAGCCCAAGATCATGAGTGGAAGCGGAAGGCATCAGTAGAAAGAAGTAAGATCACAGGAGGTAAGTCAGTTTTGGGCATAGGAAAAACACTTATGTAAAAATTGCCGACTCTACCTTTTAATTGCAACTGATACAATTTTGCACTATTTAGAAGAAAATATAAGAACATTCATGCCAACTCAACCCATGTCCATATCCATGCCTGCTTTCTATACAAAACGCTGATTTTGTATAGCTTTCCTGTCTTATTCCATTAAACTTTTCCAGTCACCATGTTGCTCTTGCCTCTCTGCACTTGACTCTACTCTACGAAACACATTAATGCACCAAAGTCTGCATTTGAGTAAAAGTCATCAGATTGATGTGGTTCTATCTACTAGAAAATCACAGAGAACGTAAAAATTGTGGTTATAAAAAGACAAACACAAGACATTTTCATTTGTAAGATTTTATTCTTGCTGTAATAATATTGCCTTCATTAAAAAAAAGATAATAAATACATTTCTGACAGTATCAGCCACCTGAGCTGGTGGACCAAACCTTTCTTGAAATGCAGTTGTAGAGGGGGGTGGGGGAGGGGAGGGGGGCACAAAATTAGTAGAGGGGCCACAAATGCCCCCCTGGGCCTCTTTTAAGTGAAGCAGTGAAGGAATAAGATGATACAAGTGAAAAAGTACAACGAATTAAAAACAATACTCATTACAACTGTAATTTGTTTAAATAAAATATACTTTATCTCTGTAATACACATCATTAACCCCTGGAAAATTAGAAATAGTGTGTAGAAAATACATCCAGCAAAATATTTTTATCATGAGAAAACTGGATCCAATTCAAACATAGGCATACGTCATTGCTTGTATTGAATTGACTATATATTATATAGTCAATTCAATTTAACTCAAAGTCAATTACACACATTCAAATTCAGTCAATGTTTAAAACAGGTTCAGTTTATTCAGACTCAGAATTGGCAGTACGATGAGTACTGTACCATTTCTCTGGCTTTAAGTTGGTGGATACAAACGAAATATTTCACTTTTCAAACAAGATTCACATCATGGTCCTTAAAAAAACAGACAGACGGCAAACTACCAAATATAACAAAGCACTGCGGAGAAATGTAGGAAGAGGAGCAGTGTGCGTAATAGAGCTCCGTAAGGAACCCAGATAAATGCATTTAGTCGTTAGCATTGCAGCAAGCTCCTGTCACGATTTGGGTTTTGTCTTGGTTTATGTTATCAGATTTATTAGTTAAGTTTCTGATTTTGGGGTCTTGTTTGGTTTTGATTTAGACATGTTTTTCTGTTTAGGTTACCTGTTTTCCACCTGTCACTTTATCAGCTCTGTTCGGTCTCCCCTCAGCAATCTGTCAGCTTTCTTGCCTTGATTAGATCCACCTGCTCACTTATAATTAGCCTTCACTCCTGTTCACCTGCTCACTCCCCTATATAGTCCTGCCACAAACCTCTGCTATCTGCCAGATCATTTAACGAGCCACGGTGAGTTTAGTTCCAGCATTCTTTATTCTGATTGACCTGTTAACGATAACCCGAGAGCCTTTTTGATTCTGAGCCAGCCTGTTCCCTGATCTGTTTTTCCTGCCCTGTCTGACTGATTTACCGGTTTATCGACTAGTTTCTGTCCTATGGTTATCCGAGCTTGCTTTGCCCTGTCTGTACCTCTGCCTATTTTGGACTGCTTTTTGTGTACCGGATTTTGGACTGCCCTTTTGACTATTGAGCCCGCCTGTTCCTGTTTTCATTATTAAAATCCTGTTTTTTGCCTTAACCTCACTTGTTGGGTTTGAATACTGGGTTTGCCTGATTCACGATCATAACAGAATGATCTGGCCACTAAAACCTATCGCCCAACAAGTTTTTAGAGGTTTTTTTTTTTTCCCCTCCACACGCTATGGCTTGGGAGGGTTCCAGATTGGCGTTCTGTCCCCCTGGTATCGGTCCCAGACGCCATCTCTCCAGCAGCCGCAGCAGCAGTAACCCGCTGCCTGCTCCGAGTTTACGATTGGGAGGGCTCTTTGTCACAAATTCAGATTCAACTCAGAATAGAAGGGATCACTCACCCAGCGACACCGCTGTCGGCTCTGCCCATGGGTTTTATCCAGAACCAACTTTGTTTATGGAGGTCGAAGCGGAGGTGGTGCGGGATCTTCGCCCGGATCTTTTTTTCTCTCTCCCTCCAGAGGAGGAGATGCAGGGAACGCTGTGGGCTCCACCGATCCCGGCTCTACCGACAGGATCAAACCTCCAGCAAGTCCTGCCGTCCCGCCGTCGGAGGAGGGGACGGAGACCTGTGGGTCGCTCCTTCACCCGTTCTGTTCGGCCGACAGGCGAGTCAGTACCGCGCCCGTCCGTTGCCACTTCCTGCCCAGTGGATCGGAGTCCGGTGCTTCCCAGAGCTGAGCAGCCCACAGCGCCTCCTGTTGGCGCCCGTGATGCTGAGGATCTGGCTCTGGAGGACCAGTTAAGAGCTTTTGCCCCTATTATTAAAGACCTTAGGGAGGCTCTTTTCTGCCAGTATTCAGAGGAGCTGGAGGCAAAATTAAAGGAGGTCGAGGGGCACTATAGAGCGGCTCTCCAAGGGTTCTATAGTGGACTCAATCCTGTCCCCAAGGGTCCAGCCGACGCCCCGGCACCTGCACCTGTCCCAGAGGACCCGCCTCCTACCTCAGCTCCAGTGCCGGCCTCCGGCAGCTATAAGGCAGCACTGTCTGCGCAGCCGGCCCAAGACGCTGCAACCCCGGAGGGTCCGCAGCCGGCCCAAGACGCTGCAACCCCGGAGGCTCCGCAGCCGGCCCAAGACGCTGCAACCCCGGAGGCTCCGCAGCCGGCCCGAGACGCTGCAACCCCGGAGGCTCCGCAGCCGGCCCGAGACGCTGCAACCCCGGAGGGTCCGCAGCCGGCCCGAGACGCTGCAACCCAGGAGGGTCCGCAGCCGGCCCGAGACGCTGCAACCCAGGAGGGTCCGCAGCCGGCCCGAGACGCTGCAACCCAGGGGGGTCCGCCGCCGGCCCGCGACGTGGGAACCCAGGAGGGTCCGCCGCCAGTCTGCGACGTGGGAACCCAGGAGGGTCCGCCGCCAGTCTGCGACGTGGGAACCCAGGAGGGTCCGCCGCCAGTCTGCGACGTGGGAACCCAGGAGGGTCCGCCGCCAGTCTGCGACGTGGGAACCCAGGAGGGTCCGCCGCCAGTCTGCGACGTGGGAACCCAGGAGGGTCCGCCGCCAGTCTGCGACGTGGGAACCCAGGAGGGTCCGCCGCCAGTCTGCGACGTGGGAACCCAGGAGGGTCCGCCGCCAGTATGCGACGTGGGAACCCAGGAGGGTCTACCACAGGGCCACGATGAGGGGGTTCAGACGAGCCCTCTTTCAGGCCGCAACTCGGGGGCTCATCGGGACACTGGGCGCCGTGGTCCTCGCCCAGACGACAAGCGGCGCCGTGGCCCTCGCCCAGACGACAAGCGGCGCCGTGGCCCTCGCCCAGACGACAAGCGGCGTCGTGGCCCTCGCCCGAACGACAAGCTCCGTCGGGGGCCTCGCCGAGAAGACAAGCACCCAGAGCCCCATGGAGACTTAGAGGCCCCTGGACCTCTTCGGAAGCTCTTACCTCCTCATCTTTGGCTTGACAGCCAATTTCCCAAGTGGCTGACCAAACTGTCTTTGTCGGAGGTTCTGGAAGGGTTATTGATGAGGTTCTGGGTGTTAAAGGGTCTGGGAGCATCTGAAGTCTGTGGTCCGGGGCCTCCTGAACCTGAAGCCTGTAGCCCGGGGTCTCCTGAACCTGAAGCCTGTAGCCAGGCCCCGTCTGAACCTGTAGCCTGTAGCCAGGCCCCGTCTGAACCTGTAGCCTGTAGCCAGGCCCCGTCTGAACCTGTAGCCTGTAGCCAGGCCCCGTCTGAACCTGTAGCCTGTAGCCAGGTCCCGTCTGAACCTGTAGCCTGTAGCCAGGCCCCGTCTGAACCTGTAGCCTGTAGCCAGGCCCTGTCTGAACCTGTAGCCTGTAGCCAGGTCCCGTCTGAACCTGTAGCCTGTAGCCAGGCCCCGTCTGAACCTGTAGCCTGTAGCCAGGGGCCGTCTGAACCTGAAGCCAGTAGCCAGGGGCCGACTGAACCTGAAGCCAGTAGCCAGGGGCCGACTGAACCTGAAGCCAGTAGCCAGGGGCCGACTGAACCTGAACTCTGTAGCCAGGCTCCTCCTGAACTCTGTAGCCAGGCTCCTCCTGAACTCTGTAGCCAGACACCTCCTGAACTCTGTAGCCAAGCGCCTCCTGAACTCTGTAGCCAGGCGCCTCCTGAACTCTGTAGCCAGACGCCTCCTGAACTCTTTAACCAGGCCTCTCTTCTAGCTCTTAGTCCGGCGTTGTCTCCAGCCTTTAGTCCGGCGGCAGGTTCTGTTCTTTCTCTCTCCAGACGTCGGTTCCTGAGGGTCCGGTTCTACCGACGGTCCCCGAGGTTGCTGCTCGGCCGCCGGCCTATGAGAGACCTGCTCCGCCGCCGGTCTATGAGAGACCTGCTCCGCCACCGGCCGCCGGACATCGTTGCTAACCGGGGCCGTCCTTCAGGACACCCGCCGGATTACCTGTCTCACAGAGGTCGTCCGCCGGAGAACCTGACACGCCTAGGACGTCCGCCGGAGAACCTGACACGCCTAGGACGTCCGCCGGAGAACCTGACACGCCTAGGACGTCCGCCGGAGAACCTGACACGCCTAGGACGTCCGCCGGAGAACCTGACACGCCGAGGACGTCCGCCGGAGAACCTGACACGCCGAGGACGTCCGCCGGAGAACCTGACACGCCGAGGACGTCCGCCGGAGAACCTGACACGCCGAGACCGTCCTTCGGGACGTCCGCCGGAGAACCTGACACGCCGAGGCCGTCCTTCGGGACGTCCGCCGAACAACCTGACACACCGAGGCCGTCCTTCGGGACGTCCGCCGGACAACCTGACTCGTCGGGGCCGTCCTCCTGGACGACCGCCTGAGAACCTGACTCGTCGGGGCCGTCCTCCTGGACGACCGCCTGAGAACCTGACTCGTCGGGGCCGTCCTCCTGGACGACCGCCTGAGAACCTGACTCGTCGGGGCCGTCCTCCTGGACGACCGCCTGAGAACCTGACTCGTCGGGGCCGTCCTCCTGGACGACCGCCTGAGAACCTGACTCGTCGGGGCCGTCCTCCTGGACGCCCGCCTGAGAACTTGACTCGTCTTGTTTTGTTTGAGTTTTTATTTGGACATTTATTTGATTCTAGCCCTCCATCCTGTACCTCCCTCCACCCACCCGAGCTAGTCTGTTTTGTTTCTGAGGCCGTCTGGAATCCGGCCTTGAGGAGGGGGTTCTGTCACGATTTGGGTTTTGTCTTGGTTTATGTTATCAGATTTATTAGTTAAGTTTCTGATTTTGGGGTCTTGTTTGGTTTTGATTTAGACATGTTTTTCTGTTTAGGTTACCTGTTTTCCACCTGTCACTTTATCAGCTCTGTTCGGTCTCCCCTCAGCAATCTGTCAGCTTTCTTGCCTTGATTAGATCCACCTGCTCACTTATAATTAGCCTTCACTCCTGTTCACCTGCTCACTCCCCTATATAGTCCTGCCACAAACCTCTGCTATCTGCCAGATCATTTAACGAGCCACGGTGAGTTTAGTTCCAGCATTCTTTATTCTGATTGACCTGTTGACGATAACCCGAGAGCCTTTTTGATTCTGAGCCAGCCTGTTCCCTGATCTGTTTTTCCTGCCCTGTCTGACTGATTTACCGGTTTACCGACTAGTTTCTGTCCTATGGTTATCCGAGCTTGCTTTGCCCTGTCTGTACCTCTGCCTATTTTGGACTGCTTTTTGTGTACCGGATTTTGGACTGCCCTTTTGACTATTGAGCCCGCCTGTTCCTGTTTTCATTATTAAAATCCTGTTTTTTGCCTTAACCTCACTTGTTGGGTTTGAATACTGGGTTTGCCTGATTCACGATCATAACAGCTCCGCCTCATGTGCACGGGGCACCATGGCTGAGGATGGTATATATATATATATATATATATATATATATATATATATATATATATATATATATATATATAAGTTAAAACACTGTACTGGGGTTGAATTTAAATAGCTTCAAATTCCAACTGTTCTAGTAATTCATTTCAAACCAGACAACGAGACATAGGTATTTACACACAGTATGAATACAGTGTTACATGCACGTGTCAGTGCTATTAATATGGATTATTAAGTTACTTGGAAAATAGAATATTCGATACAACTATTTATGAAGAGGATTTTTAATCCATAAATGTTAAGCTATGGTCTAAAGACTGTGGACTGATGGTTGTCCAGCAGACAGACATTAGCACCTTAACCAGGAAGGCAAGTGAAAAATGTCGTTGTTAAACCAGCTGGTTTACAGAGTGCTGCATCCAAGCACGTCAATAAAAAGTTGAGTTGGAGGAAAAAAGAAGTAGAAAAGGATCACAAGGATAGCTGCAGCCTTGAGAGCATCAGGAAGCAAAGCCCATTCAGGAGTTTGGGGGAGATTCATGACTGCAGTGTCTTTCCTGGCCTAAAGAGCAACAGGACCAGACTGCTGCTGAGGGAGTCTTCATGCTGAGTGTGTAAATGCAAACAACTTTTGTTTACGATGCTGTGAAGAATGATTTAATTTTCTTACAGATTTAGTTTTTCCTCCCACAACTAGATTAGATCAATGAATTACAATTTTACTGAATAATTCATTCATTTGTATTTTAATAACATTTAATAACTCACTAAACAAAACACATTATACAGATTAGGTTACATACAACCAGTTTTCAAGCCTTTATGTTTTTTTTTTATATGGTTCATGATTTATGATTTGTTTTTGTGCTTAACTAATTTTAGACACTGTAAAACCTAAAACAGAAAATATTACGTGATTTTATCATGATTACTGATCACTAACTGGAACAGATAACCCACAATGGCATTTATTGCCAAACCAATCTATTTGTTGATTAGCAGTTAAAGAATAATAGTAAAGTTACTCGTATATAATGATGACCTTATCTAAACATTCATGCCCTCTGAACCAACCTGGTCCTAAATCAGAAACTGTCCCTTAAAACTCACAGCTGGATATTTTGGCACTATAAAGCAGGTAAGATCTGTGATGCTATCTTCAGTTTCAATCCCCACAATGTTATGAGAAACGTATTTCATGTTTTTAAGCTTAAACAGCTGATATTGGTTCACATTTATAGTATTGTATTTATTTGCTTTCTGTTCTGTATTTCCATTTCTGTATGTCTTTTGTACTTATTCCCTCAGTTCTTTCACTTTGTTAATTGTAATCTAATTGATGGGAAAATAATTTCCGAATGCTCTGTGGCTTATTTAGACTGTTAGTGAAATCTGGTGTACATTTCATGTCTAATGCTAATCAGTTCCAAACCTCCTTTGCTAGCACAGCTGTTTCCACTAATTGCTCCAATGTAAGCACTAAAGTTTCCTTGCTCTCCGTAGATACAGCAGAGGCAAAACCAAACTGCAGGGAACGCCAAAGCACTGCCCGGACACCAAAATCAGGCATCCGTCTCGATGGCTGAGAAGATTTAAATTTTTAATCACAAGGGAAACAATGATAGCAATTAAATATATCAGGAGAGCTCCAAGTATAGCCGTGATGGTCAGGAACGCTTTGCTTTTTGATTTGTCAGCCCTCTCTTTTTTCTTCCCCACTTTACCAGGTCCTGGACGAACCAGAACACGAAGGACAGAGAAACTGCAGAATGAAATGCTTATTATGGCGTAAGATAATAGGCTAAAAAATGCAATATAGGGCAAATCAGGGTAAGAGAGAGCTATTACCCCAACCCACCCAAAGGTGAGCAGCCAACCAAAGCCAATACTGATAATTCGGATCCTGAGCCCACCTGAATGCTTTAGCTTGCAGTAGATGATGGGATGAACAGCGGCCAGGTACTGATCTGAGCAAGTCAAGATGTGAAGAATAATTTCTCCAGGAAAAACAATGCTTGCTGCATAAACCCCCACTATTAAAATGCCTGTGACACTACTGTATGTTCCACAGAGGTAAAACACAGTTGCACATGCAAAAAGAAGTTGCAAAGCAGCAGAATTGTAAGTGAAAAGATCCGAGTTGCTCATCCTGGAGGAACGCCGCCGGTAACCAAAGCAGAGGACGAGGACAGCAGGAGGTAGGACAGCAAGACACCTGGTGGTCATGAAGATTTGGGAAAGTAACCCTTCCTCTGTAGAGTTACCACAGTCGTGCATAATGTAGGAATATGAGGATGAGGAGTTCTCTGACATTTTGTTGTAGCAGGTCTTTGCGCTTATAGGAGAAACATAAGAAAATATGAAGAAATGTTAGTCAGATTTCAGAATATAATGACAGTTAAGACTAAAAAAAAAAAAATCACACCCCCTGGTAGTGTTGATTTGATCTACCAACAAGTTTCTTCTGACAGAAAGCCATATTAAATTTCCAAACTTCCAACTTCAGAGAATCTGGGGAGGAAATAAAAGGTCGGGTGATGGCTATCTCAAATATTTGCAGCCCAATTGTTTTGTATAAATACAAAAAAAAAAAAAAAAAAAAGTTCTGTTTATAGTGTTACATTATCTTTTGGGGGATGCGTATCTTGTTTCCTATTAGAAAAAAGGATTTTAACTAAAAAAATATATAATTTTTATGTCAATGTATCAGCCCCATTCCAGGAAAAGTTTAATTATCTAAAACACTACGAATGTAAATCCTTCATTAAAGATAAAAGTACTCCAAATCCTCACCGACTTTCTAACAAACTGTCGTTCGGCCCACGTGCAGAACAGACTCAGGAGACAGGAAAAAGATTTAGGTGTATTGAAAACAACAAGAACTGGGGGGCTGGAGGTCTGGGGCTGGAAAATGGGAACGGTTAGTCGGCTGTACGGCAGAGGATGACAAGGCGGTTAATAGTGAAATGGATGAAGGGAATCTCAATTGAGAAGTCTTGCTTACAGATGGAGGATGAGCAGAGTTGCCAGGTAGAACTGAGTGGGGTCTGAAGAGTGAGTGGTGGAGCAGGTGAGGAGCCGGTCCCCGGAGGTGGAGCTGTTGGAGGGTAAGCAGGGTTTGATCGAGGAGTGGAACTCAGAGGAGGAGGCGAAGACCAGGAAGCATATAGGTTAACGCTCCAGCATCGAAGTGCTGGCAGCAAGCTCCTTTTAAGCCTCTTGCATTGAACTGGGTGATTAGCAGATGATTCACTGGCCTTGTGGATATCACAGATGTGACATATATATAGATATGGACAAAAGGGACAGATAAAATAAAACGGGTCACTAATCTCGGTGCAGCAGGTACACATGGATAAACGTGCTATTCCACAGTCTGGCAGATAATGTCCAGTAGTGGACCAGTTTCTACTGTCAGCATGTGAGGGGTATACCGCTCTTGCAGGGTGTGTCCCTGCTGACCTATAAGAAGCTGATGTTAACGTTATTCGGGGGATTTTCTTCCTCATTTCTTTTTCCCGTATCGAACCAGTACTGATCTGTACCATTTATCTGGCTTGTTTGGATTAAAAGTGTTAAAGTATAGTTTTTGTTTCGGGAGTCATTTCCTACTAAATAAGTTATTTATTTATTCAATGTGTGACCACTTCTCAGGCGTAAAAGGACCGGGCAGGTCACAGAGGCATCTAACTGCCTTCACGCGGCAGCCATTGGCAACACTGACCCTGGTCAGATGCAAAACTACAAAAAAATGTCTGTGACCTCCACCTGCAAAACCCTTCCTGTCTTTGGGATAGTATTATTGTTGCCTCCTCTAGTGCAACATCCAACATTGAACAACAACCCACTCTACTACTGAAATGAGTAGAAGTTGTTTTTTTATTATTTTTCTGGATTTGTACGGCACTAGTGGTACACTGACAGTTAGAGGGGGTTGAGAGAGGGGGGAAGACCTCAGGCCAGAATAGAACCATGACGAGGACTAAGGCCTCCATATATGGGTCGCGCTAACTACCCCTGCAACCTTGGAGCACGGCCCGATATCCCAGAAGTTTAACTGACATATTATCCTCTGAAAAGGTGTTGCTTTAAGTCTTTTGAGCAGTGTATTTAAGATGGAGTAGGTATCGAAATTTTATACTTTTATAGGCCCCAAACTGAATCTCGTCAGTACCAGTTCGCCATGTGTCGGTACCTAAACACATCACTGTGGCACTGAGAGAGTAGAAGAGTTGGCGATTTTTTTTATGCCGAACATGAACACAACATTGCACACACAAGAGCGTAATGATGTCAGTAGCCGTTGGTCCAGTAAAAAAAGCAAGCATGGCTGTAAGAAAGCACTGGAAAGTATGGCTCCACTTTTCCAAACGTGCTGCAATATTTGTGAGGCGAAGACCAAGGCCAGCGGTGGGAAAAATCTAGCGACTTTCTTCTATTATTGGTGACTCCACGTAAATGTAACAATCGCTCTGCAGTTCTTGTCTTGGGAGGGCGGCGAGTGCTGCTCTGAACTCCTTCCCAGACTCTCCAAGCCCTGTCTCACAGACAGACAGCTGCTGCCTCGTCCTGAAACTCGCCTGTAGTCAGAGCAAAGAAAGCAGAGAGGAGAGCCTCTGTTCCCTCATTGCTAATATAGCCCACCCTGATTTTTAAAGCAGGATAAAATATTATATTTTTAATGTAGTTTTTTTCTTCTTCTCTAAAACTGTTGCACTAAAGCAATTACCTGAATTTTATTAACACACAGCTTCAATCCTGTATTCGCTTCATTCACTCGGTGCCTCTGATAACTGTTTTGTTTTGTAAGTGCTGTGGATTCAGGTAACGTATTTAAATTCATAAATCATTTAATACGGTTAATTTCTAGATCCAAACAAGTTTATGTATTGAGTAATAAATATGTTAAATAGAAAACTCCATAGATTGTATTAATAAACTAACATTTATTTATTTAAAGTACCAAAAATAGTTACTGTTAAGCACCGGTATTGATACCCAGGTACCTGGGTATCGGTACCGTATCGGTTCAAATGTGAAAGATATACACCCCTACTCAGGAGTTAATAGTACTTCAGCCTTCAGTAACCTGAACTTTATTCATGAAGAACTAAGCATGATAGACATGTGTAGGACAATTTCCCTGGATGTATTTATATCTGCTGGTAATGTAATTCTCCATAGGTTCATGATAAATATTTATCTGTGGTGTCTGCGCTGCGAAATACAAGATTTCCCCAAATATAATAAGATCTACAAAACTAAACTTTACAAGTACCTGCAGAGATAACTGAGAAAACATTAATGAACAATGAAATCTTTATGCTATAACGGTGGACTGTAAAACCATGATACATTCTAGATTTACCGGTAAATATGCCGAGAGTTGGAAAGATCCAGCCAAACGCAAATAAACTATAACAAGGAACAACAGACAGAAACCCACCTTGTACCTTGTGTAGCTCCTGTTGGACTGCTTGTAACCAGTGCTGACACAAATATATAAATGTATTTGCATAGATCCTGCTGTCAACGTAAAAAACAAAATCACAGCTGTGAGTGTAAATGTGACAAGTTTTGCTTAACCTCATTACAAATTGCATTCAAAAATGTGAAAAATCTTTTCTGCTTAAGTCATAAATTTCAACACTTCTGTTTAATACAGTACAATAAATCTATTTTTGCTTTTGTTAAATATTTTCATACACTGAAATGTCATTCTGAGTAATGCCGTGTCCGTGTTCCATCTAATAGATTTCTCTGAAAATTCAAATTGCCTGTAAACAAACGCTGGTGGCTACCTAAATGGGTCAGCTAACAAAACATATTTAATCTATTCCCATGTGTTTGTCAAAGGATCCTGATTTATCACTTAAGCCATTTTTCAGAAAATCTGTGCAGAAGCTTCTAACTTTGAGCCTAAATATCATTTAGAGGTTGGATTAATATCCACTATGCTCGATTTGGTGCAGATCAGATGAAAAATGAGGAAACCGAAGTGAATGGCCACAGCGTGATGTTAGACTTTGCCATAAACCGAGTGAGACAAACTTATATCTATATTGGATTTGATTAGTTCAGGAATGTCAGAGAGAAACTTTTAAAAGTGGACATGACCACTTAGTATCGTTGGACACCCAAAATGGATCAATCAGGCCAGGTTTGGTGTAATTATGGCTTTTTAAGTGAAAACTAAGGTGTTTAGATTTTGTTAGTGAGAAGGGAAAGTTTGAGGCTTGGCCACGCGCCCCCTACATGTGCTCAAAAACTCACCATTTTGATAACACTTTAACCCCTAGCCATTACTTTAGAATTCCTAGGAAGAGTTTGTAACGTGTAAAATCATAAAAACCCTCAAAACCCTTTGTGCAAAAACCCTTTGTGCCAAAATGACCAATTTCCTGTTGGTTTAAGGACATACCTGTAGGTGACGTTTTACTGTTTTGGAGGCTAAATTTCAAACAACTGTCACACCAGTTGCCTGACTGAGTACAGCAGGTGCTGTAAAGCCTATTGGCCACATCCCTTTTTATTTCCATTGAAATACTAATATTTCACTATGAGAGTTCTCGTGTACATTTAGGCCTCTGGAAAGCCACAGCAGTCCTCAAATGTTACATTCAGCCTGGTGATGCAGTGATCTGGGGATCAAACAATAGGGATATGGCAAGTCAAGATGTCAAATAATCATAAGTCATGGAACAGCTAATATGGTCAAATAAAGCAGACAAAGTTACCAACATTTTTGAGAAATCCAAAGTTTTCTTACCACGTGTGAAATTACTTTTTACAATATAAAGTAAAAAAATCTTACTTCAATTCCTCCTTCACAGACGGGACAGCTAACAATCCAGCATGCCAATAAATATCATTATGGGTTAGGATTTAATGCAAGTTTAGAGAGTCAACCGTTTAATAAGCTGTTGTCATTCAATTACCACAAGCCTCTATCTTCCCGTTCTTGGGTCTAAAATTAAAAAGTCATCTCAAATGATGAACTATCTTTCTCTGCACATTTCAACATAATTGTTTATAGTATAATGAATGGTATAGTATGGATATTTTCGGATTGTATTTTTGGTCCATTGTTGATTCATTTCCTCTTGGGCTCCTTTTTTTGTTTGATGCTAGAAATGTTTCATTTTGTGTTGATTGCTTGTGGTTTACATTTTTGGGTGTGCTTTTTTCCTCAATTTAAACCTTTTACAACCATTACTCATGATTGCTGTTGATTATTTTACTAGTATATGGAAATATTTTGCAGTGAGTAATGATATAATTAAACCCTTACAGTAAAACAAGCTTATCTATCGTAAAGCATTCTTTGTTGCTGTTTCTGTAAGAATCAAACCCTAATTGATACTATTAATGAATTATGTTGGTAGAATAGATACATTTTTAACTAAACTCAAACAAAATTTCTCAGACAGTTTCCTCTGCATATCCTTTCCTCCTCAGATATTAATTGCTTATGGTGAATAATATTTAACGGACATTCCAAGTAGACATCATGGTACTGCTTGGTTAGAAAAACAAGCTGTCTTTCTTTACAGGCCAATGAACCATGTCCAGGCTTGTGGGCTTTCAGTATGAGGAATAGTCCCTTCTATGGGAATATGTAAAGCAACTTTATTGAGTCAGGATATTTATTTAAAGGTCTTTGAATATAACCACAGAGATGACAAATGGGATAATCTCTCTGCTTTACCTGTAAATTCATAACAAAGATAAAATACAGGCATGCCAGCTGACCCCACATTTTAAAAGCATTTTATAGTACCTAATTATTTGGTTTATTCTAGTTGTTTATTTAAATGGAACGTAAACCAAACATAAGTCATCCTTAATCATTTTTCCAATGTTTTTTTTTCTTCCACCTGTCAAGTTGCAGCACTTCAGGCACATTATACAGAGAAGCTGGTTGCCTATGTGCCAGAGCAGTTTCCCTCCATAAAAAGAACATCTCCGGGCCCTGAGCACCCACCTAAACAACACCACACCAAATGAGGCATCCACTTTCCCCCACGTGACGTCAGAGACTCAACTCTTTGCCGAACCTGCAAAGGCCCTGGAGTAGGATCCAGAGAACCATGTCAGGCCCGTGTTCTCTTTGGGTACGCTGGCTTCATCTTACCGTACAGAAACATGACTTAGATTAGCCGGTGTCTCTAAATTGCCCTTAGGTGTGGTTGTGCTGCCCTCTGAGGAGCTGGCGGCCCATCCAGGATGAGCCCATTGGGCCCAATGACTGTTGGACAAAGGCGCAGATGAGTTTTCTCAGATTTAAAATTACTTTTTGAAGAAAGCAGCAACCTTTAAAGAGCTATTAAAGATACTTTTCATTAAGCCAATATTTCTAGATCAAAAATGTGTTTAATTGTTCTGATTTAATATCCTAATCCTTAATGTGGTGTTTTCATTAGCTGTAAGCAGAACATCTTCATAATTAACCGAAATAAAGGCTTGAAAACATCAGTCTGTGAGTAATTCTTGTGGGAAAATGATCTTTAATAAAGACAGTCTATTAACAGTGAGTACGTTCAGGCGATGTTTAATATCGGGGTCAGAAAGAGGCACAGTACAGAAGCATGGCTTTAAACTTGAACAGAATGTAATGTCCTTTTCACCTCTTAGCAAAAGTCAATGTATGATAAATATCAAAGGCTAAGAAACAAATAACCACTGAAAATATATACGTATTAATCAAGCCAGACGATGAATTAAATTATTTTCAATTGTTCAATTCAGATCCAAAGGATTATCCACAACCTCTGCAGCAATTGTCTTATCAACAAAGCAGATCCAATTTTTCCTCATTCAGGCTTATTACCGCGCAAACATCTTAGTATTTTGCTGCTTCTGTTGAGAAAAAGCAGCGGTAACACGATAGAGCTGGGCAAATTTGACCAGTACGCTGAAAGCATTGCAACACACCAGACCCTCTGACTTGCTGTTGGTAAGGTATTCCCTATGTAGCCAATCATATTCCCTCCAAATTTCAAAATCAACACCCCCATAATCACCAGGATGATCTTGAAAGCCCTCCTCTTAGTTTTATCGATTTGCACCCCGTCTTGAGCTGTTTTCCCCGGCGGCCGACGAATCAGAACGCAGAGAATTGAGAGGCTGCAGAAAGTCACCGTGATTAAACAAAGTACCATCATGCCGATTAGTAAAAGGCTTAAGTGCCTGTACTTGATGAACAATGCAATACTACTCGTCCACACAGAGCACAGCAGCCAAGTTAACGCAGTGGCCACGTTTCTGATGCGGATCCCCGTTGACTGCCGGAGCTTCAGGTAGGTGATGGGCCAAACCACAGCCAGGTATCGCTCAACGCAGATCAGCGTTGGTAACATCATCTGTGCGTTCCAGGGAAAAGAGGCGATGTATATCCCCACCAATTTAATCGCTGGCAAATTCATGACGCTGGAGAAAAAACCGACAACCGCTCCTACTACACCGGCCAGTTCAACGACGGCCATGTTGTAGGTGAAGAAGTCAGAATGGCTCACGACCGTTAACGTGGAGCGCCGCTGGTTCCACCGCTTAAATCCCGAGCAGAGAACAATGGCAGTGAGCGGGAAAACAAGGCAGATGTAGGTGCAGATGTACACAAATCTCAAGTGCATGGCAGCGGGCGAGTCGTAGCATCCATGATCAGGTGCAGATGTGTTGAAGGGCTGGAGCTGAGCCATGGATTCATTAGTGGATGGTAGGTCCTGGACAAACATTTTTCCCAGAGGCGATGTCTGTAAAAGATGGATGATCACAAGGTTAAAGGATACAGAACGGGAGGAACGAAAAATTATCCTCGATAACGAAACACCTCAGGCTGGAACTTGCTCCCCGTTACCTTTTGTGTGTTTTATTTTAGGACAGATAGTACATTTTTCCTTTTAAATGTTCATTCCATAAACTAAGGATCTTAGTTTCCATTTTATTGGGGAGCAAAGGTAAAAACGTTTTTTTTTTAATTAATGATAGAGGTTTTTCCTTAGACATTTTAGATCACCCTGTTCCTTAAGATCCTCTCTTCAAAGATCAGAAGAAACAGTTAAGTGATTAAATGTAAAGTATTTCTGTTGCTGTAGCAAAAGGGATCGTTTGGTCAACAAAAAGGCAGATGAGATTCAAATTTAAATGTCAGATGAATAGTCTGTTTTAGTATGACAAGGACTAAAAATATCTTTATTAGAGAGCCACACAGGTCTTTAAAGTAAAAAAAAAAACCAATTGGCTATGAATACTAAGCAATAACTGTTTTTTTTAGACGGTTGCAATTGTTTAGTGAATAATTTCGTATTGACTTGAATCATAGATTTTGGGAAACTAGATTAACAAACTTAATATAAGTTCCCATAAGTGAAGTAAATGCAAAAAAATTATTATGAATGATTAAAATAGACGGACCTACCAGACTAAAGGTGAGCACAGATGAATTTCCTTCTGCAGTGGCTTCTGAGCCGCTATTTGCACATTGCTTGCATAAGTATGCAATGTGATTTCTGCAGCATGTAATTTAGTCCTGTCATGATCTTTCAGAGTAAGCCGGGTCCCAGAAGTTGAAGGTTTGCAGCCATTTTAATTGTTGCCGTTCTTAAGGATCTGAAAAAAGTCTAGATCCTCAAATTTATATTAAGATGACAACTGTTATTGTACTTTTAAAACCGAACTTAACTATGCCATTTGTATACTGACCTGATTAAGATACTCATACTCAATTATTCCGAATATCAAATAGTGAGTTGTTCCATTACATTCATGCCTAAAATTGTGATTTAGGTTTTTGTTTGATTGTTCTGGACTCAGCTCTGTCACCTCTCAGCCACAGAAACCATCCAATCAGCCCAGACCAGCGCCACCTGCTGCCACTAATCATTTCCTACTCTGCTCACCTGTTCCTCAGCCTTCATATATCTGCTTCTCTCACCAAGTGCCAGGTCGTCTTGTCACCTCACTTGTGCTCTGCTGCCGTGATGCTTTCAGTTCTTCTGCGCTCAATCTGCATCTGGTTCTGTCTGCAAACCCTCCTGCTGCTTCTAGTCTCCTGCCTGCCTCGTCTGCCACTAATCACCAATTTTCAATAAACCCTTTTAGCCTACTCTGATGTTATAACCAGATTAAAAAGCCAGTCATATTTAAAGTTAAGTACATGAAGGGAACAGGATGGTGGTAAAATGTGTAATATTTTGGCTTTGGTGGCTTCATACCCAACTTAGATTAGCGTCTATGGGGCGATTCCAGTTATACATCAAATAGTAAAGGGTACAAGTTTCTTGAGTCTCCTTTGACAGTTGAGTAACTTTGCTCTAAATGTTGTCCTGTTGTTCTATGGAAGGAGTAGGATCCAAAGGCAAACAGGGACACAGCAGAAACATTGTGATTAATGGAAAAACATTTGTTCCTGCTGACATCAGCGAAAACATGCTGAAAAGAATCCAGCTCATCAATCTGGTCCATGCAGGAGTTTGGTGGAATTAAAATGACCTGCAAACAAAAAAAAATAAACTGCTGCTATTCAAATCAGATCACCTGCATTTTATCCTGATGTGTGTGAGTGGAGAGAGGGGAGGGCCCTGTTGGACCAGCCAAGGCAGATAGAACAGACAGATGCAAAAATAAAATTTGCCTGTAGAATAGAGGTTAGGTAGCACAATTATTTTTGCAATATGCAAAATGAGCGTCAAGCTGCCAGTTGTCACTTTGGCATAATAAAACACACATACACACACACGACAACTACAACCATTTTGAATCGACTAAATATCAGATAAGAGATATAAGAGATCAGATAAGCTGCTAAACTTGGAGGAGACAAGTTATAATAAACAAAACTGCAGAGAAAGTGAGTATAGTTTAATTACAGGTTTATTATTGCATTTTTTTTATCTGCTGATGTTATTTCAACCTTATTGATGATGATGAAAAAAATTCTAACTTTCCTTTTGCCTTTAGTGTAAAAATGTGTGGTTGTGTACGGTCTATGTATTTATACAGCGGAGATTCATTTTCTTTGTATCAAGAGTATATCTTTTGCAAAAACATGATTTATATTGTTAAACATAGTTACATGATTTAGAATAAAAATCATCTGGGTTTAACTCTGTTAAATTAATTCATTGTTTGTATATTTACAATGACACGTTCTCATGATCAAGCCACAACACAAAACTGTGTTTTATCAGTTATAGTCTTCATCCAGCATGACGTTGTAGTCTGAACCTGAATTTCTTTCCAATTTCTACAATTAGTAACTTTATTTTATTTGACTAGTTTATTATTTGTCAATGTTCCTCCTAATGATATAAAGTTAAAACCAAGGTACACACAATACATGACTGAAAAGTAAGTAGAAAGCTTCATGAAGTACAAGATGTATCAGCTGTTATTTAGTGTATCAGTCATCCACCCATCATAGAGATTATATCATCACTAGATTAAGGCTTTTATTTTCTCAGAATAGCAAGCTATTTTTGTTGTTATTTTGGAAAAAAATAAACAATTTGAATAATAGCCATAGCGGAGATGGGAAATCTTAGCTTCATATCCAAAGAAAGCCAGAGATGTACACAGATTCATTTTTACTTAAAAACACGGAAAGCAGTAAAAAAAAAAGGAAAAAAAAGATTTTAACCAGATATGTTTACGGAAAAGTTAAGTCGCCATGTATACACAGAAGAAACAGATAAATTGAAATGGAGCATCCACTTAACTGTTCGATTGTGCACTGATGACATCTTCCTCTCTTATAAAAGTAGAGTTTGTTATTCGGGCAAAAAAAAAGGACGTTTTCTGCAGATTTTTCACTATTGTGCAAGAAGCACCATTTTTGGTGCGCCTCAAATGCTGTTTCCTTGTGGGTGTAAATCCTACAAAAAACTACACTTGCCCTGTCTGGGCTGCACACTGTCGCCACAGTTTAGAGACGTCACAGAAAAATTCTGCCTTTTTATAATTACAGTTTTCATACAGTTCTATGTTGTGTGCATCATCTTTTTCTAGAAACGTTGTAAAAGAACAAATGTTTCTGCTCTTTGTTTCTATTGTGAACTTAGGGTCCTGACTTGTTTGTTAATTTCTTATGTTAGTTACAATAAGCAGGCAAGTTAAATAATAATCTATTCTGTCCGACTGTGATTTTATCCCTTTTTTTGTTGCTCTTCTTCTCAGTTATATGGATACGTCTACTAATGGCTCAAACTCGGATGGGTTCAGCACTTGTGCAGATTCCAGAGCCGAGCTGCTTATCTTCGCAGCCTTCACTGTCGCCAACATCCTCCTCATTCCGCTCTTCATCCTGGTCTTATACATGGGCTGGCAGCGGTGGAGGAAGCAACGCTCTGGGTCCACAGCGAGCCAGACGAGTCACTCGGACGTCTTCACCTACAACATAATCATCCTGGAGCTGATCAGCATCCTGGCGTGTTGCCTCTACTGCTATGGAGTGTGGCTGAAAAGGCAAAGTCTGCTAATGGCGGCACTGGGCACGTTTTCATTCACGTCCCTTGGCCAGTCCATGTTTCACGTCCTCACCTGTGTTGAACGCTACGTGGCTGTGGTCCACCCCATCACCTACCGGAGTCTGAGACACTCCGGCGGGGTACGGATCCGGAACATCAGCTCCGGGTGTGTCTGGCTGCTCTGCTTTGCGGCTTTACTCCAGAACAACCGGTTTCATAGTGCTACCCTCTTCATAACGCAAGTGTGTTTCTTGGTGGCCTTTTTAGCTCTTGTCTCTTTCTGCAGTTTCTCCGTCCTCTTCATTCTGACTCACGCCGGACCGAGGAGGGGAGCCAATGACAAAGCAGGGGTTGACCAATCGAAGCGAAGGGCTTTCCATACCATCACAGCCATAATGGTTGCTCTTTGGTTGAGGTTTTTGGGGGTTCTTCTCAACAAGCTCCTGATTGATCCCAGACTTGCAGACAGTAGGTGTAAGATGCAATCATCTGCAACATGGTTAACAATCCCGGGAAGTCTAGTGCTGCCTTTGCTGTTCCTTCATCGAGCAGGAAAACTTAGCTGCAAACGCAGTTCAGAGTCTGAATGAAAAATTGTGACACAAGCTGTTACTCACTGTGTTATACAAGTTACTACTCCATGTAGAAATATTTCCCCAATAATCAGCAACTTGAATTATAATTATTCTTTTTGAAAATATCAACAGCTAATTTATATTTTCTTTGTGATACAGTTTGATCCCTTTGACTCGTTTTGTGTGTGTATCTTTACAAACTTGTTCAGTCTTAACAGAAAATGGCCATTGTTTTGAAGCAATAAACAGATTCACATATAAATCTAAGCCTGATAATGAACCTAGTTTAAATTAAACCTCTTAAAATGAACCCAACAATTATCTGTGTTGCTGTGAGGAAATTTTTATTGTGCATTTTTTCTTTGGGTACTCAAGGGTACAAATAAGACTGGTCTGTATCCACTTTTTTGTAACATTTAAACTAATTTAGATTTGGTATCACTGTGTCACTATTTTTCATGTCGTATTTTTAATTTCTGCAATTTTAGTGCATTTTTAAAGCTGTTTTTTTTTACGTTTACATCTTAGATCGGATGAAATTCAAATATCTATCATATTGATCTTGTTCCCTGGAAAAAAAGGTTATTTAGCACTATAAAAAATGTATGTCTTGAGTGCAAAGGTCCATAAAGATAAAGTTAAGACCTAATTCTATAATGTTTTTGGCATGTAAATGTGAAACAAGATGCTAGATTGGATTTGTACTTTACATCAATGCTAAAGGTACTGGAATCAGGGATGTTCTTCTTAAACAATGTTTTCAGTCTACCAGAAGTAAAGTGTGTTTAATTCATGTGCAATATTTATTTTTGTGTATGCAATATGTATAAATTTCTAGCTCTTAATTTTTCAATCATACACTCATTGTTTCTGACAGCACCAGCTGCCATCATGCAACTGCATGATGACAATAAAAAGTATTGTGATTATGAAACCAGATTTTCTGCTCGATGAACTAAAACACTTCATCTGGGAATTATGTCACGCCTGGTTTAACATGTTAATGTCATCTGTCAGAAAACCAGAGGGATTTGCTTATTATCTCCCTTAGTGAAACAGTTAGCTGGAAAACAATGGATTTCTTTGAATTTCACACATTTAGCCACAATAGCATCACTTACATGAACAAAGGTTGTACTGTTACGTGTGTGGTTGATCTGATCAGATGTAAACACAAATACTTTGTCTCTGCTTTCTGTGTGGCAGCCGTATTGGATTAATAGAGAATTTATATTACTATCTTTCCACACAGTAATATAATGGCATTCATCCAGAAAGCTTACTGTGTATTTTCAGCATCTATGTTCATCTAAATCTATTAATTTACTCTGTATCTGCTGGGGCTGTTGTGTGATTTTTTAAATATGGCGGGTCAGATACTAGTTCTGGAGTCGCTGTTATTCCGCAAACAGTGACCCATTAGCCAATCAGAGACAAACGGTCTTCTGAAGAGATGCCTCCAAGCCGACTTGCTGCGGTTGGAGCCCCAGAGAAGCAGGTACCAGAAATGGTGACGGTTCTATGGAACCGTTACCAGTTGGAAGGCCTGCAATGGGACACATACCTAAGTAACCCGTCCTAAATTGGTACTACTGGAAAAGGGGCGCAAGAACACCTTAAAAACACAGTGAAAACACACATTAGAAATAAACAATTTTAAATAGGTTCTAACTTTCTCTGTTCATCTCTGCCAAACCAGGACCTTTATGTTCTATTCTGTTTACTTTATGGTATCCAGTTGTGATGAAGTTGTCCAGGCTGAAAGCTAGCACTCCAGCTCATGGTTAAAGGGGTTATCTGCTTCAGTCTGACAGTATGGCCATAAAATACAGCCTGATTTTATATTTCTCCTGGGTGAGGTCCTACAAGAGTCACCTGCGCTTATTGGTTGATCTAAGTGTTCAGTTTGATTTGATTTGAATGATGCAAAAACAACGATCCTGTGACTAATGACCATTATAAACAGACTCACGCAGGAGACGCTTGGACGCTTAGTCGGTCAGTAAGTTTAGAGACAAGAAAATATGAACAGAAAGTAAACTTAACTTTTAGGCAGTTAGGGTTATTATCAGTATAACTAGAAGGCACATGGGGTTTTGTTTTGTTTAGAGGACACTGAGAAGACTGCTGTTTGATGAGCTGAGGAGATTTTTGAAGAACTTGATGACCTTAGCTTGGAGAACAAAGTGAGTTGGCAGCTCAGCATGAAGCCTGACATAAATGTGTTCTCTTCTGCTCTTTTCTTACATCCTAAAGATGTCCTAAAGATGTTTCTTTTCTTTTCAAGTAAATGGTTTATTACTTAAGCATGTCAGTGAACGCTACTTCAGTACTGCCCTATCAATGTTACATCATCAGCATATCCCTCATGTCAATTAGGGCTATTCTCCTCCTTCCTACCTCCACCTTTGTCCTGGTTCTGGGTCTGCAGAAGTGGGGCAATAAACGTGGCTTTAAACCAGCTAGTCACTCTGAAGTCTTCACCCACCACCTGGCTGTCATGGAGCTGCTCTGGGTGTTTGGGTTCTTCTGTAAGATCTGTGCTGAATACTTTAATGTCTTGAAAATAAAAAGTGTGGGCTACTGGGCGGCTTCTTTTACTTTTTACGGAGAGATGTTGTTTCACATCCTGACCTGTGCAGAGCGTTACATAGCAGCTGTTCACTCCATCGCATACCTGTGGTTAAAAGGCACCTGCGGGGTCAGGATCAGAAACATCAGCCTCGGGTCTGTTTGGCTTCTGTGCCTGATTCTAATTAGTCTAACAAGTGGAACCCGAACCATCCTGCTCTACTGCCTCCTGATTTTCACCCTGATAGTGACGTCGTTTTGTAGCATCTCTGTTCTTTGTGTTCTGGTTCATCCAGGACCCGGGGAAGGCAGTGTAGAGAAAGGGCGAGCTAACCAGTCAAAACAGAGAGCTTTCTACACTATAACAGCTATAACAGGCATGCAGTGGTTGTGGTTTATAGGGCTCCTTGTTTCCTCTGCTATGACCAAAACATCTGTGCTGAGTTCAAGTGATGAATGTTTCATCGAAACAAGTTTAGGTTTTTGCAACTTGCCCAGTAGTTTGGTGTTGCCTTTGCTTTATCTTCTCAGGGCAGGGATGCTGTCACGTTGCAGATTTAATCATGGATGAAGATAAATAAGGAATTTAAATGTATAGTGGCTCTTTCTGTTGAGACATCCTGTAAATGTAAATGTTTTTTGCCTACTTAAAATGCTTCATTCCCACTTTAACATGACTTGTCTTAAGATGGTTTAAAGGCATAATTGTTTCTATTTTGCCAGCAAAAACAATGTAAAGATGAAAAACGCAAATTTGGATGTTTACAGTATTCATTTGATGTTAATAATGATGATTACAATCGCTAATTTGAAGACACCGGTTTAGATATTTGGTAATTTTTTATTGTCAAGCTCCTTTTTTGCAGTTTTCTGTTTATAATTAATAAAATAATGAACATGCTATCCCTTTTTCAAGGTCATCGTGGCCAAGACAGGCGGCAACCAAAAACTCAGTTTCAGTGGTAAAACATTCAGCAGCAAACATAACTCCATTGATAAAAATAGGAAAAATAATGCATGACAACCAAATACAACAAAAAGGTTTAGAAAGTAATATCTCATTAAATTTAGTCATAGAACCTGTAACCAGAAATGAATGCTTCTAAACTTTCAAGGAGACTTTTACTCTTTGGCTTTGATCATAGTATGGGTCGGACTTTGTTTGTATGTTTTAGATTTTATATAGTTGATTTAATGCTTTTATTGGGTGTTTTTTAATTGATTGTTTTATCTCCATCTTGTATTCAAATGGTTGTGTAGCATTTAGGTCAACCTTGTGTTATTTGTCGACTTCAGCTCAGCCTTTAATACTGTGCTCCCAGACATGCTGGCCCTGCAGCTCCAAAACCTGGGATAATCTACACCGCTCTGCTCCTGTGACTTTATCACCAACAGTCCCCAGGTGGTGAGGATAGGGAAACTCACATCTGCTCCTTAACACCGGCATGCCACAGGGTTGTGTCCTCAGCCTTGCTCTCTTCACCCCACAAACATGGTTGTGAAGTGTGCGGAGGACACCACTGTGGTGGGTCACATTTCTAACCATCATGAGACCCACAACGGAGCGTACTGCATAAATGGGAAGGTGGTGGACCGTGTGGACAGCATGAAGTTCCTGGACATTCACATCTCCTCCAACCTCTCCTGGACTGGGAACACCTCCCACCTGAAAAGAAGATCCAAAACAACAGCTCTTCATCCTCAGGAAATTGAAGCAGACTGGACTTTCTACTCAGTTGTTAATAATCTTTTTTAGAGCCACAATAGAAAGCATCTTATGTCTCGGCATATCAGTGTTGTATGGGAGCTGAACAGCACAGGAGCATGGGTGGTGAAAGGCAAAGGCAAAAGGCAATTTTTTTATATAGCACATACAATACAAAAACAATGCAAAGTGCTTTACATGATTAAAATATAGGAAAATTGAAATAAAAACTGAATAAACTCTGGCCAATAATGGCTAAATCACCAATATGTAAATAAATACCTGTTTTCATGCCGAAATATTTTTTCGCATGTTAAACAAAGATAGACATGGCATTACGCATTAACATGAAAATTAATACATTTTACATTTTAATAAAGTCACAAGTGTTATTGTTCATTTTTTCCCTCTCTGACACACATCTAATCCTGAGCTTTCACACCAACAACAATAGTTTCTTTGTATATTTTTGCATGCTGTATATATCGACATTCATACAGTTTAAAGCCTGAAAAAATGGTTTAACTTTTCCAGGTCATTCCAGAATCTTACACTTTGCTTGCAACTGGGGCAGGAGCTTAATATCCTTGAAAGAGAACTGTTTAGCACAGCTTCATGCGCTGACACTGTGACAAACTAAGGCTGAATCACATTGCCAAATGAAGTACCCTGGAGTTAAATACAGACAACTAATTAATAAGCATTAAAGTACGATTTATGGGTTGGGTTTCTGCAATGTTATCAGCGTGTAAAAACTCATCTTCAGAGCCTATCTCTGCTCAAAATTGTGATCTGCACCGCAAAATAGGTAATTTCAGCAGTTATCTCCTGTTACTGCAACCGTAAACTGCAGAAAATACGGGCAACATTGCTCCCTTTTCCTTTACTCCCTTGGCTCCTATGTCAGCCTAGAGGAGGATGCGCTCCAGCGCTTAATGAGGCGGAGGGATATTTCAGCTGGTTATACTCAAAGTGTCTGTAGTGCAACTGTGTCTCTTAGTAATTCTCTTACTAATTTGTGTAATAACGCATTAAAACTTTAGGTTACTTTCGTAACCCCGGTTCTCTGAGTAGCATGAGTGAGTGTCTCACATTGGGAACGCCCTCAGCGTGACCTCATCAGAAGCTCCTTTTACATTACGCCAGCCAGGATTGGCTGGAAAATAAGCCTGTCAGTGTCAGAGAGGGCAGGGTCCCTCCCCCTATATAAGGGGCTGACACAGCGCTGACAGTTATTCAAAAAACGATCACCTCTTCCTCGCAACGTTAGAGCAAGGAGGGTGGTTTGGTGAGACACTCACTCATGCTACTCAGAGAACCGGAGTTACGAAAGTAACCTAAAGTTCTCTTTCATAGCATTTGTTTCGTGTCTCACATTGGGAACGAAAAATATCCCGACTCCCGTATTGCTCAGCAGATCCCACATTACGTTCCTGCTGACTCAATTATATTTATTTATTTATTTATTTATGTTTACTTAGTGCTTGGTGTCACACTGAGAACTGAATGAGCCAGTGATGGAGCTGTGACATCAAGTTTGTAAAACCGAGTAAACGTGTGAGATGAGGCCCAGCTTGCCGCAGCACAAATCTCCTGCAGGGGTACTCCTTTGAGTAGAGCCCATGAAGAGCTTAAGCCCCTAGTGGAGTGGGCACGCAGACCCTCTGGAGGCTGATGTCCTTTCGAACTATATGCCAAAGAAATTGCATCAGTTATCCAATGTGCAAGCCGCTGTTTAGAAACAGCTTTTCCATAATGATTTTTAGCCCAGGAGACAAACAGCTGGTCACTCTTCCTGACCTGATTTGTTCTCTTCAGATAAATCTGTAAAGCTCGCACAGGACAGAGACTGTGTAGCCTCTCTTGTTCCTGTGATGAAAAAGGGGGAGGATGAAAAGCCATCAACTCAATGGGAGAGTATGACCCCAACACTTTAGGCTCAAAAGCTGGGTTGGGAAGCAAAACTACTTTAGTCCCGTCTAAAGAGAATTTCATGCAAGATGGATGCACTGATAACGCGTGAATTTCACCCACGCGCTTTGCAGACACCAGTGCTATTAGAAGCGCTGTCTTCAGAGCTACTATCTTTAAATCCACCTGATCCATTGGTTCAAAGGGTGTGGTTGTGAGAGCATCCAACACCAGGGGTAGATCCCACGATGGAGCAATGGGTCTGGAAACAGGGAGCTTCCTGCGAGCTCCCCGCATGAAGCGGCACACCAAGGGATGTTGGCCGACAGTTCTCCCCTCAAAGCCTATGTGGCAGGCTGAAATTGCTGCCAGATAGACCTTAATAGTGGAAAAAGCTTTCCCTTTATCAATCAGATTCTGCAGGAAAGCTCCTGCAACACGTTCTCTGTACCCGTACAGAGAACGTGTTGCAGGAGCTCTAGCATCCTGTATCGTCTCAATAATATTTTGTGGGAGCCCTACGGACTGTAGGTTAAACCACTCACGGGCCAAGCCCATAGAGCCAGTCTTTCTGGGTGGGGGTGAAAAATCTGTCCCCGTGCCTGAGACAGCAGATCCCTGCGTGCAGGGAGCGGCCACGGCTCTTGCCAGAGGAGCTGTGTTATCTCTGCCAACCAGTGTTTCGCTGGCCAATTGGATGCAATGAGGATCATCGTCAGACCCTCTGCTCGTACCCTGGCCAGTGTAGGTGAAATGAGAGCTATTGGGGGAAACGCATACAGCAGAGTGCGAGGCCAGCAGTGGGCTAGTGCATCTACCCCCAGAGGTGGGTACCGATCGTGCAGGGAGAAGAACATGGGACACTGATTGTTCTCTCGAGAAGCAAAAAGGTCCACGGATGGCTGACCGAACCTCTGCCAAATCATCCTCGCCACCTCTGGGTGGAGCTTCCACTCTGCATACATGGGATTCCCCCTGGAAAGAAGATCTGCTCCGCAGTTCAACACTCCTGGGACATGAGTGGCCCTCAGAGACAGAAAATGTCTGCTGCTCCAAATGATTAGTTTGTGAGCCAGCGTGTGGAGCCTCAGTGATCTTAGCCCCCCCTGCCTGTTGATATAAGCCACCACTGTTGTGTTGTCTGTTCTGATCAGCACATGGTGAGCTCTCAGAATGGGGAGAAAATGTTTTAACGTTAGGTGAACAGCCTTGAGCTCCATGTAATTTATGTGCTCGGACTGCATCTTTGGACCCCAGGTTCCATTCACCATTTGCCGTTCGCATATACCTCCCCAGCCTGACAGGGAGGCGTCTGTTGTGACAACTTTTCTGTTCTGCACGTCTCCCATTGGGACCCCCTGAGTCAGTGCATCCCTGTGCCGCCATGGCCGCAGCGCTGCTGTGCAGGCTGCAGTAACTCTCAGCCTGCGCTGAGGAGTATGTGGCTTTAACCCCTGGGAGGCTACCCATCGCTGGATTCCTCTCATGTGGAGACGTCCCAGAGGGATTACCACTAATGCTGCGGCCATCAGTCCCAACAGTCTTCTGCAGAGTCTGAATGATACCAGGTTTCCTCTTTGAAACATGGACAAACAGTTGACCATTGCTTTCACTCTGTCCTCCGTTAGGCTTACTTTGGCATGAATTGAGTTCAGAGAAAGACCTATGAAGCATATTTTCTGAGAGGGAAGCAGGGAACTCTTTTCCCGATTTATTTTGAAGCCCAGATCCCTCAAGTGCTGTTTTATCACAGCTGTGTGTTGTGTGGCTTCCTGGTGGGACGACGAGGCAATCAGCCAGTCGTCTATGTAAGTTGCCACACGTATTCCCCGCCTCCTGAGCGGACCCACCGCTGCCTCTGTGCACTTCACAAACACCCTCGGGCTCAGAGAGAGTCCAAAAGGGAGGACAAGGTATTCGTAAGAATTCCCTCGAAAAGCAAATCTGAGGTATTTTCTGTGTGGAGGGTAAATAGGGATGTGAAAATAAGCATCCTTGAGGTCGATCGATGTAAACCAATCGCCTGGACGCAGGAAGCGTAGCAGAGAAGCATGTGTCAGCATCTTGAATTTGTATTTTCTCAGATGCTTGTTCAACGCTCTGAGGTCTAGAATTGCACGCATCCCTCGGTCGCCTTTCTTCGGCACGAGGAAATAACGTGAATAAAAACCTTCGCTGCTGTGTTCTGGTTGAATCAGCCGTATCGCTCTCTTTTCCAACAAGAAGGAAATTTCGTCCTGCAGAAAAAGGGCTGCTTGTCCCTCTGCCTGTGACTGAATTATTCCTCTGAACCTTGGGGGAACTGCAGTGAACTGCAGTCTGTATCCTCTCCTGAGAGTTCTTAACACCCACTCTGAATTTGTGCATTCCGCCCAGCGGTGGATTTTCTCTGTCAGTTGGCTGACTGGCCAATCTGACAGCAAGCTGAGAGCGCCCTCTTTGGGTGTAAGGTCGTAAACAACCCCGTTCTGCACTGCGCATGCGCGAGGCGTCTGGTGCGCCGCAGGGCTGTTCACCTTGGGGATGCGTCTCACTTCCTCCGAAAAGGAAGGGACCAGATCCCCAAGTGAAATTTTGTGTTTGTTTTTCAACATTTTTGACTGCGCCCTTGGTTCTAGACCTGGATGCGCCAGTCTGCAAGCATTTATTTCTTCGGAACATGAAGATGTGCTTGTGACACACGAGCGGGGTTCGCTCTGGATACCCCTGCAATGAACAGAGTCTTTCGACTTTTTGGCGTGATGAGCGGGATGGAACGTCCTCTCGACCACACGCTGTGTTCGGCTGAACTCTTTGAACAGGCTCAGGAACGGAGCCACGGAGGAGAGCGATCCCTGCTCGCTCCCTCCATCCTGGGAAGGTGTTAGGCCAATCGCTTCCTCCTCCTTACCACCGTGGTGGAGGTGGGGGGTGGTTGGTCTGTGCGAGGACCCTCAGGCTTTTTCTGCCAGTGAGCCTTGTGGGCAGGTGTCTTTTGCGCACCTTGCGAGGCTTGAGTCTTCGGCAGTTTTGGAATCCTGAAAGTAGGAGGAAAGCGAGCTGCTGCCTGGGCAAAGGTCTGGCGCTGGGGGGCCGGGGCCGCAGTCCCAGTGGCAAACGTGCGCCTGGGAAGGCACAGCTTTAGGGCTTCGTCGTCCCTTTTCTTCTCCTCCCACCTCTTTTGCATCGAGGTTACTGCTTCTCCGAACAACCCTTGAGGTGATATGGGTGTGTCCAGGAGGTCCTCTTTCTCCTTAGTTGCCAGAGTGGTGAGGTTCAGCCACCTGGCTCTCTCCTGCAAAACCATGAGTCCCATGGATCTGCCCATCGCTTGGATCGCTACCTTGTTAAGATGCAGGCAGTGATCGGTTATGACGCACACCTCCTCCCAAAGCGCCGCGTCTGGAGCGGCGGTCATTTGCTCTTCCAACTCTGCTTGATAGGCCATCAGCAAAGACGAGGCATTCAGAGCGCGGACTGAGAGTGCGGCTGCTCTGTAGGACTTATCAGTCAGGCTCGACTGAAAGCGGTCCACTCTAGATGGAAGGGCGGGGCCTCCCGCTGACATGGAGGTCTTCGGGTGCAGGTGTGTTGCGACGGCCGGTTCGACAGGTGGTATTTGGCGGAGACCGCAATTTTCCATCCCGTCGCAGTCCAGAGCCGAACTGCCGGCCACTGGGTGCTTCTCCTTAAATGGCTTGTCGCGCCAGGAGACGGCCAATTCTTCCAGGAGCTCCGGGAAAATCGGAAGGAGCTGTCTGGACGTTTTGCGGGCCTTTGGCAGCCTTTTCCCGTCAAAACGGGAGCGGGAAGCTTCAGCCTGGACCTCTGGCCACTGGATATCAAGCTTTGCAGCGGCGCGTTCGCACACGTCGTGCAAATCAAAATCCAGCTCCGATGAGGACCCGTCATGACCAGGTTGGCCAGAGCCCACAGGAGCGGGTTTTGCAACCCGAACCGAGGGCGCAGGAGACGGGTCATAGTCCTCATCGTTGTCCGAGAAGGGCAGCTCCGACTCCCAGTCAGAGAGCTCCTCGTCCCCCTCAGGCAGCAAATCAAGCTGGCTCGAAGCGAGTCCTAGCTCGGGTATTTCCTGTGTAAGTGGGTCCACGGCATCGAGGATTTCTCCCCAGCTTGGTCCGGCTTCTGCACCGGAGGAAAAGGAGACAGCCTGGTCGGCTGGTTCATGCGCGGATGCCGTAGAAGCCACCACCAGGTCGTTAGCGGACATCGTCGATTGACGAGCCAAGCGGCGACGGAGAACCTTCAGGGAGAACCGGCTACAGTGCGAGCACTCCTCCGTATTCTCGAGGGCTGCCTGGGTGTGTTTCAGACCCAGACATCCCACACACGATAGGTGGGTATCCCAACTCGAAATTTTATTGCCACACGGACAGGTCCGTCCCTTTGGGCTCACCTCCGCTTTCGAGGAGGATTTAACGGTCTCCATTATTTCAGGGAGATCCACTGCGAGGCTACACGAATGTTAGCTTGTGACAGCTAAGCTAACCAAGTGTGGCTAGGTTTGGGGCAGCGTTTCGGCCACCCGGGGTGTAGTGTGGGAGTATTGCTACTCTGAGCCGACCAACGTACAACCGTGAGGCGGTAAGTTGACGCTGAGTATTACTACTCGTGTTACGGTATTTCTACCGCGACAGTTTCTCTTCGTGATACCGAACCAACTCAGAGCGAAGCGCCCAGCGACCGAGCTTGCGCGCGAATCTATGGACTGTTAAGCTAGGCTCCAAGTGAGACAGTATCCGAGAGAGTTAATTGGGAACTTCTGCTCGTTGCGAGAAGAGGTTTTTGAATAACTGTCAGCGCTGTGTCAGCCCCTTATATAGGGGGAGGGACCCTGCCCTCTCTGACACTGACAGGCTTATTTTCCAGCCAATCCTGGCTGGCGTAATGTAAAAGGAGCTTCTGATGAGGTCACGCTGAGGGCGTTCCCAATGTGAGACACGAAACGAATGCTATGAAAGAGAACTGACAGCCCTCGTGCTAAGCCATTCAGGGATTTATAGACTAACAGACATATTTTAAAGTCTATTCTCTGAGATAGAGGGAGCCAGTGGAAGGACTTAAGAACCGGGTTCATGTTCTCTACGTTCTTAGTCTTAGTGAGGACGCGGGCAGCAGCGTTCTGGATCAGCTGCAGCTGTCTGATCCACTTTTTAGGCAGACCTGTGAAAACACAGTTGCAGTAATCAATTCGACTAAAAATAAACGTATGGATTAGTTTTTCCAGATCCTGCTGAGATATTAGTCCTTTAATCCTGGAAACGTTCTTCAGGTGATAGAAGGTCGACCTTGTAATTGTCTTTAGATACTTTTGAAGGTTTAGTTTTGATTCCATCACTACTCCCAGATTTCAGGGCTCATCAGTGGTTCCTAGCTGTGTGCTAACTTTTGATCTCTCCTCTATTGGTCCAAAGATTATTACTTCAGTTTTGTTTTTATTCAATTGAAGAAACTTTTGGCACATCCATGCGTTGATTTCTTCAAAGCATTTATTCAGTGCTTGAACTGGTTCATAGTCACCTGGTGACATGGTGATGTAGAGCTGTGTGTCGTCTGCATAGTTATGGTAGCTGATGTTGTTGTTATCATCTAAACTAGAGGGAGCATGTAGATATTGAACAGGAGGGGACCCAGGATGGACCCTTGGGGAACCCCACAATTAAAGACAGCACTGGGGTTATGAGATGCCATCTACAAGATCTGGACAGTCTTTATTGACACTGACGGTAACCCAACTGTGTCATGGGTACAGAAAAGGGCTAGAGGTATTGCCACAGATTCCACCAACCTGGGTAATCCACTTTGTCCCATTTCAATCAGGCAAACGCTTCAGGAAAATGTTATCAAAGACTAATAGACTCAACACACTGAGGGAATGTCTCACTGGACACATATTCATTGAAATTGTACAGTTCTGTGAATTGAAGATTTAACATTATTGCACAATAATTACTGTGGGTATGAGTGTTTCATTGATGGAGTTTTTGGGTCATTAAATCATGCAACAACAGTAATTTGTATTGTTCATAAACTTGTCTGTATTTTTTTATAAATAGGAAACACCATGGTGCTTTTATAAATCAGGTAGTTCCAGCTATTGTAGATAAGTAGAGTAGTGCTCAAATAGAAGGCAGATGGACTTTCTTTGTTGTTATTTCAAATAAGAAAAATGAAATCTAAAACATTTTAGTGTTCTAGCTCCTTTATATCCTAAGCTATAAACCACAAACTGCCTGAGCTGCCAGAATTGACAGAATCCTGGAAAGGTAATCAAAATTTTTCTGAAAAATGTTGATTTTTCAGAAATATTTTGATTTTTCAGAACAAAACAAAAGTCCTGTTGCCTCCGATATAGTGCTGTTATGTAATTGTTGTTTTTCTTAGGCTGTCTTTTTGTATTTGTTAATTCTGGAAAAAAGCCTCACCTTTGTGTGTTGAAAGCTCTTATAATGGAGAAAAGGGAGTGAGTGTCAGGCGTCAACATTGACCAAGCCTACAGGAGCATGATTTGTTGTGACGTCATCCTCAGACGGATATAAGCAGAGTCTTCATAAGGTTTTTCATGACCAAGCTGCAGTCAGAGGGTCCAGGGACATGAGCTCATCGACAGTCGCAACACACAGAGATCGCTGAGGTGGTGAGTAAAATTTAACACCACCATTAATACCTTCCTGGAAACCACAGCTACTCAAGCTACTGTAGTTGTTACGATTAATATATTTCTTAGGCAGGTAAAAAAAAAAGACGCTGTAACCTTAGAATGCTTTTTAAAAAATGGAATTTACGGTTATTTTTAAGAATTTTCAAGTGGTTGAATGAAAGAAAAATCTATATCAGCAATATTTGGCTTAGCCACATGATGTGGACAACTTACTGTCAATAAGCTGACTAAAATTACATCTATAGACCAGAGGACTCTATTTCTAAATATAAGCAGAGTAGATTGAGCTTGATTGGGTGTTAAAAGCAACAAAACAAAATGGAAAGAGTAAAAGAAAGAGAATTCTTTCTCATTGCACTTGATGGACTTAATTTGGTTTGTAGGTTTGATGAGGTCCTTTATTCATCTGGGAAGTGGGATGTACCCCCTGGGGTGCGCAAGCTGAAAAATGTAATGGCAGTCTGACATTGTTTCCTACCCACACCATAAAGACGTGTAAATAACATTTCCTTTGTAAAAATTAAATTCAAAAACTGTAAATCTAATAAATTAATAAAAATGTATTCATACAAAAATCTATTTATTTAGAAGAAGTTTTCTTCTATGCTTCATTTTAAGATGAAATATAGAAGTTATCTTCTTCTACACATTGTGCTGTATATGCACACCTAGCCTCTGGCCTCTACTTCAGTCATTCTTGCCAATATGCTCAGTTGGCTGAAATCAGTGAAACTGTCAGGTGAGACATCTAAGCTCAAAGTTAGTGGTGCCGGAGGAGAGGAACCAAGAGAGAGAGAGGAATCAGAGGCAAAAGGGGAGAGAACTGCAACGGATTCAGGAGAAGGAGATCAGAAAATGTCTCTTTCTCTCTCCTCACTTTACGTTGTTTACGTCAGCAAAGGGAAATTGAATTCGGGCGGAAAGTTTTATTTACAAGATTAAATTTTGTGACACGGTCTCTCTGTCGATCGTGCAGTACCTACAAACAGTGCTGCCCATGGTGCTGTGACTCTGAACCGGTGCGCACCACTGATGGTGGCCTACCCACACCACACAGCTGCTGCTGGTGGGAAAATTGGTCGTAGAGCAATTTGCTTACAATGCTCTTACACAGAGCCGTAATACTGTTCATTGGATAATGCGATTCAAACAGGTGCAGTTCATTTTAAAGAGGCAGTTTTAGCGCGTATTCATTCCGGACCAAGGAACCCAGCAACCGGTGGTGGGGTCTGTGAGGAGCTGAGGTGTGTTGCCATGCTAAATGTAACTGCAATATTTTTTTTCTTTTTTTTTTGTAGATTGGGTGTGCGTCAATCCGGTTGGGAGACAAAAGGTTTAGCAACCGCTGCCCTGGAGCAAATCACTATTTAACCAACTATCTGTTTCTATATGTTAATTTCCTCAGATTTTTTTTTACTTCTCTTTAGGTCCAAAGGTACAGACAATATGTTGATTAACTCCACATCCCCCTCCACTGATGACCTGGTCTATTACTGCTCCAAATCAAAACCCAGATTGTTCATCTCAGCTGCCATGGTATCAGTGAAATTAACCCTCCTTCTCCCCCTCTGCACCTTCATCCTCTACCTGGGTCACCAACGATGGCAGCAGCAGCGCTCCTTTCTGGCTGTGAGCCACTCTGATCTCTTCACCTACCACCTGGCTGTCATTGAGCTGTTTTGGGTTCCTGGGGTAATTTGTTACTTTTGTGCAACAAACATAGAGAGCAAAGGTTTATTAATTTTAGGACTTTACTGCCTTTCTTTCACTTTGTACGGAGAGATTTGTTTCCACCTTCTTACCTGTGTGGAGCGGTACCTGGCTGTTGTTCACCCCGTCACCTACCTGGGTTTACGAAGCACCCGTGGAGTCAGGTTCAGAAACATCATCATTGTTAATGTTTGGATGCTGTGCTTTGGACTGTCAGGTTTAAATGAAGACATTACAGGCATACGAGTTGTAATGGCAATGCTTTGTCTATTGACTGTCTCAATTATCGTTGTAACTTTCTGCAGCATCTCTGTGCTCTGTGTTCTGGATCGCCCAGGGCCAGGGGGTACTGGTAGTGAAAAGAAGCAGATTAACCAATCGAAGATTAGGGCTTTCCACACAATCACAGTCATATCATGCGTACTCTGGGTGTGGTTTGGTGCAATGTTTGTGTCCTATGCTTTAAGTGTGTCATCTCTGCTAATTGAAAATGTGGACTGTGTATTGAATGCAAGTCTATCCTGGTTCAATTTGCCCACCAGTTTAGTGTTGCCTCTCTTATATCTACACAGGGAAGGAAAACTATTTTTCATTCAGAAAAGGTGTTCTGGTTGAGATAAACCCTGACATGTTCCACTGTGATACATCGTGCTCACATAAAACGATTCATAATGTTAAAAAGGTAATCTCAATCCTTTGTTAAATGTACATAGACAAGCATCAAACTCTCAAAGAAAATGTCCACAGTTGATGACATTTTTATGGTTTGTCTTATATGTAGTTTTGACAGACATGCAGGGTTCCTATAAAATTGTGTGAATCTAGATTAGCTCCCGCTGGACAGATGGTTTAAAACAAAGTTGTTTTAAAGTAGATTCAACAGTTCAACGCTGGCAAATTAAACCACTAATCAGATGAGATGGAATCCCCCCACCTTCAGCCAGAACCTTAGAAAACAAATCTTCATGCATTTGTCTAGGCTTTATTTGGTAGAAAACATTTTAGCAAAATGTTCATCTATATAAAACACATGATAAATGGGAGGGGGGGGTGGTCTAATGCATAGAGCATTCTGCTTTTGCTCCGGAGGTTCTGTCTCTTTGGGTCCCTGAGACCCTTAACCCCCGATTGCTCCCCGGGTGCCTCACAGTGGCAGCCCACTGCTCCCCAAGGGGATGAATTAAAATGTTGGAATGTTTGTTGGAATGTACATTGGAATGACAATAAAGATGATTATTATTAATATTATTATTATTATTACCACATTGTCTTATTACTAATGTTGAATTGAAATGAGTGAATTAATTTTATTTTTTGATAAAAATGTGATTTGTTTGTCTTGTCAAGCACTTTGATATAGGAATCCCTGTGAATTGATGCTAAATACATAGGCATTATGTATTTGTTGGTATTCTGAATCAATATTATGTTGTAAATACATTTTAAATACACTTATTTTTATTTTGCACTGTTAAGGTGTACATTTTTGGGTTGTAAGGGAGGGGGTTGCCAATGCTTGCAGTGAGATGAATGCTGATTACTTGTGGTTCTGACCCATGGACTCTACTCCCCATCACTGTGACAACAACTCAGCCTCCTTTACTTTCCATCTCAACTTTTTATATCCAATCATTGTGATGTTGTCACACTTTATCTGTTGTATAAAACATGTATGTACTGTATGCTTACCGCCTTCTCTTCAGAATGTTGAGTACAATTTAGGATGTGTATTGGTCCTTGTGCAACCAAACCCTGAATCTTCACTGAATTATCAAAAAAGTGGTCTGTCTCAAATCAACAAATACTGGGAGTTTTCAAACTTACCAGGACATAATCTTTGTACCAGTATCAGAGTTGGGTCTGTTTTTCCCATCAGAACAGCCTAAACTCTTTTGGGTGAATATGTATCAAGGTGTGAAAAACATTTATCTAAGATTTTCATCTGTATTAACACTGATGTCAAGTTCAACCATGTTCATGTTTTTTTGACATGGTGCATTAACTCTTCTGTAGCAGCTATCAGAGGACAGGGACACTGTGTTTATAAAGGGATGGACATGGTTAGGTACATTATGTGGTCAGGTTTAGTGAGCCAAGACAATGTTTCCTGCACTTTTACACCACTACTAAAACACACAGGCACACACACGCTCCGCCTCTACTGTGCTTATTCCTTTACTCCGCTGCTTTCTGTTTTAGCTATAGTGTCAGAAAGGTCAGATCAAAGACCTCAAGCTGTAGCTTTATGAATATAAACAATTAAGCTTTGAATTTTTAGTGATTAAGCTTGTTCCACTGAAACAAGGAAACAATAAAAGTTATTCTATTTGTAGCTTTCTTATTGTTACCAGAAACAAAAAAGTCTGTCTGTATGTTCGTTAATGTAGGAAAGAAGTCTAGTCAGTAATTTATTGAGCTTATTCCTTTTTTTCCCCCTATATCTGTATGTTTTTTTCTGTTCAAGTACAGCACATTGAAACATCTTGTTACTGAAAAGTGCTATTTAAATTAACTTGCCTTGCCTTTACCAGTTTGACACATTGCAGCCAGTTCTTTTCTAATAGGACAGGTTTGCTTTATATGTTTTTTTACTTTAGCCTGGTTACAAATTTAACTAGTAATGTCTTTACTTTTTGGGGATGATATTGAGTTTCATTAAATGTTATTATCATTATAAGCAGATTCATGAACCTAATTCCTACATTTACAGTTGTGTTGCTTTGCTGAATATAAATAAACAATATTTTCTTAAAGTTATTGAAACCTTGTCAAATTTTGTGGCATTTGTAAATAAACAACAGCCTGGTTTATGGAAATATGGAAATTTTGCTCTGTAATGCATCTTTTTAATGACCTCACAAATGCTATACTTAACAGAAACCTCAATAGTCTGGTCATCCCCACATATAGTAACTGCTGGTTTTACTCGCGAGGAGAGTAGCAGAGACCGCACAGTTACAATCTCCAAACTACTCTGCCGGTCTCAGCGTTCTCTCGATTTTATTAAGTTTGGGGCGTGTCCCTAGTTACATGACTGAGGCTGTACTGAAGGGTGGGGAAACAAGATAGTTTACAGCCTTAGTTGTCAACAAAGATACACAGCTGAGCAATCACGTTCAGTCAGCACATAACCTTGTAGCTGAGTCTTCTTGTTTCAGGAAGCAAAGAAACAGAGTGTCTTCTGTTTCTTTGCACAGACATGATTAAGCTAGCATATGAGTAATATGATTATATTAGAAGCATACATTACTACATCATAACAAGATAAATCGGTTAATGAAGTATAAACATAAATCCCAACATTTCCCCCCTGTTTATGGTGTATAACGTCAGATGAAAAATACCATTACAAATTTCACTAAACAGACACTTCATCGACGACTTTCGGCTGCTAGATCATGGAGTAACAGCAACATTATCACGTACACTGTGAGGGGTTGTGAGTTTACACCTGGTAGTCACTGGGAGCCAAAAGAGGATACTGTTCCTGCGGAGGAGCTATTGCAGTTGTTATTAACTGCTGCGTTAAACCTCGAAGACATGGAATGCAGCAGCACCCCCAAAAGGTCAAGATGGTGGCAAACACAGCTGTGGACACAAGTACTGATGAAATAAGGGTGCGGTATTTTCCAAAAACATCCACCCATGAGTCCCACATGGACGTGTCCACGCCGGAATGCTCCTTCATTTTACCATTCAGTGACTGTAGGCCTTCGAGGGCGACAGTGAGACTGCCGTCTGAGGCTGTGTTGTTTGGAATAAAGGTACAACATTGCTCACCAAAAATTGCACAGACTCCTCCTTTTTCTGCCAGTAACATGTCTAGAGCAATCCTATTCTGAAAAGCCATGAGTGAGGTTGCAGCCAGTTGTCCATGTACTGCTTCAAAACCACTCTGTGTCCAATTTCCTAGTCGTTGCACATTGTAATGAATGTAATTTATTCTGTCCACATTCTTGTTGATAGTACACCACCAGCACAATGCTGATTCAAACCCTGAGGTGACTTGATCTACTAATTTGTATTCGTCTGGTACCCCTCGTGGGACTCCTATGGCATCTATATATGTGGGGTTGCCACGAGATGTCTCTCTTTGCTCTAAAACTCCACTTTTGTGGTAAAGCCCTTGCTACTTGCATCATTAGTTCCGTGACAGTCATGGGGTATACTTGAACAGGTAACGGGAGAGAGACTAAACCACATGTTCCTGATACATTTCTAGGTAATTTATCAAACAACCTGTCATCTCCACACCACCACCAGACGTCCGCTCTAGAAACAGGGGAAAAATGGCGACTGACTGTGACTATAGTTTTACACCATGTTGAGGTCAAATTTCCAAACTTCTGTCCAGTATTGGTCATATTAATGCAGGTGAAATTACTAGGAGCGATTTTGTTCGAGAACAAGGGTTTTTGTTTTTGTGCTGTAGCCAAAGGGTAAATTTTGTCCCATTGTGAACAGTTGGTAGTTGGAACAGTTTTGTTCATTACCTCTAGTAAACATTCAGCATTCATTACTGCTGGAACAACTTGGAGTAGCGGCCTGGGACCCATACACTCTATGCAGCTTTGTCCAGCCATGTTAGCAGCTTGCTCTACCATTAACAGCCAGTTGTTTGTTTGTCCTGAGACTCCTGTTGTGACCTGAAACCATTCATTGGTAGTAAGGGGGCTGTTTATTATTAAAGGAGAAGTCCGGTCAAAATCAGAATTCAAACTGCTGAAAGTACTTTAAATATAAAACTACTACATACTGTGCAAAAAATTATAAGTTTTTTTAATTATTAATAATTCTCATTTAATCATGTTTAAGTTAATCAGGATGGCGCTGCGCAGGCAGCAGCCAGTCACTTCGGCGGTATCCCTTCTTTTCCTACTTTCTTCTTTTTATTGTGTTTTCTGGATTGCTTGTATATTTTTGAATACCGCATCGGGTATTCTGAGCCTAGATGCCCTGAAGAAACCAACGTTTGGGACTCTAGTGATTATATTTTTGTTACTTTCGGCACATTTCGATGCCGCGAGTGGAGATCCCTTTGTCCGCAACTCCGAGCGTCCCTTGATCTACACGAGGAACCAGCTTCTAGGACTACGTGACTCCCCGCGCTGCGGCCCCGTTCATCACCACGCTGAGAAACTATACATCCCCGCAGAAATACGGAGGAGGCGGAGAGGATGTCGGGGCGGGAGGACGAAGCGGAGGAAAGGTTATTTACCATCGGTTGTCACTGGAAACGTTAGATCTTTACGAAACAAGACCGAGGAACTCACAGCACTAACCCGTTTCCAGAGTAAGTACAGAGACGCTAGTATTATGTGCTTCACGGAGACGTGGTTAGATGGATCTGTCCCGGACTCAGTGATCTCCACGGACGGCTTTAAACTTATCCGCGCGGACAGAACTTTTGCGGGGAGCGGAAAAAAGAGAGGGGGAGGGCTGGCGGTGTTTGTGAATGAGAGGTGGTGTAGCGCGGCGCATGTTCACGTGAAGCAGCAGATATGCTGCTCGGATGTTGAACTTCTCGCAGTGAGCTTAAGACCTTATTACTTGCCGAGAGAGTTCGGCCACGTGATCGTGCTCTGTGTTTACATCCCTCCGTCCGCGGACGCCGCCGCCGCGTGTGAGCGGATCCACGCCGCTGTAAACAAACTGCAAACACAGCACCCCCGCGCTCTCCTGCTGATCACAGGGGATTTCAACCATGCCTCCCTCCGCTCCACCCTCCCCACGCTCACCCAGTACGTCACGTGTAAAACAAGGGACAATAAAACGCTGGACCTTTTTTATGCTAACGTTAAGGATGCCTACACCTCCGCCCCCCTCCCCCCTCTGGGACGCTCAGACCACAACCTCGTCTATCTGCTCCCCCACTACATCCCACTGGTGAGGAGAACAATAGCACAGAAGAAGTCAGTGAAAGTTTGGTCAGACGAAGCCAGTGAGAAGCTGAGGGATTGTTTCAGAACCACAGACTGGAGCATGTTCCAAAGCTCTCATGGAGAGGACATCAACAGCCTGACTGAATGCATCACTGACTACATGAACTTCTGTGTGGAGAGCATTGTGCCTACACGACGGCTACGATGCTTTCCAAACAACCCCCGCTGGGTGACCCCTGAGCTGAAAGTCCTCCTGAACCAGAAGAAGAGGGCTTTCTACTCAGGGGACAGAGAGGAGCAGCGTAGAGTCCAGCGGGAGCTCCAGTGGAGGATCAGGGCGGCAAAGAAGGATTATGGAAAGAAGATGGAGGAGCAGCTGGCACAGAACAACGTCAGGGACGTGTGGAGAGGTCTGAAGAACATCTCCGGCTTCGGGCAGAGGACCAGCAGGGCTGCAGACGGAGACACCAAGTCTGCAGATGAGTTGAACACATTCTTCACTCGGTTCGACTCCCCCCACACTGGCCCCCTCCTTGCCCTCAACTCTCCACACGACTCCAACCACCAGCCCTCCAGAGATCTACCATCCCCCCCACCGCCACTCCTATCAACGACTGACCCATCCACACCTTCAGCCCTACCTTCCTCCCCCCTCACAGTCACACCAATGCAGGTGAGAGGACAGCTGATGAGGCTGAAACAAAGGAAAGCCTCAGGACCGGACGGCATCCCCCCCAGGCTGCTGAGGACCTGTGCAGATGAGCTCTGTGAGGTCCTCAGCTACATCTACAACCTGAGCCTCAGCCTGGGGGTGGTGCCCACCCTGTGGAAGACTTCCTGTGTGGTACCGGTTCCCAAAACGCCGCACGCCAGGGAACAGGCCCACTTCAGACCAGTCGCCCTGACCTCCCACCTGATGAAGACCATGGAGCGCCTCATCCTAGCTCACCTGCGCACCGTGGTGAGCCCCACCCTGGACCCGCTGCAGTTTGCCTACCAGCCCAACATCGGAGTAGAGGACGCCATCATCTACCTGCTGCAGCGGGCGCTCACCCACCTGGAGACCACCGGGAGCGCTGTGAGAGTCATGTTCTTTGACTTCTCCAGCGCTTTCAACACCATCAGACCGGTGCTGCTGAGGGGGAAGCTGGAAGACGCTGGGGTGGACAAACATCTAGCTGACTGGACCATGGACTACCTCACTGACCGCCCTCAGTACGTGCGGCTGCACGGCTGTCAGTCAGAGGTGGCACTCTGCAGCACCGGGGCCCCCCAGGGCACCGTTCTATCCCCGTTTCTCTTCACCCTCTACACCTCGGACTTCACCTACAACACGGACAGCTGCCACCTTCAGAAGTTCTCTGACGACTCGGCTATTGTGGGCTGTGTGTCTGAGGGGAACGAGCTGGAGTACCGGTCGGTCATCATGGACTTTGTGGACTGGTGTGAGAAAAACCATCTGTGTTTAAACACCAGCAAGACCAAGGAGATGGTGATTGACTTCAGGAGAAGACCCCCACCTCACTCACCTGTGAACATCCAGGGGCAGGACATAGAAACTGTGGAGAGTTTCAAATACCTGGGTGTTCACGTCAACAATAAGCTGGACTGGACACATAACACCGACGCTCTGTATAAGAAGGGCCAGAGCCGCCTCCACCTCCTCAGGAGGCTGAGGTCCTTTGGAGTGAGCAGGCCTCTGCTAAAGACCTTCTATGACTCTGTGGTGGCCTCAGCCCTCCTCTACGCTGTCGTCTGCTGGGCTCCTGGCAGTGCAGAGCGGGACAGAAAGAGGCTGAACAAGCTGGTGAGGAAGGCCACTTCTGTCCTAGGCTGCACTCTGGACTCTGTGGAGGAAGTAGCTGAGAGGAGGGTGTTGTCCAAGTTCACATCCATCATGGACAACACCTTCCACCCCCTGCACCAGACTGTAGAGGAGCTGAGCAGCTCCTTTAGTGACAGACTTAGACATCCTGTCTGTAAAAAGGAGCGCTACCGCAGGTCATTCATTCCTGCTGCTATCAGATTTTACAATGCTGCACTGTAACTGCAACTGTGACCATAACTGTAATATCTAATGTGCAATAACTAAGGTGCAATAATCTATTTAATACACTGTCCTACAACCCGTGCAATAATCCTGATGTAGTGACTTCTGCTGCTATCAACACTTGAACATAAGTCAGTACACATGTATGTATGTATGTACAAATGTATACAATGTATATGCACTTACATACGCGTAGGTGCGTATGTAAGTAGGCGCATAGATATATTGTGACGATCTCGGCACTGGCTCTGATCTTTTCCTCTGTTCACCACACCTGCTCATTCTCCACCCTGCCTGCAATTAGTCCTTATCGGTTTCACCTGTTTTCACCTCCTTATAATCCCCGTGCAGATCAGAAGCCAGTGCCAGATTGTCTCAAGCCACCTGTACGAGCATTCCAGCGTTTCCTTGTTCTGCCTGTCCGTGTCTGACCTGATTCTGCCCTCCGTTACCGAGCCTGCCTGTTCCCCGTTCTGATTCTGCCTGGAGCCTTGACCCCCGCCTGTGAGTACCGGATTCTGCCTTGCCCCTGTGATTATTCTGAGCCCGCCTGTTATCGGACCTGGACCGGACCTGGACCTCGCCTATCGGATTCCCCTCTCTGTGCTGCCGCTGGATAACTGCCTCTCTGTGATCGGACCCGGACCCCCCTGGATAACGCCCCTGGATTTCCCTGAACGGATCGTCTGCCCGCCTGTAGTCGCTCTACGGCTTCAGTCCTGGAACCCTGGCCCGAAGTTAAAGCCCAAGCTTTGGAGTCCCACTACCAGGTTAGTGATCCAGCCTCCCTCATTCTTGCCCGACACCACAAGCTGATCACTAACCTGTTGTCTCTGCTGCAGGGAGGTTTCCAGTCACAGAGCGCGCAGCGAGCTCCGAGTGCCTGCGGCGGCGTATCTAAAATAAACTTGTTTAAATGCCACTGACCTGTCTGGTTTGAATTCGGGATCCAGTTTCCTGCTCGTTACATATATGTATATATTTAAGTATATAGATATGTTTATATATATATATATATATAGACCACTAAGAATGTAAATGAGACATTTACATTCCTATTTCCTTTTTTGTATTTTTTGTTTTTGGTATTCTTTTGATCCATTGTAGATATGAAGATTCACTGTATATAACTGAATGCACCTTCCCTACTCTGCACCTTCTTGTATGAGCCGATGTGACGAGTGAATTTCTCCATTGTGAGATCAATAAAGACTATCTTATCTTATCTTATGTGGAGGAATCCATCTTGGTCAAGAATAGTACTGTCACCTCCCATTTTTTGACGTCACTCGGCGGACCCGCTGTTGAGCAAGTTTCAACGCTCTGTTTGTCACGGCGCACTATTTTCCAAGATCAAACTCAGTCGGGTCCTACAGTATATATCTATACACGCGTGTGTGTGTGTGTGTGTGTGCACTGCGCGGGGGGCGCACACACACACACACACACACACAGCGGAGGAGAGATCACTGAAGTGACTTAAGTTAGCTGATTATTATAGTATAAGTATTAAAATATAAGAGCATTCCAGCACATGCTGGGCTGAGCACGGCTTTGCACCGGCGCTGCAGCTGAGCGCGCGCACACACACACACACACAGCGGAGGAGAGATCGCTGAAGTGACTGTGTTGAAATAAGCAATGTTTTTTCCTCTTTTACCAGTTGTGTTGGAACATCCGACGGCCATGCACGTGGGCATTGTTGCTTCAGCAATAGCTCTTGGGAATGTCAGCGGTGAAGTCCTCTGGAAATCCGAAATAATTATTGATGATTGCAGCTGTGTAGAACGGCTCCTATTGACTTTGCATGGAAAGCGGAGAGAAATATTGTCGCCGCTTCCGCTCTTCCACGTCGCAGGATGTGATGTCAAACGCCCCTTACTGCCCATATTTGGGCAGTCATGTCAGCCCCCATACACAGTGATTCAGACGACAATTTATGTTTTTATTTTCTTATTGATTAAAGATAAGTTCATTAAATAACCACAAATGTATTAGTTTTAGTTATAGCTAATGATACCCTGATTTTTCCTTGTTGACCGGACTTCCCCTTTAAGGGTATCATCTCTGAATCTGTTTTGGGTCCCTGTGTGAGTGTTCCTTCTTCCGAGATTTTGTTATTCATTTCGTTTACATTGAAGGCAGTTACATTAGGACAAAATCCTAAACGAACACAAGGGTCCTGTTCGTGTTCTATCCAAATACAAAGCATTAATACATGACAAGGAGGATTTATGTATTGACCGGAGGATTCAGGTTTTTCTGGCAGTGGTTCACTAGTTGTATTGAATGTAAAAATTAAATCTTTTCCTGCTAGATGCATTGTCATTCTTCTTTTCCATATTTTAGCTCTATTGGAGTGGCCATATGATCTTTCTGGCAATCGACCAATGGGTGCAAAAACATTTCCCCAATAATGTCCTGACTGTTTTAGGCCGGCGCTGTCCAAGTACCAATCGTACCCTTTCCAGGAATCTCCACTGTAGCCTCCTACCTTTATTTTTATGGTGTCCTGCACCAGAACTGCCTGAAATCTTGTACTGTTATAACAGAAATACAGATCTCCTGTTCTTCTATGTTCTGTTTTTAAACATGTGTTCGGGAAGGTTGTTGATAATTCGGGTGATTTGTCATAACAGTCTATTGTGGTTTCTACCAGATTGAAGAAAACGCACGCGATTAGCAGTAAAAGGGTATTAATTTTGCCTCTTTAGTGTAATGCAGCTTAATGTGTCATTCAAGCTGAATTCCTCTACTTGGTTCCATATCCTCTTTTTCTTCACTGACTTTCGGATCTTCCCGACTCTAGATGTCTGAGTCCACCCTATTATCGGACTGTTAAGTACTTCCCCTATCGGAGCTTTCAGCCTGAATGACCTTTTTACAGTGAGATAAATGGATCCAGGTGGACCTTTCTGCTATTTTTACTGCTGTAGGGGTGGTAAGGAGCACTTTGAAAGGTCCTTCCCACTTGGGTGAATGCCAGTGTTTCCTCTTAATGCTTTCAATCAGCACCCAGTCCCCTGGTTCCACTAACTGGATCTCTTGTTGCGACACAGAGGGAAACTCATCCGTGCTGTGCAGTTTCTGTTTTTCCAACATTTTTCTCATATCATCTGCTAAGTCAGTTTCAAAAAATCATTCTTAAAATATGGCAGCCTGTATTGCCTGCCAAACAATGTCTCATAGGGCGTTAAACCTGCTGATGTTGTAATATTATAGTGTAGCTTGACCAGGTCTAGACACTGAGTCCATGGTCTTCCTGTTTCTTCCATGCACTTTTTAGTCTGTTTTTCAATGTCCACAAGTCCTGCGCTTTGAGGGTGATATGAACAATGATTCTTTAAGTCTATGTAAAAGCACTGTCCTATCTTTTTGATCACCTGGTTTAAAAAATGAGTGCCATTGTCACTGTAGATTTTTTCTGGTATACCATATCTAGGTATAATGTCTTTGCACAAAGCTTTAGCTACTGTTACTGCATCTGGGTGCTTTGCTGGAAACAGTTCTATCCATTTAGAAAAGGCATCTATTATCACTAGACAATACTTTTTTCCCTTCACTCGGATTTAATTCAATGAGGTCCATGTGAATTATTTGAAATGGGTAGCTGGGAGATGGAAACTTGCCTCAGTTCACAGTGTGAACTGTTGAAAATGCATACTGACCGTCTGTGTAAATAGTGGCTCGTTTTCCTTTCATTAATTTGCTAGCCTCTGTGAGGGCTACCAGTTCTGCAGCTTGTGCAGAGTAGTTTGATGGCAGTTTTTCTGCTTTTAAGACTTTTGTTGCTGTAACAACAGCATAACCTGTCTGTGTTTTACCTTAGTTGTCTTTTCTTGATGAGCCATCTATGAAAAGAGTTTGCCCCTCAGTTAAGGGTTGATCTTTTAGATCTGGTCTGGATTTAGTCAACTGTTCAGCTATTTGTTGACAGTCATGCTTGCTGCCGTCTTCCAGGAGCGGCATAAGTGTTGCTGGGTTCAAAGTGTCACTTTTAATGTTAGTGGGTGAAAAAGAACAAGTGTTGCACTTGTTTCCACAGCTATGGAGTACACATGGTAATAAGGCGCAGGCCACACTGTCTATTTCAGATGAAAAGTAAGCAATTGGCTTCATTTTTGTACCGTGCTGCTGTACTAAAACAGAGGTCATGTAATGGCCTTTACGGTCTACCATTTGAATAAACGGTTTATTGTAATCCGGCAACGCTAGAGCGGTGCTGGAAACTAAGGCCTGTTTTAGAGCACAAAAGGCTTTTTCTGCTTCTGCCGTCCGGTTTAACTGTGCTGACATTTTCAATTTTTGTTCAAACATTAGTTTTTGTAGAGGCCCTGCTATTTCCGCGTAATTTGGGATCCAGTTTCTGCAGTAGTTTTGTGTCACTGTTTGTTTTTAAAAAGCGACACATTTGAGGGAAAATGCATTCTGTTAAACCTCTTTAGTTTTTCTGGCAAGATTATTCCTGCTACCGCGGTGCTTTGAGCATCCGAGTAGAGGTAATCCACTGTTATTGTTGCCGGTGTACACTTTTCAACTTGTTTTTCATAACCTGGGTCCGATCCTGGGCTGTTTTTGTACCAGAGAGTGACATGCACATCTGTTTCTGTCATTTCATCTTGTATTTTGCTTATAGCTTGTCTCCCTTCCTGTTTCAGGGCTGAGGCTGACTTATGTGGAGGAGTGTTTGGGATGTCCAGAGTGTAGTAATAGTGAGGATTTCCCGAACCTCTTTGCACAAGTATGTCTTCATGTTGTCTTTTTACCACAATGCTTTCATTTGCTGTGGGCACCAGGGCCAATCCTAATTGATACAACCCATCTCTTCCCAAGAGATTAACTGGGCAGCTGGGAATGTATAAGATTTGCATTTGACATTTTTTTCCTTCGGGGTCGTCCAGAGTTACTGGAGTGGTGACTGGGGCTCTATTAGTGGTTCCACTTGCATTTCTGAGCAGAATGGTTTCATCACTGAATTTACAGAATGGTATTTGTTCTCTGCAGGTGGTTCTGCATGCTCTGGTGTCACATAAAAATGTCATTTCTTTCCCGTTTACCAGTAAGTTGATTTCTGGTTTAATTCCCCCTACCAAAAATAGTTCATACAGATTTAGCATTACTTCTTCCTCTGGGGGTTCTTTTGCATTTTTCTCTTCATCGGTTAGTCATGCTAAATGGTTTCTCCCTTGTTTTGGATTAGGACAATCTCTTTGGATGTGTCCCACCTGTCCACATTCCCAACATTTATCTGATAAGTAAGGACGACCGTGGAATCTTCCTCTCCCTCCTCGGCCTCTGCCTCTGTTATCACGATGGGCTCCATGGCCTTGATAAAACACTTCTTCTTCTGAGAGGAAGGTGTCTGACTTTGTTTTAGTTTTTTGTCGTTCTTTATCTTTAATTACGTTTTCTGCATGGAGTGCATGATTAATGTACTCTTCCGGTTTACCAGAGGCCATGCCTATATAATGTCGATTTACCCATTGCTGTATTGCGTTACTTGAACCTGCATGCAGAGCGTTCTTTAACTGTTGCTGATAGGGACTTTGGGCATTTTGATCCACATTCAGAGCTGAATGCATTTTGAACACAGCGGTCATCCTTACTCTGTATTCAACAAAACTTTGATCTGGTTTTTGTTTGGTTCTTCCTATTTTTATTTTAACATGACCTTGCCCTACGGGCCCTGTATCTCCCTGCCTAAAAAACATTGTCCTGCCTTCCTCCTTCTTCTTATTTCTTTGCCCTTCTCTGGATTTTACTACTTTTTCCCACCATTCTAAATCCTCCCATCCTTCTTTTTTCCATTTTGTTTTTATTATTTTTGCACTTTTTTGTTAATTTGTCTTTTAATTCTGCAATTTTTTGGGCATTGAGGCGTCCCTCAAATCCGTATTTTTCTATCCATTTGTCTAAGTGTTTAATTTTATCGGGATCCCTGGCTTGCACAAATTTTCAGTCGCTGCATATTAATCCTTCCCTTAATTTGCTCGAGCTTTTTCCCATTTTGAATCAATTTGTTAACACCTAGGGTATTCTAAACACTGGGGTTTGTTTTTCAGCAGGACAATACTAAAAACTATTGTGGTAATTTCTGCTTCAACCTTTTCAGGTGAGAAATTCTTGCCTTTGCATCCACAAAAGTCGTATTGTACTTTCCCTGCTGTTTTAGTATGGAGCAATAGAACCTAGTGGTTATATTCAATTCAATTCAATTCAATTTTATTTATATAGCGCCAATTCATGAAACATGTCATCTTGAGGCACTTTACAAAGTCAAATCAATCATATTATACAGATTGGTCAAAAATGTCCTATATAAGGGAACCAGTTGATTGCTTCAAAGTCCCGACAAGCAGCATTCACTCCTGGAGAAGCGTAGAGCTACAGGGAGAGTCGTCTGCATTGTCCATGGCTTTGCAGCAATCCCTCATACTGAGCAAGCATGAAGCGACAGTGGAAAGAAAAAACACCCGTTAGCGGGAAGGAAAAACCTCTAGCAGAACCGGGCTCAGTATGAACGGTCATCTGCCTCGACCGACTGGGGGTTACAGAAGACAGAGCAGAGACACAACAAGACAGACAAAAAGCACAGAAGCACACATTGATCTAGTAATTTGTTCTACATTAGATGGTAATAGTCGGTGATCTGTCTTCTCTGGATGATGTCACAGTTAACAGAACGTCAGACCAGGTGTACCTACTATGAAGAAAAAAGAGAGAGAACAAAAAGTTATAATCAGAAATGATGACAAGCAATGCTTAATTGAAGAACAGTAGAACTCAATAGAGTGATAGATAGATCCTGATGTCCTCCAGTAGCCTAAGCCTATAGAATCATGTCTTGACAAGCAGCATTCACTCCTCCTGAAAGAGCGTAGAGCCACAGTGGACAGTCATCTGCATTGTCGATGGCTTGCAGCAATCCCTCATACTGAGCATGCATGAAGCAACAGTGGAGAAGAAAAGTCCCTTTTTACAGGAAGGAAAAGCCTTCAGCAGAAACAGAACCAGGCTCAGCGTGAAACGGTGTTCTGCTTCAACTGGCTGGGGGTTAGAGAAGACAGAGCAGAGACACAATAAATGAGACAAAAAAAGCACAGAAGAACTTTCTACGTTATATGGTAATAGCGGGTGATCTGTCTTCCCTGGATGATGTCACAGCTTATAGAATGCCTTACCAGGTGTACCTACTATGAAGAAAAAAAAATCAAATGATGTTTAAAATAATTTTTTTAGCCAGGATTAAACATCAGAAAATGTTCTTCTGCTACTCTTTATTCGCAACAAATCAAGTTTATTAAGTATCTAGAGGTTCAGTGTCTTGTACAAAGCCACTTTGACATGTATAGGAGGAGCAAGACTCAAAACTCACAACCTCCAGATTGCCAAAAAAAACCATACTCTGTCCCACTAAGTCACCGCTGCACCTTACCCTCTGGTTAATTATTTCACCTTCCTGTGTTACAAGCAGATATTGTACCGGGGGGGGGGGCTAATCCAAGAACACTGTCCATAGTTACGGAGGCTTGATTTTTATGTAAAATATCTTTTTCTCATTCTGTTTGTCTCATTCTTTGCAATAACTTCCAAGTACTTATGGTTGTCACTTTCTGTGATTTAGGGCAAATTTTAAAGCCCTGAGGATGGACTTCATTACTTTATTTTAGATTTTTCTGTCTTATTTTTCTGTCTGTTGTTTCCATTTTTAACATTAGCTGTTAATATAAGATCCATATCACATCAGGACTGATTTGCTAGTAAATACCAATGACTTGGCTGACCCAATCAGTTCAGTTGCACTTCATACTTTCATGAGATAAATATGTCATTCTAGCACATTTTAAACGTAAACACACCGAAAAATTAATTTTAGCCTATACGTGGTTCAGCTAAGTATGTGATTGATCCTTTTCCTTGTAACATAAAAAAATTAACAGAACTGTCCCTTCTGAAATCACAAACAGTATGAGTAATACGATCTGCACTTGTCAGGTACTTTTTTATGTGAGTAAACAATTACAGGTCATTTGAATCCTGTCTTATATAATGGACTGTTAAATTGACTTATTGCTGCTGTCATGGTGGTAGGGAAATTATACTGGATGAAAAATACTTTGGTACGTTGTTTTCTTTAATTTTTATGATTGGTTGACACTGGTGTATGGTGGAACAGTCCTAATAAACAAATGAAATGGACATTATTAATGTTGACAGGTATTGTAGTTTCCATCATGCAATCAGACCAGCTGTGACTGACCAATGGGCTTTTACAGCTGCAAATTCACCACTAAATTCATCGCTGGGAGTAAGAAGAGAGAACCTGTCACTGACACCTGGAAACAAAGATAATCTGCAAACAATCTGGCAAGGTTTGTGTCCTTATCTGGGCTTTACAGTTAAACTGAAAATCCACTGTATACAGTAGCTTGCAAAAATATTCATACCCCTTGAACGTTTCCTCGTTTTGACACATTGTGACCACAAACATAAATACTATGTTACTGGAATCCTTTGTTAAAGACCAATATAAAGTGCTATACGATTGTGAAGTAAACTGTGCTAGTACACGAGGTTCCGGCTAGAGATAGTCAGACTTACCTCGACGCATGGCTCTGGCTCTGGAACCAGTTTCCTTGAGAGGGGCTTGACATTCTTCCACTCTGGAGTTGCCCCTGGTGAGAGGCGGTGAGAAGGAGTGGGCATACTTGTTGCCCCTCATCTTGGTGCCTGTACGTTGGGGTTCACCCCAGTGAACGAGAGGCCACCCTCTCGTTCATCCTCCCTCCACATAAACACTGTAAATGTACATGTTTTTGCTTTCTTTAAAATGTTTCATTCCCACTTTAACAGCACTCGTCTTAAGATAGTTTAAAGGCAGAATTATTTCTCTTTTTTCCAGGAAGAACAATGTAAAGATGAATATATAAGGAATTAACGCAAACTTGGATGTTTACAGTATTTATTTGATGTTAATAATGATGATTACAATTGCTAATTTGAAGACACCAGTTTATATATATATGGTACTTTTTTATTGCAGTTTTACTGTTAATAATTAATAAAAGGATGACCATGCTATCCATTTTGCAAGGTCATCGTGGCCAAGACAGGCAGCAACCAAAAACTCAGTTTCAGTGGTAAAACATTCAGCAGTAAACAACACTCCATTGATAAAAATAGGAAAGATAATCCAGAAATCCAGATACAACAAAAAGGTCAAGAGAGTAATATGTCATTACATTTAGCCATAGAACCTGTAACCAGAAATCAATGCTTCTAAACTTTCAAGGAGACTTTTACTCTTTGGCTTTTAATGTAGTTAACATTGTTTGTACTTTTAGATTTTATTGTGCTGAGTTAATGTTTTTCTTGGGTGTTGTTCAATTGATGGTTTTATCTCCATTTTGTATTCAACTGGTTGTGTAGTATTTAGGTCAACCTTGTGTTGTTGAATACAGCTGAGCTTTCAATACTGTGCTCCCAGACATGCTGGCCCTGCAGCTCCAAAACCTGGGATTATCTACACCGCTCTGCTCCAGTGACTTTATCACCAACAGGCCCCAGGTGGTGAGGATAGGGAAACTCACATCTGCTCCACTGCTTAACACCGGCATGTCACAGGGTTGTGTCCTCAGCCCTGTTCTCTTCACCCCACAAACATGGTTGTGAAGTGTGCGGATGACACCACTGTGGTGGGTCACTTTTTTAACCATCATGAGACCCACTACAGAGAGGTCCAAAATCTGACAGAGTGGTGCTCCAGGAACATCCTGAACACCAGCAAGACCAAGGAGGTCATAGTGGACTACATTAGGGAACAGCGAGACTGAACACTCTCCTATTTGCATACATGGGAAGGTGGTGGACCGTGTGGACAGCATGAAGTTCCTGGACATGAACCTCTCCTGGACTGGGAACACCTCCCCCCTGAAAAAGAAGATCCAAAGTAACATCTCTTCATCCTCAAGAAATGTTAGCAGACTTCATTTTCTATTCAGCTGTCAATAAACATTTTTAGAGCCACAATAGAAAGCATCTTGTGTCTCGGTATACTAGTTTGACGTTCTGAATCAGCTGCTGTTGTCTGATCCACTTTTTAGACAGACCTGTGAAAACACCGTTGCAGTAATCAGTTCTACTAAAGATAAACGCATGGATTATTTTTTTACAGATCCTCCTGAGACATCAGTCCTTTAATCCTGGAAATGTACTTCAGGTGATAGAAGGCCGACCTCGTAATTGTCTTTATATAATTTTGAAGGTTTTGTTTTGAGTCAATCACTATTCCCAGATTTTGGGCCTGATCGGTGGTTTCTAGCTGAAGCGATTGAAGCTGTGTACTAACTTTTGATCTCTTCTCTATTGGTCCAACAATTATTACCTCAGTTTTGTTTTTATTTAATTGAAGAAACTTTTGGCACATACATGCATTTATTTCTTCTAAGTATTTCCTCAGTGCTTGGATGGATTCGTAGTCACCTGGGGTCCGTTCTTCGTACGTTGCTTAAAACATCCAAGATCAAATGACACATCCAAGATGATTTCATCCGGCTAATCATGATCCGGCTAATTGGGTTCTTCGAACACACCTGCTGTTTACGATCAGTATGGCTGGATTGAGTTATCTGAGACAACGGCGCGTTCATGCGTTTGTTTAAAAGGGGAAATGTATCGATAGTAGAAACATTGATCAGCAACGCTGCTATTGGCTGTTCAGCATGGCCAAAGAACGCCCACAGTTTTTCTCCCAAGCAGAACAAGAGCTTTTAATGATAGGTTATGCCGAATTTGAGTCATTAATTAAAACACCTCAAAATCTGTTAAAGCCAGGAGAGAGGGCTGGCAAAAAGTAGCAGACAAATTAATGCGTAAATACTGTCCATGATAGATGTTTCTATCACTTTCTACAGTATGAATTTTTGCATTTTAATAATCTCATATTTACTTTGTTCTTTTATGTCAGAGCCTCCACGGGACCCACTAGAACATGGGGACAAGTAAAAGTGAAATACAAGAATATTCTACAAAATGGTAGCCTTTAATATTATACTTTATTTTAAAAAGGCACTTGTTATGTCAAGAGATCCAAATTTCAGTGTCATTCCTTAGACACGGGAAGTAAAGGACATGTGCAAACTGGGAATTTTAACAAAAAAAAAATCTTTATCCATAAAAAATGAACATTTTCCTTTTCCAAGTCATCCACAGTTTACACGGTAAAACTGTATTGCTCCGTGGCTAGATAATCCATCCATAGTTTTTTCTAATCCAATATACGGCTGGACAGGAAGCAAGCCTTTCAAAGTAAACTAAACTTCACAATAAAATGGCCCGAACAAATCTTCTTACTGAATAGGATAAAAATAAAAAGCAAACCATCATACAAATAACTTAAATATTTTAGATTTATGGCTCCAACACCACTTTTTCCTCTTAAAAAGCCACTGTTAAATGATGTGTTTGTTTATAACAGCCACCAAGAAAATCTCTCTACAATTACACTGTCGCGCTGCGCTAAAGGATCCTGTCTATTGCGCAATACGCGATTAATTCGAAAAAACTCTGCAAATTATTCTTGCACCTTCCGCAACAGGTTGCAGTCGTAAAAATGGACATGGCTACGGCAGACTTCCCTATCTCCTCCGCTTATACAGCCGTGATCTAATCTTGTTTACATGAAATAAGCCTGCTCTCGAGCAGGCTTAAACTGGCGCACATGTTGCTATGACAACAAGTGCAGGATGTCTTTCGAAGAACCAAACGATCCAAGATCATGCCAAATCGTCAACAATGAAATCCTGCTAACTGAGTTAGCCACGTACGAAGAACGGACCCCTGGTGACATGGTGATGTAGAGCTGTGTGTCGTCTGCATAGTTATGGTAGCTGTTGTTGTTTTTTGTGATCTGAGCTAGAGGGAGCATGTAGATATTGAATAGGAGGGGACCCAGGATGGACCCTTGGGGATCCCCACAAGTGAAGAAAGTTCTGTAAATTGAAGGTTTAAAATTATTGCACAGTAATTACTGTGAGTATGAGTGTTTCATTGATGGAATTTTTGGGTGATTAAATTGTGCAATTGCAGTCTAACTTTGTGGACTCGGAAACAAGTCTTATCAGACCCTAAAGACTATCTGTATGATTTAGCTTTTCAAGAAGCATGTTGGTCAGTGCAACTAACTAATTTCACAATAGAGGTGTGGAAATATTATGTCTTATTGTGTCTGCATGTTATATTTACCACAATTTCTCATCACATGAAAGTTGCAGCAATTAAACAACTTTTAGCACCAAAAGGAACCCGTTCTCTGAGGCTTTTGCATTATGAACTCTGTTATAATTAACTGAAAGTCTGAACTATAACGTTGTCTGTATTTTTTTAAATAGGAAACACTATGGTGCTTTTATAAATCAGGTGGTTCCAGTTATTGTAAAAAGTACAAAACTGCTCAAATGGAAGGCTGATGGACTTTTTTTGTTGATATTTAAAACAAGAAAAACAAAATCCAAAACATTTTAGTGTTCTAGCTCCTTCATACCCTAAGCTATAAACCACAAACTGCCAAAGGTGCCAGAATTGACAGAGTCCTGTAAAGGTGTTCAAAAGTTTTCCGAAAAATACTGGGCAAAAGTTCTGTTGCCTCCAATGTATCCCTTTTATGTAATTGTTGTTTTTCTTAGGCTTTCTTTTTTTATTTGTTAATTGTGGAAAAAAGCCACACCTTTGTGTTTTGAAGGCTCTTATAAAGGACAAAAGGGAGCGAGTGTCAGGCGTCAACATTGACCAAGCATATAGGAGCATGATTTGTTGTGACGTCATCCTCAGACGGACATAAGCAGAGTCTTCATAAGGCTTTTCATGACCAAGCTCCAGTCAGAGGGTCCAGGGACATGGGTTCATCGACAACTGCCAAGATTGCTGAGGTGGTGAGTACAATTTAACACCACCATCAATACCTTCCTGGAAACCACAGCTACTCAAGCTACTTGTAGCTGTTATGATTAATGTTATATATTTCTTAGGCTTTTTAAAAAAATAGAATTTTTTGTTATTTTTAAGAATTTTCAAAATGTAAAGTGGTTGAATGAAAGAAAAATATATACAAGCAATATTTGGCTTAGCCACATGACATGGACAACTTGTTACACTGACTGTTACGTCCACCAGGCTCGTTTGGTGGGGTAACATTAAAGGAGACCACACAAGGATTTTCTGGTTAAATTAAAATTTAATTTATTAAACTATACTAAACAAATGAAACCTGAAAAGGGAATACCTGAAATATGAAACCAAAAATAGATTGCCAAACCCAAAACTAATCAGAAATAAGCAAATGCAAAACCCAACCACATGATATGATATGATCCGATCTGATCCAAACCAAACCAAACCAAATGGGGTTCTGAGGAGGGAGAACAGGAAGAGAGCCTCCCCTCTGCTGCATGCATAGCAGCAGAGCACCAATCAGGTTAATACATAACACCTGCAGAAGGCCTGTCTCTCCAACCCTACAAGGAAAATAAGGCAGAGACCCACTGCAGCCGTAACACTGACCAAAAACTGCATCTATAGACCTGAGGACTCTATATCTAAATATAAGCGCTAGGGAATGTCAAAGTTAGTTGTGAAGGAGGAGAGGAACCAAAAGAGAGAGAGGAATCGGAGGTAACAGAGGAGAGAATTGCAACGGATTCAGGAGAAGAAAACGAGCAAGAATCAGAAAATGTATCTTTCTCTCTCCTCACTTTATGTCGTTTACGTCAGCAGAGTGAAATTGAATTTGGGCCGAAAGTTTTATTTACAAGATTAAATTGATTAAAATGGCCACACCCCTGCCGCCACTGTTGCTGCTGGTGGGAAAATTGGTGGTAGACGTGATTTCTTTCACAATGCTCTTAAACAGAGCTGTAATACTTTTCATTGGATAATGAGAATCAGACAGGTACAGTTTATTTTAAAGAGGCAGTTTCATACTGGAACAGTAAAACCGACAACCGGTGGTGGGGGCTGCGAGGAGCTGTGTGTTGGCATGGGCGTGTTTACCTGCTGTAACTGCTAAATGTAACTGCAATTTTTTATTTTTTTGAAGATTGGGGGTGCATCAACCCCGATGGGACACAGAAGGGGGGTGCGAAGCTAAAAATCTGCCCTAGAGCAAATCACTATTTAACCAAGTTTCTGTTTTTATACTTTCCTTTGCTCAGTTTTTTTTTACTTCTACTTAGGTCTAAAGGCACAACCGATATGTTGATTAACTCCACATCCCCCTCCACTGATGACCTGGTCTATTACTGCTCCAAATCAAAACCCAGATTGTTCATCTCAGCTGCCATGGTATCAGTGAAATTAACCCTCCTTCTCCCCCTCTGCACCTTCATCCTCTACCTGGGTCACCAACGATGGCAGCAGCAGCGCTCCTTTCTGGCTGTGAGCCACTCTGACCTCTTCACCTACCACCTGGCTGTAATTGAACTGTTTTCGGTTCCTGGGGTAATTTGCTACTTTTGTGGAACGTACATAGAAAGCAAAGCTTTATTAATTTTAGGATGTTACTGCTTTTTTTTCACTTTCCACGGAGAGATTTGTTTCCATCTTCTTACCTGTGTGGAGCGGTACCTGGCTGTTGTTCACCCCGTCACCTACCTGGGTTTACGAAGCACCCGTGGAGTCAGGTTCAGAAACATCATCAGTGTTAATATTTGGATGCTGTGCTTTGGACTGTCAGGTTTAAGTGTAGATATAACAGGCAAACGAGTTGTAATGGCAATGCTTAGTCTATTGGTTGTCTCAATTATCGTTGTAACTTTCTGCAGCATCTCTGTGCTCTGTGTTCTGGACCGCCCAGGGCCAGGGGGTAGTGGTGGTGAAAAGAAGCAGATTAACCAATCGAAGATTAGGGCTTTCCACACAATCACAGCCATATCATGCGTACTCTGGGTGTGGTTTGGTGCAATGTTTGTGTCCTACGCTTTAGGTATGTCATCTGTGCTCAGTGAAAACGTGGAATGCGTGTTGAATGGTAGTCTATCCTGGTTCAATTTGCCCAGCAGTTTAGTGTTGCCTGTCTTATATCTACACAGGGAAGGAAAACTATTTTGCATTCAGAAAAGATGTTCTGGTTGAAATAAACCCTGACATGTTCCACTTTGATACATCGTGCTCACATAAAACGAGTCATACTGTAGTTTTAACAGACATGCAGGGTTCCTATAAAATTGTGCAAATCTAGATTAGCTCCCGCTGGACAGATGGTTTAAAACAAAGTTGTTTTAAAGTAGATTCAACAGTTCAACGCTGGCAGATTAAACCACTAATCAGAAGAGATGGAATCCCTCCACCTTCAACCAGACCTTAGAAAACAAATCTTCATGCATTTGTCGGGGCTTCATTTGATAGAAAACATTTTAGCGAAATGTTGAATTATATAAAACACACGATAAATGGGGGGGGGGTGTCATAGTACTTAGAGCATTGCGCTTGTGGCCCGGAAGTTCTGAGTTCAACCACAGACTGCCTCTCTGGGTCCCTGGGCAAGACCCTTAACCCCAGATTGCCACCGACGTGCCGCACAGTGGCAGCCCACTGCTCCCGAAGGGGATGGATTAAATGAAGAGAAAACATTAGTTGGAATGTACATTGCAAAGACAATAAAGATGTATATTATTATTATTATTATTATTATTATTATTATTAACTACATTGTCTTATTACTAAAGTTGAATTGAAATATGAGTAAATACATTTCTAGAATTTGATTTGATTGTCTTGTCATGCACTGTGATATAAAATTCTCTATGAATTGATGCAAAATAAAGACACAGAATGTTTTGTATGCAATTCTGATTCTATATTATTTTGTCTATTTGAAACTACTTTTCAAATAGACATTTTATTTTGCACTGTTAAGGTGTACATTTTTGGGTTGTATAGGAAGGGGTTGTGAATGCTTGCAGTGAGATGAATGCTGGTTCAGGAGATCAACAGATTCCTACATGTGGTTCTGACCCATGGCAACAACTCAGCCTCCTTTACTTTCCATCTGACCGTTCTATTTCCAGTCATTGTCATGTTGTCACACCTTATCTATTGTATAAAACATGTATGTACTGTATGCTTACCGCCTTCTCTTCAGAATGTTGAGTACAACTTAGGATGCATATTGGTCCTTGTACAACCAAACCCTGAATCTTAATTGAATTCTCAACAATAGCAACAGTCTAGTGGTCTGTCTCATATCAACGAACACTGGGAGTTTTTAAACTTAACAGTACACATTGTTTGTACCAGTACCATAGTTGGGTCTCTTTTTGCCATCATAATAGCCTAAACTCTTGGGTGAACATGTATCAAGGTGTGAAAAACATTTTTCTCTGAGATATCGGTCTGTATTAACACTGATGTCAAGTTCAACCAATTTGAGAATATTTGAGTTTTGCTTTTTTTACATGGTGCATTAACCCTTCTGTAGCAGCTATCAGAGGACAGGGACACTGTGTTTATAAAGAGATGGATATAGTTAGATTACATTATGTGTTCAGGTTTAGTGAGCCAAGACAATGTCCCCTGCACTATTACACCACTACTAAAACACACAGGCACACATACGCACCGCCTCTACTGTGCTTATTCCTTTACTCTGCTGCTTTCTGTTTTAGCTGTAGTGTCAGAAAGGTCAGATCAAAGACGTCAAGCTGTAGCTTTATGAATATAAACAATTAAGCTTTGAATTTTTAGTGATTAAGCTCGTTCCACTGAAACAAGGAAACAATAGAAGTTATTCTATTTCTAGATTTGGAAAAGCTGGACAAAATTACCTTAGATCAGAATATTCTTATCTTATTTCTTATTATTAAGAGAAACAATTAAGTCTTACTGTATTTTTTTAAATTAAGGATTAATTTAGCTTATTCCTTTGTTTTTCCTATATCTGTAATGTTTTTTTCTTTTCATGTACAGCACTTTGAATCATCTTGTTACTGAAAACTGATATATAAATAAACTTACCCTGCCTTTACCAGTCTGATGTATTGCAGCCAGTTTTCTCCTTTATGACAGATGTGCTTTATATATTTTACTTTAGCTTTGTTAAAAATTTAACTGGTAATCTATTTTCCTTTTTGGGGATGATATTGACTTTCATTCAATGTTATTATCATCATTATAAGCAGATCCATTAACCTAATTTCTACATGTAAAGTCGTGTTGCTTTGCTGAATTTGAATAAACAATCTTTTTTTAAGGTTATTCAAACTTTGTCAAATTTGGTGGTATTTGCAAATGAACAACAACCTGGTTTATGGAAATATGGAAATTTTGCTCTGTAATGTGTCTTTTTAATGACCTCACAAATGTTCTAGTTAACAGAAACATCAATAGTCTTGTCATCCACACATATAGTAACTGCTGGATCTGTTGGTGTAATCTGCAGGATAAGCTGATAAGATGCAACAACAGAAAGAGCACCTTACAATGTTTTGTGTTTACATTGCGCGCTGAAAACCACTGTTCAGTGTATTGAAGGCTTTCTCTCATAGCAGATTTACCTCTAATTTGGAAACACGGAACAAACAAAGCCCTAAAGCAGTGGCACTGACATTTTGAGAATCTGCAGAGTAACACACTGATGCTTTTCAGCAGTGAGCACTAGTCACTGAGTTCAGGGGCGTTGGCTTTCTGACAATAGACCCTTTTTCATTGGCACTCACAACTCTGGGGCTTTTCAAATCCTGGGTAGTGTTTCCATGCACATTTACCCAGCTAATTTAGATTTTCCGGGGTGTTACTTTTCTTGCCGATTTGGTCCCTCAAGCGCCTCAGTACTCTGCTCTGCTTTCCTGGACTTGTTGAGGGTTAGGGTTGTGCGCAGCAACAAAAAACTGTACGCACCATGGATGAAGTAAGGAGCAGTAAAGAGGTGAGGAGTTTACAAACCTATGATTTTATAGCCTTAGTTTAACACAAAACGTATTTTTAAGATGTTTTAGGAAAGAACGTACACCTCGCTTTCCATGTCAGAGCAAGAGGAGACCTTCTCAGCATGTATAGCCCTTAACCTACGTAAAAATAATTTTGCTATGATCAAAAGTCAACAACACTTACTTACTTTAAATCGTCTTTGTCATTCTCGCCATGGCTAAGGCAAAATTCTAGTCTTAAAGCGCTAAAGAACAGTCTCGTACCCTCCACTTCTGTCACACCCCACACAAATGCCCCGCGCTGCCCAGGCAACGGGCTAAGGAGATGTAACACCGTCAGTTGCGCAGTTTTCCCGGAGCTGGGATGTGTGGCAGGCAGCATGAGTTGCAGGATATGGATACAACTTCTCTGCATTTGTCTGTTTCACTGCTGTCTTCTTGCGTCCACCCGTTGTACTGGAGTGGAACTGCAGTTTTTCCTCACGACGACCCATTCGTCATTGGGGCTATTTTCATAAATGGCCCCAGGCTAAAGGAAACACAAACAGGCTAAAGGAAACACAAAAATGCAAAAGGTTTCCCCCTGGAAACCAAAGGCTGTTGCTTTAAATCCTGGGGCTTTTAATGGAAAGGCGCTATAATAACCCACAATCAATGTAAACCTCTTATCATTAGGATTTATTATTGTTATTTAATATACTCATTGACAGCTACAGTATTTTCAAATTAGTTAATAGATTGTTTTAACTCCTCAATAATCAGGTTTAATCCAGTTGCTATCTTTGAAATTTCATACCTTCTGTCACATGGTGAACCCTGAAAAAGAGGTTTCATCACTGTTTAAATCATATTTATTTTGGTAGCGGTGAACTTTCTTTTTTGTTGTCCTTTGTTTCACACTAAAATGGTAAATTGCCTGCACATGTATAGCACTTTAAGAATCCCGGGGACCCCAAAGCGCTTCGCACTACATCCATTCATTGTCACGTTCAGTTTATCCATTTTTTTTCTCAGTTTATCCATTTTGACTTTTGACAACACGGAGGCAGGAAAGCTGTGTAATAGTGCGCAAAATTTGTCCTCGGTATTCTCAACCTCCAGGTCAGAAGATTTAACTGGAACGACCCCTAAAGCCCGTATTACGAGTTGGAAAGTCGGTCCAACAGGATGGTACCCGACTTCGGCATACATGAAAGCTGCTACTCGCAGCAACATTAAGCAAAAAACTTCATACTTTGACTGTTTGCAGCAGCTCTCTATTTACGTAACATTCAGTCAGTCATACAGGTGCTACCTTTCAGTGTTCATCAGACGGGATGTTTCAGCTCTGTTTATTTGCACAAAATACTGTATTTAATAGTATTTAATAAGAATATTTCAGTCGTTCAGATCTAGGATGTGTTATTTTAGTGTTCCCTTTATTTATTTGAGCAATATATATTTTCACTAACAATGACCACGGCACATAGATATGAGTTGAAAGATTTAAGTTTCTAGTATGGTTTCTTAGGATGATTTCAATTGATTTGCATTTTCAGGAAGGTATAATCCACCTGGTATAATCCAGGCTGAACACATTTGGAGCCAGAAGCAGTGAGGCACAGAGTTCTGGGAACCAATAACAAGGATAATAAGACAAATAAGGTAGGAGATGATTGGTTTTGAAGGCCTCTTTTTTCTGCAGTTATCTTGTGGACTGGTAAGACTTTTGTAAATGCTTATATATATATATACAGACATTATAGGTCATATTATTTTATCAGTATGTCGGATGAAGCTAAAGAAGTATTTAAACAAAACAATTTAAGACATTATTCAAACAGTTATAAAAGCATGTAGATATGATAAATGTAAAGGATGTTGTGGGGCTGTGTTGGTTAACGCGGCTCTGCAGCATTGCGACATCGGGGGCAGTTCCCCTGGATTGGTAGACTGGGGTGGTGGTCCCCCTATTTAAAAAGGGGTACCGGAGGGTGTGTTCCAACTACAGAGGAATCACACTCTTAAGCCTCCCTGGTAAGGTCTATTCTGGGGTTCTGGAAAGGAGGGTCCGTCGGATAGTCAAATCTCGGATTCAGGAAGAGCAGTGTGGTTTTTGTCCTGGCCGTGGAACACTGGATCAGCTCTACACACTCAGCAGGATCCTGGAGGGGGCATGGGAGTTTGCCCAACCAGTCTACATGTGCTTTGTGGATCTGGAGAAGGCATTCGACCGTGTCCCTATCCTGTGGGGGGTACTCCGGGAGTATGGAGTACCGGGCCCTTTAATAAGGGCTGTCAGGTCTCTGTATGACCGGTGTCAGAGTCTGGTCCGCATTGCCGGCAGTAAGTCGGACTCGTTTCCGGTGAGAGTTGGACTCCGCCAAGGTTGCCCTTTGTCACCGATTCTGTTCATAACTTTTATGGACAGAATTTCTAGGCGCAGCCAAGGTGTTGAGGGGATCCGTTTTGGTGGCCTTAGGATTGTGTCTCTGCTATTCGCGGATGACGTGGTCCTATTGGCTTCATCAGGGCGTGATCTACAGCTCTCATTAGAGCGGTTCGCAGCCGAGTGCGAAGCGGCCGGGATGAGAATCAGTGCCTCCAAATCCGAGTCCATGGTCTTGAACCGGAAAACGGTAGAGTGCTTCCTCCGGGTTGGGGAGGATGTGCTGCCCCTAGTGGAGGAGTTCAAGTATCTTGGAGTCTTGTTCACAAATGGGGGGAAGATGGAGCGGTAGATCAACAGGCGGATTGGTGCGGCGTCTGCTGTGAAGCAGGCGCTGTACCGATCCGTTGTGGTGAAGAGAGAGCTGAGCCAAAAGGCGAAGCTCGCGATTTACCAGTCGATCTACGTTCCTACCCTCATCTATGGTCACGAGCTTTGGGTCGTGACCGAAAGAACGAGATCCCGGATACAAGCGGCCGAAATGAGTTTTCTCCGTAGTGTGGCTGGGCTCTCCCTTAGAGATAGGGTGAGGAGCTCAGTCATCCGGGGAGGACTCAGAGTAGAGCCACTGCTCCTCCACGTTGAGAGGAGCCAGTTGAGGTGGCTCGGGCATCTGGTTAGGATGCCTCCTGGACGCCTCCCTGGTGAGGTGTTCCGGGCACATCCCACCAGGAGGAGGCCCAGAGGAAAACCCAGGACACGCTGGAGGGACTATGTCTCTCGGCTGGCCTGGGAACGCCTTGGGATTCCCCCGGAGGAGCTGGCCCAAGTGGCTGGGGAGAGGGACGTCTGGGCCCCCCTACTGAAGCTGCTACCCCCGTGACCCGACCCCGGATAAGCAGAAGAAAACGAACGAACGAACGATATGATAAATAATTGTATAGCTTTTACTGCTGTTGATATTATTATTGTTATCGTTCATTGGTATTATTAGTTAATGTTACTATGCTAATCATATTAGCATATTATGAATGCTTGCTTATGCTGATACCCAAATATGACAAGCACTATTATTTATAGATATATTTGATGAAACCATTTATTATGTAAGTAGAATATCATATACAAGCATCTAAAAGACCAGGAAGTGATCTGAATGATGTTATTGTTGAAAAGGGTTATAACAAGTCTATACTTCTTCCTCACCACTTTCAATGTATAAATATTTTGTAGTTTACTGTTGTTTTTATGTGTGGTTCTTTTTATATTATTTTGTATATTTTTGTTTTCTTTTTTTCATTTGTTAAATGAATCAAGGCTCTTGTCAAATGCAGCACTCTGATCACACATAACTTAAGCAGCTTACTGCCACGTCCACAGTCATGCCTACCTTTAAGGTTATCATACCGTCAGGATTTCATACCACCCCATGCCTAGTGAGAAGACACACCACCAACACTGAACCGCATACCTGACATAGAGTCAGTGTTGTGCCATCGAGCCATGAGGACAAATCAAAATGAGTCCCATTTTCCCAAGCTGAGAGCAAAATCTGGACTGAAATTGCCTGCTTCATGCCGGGGACTCGATTATGACCCGGGGCATGCTCCAACCGCCACGTTTGGCTAGCCGCAGAGCCACATGCTAGCCATTGCTGAAATTACCAATGCTGCTTTTCCTGGAGTACTGCTCTCCATTGGATGCCCAAAGTGAACTGAACTCATACAGAGGCATTGACAGATTTGGCAGAGAAATAACAGGGAAAGTTAAATGGGTTACTTAGAAGGTTACTTAATGCGTTTTCACTGTGTTTTTGAAACACATGGAGTTTACAGGGTACCTCCCGTTAGCATTCTTTGAATCATGCCATTGCTGATGTAATTCGTGTGTGTTTTTATGGTTATAACAAACATTATCTCCGAAAGGGTTTTACACATCGATGGGATATTGATGTTTGTGTTATCCGGTCTGCTCATTACGACTAAAATAAACCTGAAGCCTTTTAGATTGTCCGCTAGCTAATGCTACTAGCTTCCGGTAACGCTACAGTAAGGACTATGCTTCGTTTCAAATGTAAGCTTTGTTTCCTGTCGCTCCACCATGTTTTGTATAACTTTAGAATTAGCCGATTTTAGCAACCGGTCGCTACAGCGACGCCTACCCTTCGGGGGTATAATCGCATCAATAAAATCGAGCATGCTAGAAGTTTACTGATTTTTTGCTGACAAAATCATTCTTTAAAATGTTATTTTATCAAATAATGTTTTGTTTAACTCAGGATTTGCATTGTGAATGGGTTGAAACACATACCAAAGGTTGTTCTGAATTAGTTAAGCTAATTTAACCTCAATTCACATTCTTTAAGATGAACTTTGGCTCTTTAACTTAGATCTGCAGTGAACCAGGATTCACTGAGTTATTCTGATGATGCTGCAGATGATGATCAACCAATTTATTTTGTCTTTTGTTTCTTTGTATGTACATAGTTCCTTAGCTTCTTTTATCTTGATTTTGCTTGGTAGTTTAGTTAAGTTTCACTAGCCTCGTAGAGAGGATTTGTTGATTGAAATATAGTGTTAATTCAGATTAACAGCATTATATAGTGATGTTCTCTGGATGCTCATTTTATTTCTGTTAATAGATTCTTGAACTTGAAGAGAAGTTGTCACTCATTCATTCTGTATGTCTGCAGAGTTTGCTGTTAAGAGAACGCCAGTGCTTGAATCATCCCTTTCAACTATTGTCTTGATATCAGCTCTTGGGCTGATATTCACCAGTCAATACCTAATAAACAGAGAGTTATTTATTAAACATTAAATAACTTTAAAACGGTGTGCAATTGCAGAACATTAAATGGCGTCCGGTGAGTGGGCGTTCATAAACACAGCTGTCGCTGTACAGGTATGAGAATATCACCTGTGACATTTTTAGACTTTTAGAAAAATAAAAGTTAACTAAAAATTTTCCCAGCTAATGATAATCAATTGTACTACAAAAGCATGAATTTAAATGCTTGAATCAATCAAGTTATTGGTGTAACCAAATAATGGATTTAAAGTTAATTTTACCGACTAAACAAAATTTGTTGCACATCTGATTCCAAATGCTGTGATTTATCCTCATGTTTGCATAAACCACAATTCTTAAATGAAAAGTCCGCAGTTATGCGTTTTCAAAATTAATATCCAGTCCAGAGGAGTTAGATGCTCAAATATCTAACCTAAGATGCTGTGCATATTTGTCTAATAAGACAAGAGCTCATCTTATGTTGTGTAGAACAGATTTGTTTCCAGATTTAACTCCTAGTTAATCTGAGGTTCCACCCTGTTTGTGCAGAAAGGGGTCGCTCATAAAGCTAAAGTTAATAATTTACCTTAAACGGAAGGTGAGAAGCATAAGATGAATACACTAGTAATTCCTTAAAAAGGTCAAGCCTTGGGCAAAATGCTACTAAATCCTAAAGAAAGGTCAAAGCAGGCGCTACAGAGCTTGTAATTCCTAAAGTTTTAGCATCTTAACACTGAAAGAAAATCAGGTATGTTCTGTACAGTGGAAGTGTGGTGTGTGTTCTCATCTCTCTCCATGGGTGGGACAGGTGGATGCCAGCTGCAGGTGTTTCCCATTTATGCCAATTAGGAGGAGTATTTATGGCAGCTGGAGACAGATGGAAGGCATCAGAGTATTAGCTCACCAGAGTGGCACCTGACCAGATCCAAACTCCAAGTTGTTCCATGGTTGCTAGTTCTCCTCGGCTAATATTCCTTGTTCTCTTTTTCAAGCACACCACACTGAAGCCTGGCATCCAGCTCTCATCCAGAAGACCACTCTCACAAGAATCAGTTTTGAGTCCCATAAGCCTTCCGGTAGTGATGGTGAGATGAAGCCTCACGAGGCATTGAACCACTTGAGCCAACTGGTTAGAGAAAGGGTTCATTTCTTGATGCTTCATGTGCACACGACACCACCTACTGGCCAGGTGTATAATCACAGCCAGCTGTATCTTAACACATGTGATGCCTTGAATTTTTGTCTATTATGACTCTTGGGAATGACTTCACAAAAGGTGTAGGACGAAATAATTTGTCTACATAAATTTTGTATACACATGTGTATAATAAAACATTGTTTGAATGTATTGTCTGTGTGTAATTATTCCCAAAATAGTAGTGACATGATATGGCATGTTGTGTAATAATGTTTTTCTGTGACTCTAGAAAAATGGCATGGGCTTAATCAGGCAGAGGACAATGAAAGTGCTTGTGGAACTAGGCAGGGGGTAGTGAATAGGCTAATGCTTGTGTAACTTGGATAATTTCATGCATTTTTATTAAGAAACAACAATTTCTCCACAGTTTTTGGTTTCAAATGATTTCTCTTTTTTGATACTACTTCTCCAGCCTTTGAAAAGACACGCTCACATGGCACAGATGATGCCGGGGTGCATAAATAAATAAGTGCAAGTATGTACAGATTGGGGTACTGTGACCGATGATTAGCCCAGTACTATAAGGTCCCACATTTTCCCCTCAGCAGCAACACTGAAGCACACAGAGGTTCCCGCTGCGTCTTTACGCACGATCCAGCTGCTGATGTCTCCTCTCTTTTCAGCTCAATGCAATTACAGTAACAGTTTATAACCTATATCACCTTTCACAGCAACAGGTTTCTCATCTCAGTCGACCAGACAAATCTCTATTGCTCTCCTCAGTGCGCTCTGGGCGGTGAGGTGGGAGGATTTTACCCGATGGTGCGCTGCGTGCGAGGGATAAACAGGGGGGAAATGCATAAATAAAAACTGTAAATGGCTCCTATACAGTGATCATAGGAGCTGACCGGTCTGAGATCAGCCTCCTGATGTTACAAGTTCTTTAAAATGAAAGCGCGCACCCAAATTACAAGTAACGTAATTTTGCGCAACTGGAAAAAGCGCAAGGCAGAAGCGCATCTGTTTTGTTTAAAACAAAAGATCATGAAACACAGCCATAACTCTCCTAGTGACTTTAACTGGCACACTTTGCTACGGGTGTGAGGACATTAAACGTAGTGATTCACGTTTTGAATGGTGAACGGTGATAAAAGCCCCTGGGTTCGAGGGAAAGGAGGGGGGAGAGGAGCAAGCGCTGAGGCACAGAAGTACGGTGCATGTAGTTAAAAAATGCAGAATTAATAAAAACAACTTATAACCAGACGTAGCGTTTTAAACTGCATCTGGTGAGCAGAACTGTTTTATGATCCAGAGTGCAGCCATCACTGGTTCTGAATGAAGGCAATATCTGGCAGCAGCTCTCTTCCCCCGCCCCCTCCCCTCCTGCGTACGTAGTACAGGACCTTACCGGCTCACTTTCACCGCTGGTTAAGACTAAAATTATTCATAACTCTGATCGCTCTTCCTGCTGCTCTGTTAACATGAACTGCAGCAGGAATTACTGATGGCCACAAGTTGTGAAAGAAGCTGAAACATCTCAGCAGAAGGCGGAGTTTTTATCGTCCGCTGCCCAGATGGGCGTTGGGATTTTTATGCGTGAAAAATGCCATGTTTGCGTGTGACCGTGTGAAGTCAGTGACGGTCAATGCGTGATAGTTGAGAGCACTGATCTCCTATCTATATATCTCTCTCCTAAACTCTCCAAACACCAAACTAACTGTCTCAAACTAAATAACCACTATCCAAACTCTGCTATCCAAACTATCAAAACTCTATCCACTCTCTCAACTGACCGCAACTCGCCTACAACAACCCACATTTTGAAGGGAGCCTGTGGGGTTTCTAAAGCTGTCGAAGCCGCGCCAACATCTGAACCACTTCCCGAAGCAGTCACGTTGTACAGCCGGCCAGCGAGGCTTCGGACGTCATCGTTTTCGGCTCCTCCCCTAAATGAAGCAAGCCTCGATACGCGCTTCACGGAAACGCCCCTTCCATTACTCGACACACGCCTCGAAGCCTCGGCACATAACGTAACATCACTACCTTCCGGGAACTCTGGTCGACCAGTGCTCCTCCAGCCCCACTAGCATCCTTGGCTAACATCACCACCTGACCTGTCCACCCTTTGACATTGAGAAACATCAAGCCTCCAGCCACACAAAACAGCTTCTACGTAAGTCAACCTCAGGTGCATCTTGCCTTCCTGTTTTTTGCCGGTGCTTACTCCTGTCCTCTCCGTCCCCCACAGTCTGTCACCAGAGCCTGTTTAAAGCTGTTTAATCATTATGCTGCTGTCACTGTGTTTGCTGCTTCAGGGTCAATCATGAAAACTGTAAACATGACAGGCGGTGCCTAATCATGTTCTTAAATGCAAATTGTTTTAGGACTTTTAAACTAGAGCTCAATGTCAAATGAATGGAAATTTATTTAAAATGTATCATTCTGTTTTTTTTACCCTCCTTTTCCTGACCTATTGGGTCCTGTTTTTTTTTTAGGTTGAACAATAAAAAGGGAATATGTTGAACAACTCCAGCTTTCTACAGTCCAACCAATGTATCAACATCTATATTTCAACATTTTCAATAAGAGCCATACTCCTGCTTCCTGTCTCCATCTCCGTCCTCTTTCACAGTCTCCAAAAATGCTACAACCATCACTCCGCTCAAACAGAGAGCCACTTTGACGTCTTCACCTGCCACCTGGCTGCCATGGAGTTCCTCTGGGTCATTGGGTCCCCCTTTAACATTATTGCTCAATTATATGATCACTTTGTGATGACATCTGTAACACAGTTTCTCATTGCTATCGCTTTCTATGGAGAGATCATTTTTCAAACCTTGACCTGTGCAGGGCATTACATTGCTGTTGTGTATCCCATCACCTACATGAAGATGAAAACCACCAGAGGGGTGAGGATCAGAAACTACAGCATGTGGTGTGTTTGGCTGCTGTGTTTGTTTTTGTTCAGCTTGAATTTTGTCAATTCACTCAGAAAAAAGGAGGTCCCATTATTCTGCCTTTTGGCTTTCTCACTAATAGTAACATCCTTTTGTACCATCTCTGTTCTCTATGTTCTGACTTGCCCTTATCATGTAGAGGAGGGTGGTCAAAAGAAGGCTGACCAATCAAAGCGGAGAGCTTTCTACATCATAATCACCATATCAAGTGTGCAGTGGTTGTGGTTTATCGGGCTCCTTGTATCCAAACTTCTGATACACTTTCACCTGATGAGTCTTGAGGCTACCTGTTTGGTTGGATATGGTGTTATTTTCTTAAACCTGCCCAGTTGCCTGGTGATGCCTTTCCTGTACCTTCACAAAGCAGGAAAACTTCCACATAGATTTTAAACAAAATGAAAAACAAGGAGCAGATTTACACCAGCCAGTTGTTCAGATTACAGACCACAAAAAAAGGGTGAGACGTGTAGTCTGGAGGCTTTTCTGAATGATGCTTATCTTCCTTTGTCCAAAGACTTGAAATACAAAATTTGATTTTTAGAGTTTTACACAAGGTTACCGGCTTTTTACTGTCTGACTTACATTGTTTACTAAAATTTGTACACCTGATGTCAGAAGTAGGCTGATGATGCAGCTGTTTATCTACATGAAAAAACAGCAAAAGAAGAGCTTTTAACTTTTATGGTAAACATCTCTGGTTCTACAACATCTGTTTCCATCTTATTATCAGTGGTACTTATCTGATAAGTTACTCTATCAGTGATATTCTTTTTCTGGCCTTGAAATAAGGATCCAGATCTAAGTCTCAGTGGCAGGGAATTGAAAAAAACACTTAAAATTATTCATACCCCAGACAGATTCCCCTTTGGAGTAGTGTTTTGATTTTCCCAGCCTGTTTCTTCTGACTTCTTCCAGACTTCTTTGAGTCTGTGATGGTAGCTAAAGATTAGGGTGTTTGTTTTCCAACCTCAAAGAGATGGAGCTAATCATCCAAAAAAATCATCATAATACCAGTGGGAACATCTAAGGCTGGATGAAAATTCAAAGAAGCATTTGATCATTGCAATATCGTAGATAATTGTGATGACTAGAAATAATTTTTGGCATATATTAGCATTTCCTCGTTGAACTGCAAACCTGCTGTACAAAAAGATTTTGGTTTGAAAAATAGATCCTCCTGTTAGGGCTGTGCCAAAAATTCGATTTGCATAAAACTTTAGATGCATGTTTACTAAGATTCCGAATTGATGTAAAATGTCAGATAATGGCTTTTAAACAACACTAAAATAAATCCCAATCACTGGCGGTCGACATCCATTTCGTAACTACATATTTGGTTAGGAAGGTAGAGTAAATGTAAAAAGGGTTTTGTTTATCTATTTGTTAGAAAAAGTAAGGCTTGTTTTAAAATCATGTGCTAACAGCTGGTACAAACGCCAATATTTTAAAATAGTCAGTCAATTTTCAAAGCCTGAGAGTCACCACACGTAACGATCAAAGAATAGTTGGTAAAACAGACCTGCTCGTACATCATGTGGTGTCCGGTCAGAGGCCGAGCACAACACACCACACATGATTTCACTGAAGATCATTCGGGTGTCAGACAGGAAATTTTGCGAAATCTCAAGATGAAATGTGAGTTCAGAGTAAATACAAATGGATGACAAGGAACAATAATGGCGATAGTTTGTGAACTACTTGTAACAGAGAAAAAGCATAACAAAAAGAAAAGCCGTTGGTTAAAGGAACGAAGACTGCATGAACAGGGTCTCTGTGTTTGCTACACTATGAAATTCAGGTGACAAGCTGTTTTCTTTCTTTTTTTTCGGGGATTCCTTCATCTCTTAATCTGATTGGCTCCATGTAACATTCAACAGGATGGTGCTCGTTTGTCCTCAGGGACACCACACATGGTAGGATATTAGGGCAAGACATTCAGACATGTTGAATATCGCCTGATTTAAAGTCTGAGCGGTTCCGACATTCCACCAAATTGACCCAATGACTCAACACACCACACCTGACAGGAATATCTCCTAAGATTATCTTAAACACGCCGATAATCTGAGCCTCTCGGAGGGGGAAGATCGGGCTAAAAATCCTGCCTTTAGGAGTGTTTTATTAGAACATTTTACTGTTTTGCAGTGGTTGGTACAGCCAATTAAAAGTTTCATTCTAGAATTGCACAGTGCAATTTAGCTGCATGTTGGAGTAGCTCTGTTTTGTTTTTGTGCATATCTTTCTAATGAACGTCAATTCCTCCTGTTTTGTGGCTCAAAAGTAGCTTTTTGAATGCTTTTCTTAACTTATGTTAGGTGCTTTTCTGCTTAAAGGATTTCTGTTGGGTTCTTCTTCATTTTTGGAACAATTGTTATGACACGTAACCATAGCAACTAGTTGGTTTTCTACAACCGGGAGCAGCTGATTAACATCTCAAAAGATGAAATAATACTTCAACTACATCCCCAGATCCCAGATTAAATGAGAAGGACTTCTCCATCTCCATCGATAATTCATCAGTGTCTCCCACCCCTCAAGAGTCTGGGTGTCAACCTAGATAGCACTCTGTCATTTCAGTCCCACATTAACAATATCACTCGGTCAGCATACTTTCATTTGCATAACATCTCTCACTTACGTCCAACTCTCTCTGCTAACAGTGCTGAAATTCTGGTTCACACCCTGGTTACCTCCCGCTTAGATTATTGCAGTTCCCTCATCTATGGGCTTCCTGACAAATCCATTCATAAATTACAACTACTCCAAACTTCTGCTGCCCGTATCATTACCAGAACCCCCTTTATCAGTCACATAACACTTGTCCTGCAGCAACTTCATTGGCTTCCCTTTAAATATCGCATAATTTATAAAATTCTTCTCCTTACATTTAAAGCTATCAATAATCTTTCCTCCAAGTATCTCACCGAGCTCCTTCATATCAAGATACCTACAAGCTCCCTGAAGTCCTCCTCTTCCATTCAGCTCATCCTTCCACATGCTCGTCTGGTTACCATGGGGTGTAGAGCTTTCAGTCATTCAGCCCCATATCTTTGGAACTCTCTGCCCCACTACATTCAATACTCCACGTTCATAACTACTTTTAAAACTCACTTAAAAACTTAACTTTTTAGACAGGCATACTCTCTATAACTTTTAAATTAAATTTTGTTGTAAGGATCCCATCCTTTCTCCTGTTCTTTTTATTTTATTCCTGCTCTTTGTTGATTCAATGTTTACTGGATTGAGTTGCATTGTTGATTCTGTAAGGTGACCTTGAGTGTTGAGAAAGGCGCCTATAAATAAGATGCATTATTTTTTATTATTATTATTAAGGAGGTTCTGAGGATACAGGAGCAAGAAGAAGAGAAAGAAGGAGGAAATTTAATTAATCTCTTCCATCGATTATTTTGGGCAATGTGAGATCTTTGGGAAACAAGTTGGAGGAACTCCAAACATTAACAGCGACCCAGCCAGAATATCGGGAATGCAACCTTGTGTTTGTCGACTTCAGCTCAGCCTTCAATACTGTGCTCCCAGACATGCTGGCCCTGCAGCTCCAAACCCTGGGATTATCTACACCGCTCTGCTCCAGTGACTTTATCACTAACAGGCTCCAGGTGGTGAGGGTAGGGAAACTCACATCTGCTCCACTCATCCTCAACACTGGCATGCCACAGGGTTGTGTCCCCAGCCCTGTTCTCTTCACCCCACAAACATGGTTGTGAAGTGTGCGGATGACACCACTGTGATGGGTCACATTTCTAACCGTCATGAGATCCACTACAGAGAGGAGGTAGACAATCTGACACAGCGGTGCTCCAGCCTCATCCTGAACACCAGCAAGACCAAGAGATCATAGTGGACTACATTAGGGAACAAAGAGAATTAACACGCTCTTATATGCATACATGGGAAGGTGGTGGACCGTGTGGAAAACATGAAGTTCCTGGACATTCACATCTCCTCCAACGTCTCCTGGACTGTGAACACCTCCCAAATGTAAAAGAAGATCCAAAACAACGGCTCTTCATGGTGCTTATATAAATCAGGTGGTTCCTGTTATTGTAAAACGTAGAAAAATGCTCAAATAGAAGGCAGATGGACTTTCTTTGTTTTTATTTGAAACCAGAAAAATCAAATCCAAAACATTTTAGTGTTCTAGCTCCTTTATACCCGAAGCTATAAATCACAAACTGCTCAAGCTGCCAGAATTGACAGACTCCTGGAAAGGTGTTCAAAGGTTTTGCAAAAAATACTGAGCAAAAGTCCCTTTGCCTCCGATTTATCCCTTTTATGTAATTGGTGTTTTTCTTAGGCTTTCTTTTATATTTGTTAAGTGTGGAAGAAAGGCCACACATTTGTGTGTTGAAGGCTCTTATAATGAAGAAAAAGGAGCGAGTGCCACGCATCAATATTGACCAAGCCTGCAGGGGCATGATTCGTTGTGACATCATCCTCAGATGAACATGAGCAGAGTCTTCATAAGGCTTTTCAGGACCGAGCTGCAGTCAGAGGGTCCAGGGACATGAGCTCATCGACAGTCGCAAAACACAGAGATCGCTGAGGTGGTGAGTAAAATTTAACACCACTGTTAATACCTTCCTGGAAACCACAGTTACTCAAGCTACTTGTAGCTGTTATGATTATTGTTACATATTTCTTAGGCAGGTAAGGAGAAAAACTCTGTAACCTTAGAAGGCTTTTTCAAAATAGAATTTATGGTTATCTTTTAAGAATTTTCAAGTGGTTGAATGAAAGAAAAATGTATATCAGCAATATTGGGCTTAGCTACATGACATGAACAACTTGCTGTCGTTAAGCTGACCAAAACTACATCCATAGACCAGAAGACTCTATTTCTAAATATAAGCCAAGTAAATTGAGCTTGATTGGGTCTTTAAAGCAATAAAACAAAATGGAAAGAGAATTCTTTCTCATTGCACTTGATGGACTTTACTTGGTTTGTAGGTTTGTTGATGTTCCTTATTCGTCTGGGATGTCAGATGTACTGATACGTTTTATCTCGGAACCAGTAGGTGTCAGGGAAAAACACTACAAACGCAACTGATTGGGCATTTTTCTAAAGACACCAAGAACTGGATGGTAGTTAAATATGCGTTTTTACTGTTTCCTCTCTTACATAATCGATCAGAGCAAATCACTATTTAACCAACTATCTGTTTCTATATTTTAATTTGCTCAGATTTTCTTTTTACTTCTCTTTATGTCCAAAGGTACAGACAATATGTTGATTAACTCCACACCCCCCTCCACTGATGACCTGGTCTATTACTGCTCCAAATCAAAATCCAGATTGTTCATCTCAGCCACCATGGCATCAGTGAAATCAATCCTCCTTCTCCCCCTCTGCACCTTCATCCTCTACCTGGGTCACCAACGATGGCAGCAGCAGCGCTCCTTTCTGGCTGTGAGCCACTCTGACCTCTTCACCTACCACCTGGCTGTAATTGAGCTGTTTTGGGTTCCTGGGGCAATATGTTACTTTTGTGCCACAAGCCTAGAAAGCATAGGTTTATTAATGTTGGGACTCTATGGCCTTTCTTTCACTTACTACGGAGAGATTTGTTTCCACCTTCTTACCTGTGTGGAGCGGTACCTGGCTGTTGTTCACCCCGTCACCTACCTGGGTTTACGAAGCACCCGTGGAGTCAGGTTCAGAAACATTGCCATCGGGACTGTTTGGATGCTGTGCTTTGGACTATCATTTTTAAATCTAGACATAAAAGGTAAATATGTTAAAATGGCAATGGTTAGTCTGTTCACTTTTTGCATTATCGTTGTAACTTTCTGCAGCATCTCTGTGCTCTGTGTTCTGAATCGCCCAGGGCCAGGGGGTACTGGTAGTGAAAAGAAGCAGATTAACCAATCAAAGATTAGGGCTTTCCACACAATCACAGCCATATCATGCGTACTCTGGGTGTGGTTTGGTGCAATGCTTCTGTCCCATTTTTTAAGTGTGTCGTCTCTGCTCAGTGACAATGTAGACTGTGTATTGAATGCAAGTCTATCCTGGTTTAATTTGCCCACCAGTTTAGTGTTGCCTCTCTTATATCTACACAGGGAAGGAAAACTATTTTGCATTCAGAAAAGGTATTCTGGTTGAGACATGTTCTACTTTGATACATCGTGCTCACATAAAACAAGTCATGATTTCAAAAAGCTAATCTCACTCCTTTTTTCAATCTATATAGAATAGCATCATAATCTCAAAAAATTGGCACAGTTGATTATATTTTTATGGTTTGTCTCATGCTGTTGTTTTGACAGTTATGCAGTGTTCCTATAAAATTGTGGGAATTTAGATTAGCTCCCGCTTAACAGATGTAAATTTAGGTTTAAAACAAAGTTGTTTTACAGTAGATTCAACAGTTCAACACTGGCAGATTAAACCACTAACCAAATAAAATGGAATCCCTCCACCTTCAGCCATAACCTTAGAAAACAAATCTTCATGGATTTGTCTGGGCTTCATTTGATAGAAAACATTTTAGCAAAATGTCAAACTATATAAAGCACATGATAAATGGCGAGGGGGGGCAGTGGTGACCTAGTGCCTAGAGGGTTTTGCTTGTGCCCCGGAGATTCTGGGTTCAACTCCCACATACTGCTGCTGTGGGTCCCTGAGCAAGACCCTTAACCCCTGATTGCTCCCCAAGGGGATGGGTTAAAAGCAGAGAACTAATTTCATTAAAATTTACCTTGCAATACAATAAAGATTATTATTATTTTATTTATAATTATTAAACTACATTGTTCTATTACTAATTTTGAAATGAGTGAATAAATGTGTAGTTATTTATTCTGTAAGAATTTGTTTGTTTGTCTTGTCAAGCACTTTGATACAAAATTCCCTGTAGATTGACGCTAAATAAATAGACATATTGTATTGGTTGCAAGTCTGAATAGACTTTTTAAATACCCTTCATTTTATTTTGTACAGTTGAGGTGTACATTTTTTGGTTGTAAAGGTAGGGGTTATGAATGCTTGCAGTAATAAATGATGGTTCAGAATGTCAACAGAGCGTTCCTGGTGGTTCTGACCCATGGACTCTACTCCCCATCATTCTGACAAAAAACCAGCCTGCTGTAGTTTCCATCTCACCTTTTAATATCCAATCATTGTGATGTTGTCACACCTTATCTGTTGTTTAAAATATGTATGTACTGTATGCTTACCGCCTTCCCTTCAGACTGTTTAGTACAATTTAGGATGTGTATTGGTCCTTGTACAACCAAATCCTAAATCTTCACTGAATTCTCAACAAAAAGAGAATTTTTAGTGGTCTCAAATCAACGAACACTGAGAGTTTTTAAACTTAACAGTACACATTGTTAGAACCATAGTTGGGTCTTTTTTGTCAACAGAACTGCTTAAAGTCTATTGGGTGAATATGTACCAAGTTGTCAAAAACACTTTTCTGAGATTTTGGTCTGTCTGATGTCATGTTCAACCAGTTTGAGAATGTTTGAGTTCTATTCTTTTTTTGTTTTATTTTTTTTATATGGTGTGTTAACCCTCGCAGCCAACAGAGGACAGGGACACTGTGTTTTTAAAGGGATGGACATAGTTAGGTACATTATGTGCTCAGGTTTAGTGTGCCAAAAGAATGTCCCCTGCACTATTACACCACTACAAAAACACACACACACACCGCTTCTACTGTGCTTATTACTTTAGTCTGCTGCTTTCTATTTTAGCTGTAGTGTCAGAAAGGTCAGATCAGAGACCCCAAGCTGTAGCTTTATGAATATAAACAATTAAGCTTTGAATTTTTAGTGATTAAGCTCGTTCCACTGAAACAAGGAAACAATAGAAGTTATTATATTTGTAGCTTTGGAGAGACTGGACCAAATTACTTTAGATGAGAATATTCTTACCTTATTTCTTATTATTAATAGAAACAATTAAGTCTTTCTGTATGTTTGTTAATGTATGAGTGAAGTCTAGTCAAGGATTAATTTAGCTTATTCCTTTATTTTTCCTATATATTTGTAATGTTTTTCTGTTCATGTACAGTCATGTTGCTTTGCTGAATTTGAATAGACAATCTTTTCTTAAGGTTATGGAAACTTTGTCAAATTTGGTGGCATTTGCAAATAAACAACAGCCTGGTTTATGGAAATATGGAAATTCTGCTCCGTAATATATCTTTTTAATTACCTCACAAATGATCTAGTTAACAGAAACATCAATAGTCTTGTCATCCACACATATAGTAACTGCTGGATCTGTTGGTGTAATCTGCAGAATAAACTGATAAGATGCAACAACAGAAAGAGTAGCTTATGACGTTTTGTGTTTACATTGTGCGCTGAAAACCACTGTTCAGTGTATTGAAGGCTTTCTCTCACAGCAGATTTACCTCTAATTTGGAAACACGGAACAAACAAAGCCCTAAAGCAGTGGCACTGACATTTTGAGAATCTGCACAGTAACACACTGATGCTTCTCAGCAGTGAGCACTAGTCACTGAGTTCAGGGGCGTTTGCTTTCTGACAGTCGACATTAGACCCTTTTTCATTGGCACTCAAAAGCCTGGGGCTTTTCAAATCCTGGGTAGTGTTTCCATGCACATTTACCCAGCTAATTTAGATTTACCGGGGCTTTACTTTCCTGGGGATTTGGTCCCTGAAGCGATTCAGTACTCTGCCCTGCTTTCATGGCCTTATTGAGGGGTGGGGTTGTGCGCAGCAACAAAATACTGTCCACCACAAGGTCGAAGTAAGGAGCAATAAAGAGGTGAGGAGTTTACAAACCTATGATTTTATAATCTTAGAGTAACACAGAACGTTTTTTTTAGGTGTTTTAGGCAAGAATGTACACCTCGCCTTCTGTGGCAGAGAAAGAAGAGGAGACCTTCTCAGCATGTATAGCCTTTAACCTATGTAAAAATAATTTTGCTATGATCAAAAGTCCACAATACATTACCTAAAATCATCTTCATCATTCTCACCATGGCTGTGGCAAATTTCAAGTCATAAAGCGCTAAAGAACACTCTTGTCTGTCACACCCCACACAACTGCCCTGCACTGCCCAGGCAGAATACCAGGGGTCACCAACATGGGGCCCGCAGGCACCAGGTAGCCCCCAAGGACCACATGTGGTTCCCCCAAGGCTGTACAAAAAAAATAGCACAACCCTCCAGTGAGCTGCATGTAAACTGTTCTTCCTCTTTAATCATACTTCTATTTACATAGATTTAAAAATGACAAAAGCATTGTACATATATTTTGATTATGTAAACTTAAGGGTTGGGTGGACTCTAGTAGTTGAAAGGTCAGTACTGGCAGCCCTTCGTATGACACATTATCAATGAAGTAGCTCTCGGTTTCAAAAAGGTTGGTGACCCCTGGTTTATACCAGCAGGAGTAGAATAGCGTGGAGCCTAAAACGGGCTAAGAAGACTTTATGCCATTAGTGGTGCATTTTCCCCGGAGTATGGAAGGGTTGGCAAGCAGCATGAGTTGCAGGATATGGATACAACTTCTCAGCATTTGACGGTTTGACTGCTGTCTGCTTGTGTCCACCTGTTGTACTGGAGTGGAACTGCAGTTTTTCCTCACGACCAATACGCCATTAGGGCTATTTTAATAAATAGCTCCTAGCTAATAGAAACACGGAAATGCAAAAGGTTGCTTTAAATCTTGGGGCTTTTAATGGGAAAGATGCTATAATAACCCACAATCAATGTAAACCTTTCAACATTAGGATTTATTACTATTATTTAACATCCTCAAAAAAGAGGTTTCATCACTCTTCAAATCATATTTATTTTGGTAGCGGTGAACTTTTTTTTTAAAAGCAGTCCATGTTAAATAGGTAACCATATGAATAAATCTCTGGGAAAAGACTCCTTATTTAAACCACCATCAAGTCTTAGAAGTAAGTATAGGGAATCATAAAGCATTAATCATAAATTGGAGCTTTAATCACACAGAAACGCAAAAACGTATTTACTTCTTGCAAACATTTTCTCTTGTGGTTGTCCTTTATTTCACACTAAAAGGGTAAATTTCCTGCGCATGTATAGCACTTTAAGATTCCTGAGGACCCCAAAGCGCTTCACGCTACATCCAGTCATTGTCACGTTCAGTTTATCCATTTTTTTTACAGTTTATCCATTTTGACTATGAAGGCAACAAACACAGAGGCAGGAAAGCTGTGTAGTAGTGGGCAATATTTGTCCTTGGTGTTCTCAACCTCCAGGTCAGAAGATTTAACTGGAACGACCCCTAAAGTCCGTATTACGAGTTGGAAAGTTGGTCCAACAGGATGGTACCCGACTTCGGCATACATGAAAGCTGCTACTCACAGGAACATTGAGCAAAAACCTCATACTTTGACTGTTTGCAGCAGCTCTCTATTTACGTAACATTCAGTCAGTCATACAGGTGCTACCTTTCAGTGTTCATCAGACGGGATGTTTCAGCTCTGTTTATTTGCACAAAATACCATATTTAATAGTATTTAATAAGAATATTTCAGTCATTCAGATCTAGGATGTGTTATTTTAGTGTTCCCTTTATTTATTTGAGTGATGTATATTTTCACTAGCAATAACCACGCCACATGGATATGAGTTGAAAGATTTAAGTTTCTCATAAGGATGATTTGCATTTTCAGGAAGGTATAATCCACCTGGTATAATCCAGGCAGAACACATTTGGAGCCAGAAGCAGTGAGGCACAGAGTTCTGGGAACCAATAACAAGGAGAATAAGACAAATAAGGTAGGAGATGATTGGTTTTGAAGGCCTCTTGTTTATGCAGATATCTTATGGACTGGTAAAACTTTTGTAAATGCTTTTATATATATATATATATACAGTGAGTCCAAGAAGTATTTGATCCCTTGCTGATTTTCTTCGTTTGCCCACTAATAAAGATGTGATCATTCTGCACGTTTAATGGTAGATGTATTCTAACATGGAGAGCCGGAATATCACAAAGAAAATCCTGAAAAAAAATCTAAGGAATATATATTAATTAATTTGTATTTCATTGAGGGAAATAAGTATTTGATCCCTCAGTATGCATTAGGAGTTCTGCCTTTCACAGAGCAGTTAGACACTCCCAATCAGCTTGTTGTGAACTGAAGCCACCTGTTCTCACTACTCACTTGTGTGAGAAACACCTGTTCACAGAATCAGACAATCTGACAGATTTATATTCATATATATATATATATATATATATATATATATATATATATATATATATATATATATATACAGGGGTTGGACAAAAAAACTGAAACACCTGGTTTTAGACCACAATCATTTATTAGTATGGTGTAGGGCCTCCTTTTGCGGCCAATACAGCGTCAATTCGTCTTGGGAATGACATATACAAGTCCTGCACAGTGGTCAGAGGGATTTTAAGCCATTTTTCTTGCAGGATAGTGGCCAGGTCACGACGTGATGCTGGTGGAGGAAAATGTTTCCTGACTCGCTCCTCCAAAACACCCCAAAGTGGCTCAATAATATTTAGATCTGGTGACTGTGCAGGCCATGGGAGATGTTCAACTTCACTTTCATGTTCATCAAACCAATCTTTCACCAGTCTTGCTGTGTGTATTGGTGCATTGTCATCCTGATACACAGCACCTCCTTCAGGATACAATGTTTGAACCATTGGATGCACATGGTCCTCCAGAATGGTTCGGTAGTCCTTGGCAGTGACGCGCCCATCTAGCACAAGTATGGGGCAAAGGGAATGCCATGATATGGCAGCCCAAACCATCACTGATCCACCCCCATGCTTCACTCTGGGCATGCAACAGTCTGAGTGGTACGCTTCTTTGGGGCTTCTCCACACCGTAACTCTCCCGGATGTGGGGAAAACAGTAAAGATGGACTCATCAGAGAACAATACATGTTTCAAATTGTCCACAGCCCAAGATTTGCGCTCCTTGCACCATTGAATCCGACGTTTGGCATTGACACGAGTGACCAAAGGTTTGGCTATAGCAGCCCGGCCGTGGATATTGACCCTGTGGAGCTCCCGACGGACAGTTTTGGTGGAAACAGGAGAGTTGAGGTGCACATTTAATTCTGCCATGATTTGGGGAGCCGTGGTTTTATGTTTTTTGGATACAATCCGGGTTAGCACCCGAACAACCCTTTCAGACAGCTTCCTCTTGCGTCCACAGTTAATCCTGTTGGATGTGGTTCGTCCCTCTTGGTGGTATGCTGACATTACCCTGGATACCGTGGCTCTTGATACATCACAAAGACTTGCTGTCTTGGTCACAGATGCGCCAGCAAGACGTGCACCAACAATTTGTCCTCTTTTGAACTCTGTTATGTCACCCATAATGTTGTGTGCATTGCAATATTTTGAGCAAAACTGTGCTCTTACCCTGCTAATTGGACCTTCACACTCTGCTCTTATTGGTTCAATGTGCAATTAATGAAGACTGGCCACCAGGCTGGTCCAATTTAGCCATGAAACCTCCCACACTAAAATGAGAGGTGTTTCAGTTTCATTGTCCAACCCCTGTATATATATATATATATATATGTGTGTGTGTGTATAAATAAATAAAACGGTTGCAGTTACAACTCAAACGTCGTAACAACGCTTCTAAATCTGAGTATGACGCACAATTTCACGCCGCAAAATACAAACACGAAGCAGTTTGATTGTTGTCCGATGACGAGCGAGCGAGCGAGAGAGAAAGAAAGAACTGGTAAAGCATTACAGAGTAACAATAACTCTAGCGCTCCATAAAGATGTTATTAATCAGAGAAATCTTTCTGATTGTTTCACAGCGGTTACCTTCAGCAGGTAAACACGCCCACGGCAACACACCTCGGCTCCCCCAGCCCGCTTCTGTCTGAATATGCGCTAAAACCGCCTCTTTAAAATGATCTGCACGGCGCAGTCTGCGCCTGTCTGAATCGCAATGAGAAATATTACACATCTATGCGTGAGCATAATCAAAAAATCCCCCCAGGAGCAGCGTTTGTTTTTTCCAGGACCCGCGGTAACGACAGCGGTATGCGTGTCGTGCGCGTCAGAGCTTGTCAGCGGTTAAAAGTCGCGGCCCCTTGAGCAGCGCGGCGCTGTTTGTAGGCACTGCGCGATCCATAGAGACCGAGACACACAATTTAATCTCGTAAATAAAACTTTTAGCCCGAATTAAATTTTTCCTCTGCTGACGTAAACGACGTAAAGCCAGAAGAGAGGAAGAGACGTTTTCTGATTCGCTCGTTTTCTTCTCCCGGATCCGTTGCGATTTTCTCCTCTGTTGCCTCCAATTTCTCTCTCACTCTTTTCCTCTCCTCTTTAATGACAAACTTTCACCTTAGATGTCTCACCTGTTCCCCTGATTTCAGCCTATTGAGCATATTTGCGAGAACTATTGAAGCAGAGACCACATATGCGCATATACAGCACAATGCGGATTTTTCATCTTAAAATGAAGCGTAGAAGAAGATTTCTTCTAAATAAATACAGTTTATTAACATTTTCGTGTTAATAATGTATCGTTCCGTTATGACACCCAAGCACCAGACGAGGTTTTGCTGGTAACACTTTATTTTACGACGAACAGGACGGGACAGCTTTCACTTCGCCGGTCCCCCGAGTCACGACTCCTCTCCCCGGAAGCCACACATTTCTTCCGCTATGACCCCAAAGTAATCTGATTTAAAGGAACAGTAAGTGTGCAACAGCATTTATCAATAAAGTCTAATAAGGATCATTACAATACATTTTTATTTATTGATTAAATTAACATTTTTTTGAGCTTTACAAAAGAAATGCTTTTTTACACTTCTTTATTGTGTGGGGGGAAAAAACATGGTCAGACGCCATTACAGTTTTTGCCTTGCGCACCCCCTAGTGGCAGCTCGCGCACCCCCAGGGGTGCACCACACTTTGGGATACCCTGCATTAGAGTATTAGCTCACCAGAGTGACACCTGACCAGATCCAAGCTCCAAGTTGTTCCATGGTTGCTAGTTCTCCTCAGCTAATGTTCAATGTTCTCTCTTTCAAGCACACCACGCTGAGACCTGCCCTCCAGCTGTCCTCCAGAAGACCACTCTCACAAGAATCGGTTTTGAGTCCCAAGAGCATTCCTGGCACTCCAGTAGACCAGTGCTCCTCCAGCCCCGCTAGCGTCCTTGGCTACCATCTCCACCTGACCTGTCCACCCTTTGACATTGAGAAACATCAAGCCTCCAGCCACACTTCCACACAGATCACCAAAGGCAACCTGCCTCATCACCTCCGGCTCTCCACAAAACGGCTTCTACGTAAGTCAACCTCAGGTGCATCTTGCCTTCCTGTTTTTTGCCGGTGCTTACTCCTGTCCTCTCCGTCCCCCACAGTCTGTCACCAGAGCCTGTTTAAAGCTGTTTAATCATTATGCTGCTGTCACTGTGTTTGCTGCTTCAGAGTCAATTATGAAAACTGTAAACATGACAGTCAGTGGTTAATCATGTTCCTAAATGTACTTTTTTTTAGGACTTTTAAACTAGAGCTCAATGTCAAATTAATGGAAATTTATTTAAAATGTATCTCTCTGTTTTTTTACCCTCCTTTTCCTGACCTATTGGTTCCTGTTTTTTTTTTTAGGTTGAACAATAAAAAGGGAATATGTTGAACAACTCCAGCTTTCTACAGTCCAACCAATGTATCAACATCTATATTTCAACATTTTCAATAAGAGCCATACTCCTGCTTCCTGTCTCCATCTCCGTCCTCTTTCACAGTCTCCAAAAATGCTACAACCATCACTCCGCTCAAACAGAGAGCCACTTTGACGTCTTCACCTGCCACCTGGCTGCCATGGAGTTCCTCTGGGTCATTGGGTCCCCCTTTAACATTATTAGTAAATTATATAATTACTTTGTGATGACATCTGTAACACAGTTTCTCATTTCTATCGCTTTCTATGGAGAGATCATTTTTCAAACCTTGACCTGTGCAGGGCATTACATTGCTGTTGTGTATCCCATCACCTACATGAAGATGAAAACCACCAGAGGGGTGAGGATCAGAAACTACAGCATGTGGTGTGTTTGGCTACTGTGTTTGTTTTTGTTCAGCTGGAGTTTTGTAAATTCACCCAGACAAAAGGAGGTCCCATTATTCTGCCTTTTGGCTTTCTCACTAATAGTAACATCCTTTTGTACCATCTCTGTTCTCTATGTTCTGACTTGCCCTTATCATGTAGAGGAGGGTGGTCAAAAGAAGGCTGACCAATCAAAGCGGAGAGCTTTCTACATCATAATCACCATATCAAGTGTGCAGTGGTTGTGGTTTATCGGGCTCCTTGTATCCAAACTTCTGATACACTTTCCCCTGATGAGTCTTGAGGCTACCTGTTTCGTTAGACATGGTCTTATTTTCTTAAACCTGCCCAGTTGCCTGGTGATGCCTTTCCTGTACCTTCACAAAGCAGGAAAACTTCCACACAGATTTTAAACAAAATGAAAAACAAGGAGCAGATTTACACCAGCCAGTTGTTCAGATTACAGATCACAATAAAAGGGTGAGGTGTGTAGTCTGGAGGCTTTTCAAAATTATGCTTATCTTCCTTTGTCCAGAAATAACACCTGAGATAGAAAGGTCAATCTTTAGAGTTTTACCCATGTTCCTGACTTTTCACTGTGTTACTTACATTGTTTATTAAAATTTGTACACCCCATGTCAGAAGTATGCTGATGATGCAGCTGTTTATCTACATGAAAAAAAAACAGCAAAAGAAGAGCTGTTAGCTTTAATAGTAAACATCTCTGGTTTACAACATCTGTTACCATCTTACTATCAGTGGTAGTCATCTGACAACTTACTCTCGGGGGTATTCTTATTCAGGCCTTGAAATAGAGATCTAGATCTAAATCTCACATTGGCAGAGAAAAAAACACAACTAAAATAATTCATACGCAAGACAGATTCCCTTTGGAGTAGTGTTTTGGTTTTATCAGCCTGTTTGTTCTGACTTCTTCCAGACTTCTTTGAGTCTGTGATGGTAGCTAAAGATTAGGGTGTTTGTTTTCCAGCCTCAAAGACATGGAGCTAATCATCCAAAAGAATCATCATAATTATACCAGTGGGAACATCTAAGGCTGGATGAAAATTCAAAGAAGCATTTGATAATTGTAATATCGTTAATAATTATGACTAGAAATAAAATTTTAAATATATTAGCATTTCTTCAATGCCATGTAAATAAAAAGAATTTTTGGTTTCAAAAATATCTATTGAAATAAAAATCGCGATTCACATTTACTAAGATTCTAAATCGATATAAAATGTCAGATAGTGGGTTTTAAACCCAATACCTGGCTGTATACATTCATTTTGTAACTACATGTTTGCTTAGGAAGGTAGAGTAAATGTAAAACAGGTTTTGTTTATCTATTTGTTGTTAGAAAATGTAAGGCTTGCTTAAAAAACGGCTGGTTCACATGCCAAGATTTTAAAGTAGTCGGCCGATTTCCAACCTGAGAGATACCACACGTAACGATAGGAAAATAATGATAAAACAGGTTTGCTCATGCAGTGTGTGGTGCCCGGTAAAACGGCTAGCACGACATCCCACACATGATTTCACTCAAAATCATTCGGGTGTCAGACAGGAAATCTATTAAGATGAAAGAGTAAACACAAATGGACGATGAGGAAGAATAATTTTTGTGGACTACTTTTAACAGAGAAAAAGCATAAGAAAAAGAAAAGGTGTTGGTTGAAGGAATGGAGACTGCACGAACTGGGTCTCTGTGTTTGCTGCGCTATGAAATTCAGGTGACAAGCTGTTTTTTTTTTCTTTTTTTCTTTTTGGGGATTCCCTCATCTCTATTTCTGATTGGCTCCACGTAACATTCAACTGACTTGTGCTCGTTTCTCTTCTGGGAACACCACACACACACTTGGATATCGGGGCAAGACAATCCAACATGTTGAATATCCCCGATTTGCTGTTGGAGCAGTTCCGATGTTCCACCGAGCCGACCCGGTGACGCTTAATACACAACACTCGACAAGAATATCTCTTAAGATTATCTTAAGAAAAATGGCGCCTCTCGTAAGGGGAAGATCGGGCAAAAATCAGGCTAAAAATCCGTATAAACCAGCCTTTAGGAGTGTTTTATTAGAACGTTTTACTGTTTTGTAGTGGTTGGCACAGCTAACTTAAAATTTTATTCTAGAATTGCACTGCGCAAGGTAGCTGCATGTTGGAGTAGCTCTGTTGTTTTTTTTCTGCATATCTTTCTAATGAACGTCAATTCCTCCTTTTCGTGGATCAAAAGCAGCATTTTGAATGCTTTTCTCAACTTATGTTGAAGGATTTCTGTTGGGTTTTTCTTCCGTTTTTTTAGAACAATTGTTATGATACGTAACCATAGCAACTAGTTGGTTTTTCTACAACCAAGAGCAGCTGATTAACATCTCAAAAGAGATTATTTTGGGCAATGTGAGATCTGTGGGAAACAAGTTGGAGGAACTCCAAACCTTAGCAACGACGCTGCCAGAATATCGGGAATGCAATTGTATCTGTTTCGCTGAAACTTGGCTGCAAGATAATATTACTGACTCCAGTGTCTCTCTGCCACGCTTTCTGACCATACAAGCAGACAGAGATTTAAAGAAGAGCTAATAGAGAAAAGGTGGTGGATTAGCGTTGCTGGGGAACAAACGATGGTGTCACCCAGGACATGTCATAGTGAAGTTTTGTCTCTGTAGCCCGGATATTGAAGCGTTAGCAGTGAGTTTCCGTCCATATTATTTACCCACAGAGTTCAACAGTGTTATTTTGGCAACAGTCTACGTGCCACCATCAGCTGTTGCCGACACTGCATGTGATCTCATCACCTCAGCTGTCGATAAGCTACAGACACAACATCCAATGAAGCCTTGCATATTCACAGGGCTTCATTAACATGCTTTGTACTCACAGACTCACTTCCATACAGAAAACCCCTATTATTATCTTCAACTGTCACTTTATACACGTCATATTAATCAATACTGTATATACTTCAGTGACGGTATCAATGCGTTACTTGATTATATCTGCAATACTTTAACTGGTTCTGCTGTTCTTTTTACATCCCTGTTTGTAGGTGAAGAAGCAGACTGAAGATGTATTGTTCTCTTCCTTTTCTCTCCTCTTTCTTTCGACTTTCTCCTTTTTCTCTTCTGTCTTCTTGTTTTAGTGTCCATATAAATGAAATATTCCCTGCATAAATTATAATAAAGCTACTTGCATGTATAAATCAAGCGGAGCACTATGGTGAAAGCGGTGCGGCTCCGCTTGCGAAAGTAAAATCTGTTGGGCTCTTTTTGGCATCAAAACAGATGCCAAAAAGATTGCCACATTTCCAGACAAGACATTATTAAAAAAAGACATGCTTTGTTTATCACTTTTTTGTTTGCATTGTCCCTGTCAAATAAATAATAATAATAATAACACCTTTCTTCTTCTAGTTATTAATAAATGCACATTAAATATAACAATATTTATAATATCGATGTTACAACAATGATTAATTCAAAGAGTTGTCATTTATTGCACATCTGTAAAAGAGTGAAAAAGATTACAGAGGGAAAAAGGACCACCTGAAAGGCTCAGTTCTGCACTGTGTTCCAGCCTTCCAGCAGTGTTGCTCAACAACTTATTATAAGTGACTTTTGGCTTGTTAATTTATACTGTTTACAGGTAGAGGTAATAGAGCTGGTTTCTTGTTTCTCTTACATGACCTGGCAACACTGGCTTCCAACCCACCCTCTCACCATTTATTTTCTAAAATACAACTGCCTGGGCACGGAGGGATAGAATATTATTCTCAAATGTTTCCACTGTCATGTAAAAGTTAAAGTTTAAATGTTTTCCTGAAATAAAATAGCTATCTCATCAAAAGTAGCGGAAACTAACCGGCCTGCTAATCACCTCCCAAGTTAGTGAAATAGCTAATTCACTAAACAAAAAGTTAGTTCCACTACTAGCAATTCATAAATCCACTGATATGTTCCCACCATGCTGTTTTGTGTCAAATCTGTGGGTCCTTATTACACCTCTTTTAATCACTGTTTTCCTTTAAAGACTCTTTTATTTGTGAAAAAAATTCAAATGATGTTTAAAAAACTTTTTTATTTAGCCAGCATTAAACATTAGAAAATGTTCTACTGCTACTCTTAACTCATAACAACTCATGTTGAGTAAGTATCTAGAGGTTCAGTGTCTTGCACAAAGCCACTTTGACACGTAAAGGAGGAGCAAGACTCAAAACTCAACCTCCAGATTGCTAAAAAAAACATACTCTGTCCCACTATGTCACCGCTGCACCTTACCCTCTGGTTAATGATTTCACCTTCCTGTGTTACAAGCCGATATTGTACCGGGGGGGGGGGGGGGGGGGGGGGGGGGGGCTAATCCAGGAACATTGTCCATAGTTACAGAGGCTTGATTTTAGTCCATAATTTCTGTTTGTTTCATTCTGTTTGTCTCATTCTTTGAAATAACTTCCAAGTGCTTATGATTGTCACTTTCTGTGATTTACTGCAAATTTGACAAAAATCATCAAAACTGATCTTAAAGCCCTGATGTTAGACTTCATTACTTTATTTTAGATTTTTTGTTCTGTTTTTCTTTTGTTTCCATTGTAAACATTAGCTGTTAAAATAAGATCCATATCACCTCAGGATTGATTTGCTAGTAAATAACAATGACTTCCCAATCATTTCAGTTGCACTTCATACTTTCATGAGATAAGTATGTCATTCTAGTGCATTTTAAACATAAACACTGATTTAGCCTATACGTGGTTTAGCTACATATCTTCACATGTGATTGATCCGTTTCCTTGTAAAATAACAAAGAATAAACAGAACTGTCCCTTCTGAAATCAGAAATAGCCGAGTTTATGAATAATCCGATTTGTAATTGTCAAGTACTTTTTTATGTGAATAAACAATTAGAGATCATTTGAATCCTGTCTCATACTTGACTCATTGCTGCTGTCATGGTTGTATGGAAATTATGCTCAATGAAAAACACTTTGGTATGTTGTTTTGTTTAAATTTTATGATTGGTTGACACAGGTGTATTTTAAGAAGTGGCATGTCTGATTCATATATGGTGGAAGAGTCCTAATAAACAAATAAAATTGACATAGTTAATGTTGATAGGTATTGTAGTTTCCATTATGCAACCAGACCAGCTGTGACTGACCAATGAGCTTTTACAGCGGCACTCCTGAAGAACCCTCAATTCACCACTGGAAACAAGGATAATCTACAAATAGTCTGGCAAGGTTTGTGTGTTTACCTGGGCTTTACAGTTAAACTGAAAATCCACTGTATACAGTGGCTTCAAAAAGTATTCATACCCCTCGGACTTTTCCTCATTTTGTCACATTGCAACCACAAACATAAATACTGTATGTTATTGGAATCCTTTGTGAAAGACCAATACAAAGTGGTATCCAATTATGAAGTAGCAAAACAAAAATCTACATGATTTAAAACATATTTTACAAATAAAAAAGGGAAAAATGTGGGGTGGTCTGTGAGTGCCTAGTGATTGCTAATGACGGAATAGAGTTCACCTGTGTGAAATCTAATCTCAGTACAAACACAGCTGCTCTGTTATGGCCTCAGAAGTCGGTTTAGAGACTATTGGGCAAACAGCATTATGAAGTCCAAGGAACACACCAGGCAGGGCAGGGATAAAGTTGCTCAGAAGTTTAAAGCAGGCTTAGGCTATAAAAAGATTTCTAAGTTTTGAACATCTTACAGATCACTGTATGGCAAAACTGTAAACCTACCACAACTATGCCGTCCACCTAAATTTACAGGCAGAACAAGGAGAGCACTGATCAGAGATGGAGCCAAGAGGCCCATGGTGACTCTGGAGGAACTGCAAAGACCCACAGCTCGGGGGGGATCAGTCGACATGCAGGACAAATAGTAGTCGTGCACAAATGTGGACTTTATGGAAGAGTGGCAGGGAGATAGCCGTTGTTGAAACAAAACCATAAGAAGTCCCAATTTGCAGTTTGCCAGAAGCCATATTAGTGACACACACACCAGTTCACAGACTATCACACACACACAATTACACTAAATCACACAGGCAGACACACCGCCTCTACTGAAGCTTCTTTTCCTTACTCTGCTTGCCATGTTTGAATAGAAACAGTTATGCTTAGAATTTTTAGTGATAAAACGTGTTCCAGTGAAACTTTAAAAATTCTCCCATTTTCGCTGTGGTTTAGGAAGTTCAAATCAGAGACCTCAAGTTTTAGCTTTACTTTGTTAATTTAGAAATAGAAACAATTAAGCTTTGATTCTTTAGTGATGAAGCTTGTTAGAGAGGAACAATGAGACAGAAGTTATTCTAGTTATAGCTTTCGAAAAGCTTTTGAGAGTCCTTACATTTTTTCAAATTTTGAGAAAATGTAAGGATTTTAAGTGTGCTTTATGGTCTGAAAATACTTAGCTTATTTCTTATTATGAATATAAACAATTGAGTAGTTTGATTTTTTTTCCTTTCTGTATGTTTTTTAATGTATGAAAGTCTAGTCAAGGATTTACTTAGCTTATTCCTTTGTTAATGTAATGTTTGTCTTTTCTTATTATTGTACAGTTAGGCATGTTTTTAAGTTATTTGATGTTTAATAAATAACCCTTGGTCTTTTAGGTATTGCTGTTATTATTGGTATCACCTCCGCTAGGCCGGTTATCCCAAGGAGGGACTACAGTGGCGTTTTGTCCTTATAAATGTCACACAAACCATCTGCTGCATCTACCAGCACCCAATGCGAGTCAAGCGTGGGTAAACGATCCAGCAGTTTTCTCAGCTTGAGAAGCATCGGCTCCGCCGCGGAGCTCAGGATGGAGTTGGCTGTGGGCTCCGGGCTCTGTTTGGGCGATGGATTGATGCTGGCCAGAAAGTACTGTCAAGGACCGAGTTTGTTGAACCCAAATTTAGCCACACACAGAGCCACGTTTTAAGAGAGTTTATTGAGAAACGGTGAGTTGTAGAGGATGGACCGAAAATATGTCCAAAGTAGGGATGCAAACGGTTAATCGACTTTAGATTAATTGTCGATCAAGAGGTTGCTCGATCAAAATGTATTAATCACGATTAACCGCTAGAGGGCGCTAGCGCTTTACTGTAACTTGAACACAGCGTGAGAACGAGAACACGCCTCGTGTCGCGAGAGAGACCAGGGTTGAAAACAAAATGAAGCGGGCGAAAAGAAGTGCGGTGTGGGACCACTTCAATATTGTTAATTCAGGCAAAGAAGTCAAATGTTCTCTTTGTAATGCGGTATTGAAATACAACAGTTCCACTAGCTCACTCAGTTATCATTTGAACACTGTGCATGCTGCTGTCTTGCACGGCACCACCAGTTCACCTGGTCAACCTAAAATCACAGCTACCATTGGAAGGCGAGCGTGTGATGAGAGAAGGGCGGAGGGCATTACAGAGAAGATTTGCAGCATGATCGAGAGGGATTTGATGCCAATCAACACAGTTGACGGTGCAGGATTTCAGGATCTCATTGGGTTCATAGAGCCAGGTTACAACATCCCTTCGAGAACATCAATAACTTCTCGCCTCGAAGCTCGGTTCGAAAAAAAGAAAAGTGAGGTAAAAACAAAGCTCGCTGCTGTTACAGCTGTAGCATTAACAACAGACTGTTGGACGGCTCTCACAACAGAAAGTTACATCACAGTTACCTGCCACTACACCGACGAAAACTGGCTGTTAAAATCTGCAATCCTGATTACGACGAGCATGTCTGACAGACACACCGCCGACAACTTGGCTGAGAAGCTGAATTATATAGTGGAGACTTGGGGACTTTCCGGGCGCGTTACAGCATGTGTCCACGACAATGCTAGGAATATTGTCCAAGCGAACAATCCTACACGAGTCAGCTGGAAATCAGTAGCGTGTTTCGCGCACACCCTGAATCTCGCTGTCAATGATGGTTTTGCTTCTGCTGGGGTAGACAGAGCAATCGCGGCAGCGGGAAGGTTGGTCAAACATTTCCACCACAGCACAATCGCAACCAAAGCCCTGGAAGAAAAGCAACACCAAATGTCGCTTCCTCCGCATCGCCTCATTCAATCCTGTAAAACCAGGTGGAATTCAGTCTGCGACATGTTTGAGCGCCTGGTTGAACAGCGATGGGCTGTGTCAGCCGTGCTATCAGACCGATCCGTGACAAAACTGGCAGATGCGAGGACGCTGGAGTTGAGAGACAACTACTGGCAGCTAATGGAAGATATGGCACCCGTGTTGGGAACATTGAAGTGTGCAACTACGGTGATGTCTGCGGAGTCGGAGGTGTCAATCTCAAACACGTACCCCATCACGTTCAGTCTAATCAACACTCACCTCAGCGCTTCAGACGAGGACAGCCCCAAAGTCGCAGACTTCAAGGAAAAAGTGCGAGATTCGCTGGGCGAGCGCATGAAGGTATGCATCCATTAATTATTAAAACTACCTATAGGGTCTATGCAATAGACTAATAATAATGATGAATAAAATAAATAATGATGCAAATAGGTCGTAATTGTCATTCAATTGTATCGTTTTTATATGTGTAATTGTAGGCCTATGCCTATTCTTTCTATTTTCAACAGATTCAGTCTGATGACCTCAACACATCCACCCCTATGATCGCAACAATGCTTGACCCTCGTCACAAACACCTGGGATTTCTTCCTCCAGCTACCAGGAAGTCAGCTCATTCCACGCTGCTTCAAATGGCTACAGCCGAACGCGACAGCATCACTGCAGGTGCCGCCACCGCTGGAGACGACGGTAACACTGTCCATACAGCAGGGCCTCGGCGACATGGGGCTAAGCCTACATCTGCTATGAGTTTACTTCTGGGTGAAACCTATTCCGATGCCCGCAAAGGTGACGTGGAGAATGAAGTGGATATGTACTTAAAGGACCCTCCTGCACCACTTGAGTCGAGCCCCACGTGCTGGTGGAAAGTGAATGAAAGGAGGTTTCCGACGCTGGCAACACTAGCAAAACGGTATTTGTGTACGCCAGGCACATCAGTCCCCTCTGAGCGTGTGTTTTCAGTAGCTGGGCTCACTGTAAACAGGCTACGTACACGCCTTACCCCAGAGCACGTTAACATGCTTATTTTCTTGAACAAAAATATATAGAACCTAGGCCTAGGTCAAGTTTTGATGTGCCACATTTCAGTTATGAGAGGGTAATATTGAATCACCACTTTATTTGATTGTTCTGGTTTGAGGCCCTGTAATGTTATGCTATGTTGTTGTGTTCAGTGACCCTGTGAACGTTTCATTCTATTTTGCTGTAATCCTATACAAATTGAGGTAGAAATATGTTGCGGATGTTTCATTTTAGGATTGTTGAGGATTACCCAATTAATAGCCTATGCAGTTTCTTTCTAACCTATAGGCTCAATAATATTCTGTTTGGCTCTCTATTTAATTTCTTCTATTCTCTTTTTATGTCTGTTTCAAATGCAAGAACTGAGCCAGGTTTTTTTTTTAATTAAAGATTTTGTTTTACCTTAAAAACGTGTCTGCTTTCTTCTCCTAATGCATAATTACTTGAGGAATGTATAATATAATACAATATAATTATGGTATCATAATGTTGGCTCATGTAATATAATACCTCAATTATATTAAGGCCCTATTGAAGCCCTGAAACTCAGGTGAAAAACGCCGCTTATCAATTAATCGAAAGTCGATCGATAAGATAATCAACTAATGATTAATGAATTAATCGATAATTTGCATCCCTAGTCCAAAGTCAGGCAGGCCAAAAACTGAACCCTGACAGAAGGACACTTTTACTTTTTGGCTTTTAACATATGTGTCGGACATTGTTTGTACGTTTTAGATTTTATTGTGCTGAGTTAATGTTTTTAATTGTTAGTTTTATCTCAGTGTTGTATTCAACTAGTTGTATAGCATTTAGGTCAACTATGTGTTGTTTGTCGACTTCAGCTCAGCCTTCAACACTGTGCTCCCAGACATGCTGGCCCTGCAGCTCCAAAACCTGTTTTTGTTTCCTTTCTTCTTTTATTTTTTTAATTATGGAAAAAAGCCACACCTTTGCGTGTTGAAGGCTCTTATAATGGAGAAAAGGGAGTGAGTGCCAGGAATCAATATTGACCAAGCCTACAGGAGCATGATTTGTTGGGACGTCACCCTCAGACGGATATAAGCAGAGTCTTCATAAGGTTTTTCATGACCGAGCTGCAGTCAGAGGGTCCAGGAACGTGAGCTCATCGACAGTCGCAACACACAGAGATCGCTGAGGTGGTGAGTAAAATTTAACATCACCATCAACACCTTCCTGGAAACTACAGCTACTCAAGCTTGTAGCTGTTGTGATTAATGATATATATTTCTTAGGCAAGTAAATAAAAAAACAATGTAACCTTAGAATTCTTTTTCAAAATTAGAATCTACGGTTATTTTTTAAGAATTTTCAAATGGTTGAATGAAAGTAAAATCTATATCAGCAATATTTGGCTTAGGGTTAACTTGCTGTCATTAAGCTGACCAAAACTACATCTATAGACCTGAGGACTCTATATCTAAATATAAATCGAGTAGATTGAGCTTGATTGGGTCTTAAAAGCAATAAAACAAAATGGAAAGAGAAAAGGAAAGAGAATTCTTTATTCATTGCACTTGTTGGACTTTACTTGGTTTGTTGATGTCCTTTATTCATCTGGGAAGTGGGATGTACCCCCTGGGGTGCGCAAGCTGAAAAATTTAAAGCAGTGTCTGACAGCGCTGTTTTTTCCCCACACCATATAGATGTGTAAATACATGTCAAACATTTCCTTTGTAAAAATTTAAATCAAAAACTGTAAATCTAATAAATTAATAAAAATGTACTCACAGGAAAATCTATTTATTTAGAAGAACTATTATCCTCCGCTTTGTTTTAAGATGAAATATAGAATTGATCTTCTTCTATATATTGTGCTGTATGCGCACCTAGCTTGTGGCCTCTACTTAAATCATTATTGCCAATATGCTCAATTGGCTGAAATCAGGGGTCAGGTGAGACATCTAATCTCAAAGTTAGTGAAGAAGGAGGAGAGGAACCAAAAGAGAGAGAGGAATCGGAGGAAACAGAGAGAGAGAATTGCAACGGATTTAGGAGAAGAAAACGAGCGATTATCACAAAATGTCTCTTTCTCTCTCCTCACTTTGCAAAGTGAGGAGAGAGAAAGAGACATTTGTGATTTGTTTGTGTCAGTAGAGGGAAATTGAATTTGGGCCGAAAGTTTTATTTACAAGATTAAAGTGAGTGACCCGGTCTCTCTATCGATCGCACAGCACCAACAAACAGTGCTGCCCATGGTGCTATGACTCTGAACCGGCTACAAGCACTGATAAGCATTCATGGCCACACTGCTGCCGCCACCGCTGCTGCTGGTGGAAAAATTGGTGGTAGACGTGATTTCTTGACAATGCTCTCACACAGAGCTGTAATACTTTTCATTGGATAATGTGATTCAGACAGGTGCAGTTCATACCAGAACTCCCCGCAGCCCCCCCGGTGGTGGGGGCTGCGGGGAGTTAGGTGTATTGCAATGTGTGTGTTTACCTGCTAAATGTAACTGCAATTTACATTGGGGGTGCGTCAACCCGGTTGGGACACAGAAGGGGGTGCACGGCTAAAGAAAGTCTTGGAACTGCTGCCCTAGAGAAAATCACTATTTAGCCAAGTATCTATTTCTATACTTTCATTTGCTCAGTTTTCTTTTTACTTCTCTTTAGGTCCAAAGGTACAGACAATATGTTGAGTAACTCCACATCCCCCTCCACTGATGACCTGGTCTATTACTGCACCAAATCAAAACCCAAATTGTTCATCTCAGTCACCCTGGCATCAGTGAAATCAATCCTCCTTCTCCCCCTCTGCACCTTCATCCTCTACCTGGGTCACCAACGATGGCAGCAGCAGCGCTCCTTTCTGGCTGTGAGCCACTCTGACCTCTTCACCTACCACCTGGCTGTAATTGAGCTGTTTTGGGTTCCTGGGGCAATATGTTACTTTTGTGGAACAAACATAGAGAGCAAAGGTTTATTCGTTTTAGGACTTTACTGCCTTTTTTTCATTTTCCACGGAGAGATTTGTTTCCATCTTCTTACCTGTGTGGAGCGGTACCTGGCTGTTGTTCACCCCGTCACCTACCTGGGTTTACGAAGCACCCGTGGAGTCAGGTTCAGAAACATCATCATTGTTAATATTTGGATGCTGTGCTTTGGACTGTCAGGTTTAAGTGTAGATATAACAGGCAAACGAGTTATAATGGCAATGCTTAGTCTGTTCACTTTTTGCATTCTCGTTGTAACTTTCTGCAGCATCTCTGTGCTCTGTGTTCTGAATCGCCCAGGGCCAGGGGGTACTGGTAGTGAAAAGAAGCAGATTAACCAATCAAAGATTAGGGCTTTCCACACAATCACAGTCATATCATGCGTACTCTGGGTGTGGTTTGGTGCAATGTTTGTGTCTTATGCTTTAAGTGTGTCATCTCTGCTCAGTGAAAATGTGGACTGTGTGTTGAATGCAAGTCTATCCTGGTTTAATTTGCCCAGCAGTTTAGTGTTGCCTCTCTTATATCTACACAGGGAAGGAAAACTAATTTGCATTCAGAAAAGGTGTTCTGGTTGAGATAAACCCTGACATGTTCCACTTTGATACATCGTGCTCACATAAAACGAGTTATACTGTTAAAAAGCTAATGTCATTCCTTTGGGTAGGTCTACATAAAAAAGCATCAAACTCTCAAAGAAAATTTCCACAGTTGGTCAATTTTTGTGGTTTGTCTTACACTGTAATTTTGACAGTTATTAAATGTTCCTATAAAATTGTGGGAATCTAGATTAGCTCCCGCTTGACAGATGTAAACTTAGGTTTAAAACTAAGTTGTTTTAAAGTAGATTCAACAGTTCAACGCTGGCAGATTAAACCACTAATGAAATAAGATGGAATCCCTCCACCTTCAACCAGACCTTAGAAAACAAATCTTCATTTGTCTGGGCTTCATTAGATAGAAAACATTTTAGCAAAATGTTGAACTATATAAAACATGATAAATGGTGGGAGTGGTGGCCTAGTGCTTAGTGCCCCGGAGGTTCTGCCTCTCTATGTGCCTGAGACCCTTAACCCCCGATTGCTCCCTAGGTGCCGCACAGTGGCCGCCCACTGCTCCCCAAGGGGATGAATTAAATGCAGAGAAAGAAATTTGTTGGAATGTACATTGCAATGACAATAAAGATGATGATTATTATTATTGATATTGAACTACATTGTCTTATTACTAATGTTGAATTGAAATAAGTGAATTAATTTTGTTTGATGAAAATTTGATTTTTTGTCTTGTCAACTACGTTGATCTAAAATTCCCTGTGAATTGATGCTAACTAAATACACAGATTGTATTAGTTGCAATTCTAAATCCATATTATGGTGTAACTACTTTTTAAATACCCTTCATATGTATTGTTAAGGTGTACATTTTTGGCTTGTAAAGGAAGGGGTTGCCAATGCTTGCAGTGAGATGAATGCTGATTACTTGTGGTTCTGACCCACGGACTCTACTCCCCATCACTGTGACAACAACTCAGCCTCCTTTACTTTCCATCTCACCTTTTTATATCCAATCATTGTGATGTTGTCACACCTTATCTATTGTATAAAACATGTATGTACTGTATGCTTACTGCCTTCTCTTCAGAATGTTGAGTACAATTTAGGATGTGTATTGGTCCTTGTACAACCAAACCCTGAATCTTCACTGAATTCTCAACAAAAAGCAAATATCTAGTGGTCTGTCTCAAATCAACAAACACTGAGAGTTTTTAAACTTAACAGTACACATTGTTTGAACCAGTACCAGAGTTGGGTCTCCGTTTGCCATCTGAACAGCCTAAATTCTTTTGGGTGAATATGTATCAAGGTGTGAAAAAAGATTATCTGAGATTTTGGTCTGTACTAACACTGATGTCAAGTTGAACAGGTTTGAGAATATTTTAGCTGTTTATTGTTTTTGTTTTTTGACATGGTGCATTAACTCTTCTGTAGCAGCTATCAGAGGACAGGGACACTGTGTTTATAAAGGGATGGACATTGTTAGATTACATTATGTGTTCAGGTTTAGTGAGCCAAGACAATGTCCCCTGCACTATTACACTACTACTAAAACACACAGGCACACATACGCACCGCCTCTACTGTGCTTATTCCTTTACTCTGCTGCTTTCTGTTTTAGCTGTAGTGTCAAAAAGGTCAGATCAAAGACCCCAAGCCGTATCTTTATGAATATAAACAATTAAGCTTTGAATTTATAGTGATTAAGCTCATTCCACTGAAACAAGGAAACAATAGAAGTTATTATATTTGGAGCTTTGGAAAGGCTGGACAAAATTACTGTCTTACCTTATTTCTTATTCTTAATAGAAACAATTAAGTCTTTCTGTATTTTTGTTAATGTATGAAAGAAGTCTTGTCAAGGATTTATTTATCTTATTTTTTGTTTTTCCTAAATCTGTAATGTTTTTCTGTTCATGTACAGTACTTTGAATTGTCTTGTTACTTGTTATATAAATAAACATGCCTTGTCTTTTAAAATGTGCACATTTTCTCACACAACTGACCCATTGCTCATAGGACAGCTGTGCTTTATGTTTTTAACTTTAGCTTGTTAATAATTTAATTGTAATCTCTTTACTTTTCTTTTTGGGGGGATGATACTGACTTTCATTCAATGTTATTATTATCATTAAGCAAAAATTTTAACCTAATTTCTCTATGTACATTTGTGTTTCTTTGCTGAATTTGAATAAACAATCTTTTCTTAAGGTTATTGAAATGTTGTCAGATTTGGTGGCATTTGCATATAAAGAACAGCCTGGTTTATGGAAATATGGAAATATTGAAATCCTGTTCTGTAGTGCGTCTTTTTAATGACCTCACAAATGCTCTACTTGACAGAAACGTCAATAATCTTGTCATCCCCAGATACAATACTTTACTTTACTTTGATACCAGAACAGGGAAACCCTGTTCTTCGTCTTTCTCGCTATGGCTGAGGAAAATTTCTAGTCATAAAACGCTAAAGAACTGTCTTGTCTACCCACAACGTCTGTCACACCCCTCACACAACTGCGGTCCCTGCACTGCCCAGGCAGAATACTAGGGGTTACCAACATGGTACCCGTGGGTAGAAGTTGCCTATGATTGCTAATGACTCTGTGTATTCTCAGTACAAATACAGTTGCTCTGTGACGCCTCAGAGGTCGGTTTAGAGAATATTGGGGAGAAAACAGCATCATGAATCATACAGCCTTAGGCTATAAAAAGATTTCCAAGTTTTGAACATTTCACGGACCACTGTTGAATCCATCATCTGGAAATGGAAAGAGTATGGCACACTTGTAAACCTACAAAGACAAGGCCATCCACCTAAACTTACAGGCTGAACATGTTCTCCATCTAATCTGACAGAGCTTCAGCTGTTTTGCAAAGAAGGGGCAACATTTTCAGTCACTAAATGTACAAACGTGGCAGAGACAAAACCTAAAAGACTTGCAGCCATAAATGGAGCAAAAGGTGGTTCCGCAAAGTATTGATTCAGGGCGCTGAATTCTTTTACGCAATGCCCTTTTTCAGTTTTTTTGTAAAAATAAAAAAGAAATCCTGCATAATTTCTATTTCATAATTGTATACCACTTTGTGTTGGTATTTTACATAAGAATCCTCTAAAATATATTATTTCCACATATTACAATATGTGGAAAACTTCAAGGGGTGTAAATACATTTGCAAGCCACTGTATGTTGGAGAAAAGGGACTGGTTGACCAACTAAGGCAAAGAACATTACACACCATCACAGCCATATCAGGCATGTAGTGGTTGTTATGCCTACTGGCTTCTAGTGCTTTGGGTAAAACCCAGTTGAATGTTGAGGTTGCCTGCCTGGTGAGGGTGAGTTTAGGGAGTTGTGAGCTGCCCTCCTGTTCAGTGTCGTGTCTGATGTTTATTCACAGGGCAAGGACATATTCACATTTCTAATAGAGAATAAAAGCAAAGCTTGAAGTATTAAAGGTGCAATAATCTAATTCAATTAAATGTCATTTATATAGCACCAATTCCCAACACATGTCATTTCAAGGCACTTTACAAAGTCAAATTCAATCAAATCCTACAGACAGATTGGTCAAAAGGTGTCCTATCTAAGGAAACAACAGATTTCATCCAGTCTTGACAAGCAGCATTCACTCCTCCTGAAAGAGTGTGCCACTGTCATCCCAAAGTTAATGAAGTTGATGTTTTGCTGAGTAGGTAGTTAAGACATTTGAATCAGTTGTTTTGGAGCAGGGATACATTTAAAACATTTTAAAAATAGATGTTAAAGTTGTTTTTTTAATATTTTATTTGTCATTCTTTGCAGCTTTACCTTCTAACGTTAAATTTCAGGCTAAGTTAGTCTGTTAAAATAAATTAAATAAGTACATGCCTTTAAACTATGTGAACTATGTGAGGGATATGTCCACTACCAAAACTCTGAATGAAATGCTGTGTAAGCAGAACTGCAGGCCAGCTGTGGTTTTTTTTAACTTGCTGGCAGAATGGAAACAATCTTGGAAAATGCTGGAAGCTAGACTTTGACAGAATGACCACAATTTTGTCTGTTTTTGAATCACCATTGAGCTGTACCAGTAAGACTGTAAGGCAGACAGGAAAACAACAGTCAGCCTGCCCAAAACAAATAGTGTTATCAGAATCTGGCCTCCCCGTCAGCCTCGAAAGGCAAACGATCTTGATTTCTCCTGAATGTTATATGTAAACAAGATGTTCAGTGACATCTGTGACCTGGAAATGAGTGCCACTGAACTGCCTGGCATTGTCCCTTTACTATCAGATTTTGGCTGTAAGAGCTATCTGCCACTAGCCTCGTGAGAGGCTAATTCAGGAAACAAGGATCTCGCGAGCTTTCAAGGTTTCACTCGCAGATCAGTCTGGCTACTCTCTGTTAAAGAAAATTTGGAGCCGTTCACCAAACGAACGTCCAATCAGCGTTGGCTTTGAGGCAGGTTGAGGTGTGACGTTAGCTAGCGTTAGCTAGCGTTAGCTAGCGTTAGCGTGGCTATCGAGCCAGTTTTATCGGAATTACAGAGTATTTCTTCACTGAAAGAAGAGCAAACGGCAAATATTCTTTGCCGACATGTTGCTTATTTGCTGAGCTAAAGAGCCTTTACAGCAAGAGTAGCCTGGCTTGTGGTTGTGTTTTCGTCGTCGCTCTGTTAGTACGTCATATGCTTCGTTGATCTGATTTGATCTGGTTTATTTGGCCCGTCTATCACCAACATAGGCCAATGAGCTAATCAGTATTTTCGCCCCTTCCCAAAATTACTTCAACGGAAGGTTTCCAGATGGATATGCGGAGCAAATCCATCTGGGAGAGTCAGGTTAATCTGCCACAGTTCACAGACCAAAACACACACGCACACACGATTACACTAAATCACATAGGCCCACACACCACTTACTCTCCTTGCCATATTTGTTAATTTATGAATAGAAACAATTAAGCTTAGAATTTTTTGTGATAAAGCTTGTTCCAGTGAACCTTTATTATGAATAGAAACAATTCTCCCATTTTAGCTGTGGTTTAGAAAGACCAGATCAGAGACCTCAAGTTTTAGCTTTACTTTGTTAATGTATGAATAGAAAGAATTAAACTCTGATTCCTTAGTGATGACACTCGTTCCAGTGAAACAATGAGACAAAAGAAGTTATGCTAGTTGTAGCTTTAGAAAAGTTGGACAAAATTACTTTAGATTTAGCTCATTTGCAGCAACTTAAAGGGGACATATTCTTCTTACAAGAAACACACCTTCGTAATAGAGAAATAATGCGACTTAAAAGAAGCTGGATTGGCCATATATTTCACTCTAGATTCAACGCCAAGGCTCGAGGAACAGCCATACTTATTCGTAATAATATTATGTTTGAACAACACAAAATAATAGTGGACACGGTTCATAATTGTGTTCTGCAAATAATTGTGTTCTGCAAATTACAAAACTCTCTGGCCATACTAGCCTGCGTCTATGGTCCAAATTGGGATGACGACACCTTTGTGTCTAGACTCTTTTCGTCTATGCCTGATATTGAAAACTATTATTTGATCTTAGGAGGAGACTTTAATATGATCCAGGATACCCTTTTGGACAGATCCTCAAAAAAACCAATCTCATTATCTAATGCTGCAAAAAGTCTTAATGTTTATAAAACTGAGTTGGGACTGGTAGATCCGTGGAGACATGGGAACCCAGTAAAAGCCTGTGATTATCACACTATAGCTATATCTGACCACTCACCAGTCTCCTTAGATTTAGAATTACTCTGTCATTCTCGTTTTAATTTTTGGAGATTTAATTCTATACTGCTTACAGAGGAGGACTATAAACAGTTTTTAAAAAATCAGCTTTCACTCTACTTTGATCTTAATGACTCACCTGATATATCGAGAAGCACCCTCTGGGAAGCCTCCAAAGCATATATAAGAGGCCAGCTCATTAGCTTTACTTCTAATTTGACAAGGAAGAGGTTACATTACACCAATGATTTACTGAACCAGATTAAAGAGGTGGATTCTAGATATTCAATCAACCCGGATCCTGACCTTTACAATGAACGTGTAAAACTTCAAACCGATTTCAATCTGACTACATCTACAAATGTTCTACTACAGCTAACCAAGACAAGGCAGCGCTTCTTTGAATCTGGTGACAAAGCGGGGAAGCTTTTAGCTTTCCAAGCGCGAGCTCAAGCAACCTCCAAATTAATTCCATCCATTAGATCAGCGACAGGGGAGATTCTCTCTGATCCCAGGAAGATAAATGATAGATTTGCGTCTTTCTATTCTGAACTGTATACCTCCCTAGCCCCTTCCTTGTCACATGATACACTTAATGATATCAACTTTCCAAGGATAGATGGTGAACTGGGGGGAGGTCTGGGTGGGCCTATCACTATAATGGAGGTGCAAGAATCTATCAAGTCTTTAAGTTTGGGCAAATCTCCTGGCCCGGATGGCTTCACCTCAGAATATTATAAGGCCAATGGGGATCTTCTGGCGCCAGTATTAACGGATGTGTATAATGAGGCCTTCTCAAACCAGCGCCTGCCTAGCACCTTATCAGAGGCTACAATATCGCTGATCCTTAAGAATGATAAAGACCCCTCACTGTGTAGTAGTTATAGACCTATTTCCCTCCTAAATGTAGATTTGAAGATTCTATCTAAAATTCTTGCAACCCGCCTCCAGCGAGTACTTCCCCGCATTATTTCATTAGATCAGACAGGCTTTATGACTGGGCGACAATCATTCCATAACACCAGACGTCTTCTAAATATTATTCATACGCCAGACACCTTATCTCCTGAAATAATTGTATCTCTTGATGCCGAGAAAGCTTTTGATCGGGTCGAATGGGGATTTTTATATAAAGTAATGGAAAGATTTGGTTTTGATAACAATTTTATCCTTTGGGTTAAGCTGTTGTACTCATCGCCAGTGGCCTCAATTAAAACAAATGACACGGTGTCTTCACCCTTTCCTCTTGGAAGGGGCACTAGGCAGGGATGCCCTCTGTCTCCCTTGTTATTTGCTATCGCGATAGAGCCTCTGGCAATCTGGTTGCGTGCGGAGGAGGGCTTTAAGGGTATTCTGAGATCTGGTGTAACCCATAAAGTGTCCCTTTATGCGGATGACTTGCTCTTATACATTTCTGATCCTCATACATCTCTTCCAGTGCTCTTTAACATTCTAGAACAGTATAGCAAGCTTTCTGGTTACAAGCTCAACTACCAGAAAAGCCAATTATTTCCCTTGAACTCTTTGGCAAGAAACCTTCCTCGCTCAATTTCACCTTTTAAATGGGCTGAAGCAGGGTTTCGTTACTTAGGGATATTTATTTGTTCTTCTATGTCCAACTTGATGAATAAGAATTTTTTACCGTTATTAGAGAACATGGAGAAAGATTTCGACAGGTGGTCCTTATTGCCATTATCTTTGATGGGACGGGTGAACCTGGTTAAAATGGTAATTTTACCCAAATTTTTCTACCTTTTCCAACATGTTCCTATATTAATTACAAAGTCCTTTTTTGACAAGTTGGATAAGAAAATATCCCAATTCTTATGGCTTAAAAGACCTGCCAGACTTCGTAAATTAGTGCTACAGTCCCCAACTTGTGAGGGTGGATTTGCTCTTCCCAACTTCAGATAATACTACTGGGCAGCCAATATACAGAAACTATTATATTGGGGGTGTGATGCTGAGGCTTCACCTGCCTGGGTGCAGATTGAAAGGGCATCTAGCCGTTATTCGTTGTCCTCTCTGCTTTGCTCTCAGCTCCCCCTTCCCCTCTCTCTGATAGAGAATAATCCCATAGTTAAAGCCACATTAATGATTTGGATCCAATTCAGGAAACAGTTTGGCCTGCATGGACCCTCGATACAAACTCCTCTAGCTAAAAATTGTAACTTCATGCCTTCAGTCACTGATTTAGTTTTTAACTCGTGGCACGACGGAGGGATCAAGACTGTAAAGGATCTTTATAACAATAATACCTTTTCATCCTTTGCTGAACTTTCATCCAAATTCCAACTGCCCAATTCTCATCTCTTTCGGTTCTTTCAGGCTAGGGATTATGTTAAAAAAGTGTTTCCACACTTTCCTAATCGACCCCCTGAAACACTCTTAGATACCCTTCTACAATTAGACCCACAACAGAAAAAATGTATTTCATTCATCTATAATTCTATTAATAATGATAACACCTTAAGACCTGAAGCCTTTGTTAAAACGGCATGGGAGGGGGAGTTGGGTGCTGGGGTGGAGGAGGAGCAATGGGAGGCTGCCAAGGATTTAATTCATAAGTCCTCGATCTGTGCCCGGCATGTTTTAATACAGTGCAAAATATTCTATAAAGTGCATTACACAAATGCAAAATTAGCAAAGATTTACCCATCAGTCAGCGACATTTGCAATAGGTGCGGACAGTCGCCAGCTAACCATACCCACATGTTTTGGGCGTGCCCAAAGCTAATCGGGTATTGGGATAACATTTTTAAAACACTAAGTCAAGCATATAACCAGACAATTCTCCCCAATCCATTATCGGCTATATTTGGCATCCCTCCAGACCCGGGCCTTTCGCGTTCTCTGAAACAAGCCCTAGCCTTCACTACCCTTTTGGCTCGAAGACTTATCCTACTTAGATGGAAACTAAACGTCCGCCCATCTCATGACTACTGGGTCAGAGAAGTTCTTTACAACCTGAAGCTGGAAAAACTCAGATTTTCACTTAAGGGTTCCACCAGTAAATTTATGGAGACTTGGAGACCTTTCCTATCTACTGTGGGTACCATGACCTTGCTACCTGATTCAGAAGAAAATTAAATTATCTGTAGGCCTTCTCATTGATATCCAATCCAATTCTTTGGTTTTTAACCGATATATATTCTTCGTCTTATAATTCATTTATTTATTTATTATTATTATTATTTATTTATTTATTTTTATTTTTATTTTATCTTTTTTTCCTTTCTCTTTCCTTCTTAATTTGCAATTTATTTGTATACTTGTTTAACTTAATAACATGTATTCTCAAGTATATATTCATTTATTTACTTAGTATCAGTAATATTATTTTTTCTTTATTTCTTTTCTTGCCTCCCTTGAATGTGTGTGGATGGATGTGTGTGTATGTCGTGTTGCTAGAATCTGCTACAGGGACTGGATCCCAGCAGGCTGTTTGTCTTGTGCTTGGACCTGGACGGGGTGCATTTGGGGTGGGCTGGGTTCTGGGAGAAATCAGCTTGAACTTCTTTCTCTCTCCATCTATAACCACTGTGTTTTCAGTGTACTAATGATTGATGTGTGTCAAGTTGTAAAATGCAATAAAGAAAGTTGGACAAAATTACTTTAGATTTGAAACACGGGATTATAGCGCGCACCATCAATTTTTGAGAAAATTTAAGGGCCTTATATTCCAAAAAATATGGTACTTTAGATTAGACAACCCCAAGGATATACTTAGATTATTTGTCATTATGAATAGAAACAATTAAGTACTGTGATTTTATGCTTTCTGTATGTTTGTTAATGTATGAAATAAGTCTATTCAAGGATTTACTTATCCTATTCCTTTGTTAATGTAATGTTTGTCTTTTCCCACTGTTGTGCCGTTAGGCATGTTTTTAAGTTATCTAATGTTTAATAAATAACTCTCGGTCTGTTAGGTATTGTCTGGTGAATATCAGCCCAAACAGCTGATATTAGAACAATAATTGAAGCAGGAAGATCATAAGTATCTTCTCTCCACACAGAATGGGATGATACAACTAAGGCTACGTTCACGCTGCAGGGAAATGCGACCGAAATCTGCTCTTTTTGCCCATATGCAACCCATATCCGTCTATATGTGAAGGGCCCAATACCGACCTTTTCACTCCCAAAAAATCCAATTTGTGCCACTTCCATATGTGGTACTAATTCAGATACATATTGGATTACGGCATTTTTTCTGTCTTTCACGTGACTCTCTTCGCTCTCACTACACATCCACACACATAGTAGCAGTTAGCGCTCCATAAAAGACCATTGTTAATAGCTGTGCTGCTTTATTCTTACCTAACTTGGTCTTGCTATGATGTGGTCTTAATATTGTCGGCTCCCATTGCACAACAGCTTTCTAATAATAGCAAGGAGAGATGCCGGCCAGCATCCGTCTTTTATTATTTTTTTGGGTTTTTTTTTGACAAAACTTTATTGAACACTTCAAGAAACAATTACATTTCACCATTACTTCTGTAAACAATGAGCTGCTGTCTGATGTCTTCTTCTGTTATCCGCGCATGCTGGTCGCTTTGCAGTCTTGAATCAAAGAAATCTGATTTCAGCAAAAAAAATCAGAATTGAGCATCAAGACCTGCAGTGTGAACATAGGCTTAGGTATGTAAAGTTCGATCTTATTGAACCCCAAAACTCCTGGAACTACATCCGTTGGGCTGACGAGATCATAGATAGAAATGTTAGTCCAACTAGATATGTCCTACCTAATGTAGAGCACAGAGGCAAAAGGTGAATTATTTGGGACAGACCAATGAGGTAAACAAGTTTGACGGGGGTAACAGGAAACAAGGATGAAAAAACTGGGCTTGAAATATCCAGATAATAGTAAACATCAAACAACAGGCAAAACTAGATTAAAAAAAAATCATGTACAGAGACAAACAAAATAAATAGGTGACTAGTAACGTTTACTAATGAAACATCAACATATCATAAGGCAAGGCAATGCAAGTTTATATATAAAGCAATAAACACTAGAAGGAAGCAATGCATTATATATTTCAGATACTATAGTTTCTTTTAACAGCAGTGGAGTCACCTGCGCTTATGGGTTGGTCTAAATGTTTAGTTTGATTTGAATGATGCAAATACGACATGACCATTATGAACGCAGGGGGAACATTTATCTGCACATTTGAAGTGCGCAGAAGTCGGTCAGTAAGTTTAGAGACAAGAAAATATGAACAGAAATAAAATTTAACTTTTAGGCTTTTATGGTTTTTATCAGTAGAACTAGAAGGCATATGGGGTTTTGTTTTGTTTAGAGGACACTGAGAAGACTGCTGTTTGATGAGCTGAGGAGATTTTTGAAGAACTTGATGACCTTAGCTTGAAGAACAAAGTGAGTTGGCAGCTCAGCATGAAGCCTGACATAAATGTGTTCTCTTCTGCTCTTTTCTTACATCCTAAAGATGTCCTAAAGATGTTTCTTTTGTTTTCAGGTAAATGGTTTATTACTTAAGCATGTCAGTGAACGCTACTTCAGTACTGCCCTATCAATGTTACATCATCAGCATATCCCTCATGTCAATCAGGGCTATTCTCCTCCTTCCTACCTCCACCTTTGTCCTGGTTCTGGGTCTGCAGAAGTGGGGCAATAAACGTGGCTTTAAACCAGCTAGTCACTCTGAAGTCTTCACCCACCACCTGGCTGTCATGGAGCTGCTCTGGGTGTTTGGGTTCTTCTGTAAGATCTGTGCTGAATACTTTAATGTCTTGAAAATAAAAACTGTGGGCTACTGGGCGGCTTCTTTTACTTTTTACGGAGAGATGTTGTTTCACATCCTGACCTGTGTCGAGCGTTACATAGCAGCTGTTCACCCCATCGCATACCTGTGGTTAAAAGGCACCCGCGGGGTCAGGATCAGAAACATCAGCCTTGGGTCTGTTTGGCTTCTGTGCCTGATTCTGATTGGTCTAACAAGTGGAGCCAAAACCATCCTGCTATACTGCCTCCTGATTTTCACCCTGATAGTGACGTCGTTTTGCAGCCTCTCTGTTCTTTGTGTTCTGGTTCATCCAGGACCCGGGGAAGGCAGTGTAGAGAAAGGACGAGCTAACCAGTCAAAACAGAGAGCTTTCTACACTATAACAGCTATATCAGGCATGCAGTGGTTGTGGTTTATAGGGCTCTTTGTTTCCACTGCTTTGACCAAAACATCTGTGCTGAATTCAAGCGATGCATGTTTCATCGAAACAAGTTTAGGTTTTTGCAACTTGCCCAGTAGTTTGGTGTTGCCTTTGCTTTATCTTCTCAGGGCAGGGATACTGTCACGTTGCAGATTTAATCATAGATGAAGACAAATAAGGAATTGAGATGTATAGTGGCTCTTTCCACTGAGACATAAAGCTATGTGACTGCGAGTCAAAATATATTCATTTGATGTCAGTAATGATCATTACGATGGCAAAATGTATATTTCAGTACAATTGGTATGAACTTTTGATATGTGGTGCTGTTTTTGTCATGATGCTTGGATGTTTTTGTTAATTAGTTAATCCCACTCACCTGTGTTGAGCAGTTTCCGTTGATTTCTAGTTGTATTTAAGTTCTGGGCTGTTCCTCTTTTGTCGCCTCGTCTGTTTTCGATCCCTGTTCCAGAGTTCTGTATGATCCAGTTCCATTAAGTATTAAAATGCGCATGCCGATGCCTTGCTGCCGCTTTGGTCCTTCACCTCTAACCCAGACAGTTTTATTGTCATGCTCTGTTTTTATTTTACAGTTTTACCGTTTATAATTAACAAAAGGATTAGCATGCTAACCACAAAAATATTCAAGATAAGCGATAATGCTTATGCTTTATGTGTTTACTGCCTCTGATGTGGATTTACTACACCATGTTTTGTTTAGTAGCTTATATCCAAAGTTGATTTCAGATGCAATTTTTCTTGGTTCATTATTGTTTATTACTATATAAGTAAAACAAAAAATGGCATATATGGAATGATAGACTGTTACTACAGATACAATCACTTGCATTTTTGATATTACAGCTTCAAAAAACATTTTATTTATTGCTATAACCAGCATTTTTTTCTTTACATGTAAAAGAGAGGGGGACAGTTCCTGGTGACATTTTATTTGCATCTTTCACTACAAATATTTCATCTGTACAAATAATACATCTGTTTGTGATATGTGACTTAAAACACCCCACATATACATCTATGTAAATTAAACCCTATAAAAGGGATTGTGAGGCGCATGTTGTTGGGATTTTGCTGAATGAAAACATGAATGTGCAACTTTGTGTTTCAAAAAGACTTTTACTCTTTGGGGTTTTTTTTACATAATATTAGTCTGACATTAATTGTACATTTAATCTGATTTTATTGTGCTGTGTTAACACTTTTTGTTTTGGGTGTTATTAATTGTTTATTATCTGTATTGTATGTACTGCACTACACTGGTAGTGCAGCATTTTGGTCAACAATTTGTTGTTGTTTTTTTAAATGTTATATAATTAGATATGGTATGATATGCCTGAGGCCTTTTTACACACAATTATAAAACACAACCATCATAACAATGGAAATAAAATAAGAACATAATTTGAATTAAATTGCAATAAAGTTACACACAACATCCACAACAGGATCCTAAGGATTTTCAGGTGCATCGGTGGCTCAGAGTAAGAAAGAGACGTTCAGATTGGCCACACCTCCACAACCTGAAACGTCTCTGAAGAGGCCATACAGGTGGATTCACGGACTAAACTCTGATTATCGACCTGTGTGTGTTCTAAGTTTGTTTATTTCGTGTACCAGTTTCTAAATCTGAGTCTAATAATTTATGCCAAAAAAAATAAACAAGAGGATGTTTAATTTGATTTGTGTCCTAAAACGAGCGAGCGAGAGAGAACACCTTGGTAGAGCAGCACAGAGTTACAATAGCAGAGCAATCCATAAAGATGTTATTAAATCAGAGAAATAAAAACTTTCACAGCTGTTACATACAGCAGGTAGACACGCCCACAGCAACACACCTGAGCTCCCCTCAGCCCCACCGCCGGTTGCCGGTTTCCCTGTTCCTGTCTGAATATGCGGCAAAACCGCATCTTTAAAATGAACTGCACCTGTCTGAATCACAATGATAAGTATTGCAGCTCTGTGCGTGAACATAGTCAAGAAATCGCGTCTACCACTAATTCCCCCTAGCATCAGCGGTGGCGGCAGCAGGGTGTGGGCATTTAATGCGCATCAGTGCTTGTCACCGGTTCAGGTTGACGGCTGACCGCACGGCGCCAATAAAAGGATGACGGCACGCAGAGGGAGAATGCCATTTTTGTTTGCTGCCAGCCGATTAAGTTCGGCGTTTTTTTTTATTTCAAAGAGACATTGAGTATTTTACTTAACCTTAAACCCAACGTCTTTTTTTCAGAGTTAAAAATGTTTTGTTGCATGCAGAAATGTTATTTCATTTTCTCTGCTGTCGTTCATTGATTTCATAAGTGTAACACAGAATAGTTTGTTTATACATAGCACAAAGGAAAAAATAAAAACTGTTATGGGCAGCGTTATTTCATTTAAAATTTCAAAAGGGTTTTGTGGCTCCCAGTGTTTTCTTTACTGGGTGAAAGGGGTCCAAATGGCTCTCTGAGTGATAAAGGTTGCGGACCCCTGAATGGCATTGTGCCTTTGTACACAGCTGACCTTCAATCACTTTTTCTCCTTTGCATCTGAACATATTGGTGCATATGGGCTTGTAAAATTAAACAAATAAAAAGCCTTTGACCCAGCAATAATGTTTATAATATTCTATGTATGCTTTTACTTTGAAGTCTTAATTTCAAGGTGAAGACAGGAAATGCTGTGCGGTGCAGAGGTAACGTTGATTGGAACTAAATGACCAGAGATGCTTTAGGTTTGTCCAGTTTAACATTGATTAGGAATTCAGCAATCCATCATGTCACGCACTAATCAACCTCTTTACTCACTACAACATCCAACCACAACAACCTCCACACACTTCATACACTCAGTTATCAATGATGACTACAATGATGACTGTGGTTCCCTCTCTGCCGTGCTGTGGATCCTACTGCTACTCTGGACTCCAAGTACCCTCTCTGTCGTGTTCCTGGTCCTGCTTGCCAGCTCCTGCATCCTACATTCCCGTCTGGTACTGACTCTGGTTCTTCATATCATCACCATCCACTGTTGCAATAAACTCTCTTAAAACAGCTCTGTGTGTGCGTGCTCTGTCCGGGTTCATCCAAGACAAAATCCTGACAGTATGGACCGGCTAAAGGATGAACCCGAGCACACACATCGCATGATGCAGGAGCTGGAAGGATTCGCTCTGCTTCAGCCCAAGATCTCCGTGGGTGCCTTCGCCTCTGGTTCTGCTCCGCCGGGAGGAGTCGCTCCGCTTCAGCCCAGGTTCTCCGTGCATGCTTTCGCCTCTGGTTCGTCTCGCCGGGGTCGCTGATCCGCGGCGCCCACTTTTGGTTCGTCTCGCCGGGGTCACTGTTCGCGATCCCCGCCTCTGGTTCGTTTGCCGGGGTCGCATCCGCGACCCCCTGCCTCTGACTCTGTTCCCCGGGACTGCCCTCCGCTGCCCAGCATTAAAAGACGGCGTTTCCTGTCGTCGCTGCCCAGCGTGAACTGTCGCCGCTGCCCAGCATGTCGAGGACGTGCTGCCCAGCACACTCTAGTACTGTATTTTAGTTCTTTAGGTCCTGGCTTGTTCTTTAGTTTCAGTTCTGCCCTAGTTCCCTACTTTCTGTCTTAGTTTTGAATTATTTTTCACCCTCTAGTTTTGAGTTACTTAGCATTCCTTAGTTTTAGAGTTATTCAGTGGTTCTTAGATTTCTTAGTGTTCTTTAGTTTCTGTTTTGCCTCTTATTTTCTAGTTCTTGCTTTAGTGTACAAGTTCCTGCATTAGTTTTCTAGTCTTTGCTTTAATTTTCTAGTTATTGCTTTAGTTTTCTAGTTTTTCCTTAGTCTTGTAGTTCCGGTCTTAGTCTTGTAGTTCCTGTCTTAGTCTTGTTGTTCCTGTCTTAGTCTTGTTGTTCCTGTCTTAGTTCTTTAGTTTTGCTTTAGTTATCTAGTTATTGCTTTAGTTTTCTAGTTATTGCTTTAATTTTCTAGTTATTGCTTTAGTTTTCTAGTTTTTCCTTAGTCTTGTAGTTCCGGTCTTAGTCTTGTAGTTCCTGTCTTAGTCTTGTTTTTCCTGTCTTAGTCTTGTTGTTCCTGTCTTAGTCTTGTTGTTCCTGTCTTAGTTCTTTAGTTTTGCTTTAGTTATCTAGCTTTGTTTTAGTTTTATAGTGTTTGCCTTAGTTTTTAGTTCCTGCCTTTGTTTCCTAGTTCCTGGCTTGGTTCTGCTAATTCTGTCTTTTCCTCTAGTCCCAGTATTCTATGGGTTCCTGCGCTCTATGGGTTCCTGCGCTCTCCCAGCGCTTGTTAGGTCCCGGCGCTCGTTTATGTTCCTGCGCTCCCTAGTTATGAACTGTTTTACGCTCCTTAGTATCTGTATGGTTCTGCTGGCTCTCCTTAGTTTTTGTTTTGGCTTCCCCTAGTTTCTCTGTGATTCTAGTGTTCTTTAGTGTAGATGTTATTGTAGTGTTTTCCTTTTTAGTTCTCTTTAGTTATGCTCGTCCTCTGTTTCCTGGCGTGTTGGACGCCCTCTGGTTTCTGGTGTTTTTGATTTCTCTGTTCCCTGGCGTGTTAGGACGCCCTCAGTCTCCTGGCGTGTTAGGACGCCGTCTGGTTCCTGGCGTTGTAGTTATTCTCTGTTCGCTGGTGTTTTAGATGTTCCCGTTTCCTTACGCCCCGGCGTTTCCTTCACGCTCCGGCATTTCCTTCACGCTCCGGCATTTTCCCTTGGCGTTTTGGCACGCTAGTTGTGCGCCAGCGATTCCATACATCTGTTGAACCCTAGCGTTTCTGTACGCCTGTTCTTCCCTCTGGCGTTGTCGTATGCCTGTTCATCCCTCTGGCGTTGTCGTACGCCTGTTCTTCCCTCTGGTGTTGTCGTACGCCTGTTCTTCCCTCTGGCGTTATCGTATGCCTGTTCTTCCCTCTGGCGTTGTCGTACGCCTGTTCTTCCCTCTGGCGTTATCGTATGCCTGTTCTTCCCTCTGGCGTTATCGTATGCCTGTTCTTCCCTCTGGCGTTGTCGTACACCTGTTCTTCCCGCTGCCGTTGTCGTACGCCTGTTTTGCCCTCCGGCGTTCTCGTATGCCTGCTTTTCCCCCGCGGATCCTACGCCTTTGTTTGTCTGCCAGCGTATTAGACGCCCTTTTGTTTTGTTAGCGTTTTAGACGCCTTCTTGTTTGCCTGCGTTTCGATATTTTGGTTCACCTTGGTTAGATTAGTTTTGGTTTTGACCCTAGCCCGCCATCCTTAGCTTCCTTCCGCCCACCCTGGTTATATTAGTTTTAGTTTTGACTCTCTGCTGTGCTGTGGATCCTGCTGCTACTCTGGACTCCAAGTACCCTCTCTGTTGTGTTCCTGGTCCTGCTTGCCAGCTCCTGCATCCTACATTCCCGTCTGGTACTGACTCTGGTTCTTCATATCATCACCATCCACTGTTGCAATAAACTCTCTTAAAACAGCTCTGTGTGTGCGTGCTCCAAGACAAAATCCAGACAAATGGAAGTAACCTACACGTAAATATATAACATACTTAAAGCTAAAACACTGCGACACAAACAAAACTATGAAAACCTACATTATAGATGATAAAAAATAATTTACTTACATGCTGAATCCTTGGACGCATCGATAGTATTAGGGATATATTCTGTATCATCATCAGCCTCACCTAATGTATATCATAAGTAATATTAACTGTTTACAGTAATTTCCCTCTGGGATTATTACATTTCTTTATTGTTTACTTTTTGTTTTTGTCATGATGCAGCCTGAAGGCTGTTCGTCTCAGTCTCCTGAACACCATGCCTGTCACGTTCATGCTCGTCTCCTGGTTCTGTTCCTGTCTGCTCCGGTCTGTTCTCGCCTGCCAGTTTCCTGTACCCTGCAACCTCCGTCTGGTAAATGACTTTGGCTTCATCATCCACTACTGCTATCTCAATAAACTTTGGAAACCAGCTCTGTGTGTGTGTGTGTGTGTGTGTGTGTGCTGTGTCCGGGTTCATCCAAGACAAATCATGACAGTTTTGTTGTTGTTTTTTGAAACAAAAGAAATACTCTAATCAAAACATTTTATTGTTCTATCCCCTTTATACCCTAAACTGGATCACGCAAACTGTTTGAGCTGAATTGACTGAGACTCCAGGAAAGCTGTTCAAATGTTGAAAGCTGATTTAGTCTTGTTTTGTCTTGATGTTGTTCTTAGGCTTTCTTAGGCTTACATATTTTTATTTTTTTAAATGTGCAAAAAAGCCACACCTTAGTTTGGTAAAGACTTTCAAAATGCAGTCAAAAGGATTGGAGCGAGTGCCAGGCTTCGCCATTGACCAAGCCTACAGGAGCATGATTTGTCGTGACGTCATCCTCAGGCGAACATGAGCAAAGTCTTCATAAGGCTTTTCAGGACCGAGCTGCAGCCAGAGGGTCCAGGGACATGAGCTCATCGACAGTCGCAACACAGAGATCGCTGAGGTGGTGAGTAAAATTTAACACCACCATTAATACCTTCCTGGAAACCACAGTTACTCAAATTAGTTTTAGATGTTATGATTCTCTGGCAACTGGTTGTCTCCACTACTTGCAAAGTACACTCATTCTATGTGATAGCTTACCAATAAGAAAATCTTCTTAATCACACACAGACACACGAGCACATACAGTATATCACATAATCAGTCACCCTAAAGAAAATCACTATTTAATCAAGTAAATGTTTCTGTTATAGTATTTTCCTTTATCTTCTGTACTTACATTACGTTTGTTTTCTCTTTGCTTCTCCTTAGGTCTAAAGGTACAGCCGACATGTGGATTAACTCCACATCCCCCTCCACTGATGACCTGGTCTATTACTGCTCCAAATCAAAATCCAGATTGTTCATCTCAGCCACCATGGCATCAGTGAAATTAACCCTCCTTCTCCCCCTCTGCACCTTCATCCTCTACCTGGGTCACCAACGATGGCAGCAGCAGCGCTCCTTTCTGGCTGTGAGCCACTCTGACCTCTTCACTTACCACCTGGCTGTAATTGAGCTGTTTTGGGTTCCTGGGGCAATTTGTTACTTTTCTGGAACGTGCATAGAAAGCAAAGTTTTATTAATTTTAGGACTCTATAACCTTTTTTTCACTTCCTACGGAGAGATTTGTTTCCATCTTCTTACCTGTGTGGAGCGGTACCTGGCTGTTGTTCACCCCGTCACCTACCTGGGTTTACGAAGCACCCGTGGAGTCAGGTTCAGAAACATTGCCATCGGTATTGTTTGGATGCTGTGCTTTGGACTATCAGGTTTAAATGAAGATATAACAGGCAAACGAGTTGTAATGGCAATGCTTTGTCTATTGGTTGTGTCAATTCTCGTTGTAACTTTCTGCAGCATCTCTGTGCTCTGTGTTCTGAATCGCCCAGGGCCAGGGGGTACTGGTAGTGAAAAGAAGCAGATTAACCAATCAAAGATTAGGGCTTTCCACACAATCACAGCCATATCATGCGTACTCTGGGTGTGGTTTGGTGCAAAATTTGTGTCCTATGTTTTAAGTATGTCGTCTCTGCTCAGTGAAAATGTGGACTGTGTGTTGAATGCAAGTGCAGCCTGGTTCAATTTGCCCAGCAGTTTAGTGTTGCCTCTCTTATATCTACACAGAGAAGGAAAACTATTTTGCATTCAGAAAAGGTGTTCTGGTTGAGACAAACCCTGACATGTTCCACTTTGATACATTGTGCTCACATAAAATGACTCACTTTTATAAAGTAAATTCTCCCGCCTTCAACCAGACCTTAGAAAACAAAGACTTTGATCTCAATGTCTAAGATAAAATCCAGATCCTTTTTTTGTTTTGGAAGATAAAAGAAAAACAAACAAAAAACACTGCTAGCAGTAACAAGATCAACTGAATAAAGTACGGCACCTCAACATGGGTGGTTTGTACTGTAGATTTTAACTAAGCCTCGTGTATCGGCTGAATTTTACAGCACCAAAGACATACTTAAAGAATTGCTGCAAAATTAACGCACACTGTCGCCACATGTTTGCTCAGAACAAGGGATTGCTTGCAAAGGGCTTTAATTGATAGGAAACCCTTTCAATTAGCCACTGACATAATAAATTATGTTGTTTTATTGCAACTGTGGGCTTGAAATGTGAGTGAATAAATCTGTGGTTATGTTTTTCCATAATAATTTGATTTCTTTGTTATTCCAAGCACTTTGATATAAAATTCCCTGTGAATTTATGCTAAATAAACATTTTATTTGTTGCCAATCTGAATCTATATTATGTTGTAACTACTTTTGAAATACAGTTCATTTTATTTTGAACATTTTTGGGTTGTAAAGGAAGGGTTTATGAATGCTTGCAGTGAGATGAAGGCTGGTTCAGGATATCAACAGAGCACTCCTGGTGGTTCTGACCCATGGACTCCACCCCCCATCACTCTGACAACAACTCAGCCTGCTGTAGTTTCCATCTCACCTTTTTATATCCAATCATTGTGATCTTGTCACACCTTGTCTGTTGTATAAAAATGTATGTACTGCATGCTTTCCACCTTCTCTTTAGAATGTTGAGTACAATTTAGGATGTGTATTCGTCCTTGTGCAACTAAACCCTGAATCTTCATTGAATTCTCAACAAAAACAAAAAGCAGTCCAGTGGTCTGTCTCAAATCACCAAACTTTTTTAATTAAACAGTACATATTGTTTGAACCAGTACCATAGTTGGGTCTCTTTTTGCCATCAGAACTGTTTAAACTATTTTGGGTGAATATGTATCAAGGTGTGAATAACATTTGTCTGAGATTTTGGTCTGTATTAACACTGATGTCAAGTTCAACCAGTTTGACAATATTTTATTTTTATTTACATGGTGCATTAACCCTCCTGTAGCACCCATTAGAAGACAGGGTTACTGTGTGTACAAAGGGATGGACATAGTTAGGTCCATGCAGGTGGTCAGGTTTGGTGTGCCAAGACAATTTCCCCTGCACTATTACACCACTACCAGTCTGACCCATTGCAGTCAGTTTTCTCCTATAGGGCAGCTGTGCTTTACACTCACCAGTCACTTTTTTAGGTACACCTTGCTAGTGCCGAGTTGGACCCCCCTTTGCTTCAGAACTGCCTTAATCCTTTGTGGTATAAATTTACCAAGGTACTGGAAACATTCCTCAGGGAGTTTGGCCCCTATTGACATGATAGTATCACACAGATGCTGCAGATCTGTCAGCTGCACATCCATGATGTGAGTCTCCCATTCCACCACATACCAAAGGTGCGCTATTGGACTGAGATATGGTGATTGTGGTGGCCATTTGAGTACAATGAACTCATTGTCATGTTCAAGAAACCAGCCTGAGGTGATTCGTGCTTTATGACATGGGACTTTATCCTGCTGGAAGTAGCCATCAGAAGATGGGTATACTGTGGTCATAAAGGGGTAAACATGGTCAGCAACAATACTTAGACAGGCTGTGGCGTTGACATGATGCTCAGTTGGTACTAAGGGGCCCAGAGTGTGCCAAGAAAATATCCCCCACACCGTTACACCACCACCACCATTTGTTTATTTTGTGATTAAAAATAAACAGAGATTTCCCTCTTGAAAGTTAAGTTTATGAATGATACGATTTGCAAAATTGACAAGTACTTTTGTATGTGAGTAAGCAATTACAGGTCATTTGAATCCTGTCAAATATAATGGACTCTAACATTGACTCATTGCTGCTATCATGGTGATATGGAAATCATACTAGCTGAAAAAGGCTTTGTTATGTTTTGTTTTGTTTAGTTTTTGAAGTGATATGTCTGAATCATACAAGGTGGAACAGTCCTAATAAGCAAATAAAAAGGCTGTAGTCTATGTTGACAGATAACACATCATGACAATCCACGAGAAGATCACATGGCAGAGAGCTGCTGTATTCTCATGAATACAGTGAAGAACAAGTTAAACAAAACAGTGTAAAAAGAATCTGAGGATCCAACATTGACCATTTGACATTAAAACGAAGGAAATGTTTGTGAGTTCATCATTTTACAGAAGACACTGTCTCTGGCTATCACCGCAAGACCTCCTCTGCAACAAGAGTGGCAGGATATCTCCAAGACATAGTTCATTTGGATGAAATATCTCCACTTCTCTCTTCCATGTCTCTGTAAAGAATAGGAAATCAAGGTTTTTGCATGGTAAAAAGATCATTTGGGGAGAAAGATTAATTTGCTATTGAACAGGCATTCAATAGACCAAGATAAGAGTGGCATCACAATATTCACATCAGCTGGACACAGCAGGATTGGTCAAAGGCACACAATGCTGTTACATGGTCTCCAGCTAAGTCCAGAAGTCACATTTACCCTTGTATTTACAGGAAAGCACGATGGCAAACAATCACCCAACCACTGGCCCTTCTCTGAGATCGTGCAGCATAAATCGTGTCCAGATCTTGTTGACGGCATCCCATAATTCCCTATGCTGTCCTCACCACCCGTGCCAAGTCCTTTCTCTCCTAGACTGTGAAGCTCCCATACCTCACTGTTATGCTGAGACATAAAATGCTTTCAGTGGTAGATCTGTAAATGTTTTTTAACAGCTTGGTACAAAGTACGGTCCATTTCAGTTTGAGGAAGCAGAGCTGTTGTTGCTCTTCCAAGTAGGAGTTGTTTACAGTCCACGAGAGGTCTGAGGAGCTGTGAATGCCCAGGAACTGTCCACTTGCTCCACCACGTCCCCCTGTATGCAGAGAAGAGTGTGTTCCATCTTCCTGGACAGGTTTGTGAACTATATTTACTGTATTATGTAATAACCATAGCCATGACAAACTTTGTCTTGAGGATGAGAAAAATAGATCCATGTAAGGTTAGCTCTCATGTTTAAGGGGAAATCAGGCTGTCATAAAGTGACCCAATCCAAGCCAGAACCACACCTCCCAAGTTACATAGGTGTGTTTTTGAGAAGGGCTGTCTGCACTGAGCATCCATATGCACCAAGTACTATATATTAACCTTATGAGTCACTTTCTCAAATTAAGCTAATACTTGGGTCAGAACGTACACAGTGCTTCTTTAAAGTCAGACAGAAGTATAGAACCATTTTCATGTAAACAGTGCCATATTCTTAGTATAACACATTGGTGAAACCATAATTGACACATGCTACATAAGAACCTCCTGATACCTCGCAAAACATTTCCAAAACCAGACTATAAGAAATCCACTGGCATGGCCATTACTAACTGTACCAGAAATGGCATACAAAGTACGGCAAGGAGAGTGTAAACACACATTCCCATCGTACCGCAAGCTGCCAATCTGCATTTTTCCCAAGCATTCATTTCACAAAGTCAGTAAATTCTGTGTACAAAATGATAGGAATGTTGTCAAATGATATCTGGTCTCATATGTTTGAGCCCAAATTTGAATCTGGGGAGTCAGAGTTCAAAAACAAGGATTTTTTCCTTGGATCTATGCAACATTTTGCAAGAAAGAAACCCCGATGAATTTGCATAGAAATACAGCTAAGATTTCACCAACAACATGAAAGAGGATTTTAAGATTGGCTTACAGCTGACATCTTCAGCCACACTGTTAGCGCCAGAAATGCCACGCATCCTGCATCTTTCAAAAAAACGCAGAACCCTCTCAACCTCCTGTCAAGGATGATGAACATGTCTGTACTCAGGAGCTTCAGATCTCTTCAATTTGATAAATTTACCACGGGGGCCCAGTCTATATCAGACGTAATCACTTCCAGCATATGCTTGGGTCTCTGATGGGAGATAAAATATCTGATCATACATGACAGAAAGAACAAAACTAAAAGGATAACAAACAATCATACTTAAAAGCCATAAATTGTCAGATGCAACCTGCCACAGAGACAATATCAACCACTAAGTCATATAAATTGGTATTAGAAATCTGTCAGGAAAATTGTTAGACAATTACTTAATTACTGACCATAATCTTGATGTTTTGTTGTTAGCAAAAACATGGTTACATTAATTCAATTAGGCATCTATTCTGATGATCTATTCAGAGTCGACGCCTCCAAGGTACAATTTTCTTTGTGAGAGCAGACAGCAAAGCAAAGGTGGAAGAGTGGCCGCTTTAATACAGTAAAATGTTCAAGTGCTAGTCATATAATTAAAACATCATGAAAAGGTTGATTTTCTTCTGTAATTCCGTTCAAAAAGTAAAACTTGTACATTATAGTCATTCATTGATATAGTTCAACAGTTTATTTATTTTAACTTTGATGATTATAACTTACAGCTAATGAAAACTCCAAATTCAGTATCTTAGAAAATTAGATTACTTAAGACCAAAACAAAAAAAAAGGATTTCCAGAAATGTTGGTGAACTGAAAAGTATGATCATGAACAAAACACAGTACATAGTTGGGGCTCTTTTTCCTTGGATTACTGCAGCAATATGGCGTGGTATAGAGTCGATCAGTCTGTGGCTCTGCTCAGGTGTTATGAGAGCCCAGGTTGCTCTGATAGTGGCCTTCAGCTCTTCTGCATTGTTGGCTCTGGTGTATCACATCTTCCTCTTTTCAATACCTCTCAGAGTTTCTATGGGGTTTATGTCAGGTGAATTTGCTGGTCAAGTAACAACAGAGACACTATGGTCCTTAAATCAGATACTGGTAGCTTTTGCACTGTGTGCAGTTGTCGAGTCCTTTTAGAAGATGAAATCTGCATCTTCATAAAGTTGGTCAGCAGCAGCAAGCATGAAGGGGTCTAAAACTTCCTGGTAGACAGCTGTGTTGACCTTGGACCTCAGAAAACACAGTGGACCAACACCAGCAGATGACATGGTACCCCAAACCATCACTGACTGTGGAAGCTTCACACTGAACCTAAAGCAACATTGATTCTGTGCCTCTCCTCTCTTCCTTCAGATTCCGGGACCTTGATGTTCAAAGGAAATGATACATTTATTTTCATCAGAGAACATAACTTTGGACCACTCTGCAGCAGTCCAGTCCTTTTTGTCTTTAGTCCAGGCAAGATGCTTCTGACGCTCTATTGTTCGAGAGTGGCTTGACATAAGGAATGCGACAGCTGAAACCCATGTCGTGTCTATGCGTGGTGATTCTTGAAGCACTGGCTCCAGCTGCAGTCCACTCTTTGTGAATCTTCCCCACATTTCTGAATGGCTTTTGTTTCACAATCCTCTCCAGGGTGCTGACATCCCTATTTCTTGCACACTTTTTCCTACCACATCTTTTCCTTCCCTTGGCCTCTCTTTTAAGGTGTTGTACATGCATGTGAACGGCTGCCATTCAGGGCTTAGCGCTCCCTTCCCTTTAAAATTCTACTAATTAATACGACAAAAAACAACGTTTTTTGGTAAAGAATTTGTCAGATAAGGAAAGAGACAAAAGCATTAACATTGTCCTTTCGTTTCCAAGGTGGAGAGATTTTGAGAGCAGAAGCAGCTCCTGTTTGGCTCGGAGCTAGGTTTTCTCCTGCTAACTGGTGAGTAGCAGCACAAAGTCAGATTCTGTTTTTTGTTTGTGCTACAGTCTTGTTAGACTGGTGTTGCTGTGCTGATTCAATCCAGTGTAATATTACAATGGTGGTGTGTGGGTTAATTGCTGGAGTTTGACCAGCAATGGATCAGGCTTTACTGTTGTGAGGCAATTAGCCAGTAGTCTAGCTGAGCTGCTACATGATCCTCCAAAAAAAGTAAAAAGCAAGGCAACTGGACTTGTTATCCGTAGTAGAAGACGTTTCGCTTCCTCTCCAGGAGTTTTTGAGAGTTGGAACCTAAGGCCTCCTCCTCTTACAATACAGCAATAGGATTAATTCCGGCCAATATTCACCTTAACTCTCACCCTCATTCGGGTGATCAAAACATCGTTCCTTTAAACCAGGCCAACAACAACCCTAACGACTCCTCGTTATAGAGGAGTGGACCAGTTTCGGTCCAATCTGCTGGCTTAATGGCTTTAACGACCGCCCATTACTAAGGGGTGGACCTGTTTCGGTTGAATTTGCATGTTATCTAAGCCATTACAAGGCCTTTGTTTGGCATTGGTATAAAGCTGGTTACTCCACATTACTCCAGACTTTTTGAATTGAGAAAGCTTCCTGGAGAGATTTATCACTGCGATTTATCACTGCACTTTATCCTGTACTGTAATTCACCGCAAGGTATCCTGTAGAGTTACTGCAATCTTTCTGAGCTGTGTGAAAATGAAATTTCGTTCTGTATGCACTCTGTGTATACAAAATGACAATAAAGAAAGTCTAAGTCTAAGTCTAAGAGAGGAAGTGAAACGTCTTCTACTACGGATAACAAGTCCAGTTGCCTTGTTTTTTACTTTTTTTGGAATGACCATGACCTGGATGACTGAGAATCTTCACCAGCCTACATGATCCTCATGAACGTTCAGGGCATTTTCTTTTTGATAGAAAAATGTAGATTTGAAGTGGATAACTGGTCTGTTACTTAGATTTTGAAGGTAGAGAGAGGTGTGGCTAGCCTCCCATATTGTTTTTAAATATTGCTTATTGCTCCTTTAAGCATTCATAAATATTCTGAACAAACCAAATCTACGAAATTTTTGGATTAAAGTCATTGGTTTTCCTGTATAACATTTCTTAATTGGTTTCTCAGGCTTATTTCTGTCCATTGTCATTTGCAAAAGAGATTACACTCATGGATGGAACTTTTCATTTAATTTGCATTTTCAGGGAGGTTAACACCCATGTGAATGATCCAGGCTGAACACACTTGGAGCCAGAAGCAGTGGGCCACATAGTTCAGGGAACCAATAACAAGGAGGATAAGCCAAAGATATGTTAAGGCAGGTGATGATTTTGGATCATTTCTAATTACTGTGTTTTGAAGGCCTGTTGTTTCTGCTATTATTTTATTTAAAAAATGTTTTATATATATATATATATATATATATATATATATATATATATATATATATATATATATATATATATTAAAAGAAATATTTAAAAAAATATATATATATAAATATATATATATAAATAAAACATAAAACCATCATGTTTCTGTAATACATGAACTGTAATGAAGAATCCAAATAAAACGGGTAGGATATTGTAATGGATGAAAATTATAACTTACATGCAGGAGACCAGCACAAGGAGCAGACTGAGCATCGCAAACAAGAGGACAAAACATAATACTGCTTAAATAATAGGAGGAGAGGGAGAGAGAAAGCAAGGCAAGGTAAGGCAAGGCAAGTTTACTTGCATAGTAACAAGACGATTCAAAGTGCTATACGTGAAGAGAAAAACATTACAGAGTGAAATATTACATGGGAAAAGCATAACAAACAGGGGAAAGAGATCAGATGATTAGTGGATAAAGAGAAATGAAGGAAAAGCTGAGGGAAAGGGAGAGTAAAGAAATGGCAGAAGGAAGGAAACAGATCCTAAGAAGAACACAAAACCACAATAAATAAATTTACTCTATAGCTAAAACAAACACACTCATGACTGAACTGAACACAGAAGATGGGGAAGTAGGAAAACAAAGACCTAGCAGAAGCAAGAATAAACTAACTAAACCCACAATGAACAGGAAACAAGAAGAAAGAAACAGAATCTACAGATTAATAAATAAAACTAAAAGGTGACAGCAGACAGAATACACAACTTAAAATGAAAAAATTGTCAAACACCTGGGGACTGACACAAAACACTTTAATACATTATTCAAAAACATGATTATTACAGCATATATGAGAAATAATTAATTAGCTATTACTGATGTTTCTATTATTATTGTGACTATTATCATTCATATTAGTTATAAATATCATTACCATTGTATATTAATAAATTACATAAATATGAGTGGAATTCCTGATGCTTATATTGATATGCAGTCTGTTACATCAATGATAAATATGGAAATATGGGGAAGCTAACGCTAGCCAATAATCACTAACCAACGGCTGTCACTTAGGCTACACATTTTTTTATGTTTTGTTATAGAAATTGTCATTTTTAAGCCTATATAAATGCAAATGTGAATAAACAGGAAGAGTAGTGGAATAAAATTAAGTTTTAGATGCAGCTCATGGGTGGATTGGGCTTTTTTCTAGAACATGCTCGTGGGCACCACATGTGGTCCTGGGGGGCTACTTGGTGCCCCCTGGCACCAGGTTGGTGACCCCTGGTCTAAGGGCTGTGCCTTGAAGGTATCTAGGAGGTTTGGTGAAAATCCAATTAGCCATTTTGGCATATTAAACCTCTCAAGATTATAGCATCTCCTAGGCTACGTTCACACTGCAGGCCTTGATGCTCAATTCCAATTGTTTTGTGAAATCAAATATTTTTGCGTGTCCGTTCACATTTCCAAATATATGCGACTTGTATGTGATCTCCTGTGTGAACTGCATTCATACGCCTAAGTGTCCCGAATGTGCAGTAGAGGACACGATGACGTCATACGTAGCAAGCGTGCTCATTGTTTGCGGAAGTAAACATGGATCGTAATGCTGCAGCGTATCTTGCGTTCTTTACGTTATTCTCCATCCGGAGCCAGCACATTACCAACGCAATCTTGTTAAGAAGATCGAAAAGGAAGAGAGCCAAATTTTAGTGATGTGAGCGGCTTTACTGATACGGACTTCATTCATAATTTTCGAATGACATAGGCAACCTTTATGTGCGTCTGAACGGATCTCTTTAGTGCTCTCACGTAAAAACACACATCTTCGGCGGCCATAGCACCGAGTAAACGCGTTGCTGTGGGGCTGTACTGGCTTGCAACAGGTGCTTGTTACCGCAAAATAGCCAACCTCTTTTTTTTTTTAGCCAACCTCTTTGGCATAGCCAGGTCCAGCGTTAGTGACGTTTGTCAAGTATAAATGACGTGTAGGTCGGATAAATGCGACCTGGCCGTACAGACACAGGTCGCATTTGAAAAGATCAGATACGTATCGGATTCAGGACCACATATCCAAGCGAGCTGGGTCGCATTTGAAAGAATCCGATCTGTGTTGTTCAGACTGTCATGAAATGATCAGATACAGGTCGCATATGGGCAAAAAAATCGGTATTGGGTCACTTCAGGCTGCAGTGTGAACTTAGCCTTAGTCTGTGTCACACATCTTCAACCAAGATGCTGCATGCACACAAAGCGCATGATGAACATCTGTACGGCTGCAAGCTTGAGAGGACAGCTATTTTAGTTCAGGATTACACTCTTAAACGTTAACTTTTACTTGGTAGTGGAAGCTTAGAATATTCCCTTTGTGCCTGGGCAGCTGCATTTAGGAAAAACAAACTGTGCAAGTCAGAAGCTAGTGTTGCCAGTTATTGCAAGATAAACAAGCAACCAGCTCTATTACCACTACCTTGTAAACAGTAGAAGTGAACAAGCCCGAATTCACTGTTACTAAGCAGATGTGGCAACACTGCTGGAACACTGGAATACAGCATTTCCGGAAGTCCATTTTCCCCTCTCTCAGCAGACCCTTTCACAAACATGAAAAAAATCATGACTTTTTGGGTTCCTCATCGTTGTAACATCAATAATATCAGATATTTAATGTGTTCTAATTTTTAATTAAAAAGCATAAATAAACATCAGTTTCATCATTGCTGTGTAGAAACAAGTTTTTCCTTTTTTAAACATAGTGGTTATGCAAGCCACGGCAAGGCAAGTTTATTTATAAAGCACTTTTAAGTAACAAGACAATTCAAAGAACTGTACATGAACAAAACTAAATAAAACGAGAGGAAAGAAAAGCATTACAAAGAGAAGGAAACATTACAGAGGCAAGCACACTGCATTGAAATAGTAGCAGCAGATCAGGTACAGTATTAGACAAGTAAGACTACAACTTGTCAGTTAAATGTCTCTTGTGGATTGTCATAGGGCAGCCAGGAAGTAAGCTGCCCAGTGTGTTGTACAGACATGTTGAGGAAAAAGGGTCTCAGTGAATCATGCGACGACCCAAAAGACCAGCTGCAAGTCAGTCCTGCTTCCACCTCATGCGCTGCTGGTAACGTAACCACAATGCTCAGTGACCATACCAATAAAAGAGTTAGGGTCACACAGCAGTGCACTGTTTACACGGGAAAAATGCAGATACCTGCCTCTCTGTTGTGAACAATAGAACAAGAGAAGCTGACCACATCACAACAAGAAGTATTGTAATGCATTAACCACATCTAGTGTTGGTTTTCCCATGTTCTTGACCCTGAAAAAAATTGGTCTTCTCTATTGAGACGACATTGGTGGAGAATATCATACTATATTCTGCAAGTGACTTGTCTGACATCTTCTCCATAATCAGTCCATGATGGCCAATCTAAGTATGTCAGCTCCTGACTCCTTAGTATCTGCGAGTTATCAATTGTCTCCCTGTTAACTGGTTTCTGCAGCTATAATCTCATAATCTTTAATGGGGCGACAGAGGCACAGAGGTTAGGGGGTTCGTCTTGCAATTGGCGGGTTGCCGGTTCGATCCCCTGCTCTGACTGTCTCTGTCGTTGTGTCTTTGGGCAAGACACTTCACCCGTATTGCATGCTGGCGGTGGTCAGAGGGCCGGTGGTGCCGTTGTATGGCAGCCTCGCCTCTGTCAGCCTGCCCCAGGGCAGCTGTAGCTACTTACATAGCTCACCACTGTCAGGGTGTGAATGTGTGTGTGAATGGGTGAATGACTAAGACTGTAGTGTAAAGCGCTTTGGAGGTCGTCTAGAATAGTTAAAAGCACTATACAAGTACAAGCCATTTACCATTTAACAGTGCCCCTATTGATGTGCCCAAAGGGCACGTCATAAGATCACAGTTCAAACATCTGTTAGTCCCCCGATGTTGGTGTGCCCTAATTGTACAGCACAATGAAAGCAAGGCTGATAAATGGGCTGAACAAAATCAATGGAAAGATTTATCAATAATCAGCATGAGCAATTCACAATTCAGCATTTGTCACTTAAGACCATAGTTTTAGCATTTATCTACAATTTTGGGTTCAACTAATTAACTAAAGCCTTTTTTAGGTTCCTATGCACACATCGTTTTAGCTTTATATTAGACTAGGTAAGCCAAGCCTGTTCACTAATCAAGGTTGAATCTGTCTACTCTTCCCCACTCTGAAAAGCCTCCTATTTGGTCCTCCACTCACAACTTCCATTGATAAAAATCCATCACTCCCATAATCACAAATTCAAGAGTATGAGTAGGGGGCGTTGCAGGGTGGGCTTGGCCTTTTACCACCGGAAAACTCCATCCAATCTCTTGGGTTGGATGGAATAAACAATTAGTTTACTCCATTTTGGAATAAATCCAAAAACAATTAGTTTTTTGGATTTATTCTATACTTATTGATTGCTAATCATTAACTGGCAGTTGGTTTATGCAGTTTATGGTGAGCACTATGATGAACCGCTGTTGTTGACATGCACTAGTTAGCGGTCCTAAATCACATTCTTAAATGTAAACTGTTTTAAGACTTTTAAAGTAGAGATCCATGTGAACCTAATGGAAACTTAATTTTAAATGTGTCACTCCATTTTAAATCATACTTTTCCTGATCAATTGGTGCCTGTTTTTCCTTTAGGCCAAACTATATAAAAGGAGCTATGTCGGACAACTCCAGCTTTCTACAGTTCAACCAATGTACCAACATCTATATTTCAACGTATTCAATCAGGGCCATACTCCTTCTTCCTGTCTCCATATCTGTCCTTGTCCACATTCTCCAAAAATGGCGTAAGCATCGCTCCGTCAAAACAGCGAGCCACTTTGATGTCTTCACCTGCCACCTGGCTGCCATGGAGTTTATCTGGGTCATCTTGTTACCCTTTCACATTATTGCAAAATTATATAATCACTCAGTGAAGACATCTGTAATAAGGTGCTTTGTTTATGTGACTATCTATGGAGAGATTATATTTCATGTATTGACCTGCGCAGAGCGTTACATTGCTGTCGTGTATCCCATCACCTACATGAAGATGAAAACCACCCCAGGGACGAGGATCAGGAATGTCAGCATTGGGTGTGTTTGGTTGCTGTGTTTGTTTTTGGTCAGCTTGAAGTTTGTCGACTCACTTGACATCCCATTGTTCTGCCTTTTGGCTTTCTCATTAATAGTTACATCCTTTTGTACCATCTCTGTTCTCCATGTTCTAACTTGTCCAGATAATAGGGAAGGGGGTGTACAGAAGAAGAGGGCTGACCATTCAAAGCACAGAGCTTTTTACACCATTACCACAATATCAAGCATGCAGTGGTTGTGGTTTATTGGGCTTCTGGTTTACAAACTTCTAACTCATTTTAATTTACTAAGGTATATGGATGCCTGTTTGGTGGGACATGGTGTTTTTCTCTTTAATCTGCCCAGTTGCCTGGTGATGCCTTTGCTGTACCTTCACAAAGCAAGAAAACTTCCAAATAAATGTTAAGCAGAATGAAAACCAAGGAGCAGTTTTACTCCAACCAGTTTTTCAGTTTACAGATCACAAGGAATGGGTGTGTTGTGAAATTTAACCTTATTGATTATAAATGTTATTAATAATTATAATTGGATATTATAACTTATAATACATTATGCCAATCAAAGGAAAGAAACAATGAAATATGTTTCAAATGGTTGTGACCAAGATGTGGCAAGTCTTTTAATGATCATAACTAGACATTGGGTTAATCATTTAATAGTTATTAAACTTATTTACCATAAAAATGGATGTCTAGTCAGTTATTAAACTGAAATAGACCTGCCACGAGTAAATGTTGGAATTTTTTAAGTTGGAATCATTAATCATGAACCACAAGCAAAGGAAAATAATGTCTCTTATGTATCCATATTTTTAACACCAAAAAAGGGGATAATTCGTACTCCTAGACACAAATTGATCACTGATATAAAAACCACAGACAACCCGTAGTTAACTTTTTAAAATTTATCAAACCAGTAATTCCCTGTTACAGCAATTATTCTGTTTAATACTAGTACTACTTGAACACATTAATACTACTGAATACACGTAACATAAGGATGGAAACAAAAGCAATAACAACATAAAAGAGAAAAATAAACTACAAAGTAAAACAGCAAAATAATGAAATTGGGACGCAGAAACATTTCAGTTATTTTCTAACTTAAATTAAGCCTCGGTTAATTTACCATTGAATAATTACCATTAAAACAGTTGTAGAGGATGTAAACATGGAAATGGATCTGGAGTGATGTGATGGTGCCTCAGAGCAAGGCCCACTACTACTAGCCATGAGGCTACAATAAGCTAGCTTTAGCTGCTAAACGACCAGCTCCAAATGGCTACGGCTTATGGCCGAGCTAACTGCAGCTAGTTTAGATATCACAAGTACGTGGTGTCACCGAGGGGTGGCACCCGAAGGCCACTAGCTGATCCAATGAATGCTTCAAACAAAATCCACGCGAAAATCCAAAGCAGCAGGAGAGGGAGAAGAAATGAAAAAGGGGAATTGAAACCGGACAATAATGTTCAGAATCAACCTGGCGTTAATGTTGCGGCCCGTCCAGAATAATAATGATAAAATTCACAATAATAGTCAACAATCAAGCAGAAGGAGAACACAGTAAGCAGTTACTCTTTCTGGAGTAAAGAGAAAAACATCTGCATTAAACCTTTCTCTAAATAAATTCTGCAGTCAAAGATCGGTTTCTATATAAGAAATAACAATATTCTTTCCTGCTCCCGTGAAGGGAGATATACGTCGCTCTGATCGGTGCAGGAGCGCCTTCCAGCGGTCTTTGTTAACTGCTTGGCCAAAACAGAAAAGACGTCCTCGTTTATCCTCAGTAAAGGACGCAGGAACTCCTTGTTCTTTCCTCTTGGTTGTGAGCTTTCAACCTGATTAAAGTCCTAGGATCTCCTTCTTCAATCCGACGACAAAAGGGGTAAAGGAGGTGTTCGGCTTTGTCCAGCAAGGCAGCAACCACCATTTCCATCATGTGTTCCAACGTGAGGAATTTTCAGTTGAGATGAGGTTTCTTCAATACAGCTGTTGCCGTCTGACGCAGCCACCATCACATCACTCCAGATCCAAAAAGCTCTGGGATGACCAGTAGCATTATCGTCCGTTAGTAACCATTAACAACCTTGCCACTAACAAGTAAAATGTAACCCTGGTTTGTTTAAACATACAGCTTTTTTCATTTTGCTCCAAAATCATCTGGTAGTGCCACAAGCGGTAATACAGCACGAATAGGGAACATTAATCTTGATTAATAGTATTTTGTGTAAATTAAGAGCAAGCTATCAAGCTAACGGCCACGTGATCGGCTACCTTCCCAACAGTGGCGGCTGGTGAAAAAAAATCTTGGTGGGGTTGGCCAATAGATTTCCCTGCCTAACCCAGTACATGCATTGAAATTAAAAGTCGGAAAATTACTACGATACCACAATAAGCATTTAATTAATATAAAAACATTGTTCACAAAGGATTATTTTGGTGGTTTTGTCTTATTAATCCTTTTCACAGACTCATGCCAGAGGGTTTGCATACATTGTACATGTACGTATATTATTACGAAACGAACGTTTATGTCTTGACTTAAATATATATCCTAATTTTTTATTTATATAATGATTTAAGTAGAACGACTAGTGCAAAATTAAGTTGTATTTACCGGAGATGAAGTGTAGACTGCAAATTCTGTCATGGTATGATGGCTCCCACAGTCGATTGGGATTGTCTGCCTGCATCCTTTTCATTGAAATTATCCATTTCTTTCTTCTTTCTTCGTCCTTCGGTAAACGAAAGAAATGTACATCCGATGATTTGGAATGCCTCTGTGTGCAACCGGGAGCACAACAAGTCGTAAGCATTGTTTAGATTCCAAAAATAAACTAAAAGTACGCTCAAATTCACCCGTTTTGTCACGCTGGTAAGCGAAAACAGTACTGTTTTTGCCGACCACCGTGACCCGGATGTAGCGCGGATGTAGCTCGTGACGTCACGCGTGAAGTGCACCTATCACTGTGTAGCTAGGGCTACGACTCCAGGAGCCCCAAACCCATTAATTTTGGCGATGCTGATTGGCCAAATATTTATAAATCTTCCCTAGCAACAGTATACGATTGGTTATTTCGCTACACTTGTAGGGCTCCTTGAGTCACAGCCCCACAAGCGTGGAAGAAGAGAAATGATACGTTCTGTTGGTGGAAATGCACTGTTAAATGAGAGTCAATTGGTAGAGTCAATTAGTAGAAGTGTTTTAATAATTCTTATTACATGTAGCCACGTACTATTAAGTATAAACTGACATTAATAATACTTTTAAAATCTATATATATTTTGACTTTTCCCCTCCACATCTAGGGAGGGCAGCGCCCGAGCGCCCCCTATGGGCCAGCCGCCATTGGTTCCCAACAATACTTCCAGTCCTCGTCCTCTTACAGTGCCTTCTACATTCATCAATGATCATTTGTATTTTATGATTATGTAAAGAACTTTGGTCTTGCTGGTGTTTTATAAATAAAATCGGTATGGTAAGGTATGGTATGATATGGTATGGTCCCTGGATGTGCATTTATTTTTGTTAATAAATTCTTATACCTGAAGAGAAGTTGTCACTCATTTATTCTGTATGTGCAGAGTTTGCTGTTAGAAGAATGCCCGTGCTCGTGTCAACCTTTCAATTATTGTCCTAATATCAAAGCCAATCGGCCTGATGTAAACAGGACCACACCTAACAGACCAAGAGTTATTTCATACACATTAAATAACTTAAAAGTATGAGTAATTGTGCAACACCAGTCTGTTTCTTCTTACGTCTTCCAGACAAGAAGAACTCTTCTTCCAACAAGTTCTTCCAACATCAAAGACATGGAACTAATCATCCAAAGAAATCATCATAATACCACTGGGAGCATATAAAAGGCTAGTCAGGAATTAAAAGAAGCATTTGATCACTGTAATATCATAGAGTACAATAAATATATAGAGTTTCTAAGTCTTGTACAAAGTCACTATTACAAGAATCAAACGCACAACCTCCAAATTGCTAGAAGACTACTCTTCCCCATTAAGTCACAGCTGCACCCTACCAGCTGAGGTTTTAACATAAATGGGGGCTGATCTATATTCATTGTCAATAGTTACAGAGCCTTGACTTTTAGTTTGATGCCTATTTTCTTAGTTTGTCTCATTCTTTGCAAGAACTTCCAAATACATGTGGTAGTTACTTTGTGGATAGCCTGTTCATTTCAATGGGTAAGAACTGTTGATTAAATGATATTAGGTAAAACAAAAATCATCAAAACCAAGCTTAAACACCTAGGGATTGACTTGAATACTTAAAAAGTATTTTTCTTTTTAAATTTTCTGCTGTTGTTTTCATTTTTAACATTAGCCTTTAATATAAGATCCATATTCACCTCGGGACAGATTTTGGTGGCGCTGCTACTGGTGCCTCCCTCTCCGGGTGGGTTTATGAGAACGGATTTTTGCCTATTGGAGTCAGCGGGGGAGATGGCCTCCTGGGAGGGCATGTTGCTTACTTGTCCTTTCCTCCCCATCCCCGGACCCTCCATCATGCTGCCACACACACAGGACCTTGGAGAGTGGAAGCGTCACCGAGGAGCAGGGAGGATTTCCCAGCCCCCCCCCCCCCCCCCCCCCCCCCCCCTCCCGGTTTCATCCCCTGTCCTAAAAAAACAGCATTTTGGGTCAGACATTGAGGCTCTTGGGTTGGGTGCTTGTGTGTGTCCCCCCGAAGGTACCCTCCCCTCCCCCAGGGGGCCCAGTTGCACCCCATTTTTAGCCCTCCCAGTTTTAAGTGCACTTGAGAACAACAGGCAACAACACATTTGTGCGGGCAGAAGCTTGGGACCTTTTTCTCATCCTCGTTCTCCGATTGCCATCCAGGGTTCAAGGCCACTTCAAGGCCGGGGTCGGGGTTGGAGCATCTGTTCTCCCCAGGAATAGAGTGTGGGGCTTATGGATGGAGGGCAGGGTGTGGGGGAGGCAGCACCTCTGAGCTCATGGTTTGGCTCTGGTTGGCTGGCCTGTTCAGACTGTGTTGGCCCCATCTCCGGGTGGATGGGTTTGTGGGTCGTCGGGGACTGGGCCTGGGGCTGGAGTATGGACCAGGTATGTCAGGTTTGGGGTACCCCCCACATCCTGATGATGGGGATCACCTCCCAGGTCTGGATACCGGTACCTGGACCTAGAAATATAGGATGTGTGTGGTGAGTGTGTGTACAGGGTGCATTCTCGTGTGTGGTTATGACCGTTTACATGTGGGGGCACTAAGATTGGAATGTGTGACTGTGTACCTGTGTTTTGTGTTTGTCTTTTTGTCAGGTCGGTTTGGGGACCAGCTGGTGCTTTGGTGGTCCTCGGCGTCCGGGGCTTGTTGCTCAGGTGTGTGCTGTCTCACTCTTGGCAGCTGAAGACTGTTTATTCTCTGTGAATTTAAATTTTATTGATGATGTTCTATTTGTTTTATTGTCTTATGGAAAAATCTTACATATAATGGTGCACTCTTGCAAACACCTACAAGTGCTTGGGTTCAGGTGCTTACAAATTCACTTCTTTACAGAAAAACCCTATCATTAACTTTGGCTGTCACTTAATACATCATATATTAATAACGGTACATATTTTTCAGTGATATTATCAAAGTGTTGGTTGTTTGTACCTGCGATACATTTTTGGTTGGCTCTGCTGTTCTTTTTAAATCTCTTTGCAGGTGTAGACGCAGACTCCGAAATATTTTCCTCTGATTTATTTTTTCACCTTTTCTGCCTTTTACCGTTTTGCCTCACCTTTTTTTCTTCCATTTTGTTTCGCTTTTACTTTTCTGTTAATGTGTCCATTTAACTGAAAATAATCCCAAAGTAAAATCTAATAAAGTGTTTGCATATACAGTATATCAAGCTGAGCACTATGGAGAAAGCAGTAATGCTCTACTTGTGAAAGTAAATCTGTTGAGTTCTCTTTGGCATTATGGCAGCAATTCTTAATGCCACACTGCCAGATCTGACTTGTTATAAAAATAAATAAATAAATAAATACCAATGACTTCCCAGTCAGTTCAGTTGCACATCATACTTTCTTGAGACAATTATGTCATCTTGAGCATTCTAAACATAAACACAATGCGGTACCGCGCACGTGACGTCACGGCCTTAAGAGTAACGCCCCTTTTGCCGCACCGGTAGGGCAAACAGTCGTAGAACGCACATACAAACCAGCCATTACAAGCGCAACAGAACCAGCGATATGACCGACTTTGCAGCCATTAAACTTACCCAAGACGATGTCCCAGGCGCACGGTTTACTGGTCGCACTGCGGAAGAGCACACCAACCTTCAGCTGAAACGGTGGCTTGAGTGTCGAGGGCTCAAAAAAACCGGAAGACGGGCCGAGTTGATTCAACGGTAAGCTTTGTTTTTTTTCCTGCTCGGCGTTCATGCCTTTGTTATGATTTCCACCGTGCTCCGTTCACGTCGGCCTTTTTTGTTTGTTTGCAATCAACGTCCAGGAATCTGTATATCTTGCCAATAGGTAGCTACAAAACGATTGTTCACATCTCAGAATCTTTCGCTTAAGAGATTCAGGGCGTTTGTTTTTGAGTAAGCTATCCCGGTAGCAGGGTACCATGTTAGCGCCTGCTAACATGCTAGCCTATATGCTATCATCACCCTTTCCACCGACAAAATGCTTGCTACATATGTAGGTGAATTTGGTAACTTTTTCCGGGTTGAAATGTTGTGTAGGCCGCCCGCACAAGTGTACCCAACGCACACACTTCTCCTTGGCACTCTTGAGTTTCGGGAAATTAATGAAGAAAACATCCTTCATATGCGGCCGATCAGCGTACCTCGAGTCGCTGTTGCACGTCCCATAGCAACAATGTTTATAAACCATGGACTTAGATGTTGGAAAAAGCAGTCGTTTACCGAGTAAAACCTAGGCTAACGCACGTCTCTTCCACAGCAAAACAGCGGCGCGTTTGGGAGTTTGCCCTACTGCGTACCACGTGATGTGACGTCATCGTGACGTTATGTTTCTAAAAATAGCTCGCGCGCGGTACCGCATTGTTTGTAGCATATATGTGGTTCAGCTATGAATCTTCAAATGTGATTAAACCTTCTCATGTTATAAGAAAAAAGAAACAAAAATAGTCTTTCTGAAATAAGAGACAGCTGAGTTTATGAGTAATTTGAATCCTGTCTAATATGATTGACTATAACTTTGGCTGATTGCTGCCATCATGGTGATATGGAAATGATACTAGATGAAAAACGCTTTGGTTTGTTGTTTTGTTTTTTATGATTGGTTGATGCAGGTATACTTTAAGAAGTGACATGTCTGAATTATATAAAGTGGAACACTCCTGATAAACAAATGAAAAGGGCATGGTTGAAAGGTAATATAGTTTCAATTATGCAAACAGACCAGCTGGCACTGACCAATGAGCGTCACAGCTGCACTCCTAAAGAAGCCTAAGTTCATCGCCAGGAACAGAGAGGCTCTATCACTGAGACCTGGAAACAAGGATAACCTACAAAGAATCTGGCAAGGTTTGTGTGTTTACCTGGTCTTTAAAAAAAAAAACAATACATGTGATCAGAACTGAGAATCCTGTGTTGATAAACTTTGTTACTGCTTTACAAGTAGCCAATAAATGTAATTATAGGTCTTCTGTGTTGCCTTTACAATCTCAATCTTGTCCAGTGAGAAAAATGTCTAATTAGAAAGTCATGAATCAGATATTCAAACTAATCAAACAAGCATCATTCCGGTTTGATCAGGCTTGTGTAACAGTTTGACAATGGCACTTAAATGCAGTCGAGTTCCTATAATTAAGGTGTTTGCTGATGAAAATGGTGCTTTATGCTAAATGCACAGGTTGTTCTCTCAGTTAATGGAGTGCGTGAGCTGATGTACATTTTTACGGAAACTCTGAGAACAGGGTGAGTAAGCAGTGATTTGCTCAAATGCTGTTAACATTCTAGTTTAATTCAAAAGCAGTTTTCTCCTGATTTCTCTGCATCTATCATGTTTCCCTTCTTTATTTACAGATCAGCAAGATATATCATGAATGTGACAGGAAACTCTTCAATCACATCCAGTTATTTACTATTACACCACTGTATTAACATCTACGATGCAATCTCTTGGATCAGAGCAATCCTCCTCCTTCCTCTTTCCACCTTCATCCTCTATTTAGGTCTCCAAAAATGGTGCCAGCATCGCTCCTTTAAAACGGCGAGCCATTTTGACATCTTCACCTACCACCTGGCTGCCATGGAGTTTCTCTGGGTGCTTGCATACATCTGTCAAATAAGCACTCAACACTTCAATTTGACAGCCCTCAGTAATGTAACAAGATTTATTATTCTTAATGCTATGTATGGAGAGATTTTATTTCACACCCTGACCTGTGCAGAGCGTTACATTGCTGTGGTTCAGCCAATCACTTACCTGAGGATGAGAAACAACTGTGGGACGAGGATCAGAACCATCACCATTGGCTGTGTCTGGCTGCTGTCCTTTGGTATATCAAGTCTCTGTCTAGATACATTTTCTATATCCTCAAGCATTTCCGTGTTATGTCTTTTGGGTTTTGCCATAATAGTTACGTCTTTCTGCAGTTTGTCAGTTCTCTGTGTTCTGATTCGCCCAGGCCCTGGAGAAAGGGGTGGAGAAAAGGGACTGGTTGACCAATCAAGGCAAAGAGCCTTCTACACCATCACAGCCATATCGGGTGTGCAGTGGTTGTGGTTCTTAGGCCTACTGGCTACTAATGTTGTTGGTCAAACTCAGTTGAATGTTGAGATTATCTGCCTGGTGAGGACCAGTTTAGGGTTTTGTAATGTGCCTTCTTGTTTGGTGTTGCCTCTGATGTATCTTCAAAGGGCAGGAAAATTATCACACAATTAATGGAAGACGAAAGCAAAGCTCAGAGTATTGAAAGAGCAATATAACTTCAATGACACATATCTGTGCTAAGCTACAGGGAAATGTATGGGTATTTCAAATACACATTTAATGTAGTTCAAATGTTGTTTAGCCAGTAATAAATTATAATGTTTTCATGGATGATGATTTACTTCTCTTTTTGACACATTTAAACATAATATTGATACGAAGCTGCAGTTTGTAGATGTAGTGTTTTCAACGAAGATGTTGGTGACACCGAGTTAAACCACAAATGAAGACCCTGGAGTTTTAGCTGAAGCTTGTTTAATTGTCTTCATGAACATGTGGTGAAAACTGAAATGACAGAGAATATACAATACACAAATTAAGTGCTTCAAGCTCAGTAAAGTAATATTACAAAAATCGGTAATAATATCCAAACTTATCAGTATAAACTGTCATATAATGCAACTTACGGCGTTCCTGCCTGATAATTCAGAGAGGATGGCATCTGATAACGTTTCTATACCGCTTCTTGCATGTGAATCTTTGTTTTCCGGCAAAAACGGAAGTGCGTCACCGGAACCGGAATTAGAATTTGCCGAGTATATTTTTATAATAATATAACAATAATAACACCTCATCCATGCTAAGGCACTACCGTGCCTTGCATGAGAATAGGGAGGAAACTGGAGCTTCACCCAGCCAAGGTATTTCATTACTATATTACAAACACACTATCACAATTTTTGCATGCTGATGTTTGCTTGTTGTGCAAATAAAGATAGGTAACAGACACTGTATTTATTCCCTTTTAACCAGCCACCAGAAAACAAGAGCTGGATGAAGCTCTAGTCTCCATGATAGTGAAGGATACCCAGCCTTTCACTATTGTGGATGACGTTGGATTCAGGACATTTGTGTCTAAGCTGGATCCCAATTATGTTCTCCCTACAAGGCAGGTATGTGTGGGTCCATACATGAAACGAATGACTACATTGTTGTATGTGTCACAATTCAGCAATATATATATATTTCTTCCTTTAGGCTCTGAAGGCCATGGTGGAGGCCAAATATGAGTCTGCTAAGGAGCACGCTAAGGCTAAAGTAGAGAAGGTGGCTGCTGTTAGCCTTACATCAGATATGTGGACATCCATCAACATGGATGCCTACCTGGCAGTGACATGCTACTTTGTGGAGGAGAATGAAAAGCTGAGCTCGGTGTTGTTGGGAGTGCAGGCATTCCCCCAGTCTCAGACTGCTGAAAATATTGCTTGTGTAAAAGCAATATTTTCTTCCTGATGGAGGAATGGGGAATCTCAGTCAAGGTGACATGCATGGTCACCAATGGTGCTCCTAATATGGTGGCATGCGTGAGAGAGCTGAAGCTTCGCCACCACATTTGTGTTGCTCACACCCTCAATCTTGTTGTGAAGAGGGCGCTTGACCACCAACCTGTGCTCTCTGGCCTCCGGGCCAAAGCAAGGAAGCTGGTTGGCTACTTTAGAAGCAGCACCGCTGCTAAGGTATGCTCTTTTCTTTTATTCCAATATATAATGTTAATGTCATGGTTTAGTTTTGATTCGGCTTTTGTTTACCATTAGTTTTCAGTTTTTCCACCTTGTTTTAGTTTTAGTTATGATTTGACTTTATTTATTGTTTTTAGTTTTTCCTTCCCCTCACTTAAGCTTTCCCTTCACTCCCTTTGTAGCTTGTCACACCTGTTAGTAATTATCCAGTCAGATGCATTTCACCTGTTAGTCTCCCTATTTAACCCTCCCTCTGTCTCACTCTTGCGCCAGTCCGTCTTAAGTCATCCGCCTCTCCATGCCAGTCATCGTTTGCCTTGGAAGTTATGTTCTGCTCTCTCATTTAAGGTTAGTTCTGCCACACTCTCTGTAAGACTCTGAACTTTGCTGTATGTTGCTGAGGAACTGCTAACCTGACTAGCCGCCCTGGAGAAGCTCTGATCTGTATTCTAGTGCCTCCCAAGAACTGCTAACCTGACTAGCTGCCCTGGCGAAGCTCTGCTCTGTGCCCAGGTGTCCCTGAGAAGCCTGCTGTGCTATGGCTAGCCCTCTGTAGTGATGGTGAGATGAAGCCTCATGAGGCATTGAACCACTTGAGCCAACTGGTTCGAGAAAGGGTTCATTTCTTGAAGCTTCATGTGCACACGACACCACCTACTGGCCAGGTGTATAATCACAGCCAGCTGTATCTTAACACGTGTGATGCATTGATTCTTTTTGTTTATTATGGCTCTTGGGAATGACTTCACAAAAGGTGTAGGATGAAATCATTTGTCTACATAAATTTTGTATACACATATGTGTATAATAAAATATTGTTTGAATGTATTCTCTGTGTGTAATTATTCCCAAAATAGGAGTGTCATGTGATATGGCATGTTGTGTAATAATGTTTTTCCGTGACTCTAGAAAAATGGCATGGGCTTAATCAGGCAGAGGACAGTGAAATGCTTGTGGAACTAGGGAGGGAGTAGTGACTAGGCTAATGCTTGTGTAACTTGGATGATTTCATGCATTTTATTAAGAAACAACAATTTCTCCACAATTTTTGGTTTCAAACGATTTCTCTTTTTTGACACTACTTCTCCAGCGTTTGAAAAGACACGCTCACAAGGCACAGATGATGCCGGGGTGCATAAATAAATAAGTGCAAGTTTGTACAGATTGGGGTACAGTGACCGACGATTAGCCCAGTACTCCAGGGGGTTCTCCAGCCTGCTTATGTTTGCCTCTGACAGGTAGCGCTGGACCTCTACGGTGGCATCTGCTGACACATTTTGAGTCCTCTTTGCCTCCATGACACTAGTGTCCAATCTTTGCCAAAGTCTGCTACCTAAATGGAAACCACAGGTCATGTTAGTAAGTGTTGTAATAGGAATAAGTAATCTCAAAATGTAATATAAAAGATTACCTCCAGTGAATTCTTGAGAGGTGGAAGCCTGGGGAATCTCGTGAGTGTTCTCTTCTGAGTTCCGTCGGATGACGGTGGCACACTTTGAAGTCAAGCGCTTCACTGCTTCAGCAGCTTTTGTGTTGCTGAAAAATGCTATAAATTTAAATTTATGACAAATGACAGACAGGTGAGGCAGACAAGCAGAACCGGACTTGAACAGATCAGTAATGGCAGCACGTGTAGGTAGGCAATTAAGAGCAGGAGACCAGAGGATGCAGGTAGGGAGAGACCAGATCAGGCGATGTAGACCGAGGACTGATGGGAAAACAGGCAGAACTGCAGCACGCGGACACAGGCAACTTTAACTGAAGAGTCCAGCTGGCTAAGCACACAGGATCCGGAAGAGACAGGGTACATCACACAGGAACATGAGAAGCAATGAAGAGAGGAAGCATTCTGGCCATGATGAGTTGGCTGAGGCAGGTATATGTAGACTAGTTAATGGCAACAGGTGGAGATGATCTAGAGTAGGGTGGTGGCTGGAGGGAGGCTGAGCTGATTGGGTAGTGGCTGGTGGCTGAGAGGTGACAGGCTAATAAGTCCAGAAAACTCCAAAGGCAAAATAAACAAAAACCCAAATCATGACATAATACAACTGTAAAACTCCCTGCTTTGTTCAGTAGTGAAGGTGAGAGCACACACATTATGAACAAAATTCATAATTGAACTTAACAAATGTATAGTCTTAAGGAAACCACTGATCAATGAGGCTTTGATTTGCTGGGGGCAAAGATTGGGACTCTAGGGAGAGGGTAAAATGCAATTTGTTCTGATGAGTCCAAAGTCCAGATCCATCCAGCCCAAGTTGGGAATGAGTGGTTCAAGGAGTATGAGATGTAATTTTCACATATCGATAGGAGACCTGACGATCTCAAGCAGTGGTCTAAAATTCAAAACCTCAAGGGTCGGTGTCTCGCAGCTTTTAGATGTGTCCCTTGCCCTACACACCTGAACTACCTCACTAGCATGCAGCCAAGCTCTGCAGAGTTCTGCTAATGAACCCATATCAGAGTCAGGTGTGTTGAGGCAGAGACTCATCTAAAAGTTGCAGGACACCAGCCTTTGAGGACTGGAGATTGAGACGACTGGTCTAGAGCCAAAGATAAGATGGCACCAGGAATAGGGCATAGGGCTTAAGTATGGAGGGCAGGGTGTGGGGGAGGCAGCGACTTTGGGTTTGTGAGATGGACTCTGGTTGGCTGGCCCATTTGGATCATGTTGGTCCCATCTCAAGGTGGATGGGCTGGTGGGACGTCGGGGCTGAGATCCGGTTCGGGTATTAGGGCTGGAGTATGGACCAGGTATGTCGACTTTTGGGACGGTTGGGTTTGGGGTGGTCCCTCCCCAATCCTGATGATGAGGTTCACTTCCCAGGTCTGGGGTGCTGTTGTTTCGGTACCTGGACCGAGTATGTGTGAGTGGACGTGTGTGTACAGCGTCCCTTAGCTCATTTATTTATTTGTTCTTGTGTGGGTAAGAGTGTCTGTATGTGGAGGCACTAGGGTAGGAATGTGTGAGTGTGACTGTGTAGCTGGTTTTCTATTTGTCTTTTTGTCATGTTGAGGTTTGGATATTGCATATAACAGCAATGTTTTTGTTAAATATGTTTTTTAATGAATGCAAAAGTCGCCGCATGTCGGTGACGTAATGGCTGCATGGTTAGCAACCGGCCTCATGTCTATCTTCAGTGAAACTCATAAAGGAAAGATTGTCTACTTTCCCTGAATGAACATTATAAAGGAGGAGTGGCAACCATCTTTCAGTCTATTACCATCTAATGTAGAACAGATTACTAGATCAATGTGTGCTTCTGTGCTTTTTGTCTGTCTTGTTGTGTCTCTGCTCTGTCTTCTGTAACCCCCAGTCGGTCGAGGCAGATGACCGTTCATACTGAGCCCGGTTCTGCTAGAGGTTTTTCCTTCCCGCTAACGGGTGTTTTTTCTTTCCACTGTCGCTTCATGCTTGCTCAGTATGAGGGATTGCAGCAAAGCCATGTACAATGCAGACGACTCTCCCTGTGGCTCTACGCTTCTCCAGGAGTGAATGCTGCTTGTCGGGACTTTGATGCAATCAACTGGTTTTCTTATATAGGAACATTTTTTGACCAATCTGTATAATCTGACCCAATCTGTATAATATGATTGAACCTAACTTGTAAAGTGCCTTGAGATGACATGTTTCATGAATTGGCGCTATATAAATAAAATCGAATTGAATTGAATTTATTAATTAGTCCCAGGCCAATTAATAACTACAGTTCTTTTGAACCCTCAGTTTCCCTCATCCAAATTGCAAAGCAATAAAACCTCTTCTGTTTGTTGTTTTGTATCGTCCACCGGGCCCTTACTCTGTTTTTGGATCACTTGTCAGACTGATTTGGTGATAAACACTGACAAGGTTATTATAGTGGGTGATTTTAACATTCATGTTGACACTGAATGTGATAACCTTAGTGTAGTCTTTAAAACTATCCTAGATTCAATTGGTTTTGCTCAAAATGTGCATAAACCGATGCACTCTTGGCTCCATACTTTAGACCTTTTGCTGACATATGGCATTGATTGTGAAGAATTAACAGTATTTCCTCACAACCCTGTCCTATCTGATCATTTTTTAATAACATTTGAGTTTAATCTAACTGAGTTCTCCACCCCCGAAAGAGGGTTCCATTATAGTAGATCTTTATCGGACAATGCTGCATCAAACTTTAAAGAGTCTGTCCCCCTCTTAATATCGTCAGTATTGCAGAAATACCCTGCAGATAGCAGCAATGTTGTTTCTTCCCATTCACAAATGGATGTCTTTGTTAACGGTGTGACTTCCTCATTGCGTTCTGCATTAGATAATGTAGCTCCCTTGAAAAAGAAGGTGATTATTCACAGGAAGTTGGCTACCTGGTTTAATTCAGAGCTGCGTTCCTTGAAGCACAATGTTAGGAAATTGGAGAGAAAATGGCGCTCTACACACCAAGAGGAATCCTACTTAATCTGGAGGGACAGTCTATTGTTGTATAACAAGACCCTTCGCAGAGTTAGAGCAGCATATTTTTCATCATTAATTGAGGAGAAAAAAAATAATCCTAGATTTCTCTTCAGTACAGTTGCCAAACTTACACAGAGTCACAGCTCTGTTGATCCATCCATTCCCTTAGCTCTTAGCAGTAATGATTTTATGGGATTCTTCATAAATAAAATTGATTCTATTAAAAATAAAATAATTGGCCTCCTCCCAAACATGATTACCTGGTCCTCAGTAAGTGAGGCAGCGTTGGAGGAATCTTTAGAACCTGCACAGTGTCTGAACTGTCTAGAAGCAGTAGAGCTTTCTGAGCTATCTAAAATATTAGCTTCATCTAAATCTTCTACCTGTATGTTAGACCCAATCCCAACCAAGTTGTTAAAATAGGTATTCCCTTTGATCAGTGGTCCTATTTTAGACATGGTTAATCTATCCTTGGTAAATGGATATGTACCACAGGTTTTTAAAGTAGCTGTTATTAAACCTTTACTTAAGAAACCTTCTCTTGATCAAGATGAGCTAGTAAACTACAGACCTATATCTAATCTTCTTTTCTTATCTAAAATTCTTGAGAAAGTAGTTGCTAATCAACTTTGTGAACATTTACAAAGTAATGACCTTCTTGAGGAGTTTCAGTCAGGCTTCAGAGCTCATCATAGCACTGAAACAGCTCTAGTGAAGGTCACCAATGATATTCTCATGGCCTGAGATAATGGACTTGTGTCTATACTTGTCCTGTTAGATCTCAGTGCTGCATTTGACACAGTTGATCACAATATTCTCCTACAAAGACTTGAGCATACTGTAGGGATTAAGGGGAAAGCATTAGGCTGGTTTAAATCTTATCTGTCGGACAGATTCCAGTTTGTTCATGTTAATAATAAATCTTCTTCAAACTCTAGGGTCACTTGTGGAGTACCACAGGGTTCAGTCCTTGGACCAATTCTCTTTACTATATATATGCTTCCGATTGGCAAAATTATCAGACAGCATGGGATTAATTTCCACTGTTATGCTGATGACACTCAGCTATATTTATCCATAAATCCTGATGAATCCAATCAATTACTTCGACTGCAGTCATGTCTTGATGACATCAAAAGCTGGATGACTTTTAATCTCTGACAAAACATAAATTCTAATCTTTGGACCAGAGTCCTCAAAAAATAAACTTCTTAATCAATCAATCTGGATGGCATTAACTTGGCCTCTGGTAATAAAGTAAAAAATCTTGGTGTTATTTTCGACCAAGACATGTCGTTTAAATCCCATATTAAACAGGTTTCCAGAGTTTCCTTTTTTCACCTCAGGAATATCGCCAAAATTAGAAACATTCTGTCCAGGGGTGATGCTGAAAAACTAGTCCATGCATTTGTTACTTCAAGGCTGGACTACTGTAATTCTTTACTATCAGGAAGTCCACAAAATGCAGTTCAAAGTCTTCAGCTGATCCAAAATGCTGCAGCAAGAGTTCTGATGAAAATCAAGAGGGATCATATTTCTCCAATTTTAGCTTCCCTTCATTGGCTTCCTGTTAAATCAACAATAGAATTTAAAATTCTTCTTCTAATGTATAAAGCCCTTAATAATCAAGCTCCATCATATATCAGAGCTCGGATTACCCCGTATGTTCCTAACAGAGCACTTCGCTCTCAGACTCCAGGTCTGCTGGTGGTTCCTAGAGTCTCTAAAAGTAGAATGGGAGGCAGATCCTTTAGTTATCAGGCTCCTCTCCTGTGGAACCAACTCCTAGTTTTGGTCCGTGAGGCAGACACCCTGTCTACTTTTAAGACTAATCTTAAAACTTTCATTTTTGACAAAGCTTATAGTTAGAGTGGCTCAATCCAATTGAATTGAATCATTCTACACCTACTCCTCGCTTGTCTGCCTGGTTTGCTCCTTCTGACCGTTTGTTTCCTGCCTTAGTGTTAAGTTTTGTATCTCTGCTGGCTTCTGGATCCACTTGTCTCCCCTCTGCATCTCAGGCTGAGCTTCTTGACTGTGCTGACTCGACCTGCAAGTATTCACCCTGATTCACTGTTATCCTGCTATGGTTCTGGTCCTCAAGTATCCACCCAGTCCTGCTGCTAATCCAGCTGTAACTCTGGCCTTCAAGAACTCACTCTTGCCAAGCTGTGGATTCTCTGTCGTGCTGAAGGGCCTGCAGCTGAGCTCTGGTTAGCTCTCTGCCGAGCTGAACTCTTTCATGGACTATTACTCCGCTCTGTACCTACCAGTCAGCTCCTGCATCCTTCATCTCCGCCTGGTTACAAACTCTGGTTCTTCATGTCATCATCATTCACTGCTTTCAATAAACTCTCTTAAAACCAGCTCTGTGTGTGCGTGCTGTGTCCGGGTTCATCCAAAGACAAATCCTGACAGAGAGGACATAAATGACGTGACTCATGTGTGACCAACTACATGAACTTCTATGTGGAAAGCATCATCCCTACCGGAACAGTGAGATGCTTCCCTAACAACAAACCCTACATCACCAGTGACCTGAAGGAGCTGTTGAACAGGAAAAAAAGAGCCTTTAGGGAGCGAGACAGAGAGTTATTGAGGAGTAAACAGAAGCAGCTCAAAGTCAAGATCAGAGACAGCAAGGAGGTGTATAGAAAGAAGCTGGAGAGTAAGCTGCAGAGGAACAATATCAGAGATGTGAAGAAGATCACAGGCTTTAAGCAAAAGCAGGATTGTATAGATGGAAATCTAGACAGAGCCAATGAGCTGAACACATTCTTCACCAGGTTAAGTTCAGGAACAAGCTCACCATCCTCCTCTCCTGCCCCCAGCCAAACAGACATCCCACCCTCCTCCTCTGACCCACAGATTTCCTGTCGAACCTCAGATGTTTTATCCTCTACCTCAGTCATGCACTTTTCTGCTTTCACTATTTTGTTTTCAACCAAATCAGGAGGTGCTGCTGCTCCCTCCCCCTCCAACTTTTCTGTTTCTAGAAGTCAGGTGAAGAGGCAGCTGGAGGGACTGAACTGGAAAGAAGGCTGCAGGTCTAGATGGTGTCAGCGCCAGAGTCCTTTAGGTCCGTGCAGAGCAGCTCCGTGGGATTCTGCAGCATCTCTTCAATCTAAGCTTGACCCAAGAGAAAGTTCCAGTGTTGTGGAAGACAGTCTGTGTGGTTCTGGTAACAAATAAAACTCAACCATCAGTTATCAATGATGACTACAGACCTGTTGCCCTGACATCCCAAATCATGAAGATCCTGGAGAGACGCCTGTTGGCCCATCTATGTATGCAAACCAGCACATATGGGGGAGTGGTGGCCTAGTGGTGAGAGCAGTGCGCTTGCGCTCTGAGAAGGTTGCAAGCACCCGGGTCAATCCCCACAGCCTGCATTCAGGGTCCCCGAGCAAGACCCTTAAACCCCAATTGCTCCCCAGGAGCCGCATAGTGGCAACCCACTGTTCCCCAAGGGGATGGGTTAAGATGCAGAAGTGAATTTCTCCATTGTGAGATCAATAAAGTTTAATTATTATTATTATTATTATCATATCAGGACCCCCTGCAGTTTGCTTATCGCAGTGGAGTTGGAGCTGAAGACGCCATCAAACACCTGCTTCAACAAGCCCACTGTTATCTGGACAAAGCAGACAGCACAGTGAGGATCATGTTCTTTCATTTCTCCACTGCATTTAACACAATTCAGCCTGACCTCTCTGTCAGAAACTTCAAAAGACTTACATGGAGGCCTCAACAATCGCCTGGATCAGAGACTACCTGACAAACAGACCACAGTTTGTGAGACTGAAGGACTGTGTGTCTAACCAGGTGGTCAGCAACACAGAAGCACCACAGGGGACTGTACTCTCAGTGTTCCTTTTCACTCTGTACACTTCAGACTTCCAGCACAAGTCTGACTCCTGTCATCTACAGAAATACTCAGATGACTCTGCAGTTGTCGGGTGTATCAGAGATGGACAAGAAGCTGAGTACATAGAGCTGGTGGACCGCTCATAAGCAGATGGCTGAAGGTGGTATGGAGTTTGAAGTGGTTGAGTGAGTTGATGGCGTTGCGGCTGAGTGTATGAAGTGTGTGGAGGTTGTTGTGGTTGGTATGTGGTTGGATGTTGTAGTGAGTAAAGAGGTTGATTAGTGCGTGACATGATGTATTGCTGAATTCCTGCCATAGCCTCAAGAGTATTTGCATGGTGCTAAGCTGCCTCTTTCGCCCTTTCAAAACATTGGATGGCAAGACTAAGAACCTAGCTGATTGTGTTCAGGACAGCATTATCCTGCCTCGCCTGCTCCCTAAGTAAACTCTGAAGAGATGATCTTCAACGTCTCGGGTTCCTCCTCTCAGTGTCCTCTTCCTCGTTTGGAGGATCAATGGTTTCAGCCTGTGTGTTTGGCTCATCATCAATGGAAGCTGAAGTAAATTGAAAAGGAGAAAAGGAAACATATACTGGTTAAAACTTGACCAAAAAAGCTATGCACACCATGTTACAAATAGAATCTACATGCACTGCAGTGAGTTAAAAGCATACAACATAGTACACACCTGCACATCATAAAAGCACATCTTAATGGAAGTAACCTACACGTAAATATATAACATACTTAAAGCTAAAACACTGCGACACAAACAAAATTATGAAAAACTACATTATAGATGATAAAAAAGAATTTACTCACATGCTGAATCCTTGGACGTATCGATAGTATCAGGGATATCTTCTGTATCATCATCAGCCTCACATAATGTATATCATAAGTAATATTAACTGCTTACAGTAATTTCCCTCTGGGATTATTAAATTTCTTTATTGTTTACTTTTTGTTTTGTTGTTGTTTTTTGAAACAAAAGAAATACTCTAATCAAAACATTTTATTGTTCTATCCCCTTTATACCCTAAACTGGATCACCCAAACTGTTTGAGCTGCCAGAATTGACTGAGACTCCAGGAAAGGTGTTCAAATGTTTTCCAAAACTTTAGTCTGATTTAGTCTTGTTTTGTAGCTGATGTTGTTCTTAGGCTTTCATATTTTTATTTTTTTCAATGTGCAAAAAAGCCACACCTTAGTGTGGTAAAGACTTTCAAAATACAGACAAAAGGATTGGAGCGAGTGTCAGGCGTCAACATTGACCAAGCCTACAGGAGCATGTTTCGTCGTGACGTCATCCTCAGACGAACATGAGCAGAGTCTTCATAAGGCTTTTCAGGACCGAGCTGCAGTCAGAGGGTCCAGGGACATGAGCTCATCGACAGTCGCAGCACACAGAGATCGCTGAGGTGGTGAGTAAAATTTAACACCACCATTAATACCTTCCTGGAAACCACAGTTACTCAAATTAGTTTTAGATGTTATGATTCTCTGGCAACTGGTTGTCTCCACTACTTGCAAAGTACACTCATTCTGTGTGATAGCTTACCAATAAGAAAATCTTCTTAATCACACACAGACACACGAGCACATACAGTATATCACATAATCAGTCACCCTAGAGAAAATCACTATTTAATCAAGTAAATGTTTCTGTAATAGTATTTTCCTTTATCTTCTGTACTTACATTACGTTTGTTTTCTCTTTACTTCTCTTTAGGTCTAAAGGTACAGCCGACATGTGGATTAACTCCACATCCCCCTCCACTGATGACCTGGTCTATTACTGCTCCAAATCAAAACCCAGATTGTTCATTTTAGTCGCCCTGGCATCAGTGAAATTAACCCTCCTTCTCCCCCTCTGCACCTTCATCCTCTACCTGGGTCACCAACGGTGGCAGCAGCAGCGCTCCTCGCTGGCGGTGAGCCACTCTGACCTCTTCACCTACCACCTGGCTCTAATTGAGCTGTTTTGGGTTCCTGGGGTAATTTGTTACTTTTGTGGAACATGCCTAGAAAGCAAAGTTTTATTAATTTTAGGACTCTATAACGTTTTTTTCACTTCCTACGGAGAGATTTGTTTCCATCTTCTTACCTGTGTGGAGCGGTACCTGGCTGTTGTTCACCCCGTCACCTACCTGGGTTTACGAAGCACCCGTGGAGTCAGGTTCAGAAACATTGCCATCGGGACTGTTTGGATGCTGTGCTTTGGACTATCAGGTTTAAATGAAGATATAACAGGCAAACGAGTTATAATGGGAATGTTTAGTCTATTGGTTGTCTGCATTCTCGTTGTAACTTTCTGCAGCATCTCTGTGCTCTGTGTTCTGAATCGCCCAGGGCCAGGGGGTACTGGTAGTGAAAAGAAGCAGATTAACCAATCAAAGATTAGGGCTTTCCACACAATCACAGCCATATCATGCGTACTCTGGGTGTGGTTTGGTGCAAAATTTGTGTCATATTTTTTAAGTATGTCATCTCTGCTCAGTGAAAATGTGGACTGTGTGTTGAATGCAAGTGCAGCCTGGTTCAATTTGCCCAGCAGTTTAGTCTTACCTCTCTTATATCTACACAGAGAAGGAAAACTATTTTGCATTCAGAAAAGGTGTTCTGGTTGAGACAAACCCTGACATGTTCCACTTTGATACATCGTGCTCACATAAAATGACTCACTTTTATAAAGTAAATTCTCCCGCCTTCAACCAGACCTTAGAAAACAAAGACTTTGATCTCAATGTCTAAGATAAAATCCAGATCCTTTTTTTGTTTAGGTAGACAAAAGAAAAACAAACAAAAAACACTGCTAGCAGTAACAAGATCAACTGAATAAAGTACGGCACCTCAACATGGGTGTTTTGTACTGTAGATTTTAACTAAGCCTCGTGTATCGGCTGAATTTTACAGCACCAAAGACATACTTAAAGAATTGCTGCAAGATTAACGCAAACTGTCGCCACATGTTTGCTCAGAACAAGGGATTCCTTGCAAAGTCTACATCCTCATGCATTTGTCTGGGCTTTAATTGATAGGAAACCCTTTCAATTAGCCACTGACATAATAAATTATGTTTTTTTATTGCAACTGTGGGCTTGAAATGTGAGTGAATAAATCTGTGGTTATGTTTTTCCATAATAATTTGATTTCTTTGTTATTCCAAGCACTTTGATATGAAATTCCCTGAGAATTTATGCTAAATAAATACAAAGATTGTATTTGTTGTCATTCTGAATCTATATTATGTTGTAACTACTTTTCAAATACACTTCATTTTATTTTGAACATTTTTGGGTTGTAAAGGAAGGGTTTGTGAATGCTTGCAATGAGATGAATGCTGGTTCATGATATCAGCAGAGCACTCCTGGTGGTTCTGATCCATGGACTCCACCCCCCAACACTCTGACAACAACTCAGCCTGCTGTAGTTTCCATCTCATTGTGATCTTGTCACACCTTGTCTGTTGTATAAAATGTATGTACTGCATGCTTTCCACCTTCTCTTTAGAATGTTGAGTACAATTTAGGATGTGTATTCGTCCTTGTGCAACCAAACCCTGAATCTTAATTGAATTTGCAACAAAAACAAAAAGCAGTCCAGTGGTCTGTCTCAAATCATCAAACTTTTTTAATAAAACAGTACATATTGTTTGAACCAGTACTATAGTTGGGTCTCTTTTTCCCATCAGAACTGTTTAAACTATTTTGGGTGAATATGTATCAAGGTGTGAATAACATTTGTCTGATATTTTGGTCTGTATTAAAGGCATACTATGCAACATTTTTCAGTCAATTAATGTGTTCCATACCGTTTTGGATGATTAAATGAGTCATTTCAGGTTGAACAAAGGTTTTCTTGGCCGCCCTGGTGGTCTGTGGGGGAAATACCGCACTTGCAATAGCGTACCGCGCACGTGACGTCACCATCTCAAGAGCAACGCCCCTTTTGCCGCTTAGGTAGGACAAACCGATAGAGAACGCACGTAGCAACCAGCAACAGAACCAGCGATATGACCGACTTTGCAGCCATTAAACTTTCCCAAGACGATGTCCCAGGCGCACGGTTTACTGGTCGCACAGTCGAAGAGTGTCGAGGGCTTAAAAAGACCGGAAAACGGGCCGAGTTGATCGAACGGTAAGCTTTGTTTTTTTTTTCCTGCGCGGCGTTCATGGCGTCATCGGCCGTTTTTTTGTTTGTAATCACAGTCCAGGAATCGGTATATGTTGCCAATTGGTAGCTACAAAACAACTGTTTACATCTCAGAATCTTTCCCTTAAGAGATTCATGGCGAATTGTTTGTTTAATGTTTGTTTTATTTGAAATGTTTTTGAGTAGGCTATCCTGGTAGCAGGGTATCATGTTAGCGCCTGCTACCATGATAGCCTATATGCTATCATGGTAGCAGGCGCTTCATTATTAACATGTTGGCCTCCTATCGTGCCTATCCGTGGCTAAAATATATGCTAGGCCTATTTTAGGCCTTTTATAGAGAGAACATGTAGAGGCACGCACATCTCTTTTACAGCGAAACAGCGGCGGACTACGCAAGTTTGTCCTATCGCGTACCACGTGATGTGACGTCATCGTGACGTTACGTTTCTAAAAATAGCTCGCTCGCGGTACGCTATTGCAGGAGCCCTCGGCCCGCGCCCACAGGCTCAGAATCTCGTGCAAGATCGCGAGAGTCGGTCTTGCTTTACGGCAAGAACTGCTACACGCCCCCAGTGAAAGGCATGTTTGTTGCTAGCGCAGTGGCGATATCTGTGCAGTTATCATGGCGGAACCAGCGACAAAACAGCGAAAGCCCATGTCGGAGCAGGCAAGAAAGAGGAAAAGGGCTCTGGACAGAAAGAGGAGTCGTACACGGGTGAACATCGGGCAAGCTTTTTTCGAATGGCGAGAGCTAAAGGAAAAAGAAAGCTGCAAGGCTGACACGTACCTCGCGTTTCTGCTGATGCGATTGTAAGTAACATTGTAGGGTTTCCCTCACGTTACCGCCTCCCAACATTCCAAAAAAAAAAAAAAAAACTAACTCCATATGCGCGCAAAGCATGTCTCCCCCGCTCCGTCGCGCAAAGCTTGTCTCCCCTCCGCTCCGCCGGACATCGGCGTAAAGCTTGTCTCTCTCTCCCCCCCCCCCCCCCCCCCTGCTCCGCCGGTCATCCGGTAAGCAAATCCCTAGGGGAAACACTGCATTGGAATGGTTTCTCTCTCTCTCTGTGCATGTTCATACTTTCACTGTGTTAGTCATTGTTTGTACTGCTGTTTTTTCGACTTTTGTATTCGTTGCGTTCGCCTGTCTGCTAAGCTCAAAACAACCGTGCCTGGCTTGACGGAGAAACCAGGAGAACAGCTGAGCATATTTACGACAATGCACTTTTACTTTCGCCCTCTGGGGGGGAGCCTCGCTGGAAAATCAACCCCGGTTGCATAGTATACCTTTAACACTGATGTCAAGTTCAACCAGTTTGACAATATTTCATTTTTATTGACCCATTGCAGTGAGTTTTCTCCTATAGGACAGCTGTGCTTTACACTCACCAGTCACTTCTTTAGGTACACCTTGCTAGTGCCGAGTTGGACCCCCCTTTGCTTCAGAACTGCCTTAATCCTTTGTGGTATAAATTTACCAAGGTACTGGAAACATTCCTCAGTGAGTTTGGCCCCTATTGACATGATAGTATCACACAGATGCTGCAGATCTGTCAGCTGCACATCCATGATGTGAGTCTCCCATTCCACCACATCCCAAAGGTGCGCTATAGGACTGAGATATGTTGATTGTGGTGGCCATTTGAGTACAGTGAACTCATTGTGATGTTCAAGAAACCAGCTTTCATTTGTTAGTGCTGAGCGTCCGCTAGCCAACATGCTATTAGCCTTGCTAACATCCGGTCCCGGATTTTTCAAAAGGAGTTCGTTTTAAAGCATAAAGCGTAACTGTTCTGCTCCGCCATCCTCTGATGGTGCTATGAGCCTTATCCCCGCATCAATATGGTATATTAATGCTGGTTTTAAAGGCAATTTTGATAACTTTATGTTGTAACCTCTTAGCCACCGACTTGCTACAGTGACCCCTAGCTTCCGGAGGTAGAATCGCATAAACAAAGGCAAGCGATTCTGAATTAAATGATTTTACAGGACAAACCGGTCCTCAGAATATTATTTCAACAAATAATGTTTTGTTTAACGAATGGGTTGAAACACACGGCAAATGTTTGAACTCCATTCCATGTTTTAATCAGATCTTCAGTGAACAAGGATTCACTGAATTAATCTGATTATGATCAACCACTTTTGTTTTGTCTTTTTTGTTTTTGCATGTAAATAGTTCCTTAGCTTAGCTTCCATTTTTTATCTTAATTTTGCTTAGTAGTTTAAGTTAAGTTTCACTAGCCTAGTAGAGAGGATTTATTAATCGAACTATTGTGTTAATTCAGATAAACAGCATTACATAGTGATATTCTCTGGAGGTTCATATTATTTATTTTAATTATTAAATTCTTGGACTTGAAAAGAAGTTGTCACTCTTTATTCTATGTGTGTGCAGGTTTTGCTGTTAAAAGATCGCTAGTGCTCGAATTCATCCCTTTCAACCATTGTCTTGATATCAGCTTAAGAGCTGATCATCACCAGACAATACTTAACAGACAGAGGGTTATTTAATAAACATTAAATAACATTAAACAGTGTATAATTGCACACCAACATGATGCTCAGTTGGTACTAAGGGGCCCAGAGTGTGCCAAGAAAATATCCCCCACACCCTTACACCACCACCACCATCTGTTTATTTTGTGATTAAAAATAAACAGACATTTCCCTCTTGACAGTTGAGTTTATGAATGATACGATTTGCAAAATTGACAAGTACTTTTGTATGTGAGTAAGCAATTACAGGTCATTTGAATCCTGTCAAATATAATGGACTCTAACATTGACTCATTGCTGCTATCATGGTGATATGGAAATCATACTGGCTGAAAAAGGCTTTGTTTTGTTTTGTTTAGTTTTTGAAGTGATATGTCTGAATCATACAAGGTGGAACAGTCCTAATAAGCAAATAAAAAGGCTGTAGTCTATGCTGATTTTACAGAAGACACTGTCTCTGGCTATCACCGCAAGACCTCCTCTGCAACAAGAGTGGCAGGATATCTCCAAGACATAGTTCATTTGGATGAAATATCTCCACTTCTCTCTTCCATGTCTCTGTAAAGAATAGGAAATCAAGGTTTTTGCATGGTAAAAAGATCATTTGGGGAGAAAGATTAATTTGCTATTGAACAGGCATTCAATAGACCAAGATAAGAGTGGCATCACAATATTCACATCAGCTGGACACAGCAGGATTGGTCAAAGGCACACAATGCTGTTACATGGTCTCCAGCTAAGTCCAGAAGTCACATTTACCCTTGTATTTACAGGAAAGCACGATGGCAAACAATCACCCAACCACTGGCCCTTCTCTGAGATCGTGCAGCATAAATCGTGTCCAGATCTTGTTGACGGCATCCCATAATTCCCTATGCTGTCCTCACCACCCGTGCCAAGTCCTTTCTCTCCTAGACTGTGAAGCTCCCATACCTCACTGTTATGCTGAGACATAAAATGCTTTCAGTGGTAGATCTGTAAATGTTTTTTAACAGCTTGGTACAAAGTACGGTCCATTTCAGTTTGAGGAAGCAGAGCTGTTGTTGCTCTTCCAAGTAGGAGTTGTTTACAGTCCACGAGAGGTCTGAGGGGCTGTGAATGCCCAGGAACTGTCCACTTGCTCCACCACGTCCCCCTGTATGCAGAGAAGAGTGTGTTCCATCTTCCTTGACAGGTTTGTGAACTATATTTACTGTATTATGTAATAACCATAGCCATGACAAACTTTGTCTTGAGGATGAGAAAAGTAGATCCATGTAAGGTTAGCTCTCATGTTTAAGGGGAAATCAGGCTGTCAAAAAGTGGCGCTCTAAGTTACATGACCCAATCCGAGCCAGAACCACACCTCCCAAGTTATATAGGTGCGTTTTTGAGAAGGGCTGTCTGCACTGAGCATCCATATGCACCAAGTACTATATATTAACCTTATAAATCACTTTCTCAAATTAAGCTAATACTTGGGTCAGAACTTACACAGTGCTTCTTTAAAGTCAGACAGAAGTATACAACAATTTTCATGTAAACAGTGCCATATTCTTAGTATAACACATTGGTGAAATCATAATTGACACATGCTACATAAGAACCTCTAGCAAAACATTTCCAAAACCAGATTATAAGAAATCCGCGGGCATGGCCATTACTAACTGAACCAGAAACTGCATACGAAGTGTGTAAACACTCATTCCCATCGTACCGCAAGCTGTCAATCTCCATTTTTCACAAGCGTTAATTTGACACAGTCAGTAAATTCTGTGTACAAAATGATAGAAATGTCTTCAAATGATATCTGGTCTCATATTTTTGAGCCCAAATTTGAATCTGGGGAGTCAGAGTTCAAAAACAAGGATTTTTTTCCTTGGATCTATGTGACATTTTGCAAGAAAGAAACCCGCTGGATTTGCATAGAAATACAGCTAATACAAAGATGCCCCTTACCTCGATTTCACCAACAACATGAAACAATCATACTTAAAAGCCATAAATTGTCAGATGCAACCTGCCACAGAGACAATATGAACCACTAAGTCATATAAATTGGCATTAGAACTGTCAGGATAATCAGTTAGTAAATTACTACATTACTGACCACAATCTTGATGTCATGTTGTTAAAAATAAAATGGTTACATTAATTTAATAAGACATCTATTCTGATAGAGTCGACGCCTCCAAGGTACAATTTTCTTTGTGAGAGCAGACAGCAAAGCAAAGGTGGAAGAGTGGCCGCTTTGATACACTAAAATGTTCAAGTGCTAGTCATATAATTAAAACATCATGAAAAGGTTGATGTTCTTCTGTAATTCCATTCAAAAAGTGAAACTTGTACATTATATTCATTCATTAAACACAGACTGATATAGTTCAACAGTTTAATTCTTTTAACTTTGATGATTATGACTGACAACTAATGAAAACCCCAAATTTGTATCTCAAAAATTTAGATTACTTAAGACCAAAACAAAAAAAGGATTTCCAGAAATGTTGGTCAACTGAAAAAGCAGTGTTGTATAGTAACGAAGTAAATATACTTCACCACTGTACTTAAGTATATTTTGGAGTACTTTATACTTTTCTCAAGTATAATTTTTTTTATTACTTTTACTTCACTATATTTCCGAACTTAATTGCATACTTTTACTCCAATACAGTTTCAATGTTTGGTTTAGTTACTTGTTACAAAAAAAGTGTCGGTTCGGCTCTGCCAGACGTGCGTACAGCACAGGTTCGCTCCGTTTGAAGCGCTCAGCGTGTCATTTCAAAGCTGCTGTGCGCCAGCGGGGGCGGGGACTGGCGCTCCACGCAGCCAATCACTAACGCGCCTGGCCTTTGATTGACAGGGTAGAGACCCCCCCCCCCCCTTAACTCCGCTCCCATTGGTTGTGCTGTCTTAAATCCCGCCTTCCCTCTTCCTGATTGGCTGTTTTCTATTACGTGTGTGCGTGCATGTGCGCAAAGCTGCTGAGTGCAGTTCTGATCAGAAGCAGCAGAGAGAGTTTTGAATTGTTGAACTTGAGAAATGTAAGTAAACAACGTTAATATCTCAAAATAGCATTTAATTCTAAAGTATAACACATTTTATCAACAAAAACCTAATCTCCTCTATAAAACTAAATATTCTGTGCCAGGCAGGAGTTCTGAAGACTGCTGGATAGTTGGAAAAGCAAAGACTGTAGGTCATAAAAATTCAGATTCTTAGCCACAGCCGTCTGAAAAAGGTGAGTGTCACTTTTACCATTATTTCGTTGTTATTGTTGCTTGTATTTATTTTCGACAATTTGAGGCAGTTCAGGCATAAAGAGCAGGTGTAATTTCTTTTGCATAAGAACACTAAATGCCATCTAAACATCTGCTACTCTTGTTTAGACCTTTGCGTAGTTATAATAGTATAATTAGGCTTCCACAAAATAATATTGTTATTCATTTGACTATTTCTACTTCTAGAATTAGGATAAACAAAGACAAATAAAACAGAGGAACACAATTTACATTGGTTTTATTGTACATAGATTTCCACATTAGTATAAACCAGGGCCGGAGCTAGCAGATTCAGAGGGCAGACAATTCCCAAAGTATCTAACATATTCTACCTCCTACAATGGAAGGGAAAAATTGTTATGGGCTGGCTAATATACAGCAGGTCAAAAAAGGCCATATTTTGGCTGCAGTGCTTGCTGTTCTCTTATGAAGAAAAGATCATCCAGTGCACTAAATTCAATAGCTGGGATGAAAATATCCAGTATAAAATACAGAGATTTGTGTGTGTGGTGTGTTGGCGGCAGGTGTAGAGGGGGGACCAAAAAGACTGTGTTGTCCCGGGCCCTAGCAAAGCTGTCAGCTGGCCGGCCTGCAGGTGTATCTATTAGCAGGTTTACCACTTCCTGTAGGTTAACTAAGCCTGGTTTATCACTTCACCATGTTCTTAGTATACACCCCCTTTGCCTGCACTTGGTTGTGTGTTGGTTGCTTAGCACTGACCTTACTTGAAGAAGGAAAACTGAAAGCTTACAAAAGGGTTGTATTTTCTGTCTAAACTTGGTCTAAATTTCTCCTGCACTTGGTTGTTTATATTATTTTAAGTGAATTTGACTTTCAAAGTTTACCAAAATCTAAAAAATTTCTTTCAAAGTGCATGTGCTTTGTTTTACTTTTTACTTATACTTTTCATTACATTACTTGAGTACATCTATTTTTACAGTAATTTTCATACACTAAGTACAAGACATTTCAGATACTTTAAGACTTTTACTCAAGTAACATTTCAGTCAGTGACTTGGACTTTTACCAAAGTCATATTTTGGAGAGGTACTTATACTTTTACTTGACTCCGAGATTTCAGTACTTTATACAACACTGTGAAAAAGTATGAACATGGAAAGTATGAGCATGAACAGCATGCAGTACATAGTTGGGGCTCTTTTTCCTTGGATTACTGCAGCAATGTGGCGAGGCATGGAGTCGATCAGTCTGTGGCTCTGCTCAGGTGTTATGAGAGCCCAGGTTGCTCTGATAGTGGCCTTCAGCTCTTCTGCATTGTTGGTTTTCTGCTGTATCGCATCTTCCTCTTTTCAATACCTCACAGATTTTCTATGGGGTTAAGGTCAGGTGAATTTGCTGGTCAATTAACAACAGGGATACCATGGTCCTTAAACCAGATATTGGTAGCTATAGCTGTGTGCAGGTGCCAAGTCCAGTTGGAAAATGAAATCTGCATTACCATAAAGTTGGTCAGCAGTAGTGAGCATGAAGGGCTCTAAAACTTCCTGGTAGACGGCTGTGTTGACCTTGGACCTTAGAAAACACAGAAGACCAACACAAGCAGATGGCATGGTACCCCAAACCATCACTGACTGTGGAAGCTTCACACTGAACCCTTTTTTTTTTTACCTCGGAGTGGCCATCGTCCTTTTAGTACTATCTTTGATGTGTCAATCATACAATTTAACCAATCAAATCAACGACTGACGGCAGCATGCTAGCCAATCACAGCTGGAGTGGGGCGGGACACCGAGTCGCCTTCAGTCGCCGCCGGCCGCCGCCGCCGCAGTTCGGTTGTGGTCACCGTTGGTGTCGGTAGAGCGGGATGAAAATTTGGTCTGATTACCAAACAATTACAAGAAGTGACAACGAAGCAGAGAGCGAGCTGGAAGGAGCGTTATTAATTTATGTTTGAAATGCCAGCACTGAAGTCTAAACTGGAGTAAACATTAACGCTAGGAGGGTTAGCTAGACAGCTAGCAGGGTTAGCTAGGACAGCTAGCAGGGTTAGCTAGGACAGCTAGCAGGGTTAGCTAGACAGCTAGCAGGGTTAGCTAGACAGCTACGAGCACAAGCTGTTCAGCTCCTTGTTCTCATAGCTGCTGTAATTACAGAACCTGTTCTAGTCAGAATTGTTACTTCAGTCAGTGTTCAGCCTGACACCAGCGCTCATGTTTATTAGCGTGTAGCTTATGCTGGACTTTTAAGTTAAGACACAGCGCTACAGGTTACCCTATGTCACTGTTAGTTTCCAGTAACCCAAACCAGCATAAAACCTGCCCAACTTTAAATAAAAAAACAAGTCCAAATCTCAAACTCTCTCATGTTAAAAGCACAGAACTATTAAACACATAAGAACATGCCATTAGCACACAACTGCGCCGAAGCAAAGAAAAAAACTGAGCATATGGGCTCCAAACAAAATGTACAATCAGACAACCAAATAACACACAAGATCTCTTTAACAATCAGGATATATCAACCGGAAAAAAATAAATTATAAATAGCTTCCCAACATGAGTTGTAAATCTACCTTAATATAAACGTAATTTCTCTCAGTATAGCTCAATTAAACATTTCTCTTACACGCAGTCATGAAATATTTTTAAGTTGATAAGTAGAACTCAACCCCTCTTGGGCGTTTACACTGACCAAACACTTGATTATCCATTATTCTTTTCTTGTTTTATTATAACAATATTATTCATTATAACTATTATTCATTGATTATGTCAGATCGAACGATTCAACTTATTTAAAAAATAGATAATGACTATTTTGATATTTTGTTAGTAATTCTTTGTAAAAGCCCAACAAATGTTATGGAAAGCTTCCGAAATTTTTTATCTGCCCATAAGCTGTTTTTTTTAAGCTCAATGTGTTCAAAAGCCTAATTGGTTGGAAACCTGCCTCATTTGGCAACACTGACACTATTGCTATTTGTTTGTTCGTTACAGTAGTCACAGAGCCACTGTTCAGCCTGAAGTGTATATATATATATATATATATATATATATATATATATATATATATATATATATATATATATAAATGTATATATATTTTTTTTAAAGTGTGCCCCCCTAAAAAAATGGAATGCCCCCCCTGTAATTTGTTTCTGCAGCCGGGTCTGGTTGCTATGCTGATTCAATTCAATCTAATATTACAATTGTGGTGCGTGGGTTAATTACTGGAGTTTGACCAGCAATGGATCAGGCTTTACTCTTGTGAGGCAAGTTGTCGGTAGTCCAGCTAACACAGTTAACATTGTTCAATGCAGCTCAGCTGGCTTGTGATCGGCCCACCGTGATCCTCATGTACGTTCAGGGCATTTTCTTTTTGATAGAAAAATGTAAATTTGAAGTGGATAACTGGTCTGTTACTTAAATTTTGAAGGTAGAGAGAGGTGTGGCTTGCCTCACATCTTGATTTGGTCTACAGACAGTGCTTAACAGCCACTTGGTGGTGAAATATTGCTTATTGCTCCTTTAAGCATTCATAAATACTCTGAACAAACCAAAACTACCACATCTTTGGAATAAAATTATTGCTTTGCTGTATAAAGTTTCTTAACTGGTTCCTCAGGCTTATTTGTGTCCATTGTCATTTGCAAAAGAAATGACACTCATGGATGTAACTTTTCATTTAATTTGCATTTTCAGGAAGGTTGACATAAATGATCCGGGCTGAGCCAGGAGCAGTTGGTCACATAGTTCAGGGAACCAATATCAAGGAGGAAAAGCCAAATATATGATAAGGCAGGTGATGATTTTGGATAATTTCCAATTACTGTGTTTCTCTTGTCACTGCTTGTTTCTGGTATTATTTTATTAAATTAAAAACGTTTATTAATGCATATATATATATATATATATGTCATAAACTGTCATGTTTCTGTAATGCATGAACTGAAATGCAGAATCTAAATAAAATGGGTAGGATATTGTAATGGATAAATATTATAACTTGCATGCAGGAGACCAGCACAAGGAGCAGACTGAGCGTCGCAAACAAGAGGATAAAACATAATACTGCTTAAGTAATACGAGGAGAGGGCAAGAGAAAGCAAGACAAGGTAAGGAAAGGCAAGTTTACTTGCATAGTAACAAGACAATTTAAAGTGCTGTACGTGAAGAGAAAAACGTTACAGAGTGAGATATTACATGGGAAAAGCATGAGAACCAGGGGAAAGAGATCAGATGATTAGTGGACAAAGGTGAGAGCAATGAAGGAAAAGCTGAGGGAAAGGGAGAGTAAAGAAATGGCAGAAGTAAGGAAAACAGAACCTAAGAAGAACACAAAAGCACAACTTTATGACAAATATCATTCATTGAGGCTATTAGTTATTAATACCATTACCATTGTATATTAATACATTACATAATTATGAGTGGAATTACTGATGCTTATACTGATATGCAGTCTGTTAAACCAATGATCAATAAGGAAATCTGAGGAATCTAACGCTAGCCAATAATCAGTAATCAACGGCTGTCACTCAATCTGTGTCACACGTTTTCAACCAAGATGCTGCATGCACACAAAGCGCATGATGAACATGTGTAGTGCTGCAAGCTTGAGAGGACAGCTGTTTTAGTTCACGATTAATGACTTTTAAACGTTAACTTTTACTTGGTAGTGGAAGCTTATGAGAAGAATATTCAGAATCAGAATCAGACATACTTTAATAATCCCAGAGGGAAATTGCTGTTTCAGTGCCATCACCATAACATAACATCACAAACATTTCAGGGGGGAGACGGTTCACTGAGGCCGTGCAGCCAAGGACAAAAACTGTCCACAAGGCGCTGCCCTTATCTGTTGAAGGAAGATAACAACAACATTGGGGAAAGGGAGGGAGAAAAAAAAGACAGATGTTTGACAATTTACGCTTTCACAAATAGAGTCAATAGAACCAAGTGGGTACAACCCTACAGGGAAGGAACACTCACTGTTCCTTCCCTGACATTGGTGGAGAATATCATACTATATTATGCAAGTGACTAGGCTGACATCTTCTCCATAATCAGTCTAAGATGGCCAATCTAAGTATGTCAGCTGACTCCTTAGTGTCTGTGAGTTATCAGTTGTCTCCCTGTTAACTGGTTTCTGCAGCTATAATCTCATAATCTTTAACAGCGCCCCGTTGATCTGCCCAAAAGGCACATCATAACATCACAGTTCAAATGTCCGTTAGCCCCCCGATGTTGGTGTGCCCAAATTGTACAAAATGGGCTGAACAAAATCAATGGAAACATTTATCAATAATCAGTATGAACAATTCACAATTCAGCATTTGTCACTCAAGAACACAGTTTTAGAATTTATCTACAATTTTGGGTTCAACTAATTAAGTAAAGTGTCTTTTAAGTCCAAATGCACACATCATTTTAGTTTTACATTAGACTAGGTAAGCCAAGCCTGTTTACTAATCGAGGTTGAATCCATCTACTCATCCCCTCTCCGAAAAGCCTCCTACTTGGTCCTCCACTCACCACTTCCATAGATAAAAATCCATCATTCCCATACTCACAAATTCAAGAGTACCAGTAGGGGGCGTTGCAGGGTTAGCTTGGCCTTTCACCACCAGAAGACTAAAAACTAACTGTTTATTTACTCCATCCAATGGATGGAGTAAATAAACAGTTAGTTTTTGGATTTATTCTATATTTATTCATCACTAATCATTAATTGGCAGGTGTTTTATGCAGTTTATGGTGAGCACTATGATTAACCGCTATTGTTGACATGCACTACTTGGCAGTCCTTAATCGCATTCTTAAATGTAAACTGTTTTAAGACTTTTAAAGTAGAGCTCCATGTGAACCTAATGGAAACTTAACTTTTAAATGTGTCACTCCGTTTTGAACCATACTTTTCCTGATCTATTGGTGCCTGTTTTTTCATTTAGGCCAAACTATATAAAAGGAGCTATGTCGGACAACTCCAGCTTTCCACAGTTGAACGAATGTATCAACATGTATATTTCAACGTATTCAATCAGGGCCATACTCCTTCTTCCTGTCTCCATATCTGTCCTTGTCCACGGTCTCCAAAAATGGCGTAAGCATCGTTTCGTCAAAACAGAGAGCCACTTTGCCGTCTTCACCTGCCACCTGGCTGCCATGGAGTTTATCTGGGTCATCGGGTTCCCCTTTAACATTATTAGTAAATTATATAATCACTTTGTGATGATTTCTGTAACACAGTTTCTCATTTCTATCGCTTTCTATGGAGAGATCATTTTTCACACCTTGACCTGTGCAGGGCATTACATTGCTGTTGTGTATCCCATCACCTACATGAAGATGAAAACCACCCAATGGACAAGGATCAGGGATGTCAGCATTGGGTGTGTATGGTTGCTGTGTTTGTTTTTGGTCAGCTTGACTTTTGTCAACTCACTTGACATCCCATTGTTCTGCCTTTTGGCTTTCTCATTAATAGTTACATCCTTTTGTACCATCTCTGTTCTCCATGTTCTAACTTGTCCAGATAATAGGGAAGGGGGTGTACAGAAGAAGAGGGCTGACCATTCAAAGCAGAGAGCTTTTTACACCATTACCACAATATCAAGCATGCAGTGGTTGTGGTTTATTGGGCTCCTGGTTTACAAACTTCTAACTTATTTTAATGTACTAAGTTATATGGATGTCTGTTTGGTGGCACATGGTGTTTTTCTCTTTAATCTGCCCAGCTGCCTGGTGATGCCTTTGCTGTACCTTCACAAAGCAGGAAAACTTCCACATAAATGTTAAGCAGAATTAAAAACAAGGAGCAGTTTTAATCCAACCATTTGTTGAGTTTACAGATCACAAGGTGTTGTTCAATTTAACCTTATTGATTATGAATGTTAATAATTACAATTGGATATTATAATTGATAATACATTATGCTAATCAAAGGAATGCAACAACAAAAATTTCAAATGGTTGTGACTATGGGCTACCAACCTTTAATGACATAACTAGCAATTGGGTTTATTACTTAACAATTATTAAACTTATTTACCATAAAAATGGATGTCTAGTCAGTTGTAAAAGTAGACTTGCCACCAGTAAATGCTAATAACCTTTAAGTTGGAATCATTAATCATTAACCACAAGCAAAGGAAAATAATGTCTCTTTTGTATTCATATTGTTAACCCCAAAAAAGGGAATAATTTGTACTATTAGAGACAATTCGATCACTGATATAAAGACCACAGACGACCACAGTTAACTATTTAAAATGTATCAAACCAATAATTCCCTGTTACAGCAATTATTCTGTTTAATACTAATACCACTTAAACACACTAATACTACTGAATACACACACGTAACATAAGGATGGAAACAAAAGCAATAACAACATAAAAGACAAAAATAAACTACAAAGTAAAACAGCAAAATAATGAAATTGGGATGCAGAAGCCTTTTAGTTATTTTCTAACTTAAATTAAGCTTTGTTTATTTCACCATTGAATAATTACCATTAAAACAGTTGTAGAGGATGTAAACATGGAAATGGATCTGGAGTGATGTGATGGTGCCTCAGAGCAAGGCCCACTACTACTAGCCATGAGGCTACAATGAGCTAGCTTTAGCTGCTAAACGACCAGCTCCAAATGGCTACGGCTTATGGCCGAGCTAACTGCAGCTAGTTTAGATACCACAAGCACGTGGTGTCACCGAGCGGCGGCTAATCTCTACACAAAGGCCACTAGCTGATCCAATGAACGCTTCAAACTAAATCCATGTGAAAATCCAAAGCAGCAGGAGAGGGAGAAGAAATGAAAAAGGGGAATTGAAACCTGACAACAATGTTCAGAATCAACCTGGCGGCAATGGTGCGGTCCATCCAGAATAATAATGATAAAATCCACAATAATAGTCAACCGTCGGCGTGGTGGCTTCACAGTAATCAAACAGAAGGAGTTTAACAACTCCTTCTGGAGTAAAGAGAAAAACATCTGCATTAAACCTTTTTCTAAATAAAAATTTGCCCAGGCAAAGATCGGTTTCTATATAAGTAATAACAAGGTTCTTTCCTGCCCCCCTTGAAGGGAGATATACGTCGCTCTGACCGGTGCAGGGGCGGCTTCCAGCGGTCTTTGTTAACTGCTTGGGCAAAACAGAAAAGACGACCTCATTTATCGACGGAAAAGGGCGCAGGAACTCCTTGTTCTTTCCTCTTGGTTGTGAGCTTTCAATCTGATTAAAGTCCTAGGATCTCCTTCTTCAATCCGACGACAAAAGGGGTAAAGGAGGTGTTCGGCTTTGTCCAGCAAGGCAGCGACCACCATTTCCATCATGTGTTCCAACGTGAGGAATTTTCAGTTGAGATGAGGTTTCTTCAATACAGCTGCTGCCGTCTGAAGGAGCCAAGCCACGTGTGTTTATCTTCCTTTGTCCAAAAGAGAATTAAATAAATTAAATAAGCTCCGGGATGACCGGTAGCATTAGTGTCCGTTAGTAACTATTAACAGCCTTGCTACTAACAAGTAAAACATAACCCTGGTTTGTTTAAACATACAGCTTGTTTTCGTTTTGCTCCAAAATCCTCTGGTAGTGCCATAAGCGTTAGTACAGCATGGATAGTGAACATTAATCTTGATTAATGGTATTTTGTGTAAATTAAGAGCAAGCTATCAAGCTAACGGCCACGTGATCGGCTACGTTCCCAACAATACTTCCAGTCCTCGTCCTCTTACAGTGCCTACATTCTTAGGTTATCAATTCAAATCTTAATTATTTTGGGAGAAATAATCACATTAATTAGAAATCAAGTGTCCTAAGTGTTATTGAATTTTATTTTAGCAAAACATTCTTTAAAATGTTATTTACTCAAACAAAGTTTTATCTAACTCAGAGTTGCCTTGTGAATGGGTTGAACACACACCAAATGTTGTTCTAAATTAGTTATGCTAATTTAACCTCATCCTAAATTATTTAAGATGAACTCCGGTTCTCTAACTTAGATCTTCAGTGAACTCTGGATTCATTGGATAATCTTTATGATTTTCAGCTATTTCTATTTGTCAATTTGTTCTTTTCTGTGTACATTGTTCCTTAGTTTCTTTAATCTCCGTTTTACTTAGTAATTTTAGCTAAATTTCACTAGTCCAGTAGAGAAGATTTGTTGTTTGAAATGTATCGTTAATACAGGTAAACAACATTATATAACAATGTATATGTTTTATGAGTGATCATTTGTATTTTATGATTATGTACAGCACTTTGGTCCTGCTGGTGTTTAAAGTGCTTTATAAATAAAATTGGTATGGTATAGTATGGTATGGTCCCTGGATGTACATTTATTTCTGTTAATAAATTATTATACCTGAAGAGAAGTTGTCACTCATTTATTCTATGTGTGTGCAGAGTTTGCTGTTAGAAGAATGCCCGTGCTCGCGTCACCCTTTCAACTATTGTCCTAATATCAAAGCCAATTGGCCTGATATAAACAGGACCACACCTAACAGACCAAGAGTTATTTCATACACATTAAATAACTTAAAAGTATGTGTAACTGCACCACACCAGCCTGTTTCTTCTTACTTCCTCCAGACAAGAAGAAGTCTTCTTCCAACAAGGTCTTCCAACATCAAAGACATGGAACTAATCAGCCAAAGAAATCATCATAATACCACTGTAGGCATCTAAAAGGCTATTCAGGAATTAAAAGAAGCATTTGATCACTGTAATATCATTGATAATTGTAATGAGCAGACATAATTTTTGGCATATGTTAGTGTTTCTTCTTAAATGTAAACAAGTTTTTTGTTTACATAATAGAATCATCTATATGGTTATATATTGTGGGTGACAGCTGTCTCCTTTCACATCTTTACAAACACATACTTGTTGCCTTAATGAAAATAATTTTAAATCTAAAGAAACTTGCCTCTGTACCACCATCTGTCCCAAAATAAATGTTTTATGATGTACTAGCTTGACCTAGCTGTGACATTTTATGAATATGTAATAAACCAACAATGTTGTTTAGTCATACGATTTAGATTTCATACTTAAAGGGAGGGCTGGGTGGTAGTCTATTTCCCTATTTATCTTGAATCATTAGTTTTTCTTACCATTCATAGAGTTATTTATGTTTGGTTAGTAAGGGTATATAATCATTAAAGGATTTTGTACGTTTATTTTAGTGAGAAAAAGGTAAGGTTTGTTTTAAAAACCTGCTTGGAGTATTTTTATTTAAATATTTTACTGTTTTGTGTAAAATCTGTGGGCCCTTATTGCACCACTTTTAATTCATGTTTTCCTATAGTGACAATGGTCCTTTTATTTAAATAATTTTAATCTTTAAAACTATTATTGTCAACCCTGCATAAATACCAATACCAGTTGATTCTCAGGCCTTGCCACTTGTCTCTAGCCTCAAACCCTGCAGATTTTGGTGGCACTGCTACTGGTGCCTCCCTCTCCGGGTGGGTTTTTGAGAACGGATTTTTGCCTATTGGAGTCAGCGGGGGAGATGGCTTCCTGGGAGGGCATGTTGCTTACTCGTCCTTTCCTCCCCATCCCCGGATCCTCCATCATGCTGCCACACACGTAGGACCTTGGAGAATGGGAGCGCCACTGAGGAGCAGCGAGGATTTCCCAGCCCCGCTGTCTTGTGACATCTTTGGCCCCAATTTTATTGTTCGACTTGGACACTTTCATTTATAACATATTCATGACACATATACTATGTAGGACACGGCCTGAGGGACGGGTGAGGAAAAACTGCATTTGGGCTCAGACATTGAGGGTCTTGGGTTGGGTGCTTGTGTGTGTGTGTGCATCCCCCCCACCCCTCCGGGGGGCCCGGTTGCACCCCATTTTTAGCCCTCCCAGTTTTAAGTGCACTTGAGAACAACAGGCAACAACACAACATCTGTGCGGGCGGAGGCTTGGGACCTTTTTCTCATCCCCGTTCTCCGATTGCCACCCGGAGTTCAAGGCCACTTCAAGGCCGGGGTCGGGGTTGGAGCATCTGTTCTCCCGAGGAATAGAGTGTGGGGCTTATGGATGGAGGGCAGGGTGTGGGGGAGGCAGCACCTCTGAGCTCATGGTTGGGCTCTGGTTGGCTGGCCGGTTCGGACTGTGTTGGCCCCATCTCCGGGTGGATGGGTTTTTGGGTCGTCGGGGCTAGGATCAGGGTGGGGATTGGGCCTGGGGCTGGGGCTGGAGTATGGACCAGGTATGTCAGGTTTGGGGTACCCCCCACATCCTGATGATGGGGATCACCTCCCAGGTCTGGATACCGGTACCTGGACCTAGAAATATAGAATGTGTGTGGTGAGTGTGTGTACAGGGTGCATTCTCGTGTGTGGTAATGACCATTTACATGTGGGGGCACTAGGATTGGAATGTGTGACTGTGTACCTGTGTTTTGAGTTTGTCTTTTTGTCAGGTCGGTTTGGGGACCAGCTGGTGCTTTGGTGGTCCTCGGTGTCCGGTGCTGGTTGCTCAGGTATGTGCTGTCTCACTCCTGGCAGCTGAAGACTGTTTATTCTCTGTGATTTTAACTTTTATTGATGATGTTTTATTTGTTTTATTGTTGCTGCTTTTATCTTCATTTATAAAATGGCCGTGAGTGTTTTGAAAGGCACTTCTAAACAAAATGTATTAGTATTATTATTCGTGGGGCCTGAGCTCTTTGGTTTTGTCAAGGCCCCGCTGGGGGGGCGAGGAGACCTCAGATCTCTTGGCCAAGACTGAATTCGCTCCGACGTAGGTAGTTGCCGGAGGAGCTCATCGCTGTAGCTCCCGGGGGCTTCAGCACTGTGGCTGCTGGCGGGTTTCCTGGGGCTCTTCTCTGCTCTTCCCAGGGATGGGGGACAGCTATCCCTGTATTGGTCCTTCTTGAGCTCCTTTTCTCTGGGGGTCCTTTCAGGCGTCTGGGGTTCTGGTCTCCCAGATGTCTGCCGCAGCTCTCTAGGGGGCGGGTCTTTGGCTCTTCACAAGCACTTACTGAGCATTTTTCTTATGGAAACACCTTACATATAAAAGTGCACTCTCACAAACACCTACACGTGCTTGGATTGTGGTGCTTACAAATGCACTTCCATACAGAAAAACCCAATAATTAGCTTTGGCTGTCACTTTATATATCATATATTAATAATGCTACATATTTTTCAGTGATATTATCAAAGTGTTGGTTGTTTGTACCTGTGATACATTTTTGGTTGGTTCTGCTGTTCTTTTTATATCTCTCTTTGCAGGTGTAGACGCAGACTCCGAATTTTTTTCCCCTGAACTATTTTTTCACCTTTTCTGCCTCACCTTTTTCTCTTCCATTTTGTTTCTCTTTTACTTTTCTGTTACTGTGTCCATTTAACTGGAAATAATCCCAAAGTAATATCTAATAAAGTGTTTGCATATATATCAAGTGGAGCACTATGGAGAAAGCAGTAATGCTCTACTTGTGAAAGTAAATCTGTTGAGCTCTCTTTGGCATTATGGCAGCAATTCTTAATGCCACACTGCCAGATCTGACTTGTTATAAAACTAAACAAATAAATGCCAATGACTTCCCAATCAGTTCAGTTGCACTTCATACTTTCTTGAGATAATTATGTCATCTTAGAGCATTCTAAACATAAACACACTGATCAATTGTTTGTAGCATATACGTGGTTCAGCTATGAATCTTCAAATGTGATTAAACCTTTTCCTTGTTATAAGAAAAACAAAACAAAAATAGTCTTTCTGAAATAAGAGACAGCTGAGTTTATGAATAATTTGAATCCTGTCTAATATGATTGACTATAACTTTGGCTAATTGCTGCCATCATGGTGATATGGAAATTATACTAGATGAAAAACTCTTTGGTTTGTTGTTTTGTTTTTTATGATTGGTTGATGCAGGTATATTTTAAGAAGTGACATGTCTGAATTATATAAAGTGGAACAGTCCTAATAAACAAATGAAAAGGGCATGGTTGACAGGTGATATAGTTTCCATTATGCAAACAGACCAGCTGGCACTGACCAATGAGCGTCACAGCTGCACTCCTAAAGAAGCCTAAGTTCACCGCCAGGAACAGAGAGGCTCTATCACTGAGACCTGGAAACAAGGATAACCTACAAAGAATCTGGCAAGGTTTGTGTGTTTACCTGGTCTTTAAAAAAAAACAATACATGTGATCAGAACTGAGAATCCTGTGTTGATAAACTTTGTTACTGCTTTACAAGTAGCCAATAAATGTAATTATAGGTCTTCTGTGTTGCCTTTACAATCTCAATCTTGTCCAGTGAGAAAAATGTCTAATTAGAAAGTCATGAATCAGATATTCAAACTAATCAAACAAGCATCATTCCGGTTTGATCAGGCTTGTGCAACAGTTTGACAATGGCACTTAAATGCAGTCGAGTTCCTATAATTAAGGTGTTTGCTGATGAAAATGGTGCTTTATGCTAAATGCACAGGTTGTTCTCTCAGTTAATGGAGTGCGTGAGCTGATGTACATTTTTACGGAAACTCTGAGAACAGGGTGAGTAAGCAGTGATTTGCTCAAATGCTGTTAACATTCTAGTTTAATTCAAAAGCAGTTTTCTCCTGATTTCTCTGCATCTATCATGTTTCCCTTCTTTATTTACAGATCAGCAAGATATATCATGAATGTGACAGGAAACTCTTCAATCACATCCAGTTATTTACTATTACGCCACTGTATTAACATCTTCACTGCCACCTCTTGGATTAGAGCAATCCTCCTCCTTCCTCTTTCCACCTTCATCCTCTATTTAGGTCTCCAAAAATGGTGCCAGCATCGCTCCTTTAAAACGGCGAGCCATTTTGACATCTTCACCTACCACCTGGCTGCCATGGAGTTTCTCTGGGTGCTTGGATACATCTGTCAAATAATCGCTGAACACTTCAATTTGACAGCCCTCAGTAATGTAACAACAGTTATTACTCTTAATGCTATGTATGGAGAGATTTTATTTCACACCCTGACCTGTGCAGAGCGTTACATTGCTGTGGTTCAGCCAATCACTTACCTGAGGATGAGAAACAACTGTGGGAGGAGGATCAGAACCATCACCATTGTCGGTGTCTGGCTGCTGTCCTTTGGTATATCAAGTCTCAGTCTAGATACATTTTCTATATCCTCAAGCATTTCCGTGTTATTTCTTTTGGGTTTTGCCATAATAGTTACGTCTTTCTGCAGTTTGTCGGTTCTCTGTGTTCTGATTCGCCCAGGCCCTGGAGAAAGGGGTGGAGAAAAGGGACTAGTTGACCAATCAAGGCAAAGAACCTTCCACACCATCACAGCCATATCGGGCGTGCAGTGGTTGTGGTTCTTAGGCCTACTGGCTACTATTGTTGTGGGTCAAACTCAGTTGAATTTTGAGATTATCTGCCTGGTGGGGGTCAGTTTAGGGTTTTGTAATGTACCTTCTTGTTTGGTGTTGCCTCTGATGTATCTTCAAAGGGCAGGAAAATTATCACACAATTAATGGAGGATAAAAGCAAAGCTCAGAGTATTGAAGGTGCAATATAACTTCAATGACATATCTGTGCTAAGCTACAGGGAAATGTATGGGTATTTCAGATACACATTTAATGTAGCTCAAATGTTGTTTAGCCAGTAATAAATGGTCATTTTTTCATGGGTGAGGTGAGATGTTTCGTCTGCATGCGTTTCTTAATGGTGCTTATCTTCCTTTGTCCAAAAAAGAATTTCATTAATTAAATAAGCTCCGGGATGACCGGTAGCATTAGCGTCCGTTAGTAACCATTAACAACCTTGCTACTAACAAGTAAAACGTTACCCTGGTTTGTTTAAACATACCGCTTGTTTTCTTTTCGCTCCAAAATCATCTGGTAGTGCCACGTGTGTTAGTAAAGCATGAACAGGGAACATTGATCTCGATTAATGGTATTTTGTGTCAATTAAGAGCAAGCTTTCAAGCTAAGAGCCACGTGATCGGCTACGTTCCCAACATTATTTCTGATCCTCGTCCTCTTACAGTGCCTTCTACATTCTTAGGTTACCAATTCAAATCTTAATTATTTTTGGAGAAATAATCACATTAATTACAAATAAAGTTTCATAAGTATTTTTCTAATTTTAGTTTAGCAAAACATTCTTTAAAATGTTATATACTCAAACAAATGTTATCTCACTCAGAGTTGTGTTATGAATGGATTGAACACACACCAAATGTTGTTCTAAATTAGTTATGATGATTTTACCTTATCCTAAATTATTTAAGATGAACTCCGGTTCTCTAACTTAGATCTCCACTGAACTCTGGATTCATTGGATCATTTTTGTGATGATGGTTTTCAGCTATTTCTATTTGTAAGTTTGTTCTTTTCTGTGTACATAGTTCCTTCTTTTTTTAATCTCAATTTTGCTTAGTAGTTTCAGCTACATTTCAGTAGTCCTGTACAGGTGATTTGTTGTTTGAAATGTATTTTTAATACAGGTAAAGAACATTATATAACAATGTTCCCTAGATGTGTATTAATTTCTGTTAATAAATTATTATACCTGAAGAAAAGTTGTTACTCATTTATTCCATATGTGTGCAGAGTTTGCTGCTAAAAGAATGCCAGTGCTCGAATCACCCTTTCAACTACTATCTGATATCAAAGCCAGTTGACCTGATATAAACCGGACAATACCTAACAAACCAAAAGTTATTTGATACACATTAAATAAAAAAGTATGTTTAATTGCACAACACCAGCCTGTTTCTTCTTACTTCTTCCAAACTTCTTTTAGGTTTGTTTTGTTTCTCTTTTACTTTTCTGTTTCTCTATCTGTTGAACTTGAAATAATCCAAAAATAATATCTAATAACGTTTTTTGCTAATATATATATCAAGCAAAGCACTATGTTTGTAGCGTATATGTGGTTCAGCTATGAATCCTCAAATGTGATTAAACCTTTTCCTTGTTATAAGAAAAAATAAACAAAAATAGTCTTTCTGAAATCAGAGACAGCTGAGTTTATGACTAATGCAATTTGCAAAATTGAAAAGCTACAGAGCATTTGAATCATGTCTAATATAATGGACTCTAACATTGGCTCACTGTTGCTGTAATGATGATATGGAAATGATACTAGATGAAAAACACTTTGGTTGGTTGTCTTGTTTTGTTTTTTATGATTAGTTGATACAGTCATATTTTAAGAAGTGACATATCTGAATTATATAAAGTGGAACAGCCCTACTAAACATACGAAAAAGGCATAGTTGACAGGTGATGTAGTTTCCATTATGCAAACAGACCAGCTGGCACTGACCAATGAGCGTCACAGTTGCACTCCTAAAGAAGCCTAAGTTCACCGCCAGGAACAGAGAGGCTCTATCACTGAGACCTGGAAACAAGGATAACCTACAAAGAATCTGGCAAGGTTTGTGTGTTTACCTGGTCTTTAAAAAAAAACAATACATATGATCAGAACTGAGAATCCTGTGTTGATAAACTTTGTTACTGCTTTGCAAGTAGCCAATAAATGTAATTATAGGTCTTCTGTGTTGCCTTTACAACTCTAATCAATAGTGAGAAAAATGCCTAATTAGAAAGTCATTAATAGGACACTGAAACTAAGACTAATCAAAGAAGCATCAGTCTGCTTGTGTAACAGTTTGACTATAGCACTGAAATGCAGTCGAGTCAGTATTCCTATACTCAAGGTTTTTGCTGCTGGAAATAGTGCTTTAATATTTATGCTAAATGCACAGGTTGTTCTCTCAGTTAATGGAGTGCGTGAGCTGATGTACATTTTTACGGAAACTCTGAGAACAGGGTGAGTAAGCAGTGATTTGCTCAAATGCTGTTAACATTCTAGTTTAATTCAAAAGCAGTTTTCTCCTGATTTCTCTGCATCTATCATGTTTCCCTTCTTTATTTACAGATCAGCAAGATATATCATGAATGTGACAGGAAACTCTTCAATCACATCCAGTTATTTACTATTACGCCACTGTATTAACATCTTCACTGCAATCTCTTGGATCAGAGCAATCCTCCTCCTTCCTCTTTCCACCTTCATCCTCTATTTAGGTCTCCAAAAATGGTGCCAGCATCGCTCCTTTAAAACGGCGAGCCATTTTGACATCTTCACCTACCACCTGGCTGCCATGGAGTTTCTCTGGGTGCTTGCATACATCTGTCAAATAAGCACTCAACACTTCAATTTCACAGCCCTCAGAAATGTAACAAGATTTATTATTCTTAATGCTATGTATGGAGAGATTTTATTTCACACCCTGACCTGTGCAGAGCGTTACATTGCTGTGGTTCAGCCAATCACTTACCTGAGGATGAGAAACAACTGTGGGACGAGGATCAGAACCATCACCATTGGCTGTGTCTGGCTGCTGTCCTTTGGTATATCAAGTCTCTGTCTAGATACATTTTCTATATCCTCAAGCATTTCCGTGTTATGTCTTTTGGGTTTTGCCATAATAGTTACGTCTTTCTGCAGTTTGTCAGTTCTCTGTGTTCTGATTCGCCCAGGCCCTGGAGAAAGGGGTGGAGAAAAGGGACTAGTTGACCAATCAAGGCAAAGAGCCTTCCACACCATCACAGCCATATCGGGCGTGCAGTGGTTGTGGTTCTTAGGCCTACTGGCTTCTAATGTCGTGGTTCAAACTGAGTTGAATGTTGAGGTTGTCTGCCTGGTGAGGACCAGTTTAGGGTTTTGTAATGTGCCTTCTTGTTTGGTGTTGCCTCTGATGTATCTTCAAAGGGCAGGAAAATTATCACACAATTAATGGAGGATAAAAGCAAAGCTCAGAGTATTGAAGGTGCAATATAACTTCAATGACACATATCTGTGCTAAGCTACAGGGAAATGTATGGGTATTTCAGATACACATTTAATGTAGCTCAAATGTTGTTTAGCCAGTAATTAATGGTAATTTTTTCATGGATGATGATTTACTTCTCTTTTTGACACATTTTAAAATAATATTGATACGAAGCTGCAGTTTGTAGATGCTATCATGGTTCTGTTAACTGAAACTAACACAGATGGAGAAAAACTCATACCATTTCTGAGACCATGTCTGAGGGTCCTGTTTGGTTTGAAATGTACCAAACAGGACCCTCAGACAGAGGCTGGTGCATCCCAAGGACAAAACTCCCAAACCTAAGATGAGCGGAGTGGTGTCTGCAGTTCAGTCAGTGAGGAATGTTCTGATCTTTATATTGGAGAAACCAAACAACCTCTCCACAGACACATGGCTCAACACAGGAGAGCTACCTCCTCAGGACAAGACTCTGCTGTCCACCTGCACCTTAAGGACAAAGGACACTCTTTTGAGGACCAAAATGTTCACATTTTGGACAAAGAAGACAGACGGTTTGAAAGGGGTGTGAAGGAAGCCATCTACGTTAAGAGAGAAAAACCAACCTTAAACAGAGGAGGAGGCCTTAGGTTCCAACTCTCAAAAATTTACAATCCAGCTATAGGATTAATTCCAGCCAATCATCACCTCAATTCTCACCCTCATATGGGGGATCAAAACATCGTTCCTTTAAGCCAGGCCAATAACAACCCTAATGACTCCTCGTTACAGAGGAGTGGACCAGTTTCGGTCCAATCTGCTGGTTTAATGACTTTAACGACTTCCCATTACTAAGGGGTGGACCTGTTTCTGTTGAATTTGCATGTTATCTAAGCCATTACAAGGCCTTTGTTGGCAGTAGTATAAAGCTTGACACTCCACATTACCCCAGACATTTTGAATTGAGAAAGCTTCCTGGATAGGAAGCAAAATGTCTTCAAACTAAGGAAAACAAGTCCAGTTGTTTTGTTTTTTACTTTTTTTGGAATGACCATGACCTGAATGACTCAGAATCTTCACCAGCATATAAAAGAAACTACTGAAATTGGATTTAGAAGTGCACAACATGTGATTAAAAACTGGAACGATAATGAGGAAGCATCACCTTTGTGCAAAGATTGTACTCCTGATCTGTGATGAATTAAATGTTTGGTGAAGTCACAATAAACATAAAATTGTCATGATTTGGTTTTTTTTTTATTTTTCATTTGGACTTTTCTGGACTTTTCTCATCAGCCTGTCACCTCTCAGCCACTATCCAATCAGTTCAGCCACCCTCCAGCCACCACCCCACTCTAGATCATCTCCACCTGTTGGCACTAATTAGTCAACTCAGCTCAATATACCTGAGTCAGCCAATTCAAGCGGGCCAGAACGTACTAAAATGATTGCTGCTGGTGAATCTGATATTCAGCCACACACAGACTTACGTTAAATAGTTTTAGTGTGAAGATGATGAGAAATGACAGACAGATGAGGCAGACAAGCAAAACCGGACTTGAACAGATCAGTAATGGCAGCACGTGTAGGCAGGCAAGGAAGAGCAGGAGACCAGAGGATGCAGGTAGGGAGAGACCAGATCAGGCGATGTAGACCGAGGACTGATGGGAAAACAGGCAGAACTGCAGCATGCAGACACAGGTAACTTTAACTGAAGAGTCCAGCTGGCTAAGCACACAAGATCCGGAAGAGACAGGGTATATCACACAAGAACATGAGAAGCAATGAAGAGAGGAGGCATTCTGGCCACGATAAGTTGGCTGAGGCAGGTATATGTAGACTGGTGACAGGTGAGCTGAGTAGACTAGTTAATGGCAACAGGAGTAGGGTGGTGGCTGGAGGGAGGCTGAGCTGATTGGGTAGTGGCTGAGAGGTGACAGGCTGATAAGTCCAGAAAACTCCAAAGGCAAAATAAACAAAAACCCAAATCATGACATAATACAACTGTAAAACTCCCTGCTTTGTTCAGTAGTGAAGGTGAGAGCACACACATTATGAACAAAACTCAAGGGATTGAACTTAACAAATGTATAGTCTTAAGGAAACCACTGATCAATGAGGCTTTGATTTGCTGGGGGCAAAGATTGGGATTCTAGGGAGAGGGTAAAATGCAATAGACCCCTTGCAACCACGTGACTCCGTTACCCAGAACCCCTTGCGTGGCGGCCATATTGGTTGGCAGCCACCCTTATCAACATGCAATCCAAGCCTTATGTGGATGAGTTACAGCCTTCTGATAAGGCATTTTACTATGCTAAATGTACAAGGATCGGTAATGCGGACCCTTTGGCTCTTCCTGATATGGATTTTTCTAGCAATCCCGATGATTGGCCATTGCCATTGGCCATTTGCTATGCGGATCTGGTGAACTACCTTGTGTTGTCACCCACCCCAACGTACAGTGGCGATCAGATGAAGGCGTACAAGAGTTTGGAAGCGCACAAACAGTTCACTGCCAGATGGATACGTGAACTGTCTGTTTGTTACCTGAATGATGTAGCAGTTGTCCGTGGAAGGGTGAGTTTAATATTGTTCAGTCGGCCGTCGTGAGGTTTTCGTGAGCGCATCCTGCTGTTCAAGCAGAGCTACGAGGGGGCGCCCTCCGCTCCTCTCCGTCCCCGGCCCGGGACCCGCGGGGCCCGAACGTCGGTCTGCTCGCGGAGGGGTTTGGGAGGGCAAGCGTTCCGGGCCGCGCGACGCGCTGGCCGCCTGTTTCGGCACGCCTCCGCTCGCGGGGCGGGCCGGGCGACCTGCCGTGCCGCGCGGCTGCCGGTGCGGTGCGTGAGCTGGGCTCGACCCCCTCCTCTGGTTCCCTGTTCACCCACCGTCGCTCGCCTGCCTCTGCCACCACAGTGAGCGGTCCCAGAGGGGGCACGACGTACAGTGTGTACAGTCCGGTCGCGCCGCACCGATCGTGAGCGGTGAACTTTTTAAACCCCGCGGTTCCGATGTTAGCACACTGCCAGTCTATTATGGTAGGCAACCTATAGAACGACTTTTTGTCCCTCCCAGCACGATTCCCGCAACCAACAATGCAACAGGTTTACACCATATTGAACAATCGCTCCGCCGGCCATGCGAGTAATAAGCTAACTGTGCCAGTGCAGTGGTGGGCTGTCACGCTAGCGTGCCCACCAAGATGGAGGCGCGCACCCCCGATCACGTGACTGTGACGTCAGATGCAAGGGGTCTATTTGGTCTGATGAGTCCAAAGTCCAGATCCATCCAGCCCTAGTTGGGAATGAGTGGTTCAAGGAGTATGAGATGTAATTTTCACATATCGATAGGAGACCTGACGATCTCAAGCAGTGGTCTAAAATTCAAAACCTCAAGGGTCGGTGTCTCGCAGCTTTTAGATGTGTCCCTTGCCCTACACACCTGAACTACCTCACTAGGATGCAGCCAAGCTCTGCAGAGTTCTGCTAATGAACCCATATCAGAGTCAGGTGTGTTGAGGCAGAGACTCATCTAAAAGTTGCAGTACACTAGCCTTTGAGGACTGGAGATTGAGACGACTGGTCTGGAGCCAAAGATAAGATGGCACCAGGAATAGGGCATAGGGCTTAAGTATGGAGGGCAGGGTGTGGGGGAGGCAGCGACTTTGGGTTTGTGAGATGGGCTCTGGTTGGCTGGCCCATTTGGATCATGTTGGTCCCATCTCAAGGTGGATGGGCTGGTGGGACGTCGGGGCTGAGATCCGGTTCGGGTATTAGGGCTGGAGTATGGACCAGGTATGTCGACTTTTGGGACGGTTGGGTTTGGGGTGGTCCCTCCCCAATCCTGATGATGGGGTTCACTTCCCAGGTCTGGGGTGCTGTTGTTTCGGTACCTGGACCGAGTATGTGTGGTGAGTGGACGTCTGTGTACAGCGTCCCGTAGCTCATTTATTTATTTGTTCTTGTGTGGGTAAGAGTGTCAGTATGTGGAGGCACTAGGGTAGGAATGTGTGAGCGTGACTGTGTAGCTGGTTTTCTATTTGTCTTTTTGTCATGTTGAGGTTTGGATATTGCATATAACAGCAATGTTTTTGTTAAATGTTTTTTAATGAATGCGGAAGTCGCCACATGTCGGTGACGTAATGGCTGCGTGGTTAGCAACTGGCCTCATGTCTATCTTCAGTGAAACTAATAAAGGAAAGATCGTCTACTTTCCCTGAATGAACATTATAAATATATTATGCATATTTTTTACTACTTTTTACTAGAACTGCGATGTTTTTCTTAAATATTGTTTTTCTATGAATGCGGAAGTCGCTGCACGTCGATGACGTATATGGCTGCGTTCTTGGCAACTGACATGAAGAATATATATATATATACTAATCTTCTAAATTTATATGTGTCTGGTTGGGTCTTTCTTTTTTCAGAATAGTGGAACAGAACATTTAGTTTTTTCGATTCTTAACCCCCTGAGTCTGGACTGAGTTTTAGCTTTTTTTCCATCTATCACTTCATTAGTTTTAGCTGCAGCTAAGCAGCAATAACCAAATTTAATAATTCTGGTAGACAAATCAGACTGGGTTATTTGAATTAACTTGAATTGTTTACACGCTGTGCCAGGCTTCTTTCAGATGAGAATATACCACAGCCCCATTCATACACTGAAAGATTGTTTAAGATAATGCAAAGCAGGACTCCAGACTGAGAGGAACAAATTATGTTTGAAAAATATAAACACACCTACAGCACCAGGTGAGACTGACTGCTCAGGCGTGCTTAAACTGCTGAGGGTTATGGTTTGAACTTCAGTAACACAGCGAAGCCAAAGGAAGAACAGCAGTCAGTGATGTGGCAATGTATCCAAATTAATCTGATGCAACAAAAAGGTGGGTTTTGTTTGAAATTCTTTAATTTTCTTTTGCAAGAATAGAGCAATGCATAGTAAAATAAGTAAACTGCAATTTGGATGCATGTAAATTAGAATTGTGTCCAATTTTTAAATGTCATAATTGAAAACTCATTATACATGAAAACATCTATTAACAGATTTGGCAACATAAAGGCACCCTTAGGGTAAATGTATAAAATTCTGATTAAAAAAATGCATGCGTTTGATAAAAGTTGTTTTTTTAATGAAAGTTTGTCTGTAAAATTTGTTAGAAATGTAAAAAAACAAAACTTCTCAAAATCCTTTGAGAACTTTCAGCTTTCTTTAGTTTTTTTTTCCTTACATGGTTAGAAATAATTTCATGTAGCATAACCCCGTGGCAGCACATAAATTAATCAGGATTGCATTGTAAGGACATTGGTGTTTGTCTGAATATGCTGTTGTTTGTACCTTCCATTTGACTGATTGCTTGTTTGTTTCTCTATTTGCAGCAGATATGTCTGTTAATTCCTCAAACAGCTTCTTCAGTAATCAAATCTCCGTGTGTGATTACATCAGGCTTAGTAACCGTGTAATTAAGGCCGTTGTCCTCCTTCCTCTTTGCACCTACGTGCTCTACCAGGGTTACCAACGATGGAAGCAGCAGCGCTCTTTTCGGACCCATTCTGACTTGTACACTTTCCATCTAGCAGCCATGGAGCTTTTCTGGGTTTTTGGGTTCTTCTGCCTCATTTGTAACCAGTGTTTTGTAATTTCGTCCGTAGGGGATTGTGCTATTCGTGTTGCCTTCTATGGGGAGATATTTGTTCATGTCTTGACTTGTGTGGAACGATACCTGGCTGTTGTTCACCCCCTCATCTACCATGGGTTGAAAAGCACCCGCGGATTTAGAATCAAGAATATCACCGTTGGTGGTGTTTGGCTCGTGTCTTTTGGACTCACATTCATAAATTTAGGCATTGATTCTTTGTACGGTTCTGTCCCTTTGTTGTGCCTTTTGATTATCTCCATTTTAGCCACATCTTTCTGTAGCTTCTACGCTCTGTGTGCTCTGATCCGTCCAAAGCCTGGCTTTGAAAAACGAGAACGAGCTAACCAATCCAAGAGGAGAGCTCTTCACACTATCATCTTTCTGTGGAGTATGCTGTGTTTGTGGTTTGTTATGCTTCTACTTCAAGTTATTATTGGACAATCCCCTCTGTATAGTCCCGCTGTCCAATGTCTAGCAAGTATGGGTCTAAGTTTGTTTAATCTGTGCAACAGTTTGTTGTTACCCCTGATGTTTCTCCACAGGGCAGGAAAAATATCATGCAACTTCAATAATTGACATTAAAAACATTTCCACCGAGTGTCTTTGAATGTCTTGTTACTGAAAAGTGCTATATAAATAAACTTACCTTACCTTAGCCAATACCTAATAGCTGTGAGTGGTGGTCTAGTGGTTGGAGAGGCTGCAAAAGTTGTTGGTTCAAAACTCAGTCTGTCACCGAGTCCCTGAGCAGGACCCTTGACCACAGATTGCGTCCCGAGTGCCACTCAGTGTTGGCTGCACACTTCTTCCTAAGGGATAGGTTAAAGACAGACACATTTCCTTTCTCTAGGACTATAAAGAGACATATTTATTGTCTACCAATTAGACATAAGCCAGATTTCTTTCAAAATAAAAGGGGAACATAAACTATTAATTTTAAGTAAAAGTAAAGAAACATAACTCTCACCTCAACAGTTTTTGTAGCTATATATAAATTACATTCTGGTATATACAGCTAACCATGCAGCTGCATACTAAGATAGTGTTATACATTGCTATGAAAAAAGTATTTGGCCTCTTCAGATTTCCTTTGCTTTTTTTGTCTTTTCATGCCTAAATGTTTAGATCACTAAATAAATCAGACAAGGCAGCGGTGGTAGCGCATGTTAAGAGCACACAACCCATGTACAGAGGCCTCAGACTTCTACCCTTCCTTTGCTTTCCCCTTCTCTCTCAGCCCCTTTCCTGTCAGTTTACTGTCGAATAAAAGGTCACAACGGCCAAAAAACAGGTCCGACAAGGATATCCTAATTAAATACAAAATTATTATTAGCTGACTTAATTTATTTAATGACAAAAAGTATCCCAACCAAGATGACTCTATGTGTGATAATCCAGGGAAACATGGATTAGGCTCAAGTATATCATAAGCAACACATTGTGCCTTGACTCAAAACCATTTAAGAACAGATAGGTATCAGTAACTTTGATTCCTAACAGTCTAGAATAGGTTAAAAATCCATATTAAAGACTTAACAACTCCAGTCAACCGCGGTGAGAGCCATTATTCTCTATCCGAGAAAATGGGGGAAGTACCTCTACAGAATACTTTCAGTCTTTTTAAACTCCAAGTTTGACCACTTATTTAAATAATCAGCTCACACCCATTCCTGACTAATGAGCAATGACAAAGGGCAAAGCTCCCATGTATGTGACTTGCAACACGAACACACAGCCTGCATAATAGCATATAGAGGCTAAAAAATAGCATGTCTTGGGAACTTAACTATCTACTCCTACTAGAAATTGATATTAACATAGAAAGGCTGATGCTTGGGGACGCCAACAACCAGTTTTTAACAGCTTGATGCCAACTCTGCTTGTTAAAACCGGCTTGTGTCTATGTCTGATGGTATTCCTGGTATTCCATTTTACTTTGGGCATCAATTAAGTACCACCTTCAAGTCAGGAAACCAATGGCAATGACGTGTTAATCAATTCAGGAGGCTTGTCAGTAACTGACCAATCACCGATCGCAATTTGTAACAAAGTTAAACGCTTCTTAGCTGCAGAAGCTGCAAGCCCTTTACCTCCAACAACATGGTCGGGATTTTATGCATCGCGGTTAGAGGGCTTTTGATTCAAAAACATTGGTAAAAAGGGTAAAATGTTGTCAGTGGGGAAAGTACAATTAAGACAGGTGTTATCCCAATGTTTGGAGGAGGGATCTTCAATTCTGGTAATTGAGGACCTGCAGCTTTTAGATGTGTCCCTGGTCCAATACATCTGAGTCAAATAATCAGTTAATTAGCAGGACACCTGAGAACTTCACTGCATGCTGAGGAGCTAATTCAACCATTTGCCAAATGCATTCTGCAGTTCATAGAGCATTAAGATTATGTGAGTCATCCACAGTTACGTTGTTACAGATTAATTTGTTCCTCCTTTGACTCTAAATTGGGACATAAATGTACACAGGAGTCAGAATACATGGTCTGCAAACCTGACAATCACAAATTTAATTATGTGCAATTCATCGTGTTATCATTGTTGGAGCTGGCATGGCTGGCTTGACCGCAGCCCAGTTACTGCAAGATGCAGGACACAATGTAAGCGCCTCGAAAAAAATCTGTGCAATATTTTTAGTTTCTTCTATTTTTTAAAAAAAAAATCTTGACCCCCTGGTTTGTGGTTCCATAATACCTTAGCAGATTCAGCCTCAGAAACATCTGTGGCATGTAGAAAGTTCAGGTCTAAACAAGGTAACCATATTGGAGGCAAGCAGACGAGTTGGAGGCCTGTTGGAGACCGACAGGAATGACAAAGAGGGCTGGTATGTGGAGCTTGGGGCATGAGAATACCAAGTTTTCACAAGTGAGTAAAGTACTTCCAATGAAATAAATATGTCCATATGATTACGGCAAGGCAGTGGTGATTTTCCTCTCCTCTGTCTTTAAATGTAAGATCTATCTTTGCACCCTTAAACAGAATTCTCCACCACTACAATGAAAACTTGGGGGTCCCATTTGTTCCATTTATTATGCATGATAATAAAACTTTTTACCCGGTGAATGAACAGCAGAATTACGAGACCTATGAAGTAAAGCAAAGTCCCGAGATCTTGAAGTACAACGTGTCAGAACATGAGCAAAATAAATCGCAGATAAACTTCTAAAGGAAACAATAAAAAACATGGAGGACTGTCCAATGTTTAGACTGTTAAAATTGGGTAAGTGTTATGTTGTAGACATTTCATTTGCTCTCCCCTAATTTGTCCCTGCTTTGTGTGTTTCAACAGGACCACATATATGTGGTAGATATGTTGGGTAACACCTCATTCATCTGGTATGACGACAGATTCTACTACTGCTCTACCTCTACAGTCAGCGTCTTCATGTACACCGGAACCAATGTGATGAAAATCCTCCTCCTTCTTCCTCTCTCCTCCTCTGTCCTCTACCACGGTCACCAAAAGTGGCAGCAGCAGCGTTCCTTTAACACGGCGAGCCACTTTGACATGTTCGCCTACCACCTGGTAGCCATGGAGCTCCTCTGGTGCTTTGGGTGCTTCTTCCTTCTTGCTGGCTTGTATACAGATCACAGACTGACCGTGACAGTAGGATTGTATGTTTGCTACATACCTTTCTATGGAGAGTTGGCCTTTAACCTGCTAACATGTGTAGAACGGTACTTGGCTATCGTCCATCCGCTCACCTACCGTGGGCTAAAAAACTACCGTGGGATCAGGATCAGAAACGTTTGCATCGGCTGGACTTGGCTGCTCAGCTTTGGGCTGACAATCATGTTTAGAGGTTTACGGCTACAACATTCAATCATCATTGTGTTCTGTTTCTTTGCTCTCTCCATATTAGCCATATCATTCTGCAGCGTCTCCGTTCTCTGCATTCTGATTCGTCCGGGTCCAAGAGAAGGGGGCAGGGACAAAGACGGGGTTGGTCGTTCAAGGCGGAGAGCTTTCTGCACCATCACGGTCATATCCACTGTGGTGTGGCTGTGGTTTGTGGGGCTCCTTGCATGCCACTCTTTAAACCAGTCTGTGCTGTTGAGCGACAACGTTCAATGTTTGGTGATGGCAAGCGTCAACTGGTTCGGTCTGCCTTGCTCTTTGGTGTTACCTCTCCTTTACCTGCACAAGACCGGCAAACTTTTATGCTGCTGCACTTATTAGCGTTGCTCAGTTCCTTTTTGTGAACTAGGATCTTGAAGTATCAGGAAGAAGAGGATAAAAAAAGGTTCCTTCGTTGCCCATGTAACGGCTTTATTAAATAAATAGATGGTTTGATTGGTAATGTTTTGTATTGTGTGGGATGCTGGATGTGTGTTTTAATTTAAGTTTATTAAAAAATGGTGAAAGTTATTCAAAGTCTTCTTAGCAATCGATGGAAATATCTTCATCACAGCAATCCGACCCCTACTATAATTGCTGCGCAGCTTTTTGAATGTTTCTACTGGTGTTTAGAATAGGGGTTCCAAAACTTTTCAGCCTGCTGCTCCTGATATAATAATAATAAATGTTATGAGAACTCTAACAAAAAAGACACAGTCTTGTAAAGTTATGTTTTGGTATCGGTTTTACAAATATGAAAATGCTAATTATCAGCATCAAATTATTATTAGTTTCAAGACTTTGAGACAATTGTGCAAAAAACTGTGTGACTTTATTCTCATATATTACAACTTTATTGTTGTAATGATATTCATTCTTGTACACATAATATTAGACTTTATTCTCATGATTTACACATACAAAAAAGAATTTTTTTTTTTTTTTTATGTTTGGCTATGGAGAACTAAATGTCCACAAATAAACTAAAAGAATATTTAAGCTTGATTTCATATATTTCCAAGAAAAAAACTGTATGTTCTCTGATGTCAAAAGTTGTAAATATTTATGAAAAAAGGTATGATTTCTAACAATTAAAGGCACACATTTGCAATATTAAAACTAGGATATTATCTGACATATCATCTCATCCCACTTTGGGAACCTCTGGTTTAGAGGATGGATCTTTAGTGATGACCACCAAGTCTTTGAGACTGGAAGGCCTCCCTGCCATCGCCCTAATCAGACTTTTCATCAGATTCAGGTCAAGACTCTGCTCCAAAATGTTGCAAAGAAAAAACATTTGTTCAGCGTTCTGCTGGTTTGTAAGAGGTTCACCGGTCAGGAGGTCAGGAGGTGGAGCAGTGCAGTCATATACATTACATCTTTAGAGAGGATCCTCCACCGAGCAACACACATAAGTCATAGAAACAGAACAATAAACTCAGCAGGTAAGAGTTGATAATCTGGAGAAGTTGGTGCTGCACCAGATCACTGTAATTTCCCTCTGGGATTATTAAAGTATTTATCATTCTGATTAGTCTTTGCTTGTTGAAGGTTTTCTTGTCAATCCAATGAGTACAGGTGAGAAAACTTTTTAGTGCAGCAAGATAATGGATTATGAAAATAACCATCAGCTAAAATGAAAGGCTTTCCATCATCTCTTTTGTTCCAGATACACCTGTGTGGTGCTGTTGATGAAAAATGCAAAACAGAATCATAGTTTCTTTTTTCTTTAATGGCTGCTTTTTGTAGTTTGCATGCAGTAGCTTTAGAACATGCAAATGGAAAATAAATCTTTTGTGCTATTTGCACAGAGTTACACAGTGTGACATTTTTAAATGAATTTTAATGTGTCACACTAGTGAAGATGAAAGCAGCCTTTTTTTCCAGGCTTCTCACAATCTGGTTTCATTCAAATCACCAAGACAGAAGATGGTTAACTGTATTTACATTTGTATTATTTAGGCTGTGTGCGGCTGATTTGTGACAGAACTCTCCCTACCCAAAGAGGTTCTGTGTTTTAAACTAAAATATGAGAGTATTAATATAAGACTGTGATACAATAGAAACAAACAGTAAGTGTCAATTCTATCCATCCCTCCGTCCGGCTTTAAGATTGGAACACATCTTTTTGCCTCACCCATAGGCCCGTCATGATAAACAACAAATCAATTAATCTCACAATAAATTTTAATCACACGATTAATTAAAATAAGATCTATAATTTGCGTATGCGTGCTTGCTTTTTTTCCCCGGTGTTTCCTTTCCCTCTCTCTGAGACGGGATCATAAAAGGTTTCAGTACGGTGCATCGGTGTCTGCTCACCCCTTCCTTCTCGTTTCCTCATTGCAGCAGGAGTTAAATCTTGTGTCATGTAGGCATATTGCTTAAAGTACAGCATGAGAGACTCGTGCAGGAGAGCCAGAGAAATGCTAGTTTAAAAGGAAAATCGAACTGGCGTCAAACCCGAACACGACCGCTGCATTGTGGGAGTTTTTTGGATTCAAGCCAAATGATGGCGGCCAACCAGGGCTGCACAGTGGTGCAGCGGGTAGCGCTGTTGCCATGCAACAAGAAGGTCCTGGGTTCGAGTGCATGGAGTTTGCATGTTCTCACTGTACATGTGTGGGTTCTCTCCGGGTACTCCGGCTTCTTCCCACAGTCCAAAAACATGACTGTTAGGTTATATGACTCTAAATTCTCCTTAGATGTGAATGTGTGCGAGAATGGTTGTTTGTCTCTGAGTTGCCCTGAGATGGACTGGTGATCTGTCCAGGGTGTACCCCGCCTCTTGCCCATTGACAGCTGTAGATAGACACCAGCACCCCTCACGACCCCAACAGGGATAAGCGTATTTAGAAAGGAAATCATATTATTTGGAAAAGGTCCCCAAATGTTATGATTTATCAGAGTTCTGATGAAAATCAACAAGCGGGATCATATTTCTCCAATTTTAGCTTCCCTTCATTGGCTTCCTGTTAAATCAAGAATAGAATTTAAAATTCTCCTTCTAACGTATAAAGCCCTTAATAATCAAGCTCCATCATATATCAGAGCTCTGATTACCCCGTATGTTCCTAACAGAGCACTTCGCTCTCAGACTGCAGGTCTGCTGGTGGTTCCTAGAGTCTCTAAAAGTAGAATGGGAGGCAGATCCTTTAGCTATCAGGCTCCTCTCCTGTGGAACCAACTCCCAGTTTTGGTCCGTGAGGCAGACACCCTGTCTACTTTTAAGACTAATCTTAAAACTTTCCTTTTTGACAAAGCTTATAACTAGAGTGGCTCATGTTACCCTGAGCTACCTCTATAGTTATGCTGCTATAGGCTTAGGCTACTGGAGGACATCAGGGTCTATTTTTCTCACTCTACTGATTTCTACTGTTCTCCAGATTTGCATTGCATTACATTGAAATGACTGTTGTCATTTCAGCTTCTAACTTTTTGTTCTCTCTCTTTTTTCTTCATAGTAGGTACACCTGGTCTGACGTTCTGTTGACTGTGAAATCATCCAGGGAGGACAGATCACCGACTATAACCATCTAATGTAGAACAGATTACTAGATCAATGTGTGCTGCTGTGCTTTTTGTCTGTCTTGTTGTGTCTCTGCTCTGTCTTCTGTAACCCCCAGTCGGTCGAGGCAGATGACCGTTCATACTGAGCCCGGTTCTGCTGGAGGTTTTTCCTTCCCGCTAACGGGTGTTTTTTCTTTCCACTGTCGCTTCATGCTTGCTCAGTATGAGGGATTGCTGCAAAGCCATGTACAATGCAGACGACTGTCCCTGTGGCTCTGCGCTTCTCCAGGAGTGAATGCTGCTTGTCGGGACTTTGATGCAATCAACTGGTTCCCTTATATAGGACATTTTGACCAATCTGTATAATCTGACCCAATCTGTATAATATGATTGAACCTAACTTGTAAAGTGCCTTGAGATGACATGTTTCATGAATTGGCGCTATATAAATAAAATTGAATTGAATTGAATTGACGTTTTATGACAGACGTGAATAGTTCTTCAAGTTCCAAATTAAAACTTATTATGCATTTGGTGTTCAGAAAGAGAAGGAAAAAGCAAAAACAATATTAAAGTGGTCCCTTAAAATTAAAGGTTCTTTACCAAATAAGCCAAAACACCAGCGACTGACAGAGGAATCAGTGTTTTATTTCAGTGTTGAGTGTGTGAATATTCAGAGGTGGGCCTTAAACATGAACAGACACGACAGACAGTAATCACGAAGAGAGTAGGAGCAGGCAATAACAGTACATGAAGCGGGAGCCGGGTCACAGTCAGGGTTTCCACTGGGGAATTAAACAATCACCTCTAAGCTTTCATCAAACACACATTTGTTACTGACGGATTTCATCGAAGCTGTGAATTTCAAATCAAGATGATGAAATTATGCCATCTTTTTACCCACATTCACTATTTACACACAATAAGGCTGAATATCCAGCAAACAAGGTCTAAATTAGGAAATAGCTTAATTTTGTTAACACCATCAATATCAAGGGAAAGAAAAAAATAAAACCCAGCTCAATGAGAGATAAAAACCAAGCAGCACTTTTGGTTGCTAACAATCAGAGAGTTCAGTGACAGCAAACTGACAATCAGCATAAAAAAGAAAAAAAAAAGCAATATAGACCGATGAGAATGTTAATTTTAATCTACTTATTCTGTTGAACATGCAGCTGTCTGATGGTTTTGGTAAACATTTAAATCGAATGCCAGTGGACTGAAAAGCCATAATCTAATTAGCGTTGTTGAATGAGTTTTACTTGTAATCGAAAACTGGACAACACAGATTTTAACCAGTGAGCTGCAGTAAATGTTTAACAAGCGGCCAATAGCTAACTAAAACTAGCTGTGCGCTTAATTCGTCCATTGGTCTCAGTTAAAAAGTGCAACGGTCATTGTTTCCACACACTGGCTAGCTTTTGTGTTGTTTCTCTAAAACACGACAACTTTATTTTAGAAAATAAATAAATAAGTAAATAAATAAATAAGTAAATAAATAAATAGGGCTGCACAATTATTCCATCTACAAAAGCCGAGACAATCACGTTTTTATTCAGACGAATTGATGAAATGTATAAAAAGAACACGGGCACTTAAGAATTTCAATGCACATGGTGGAAAAAAAACAATCAAACAGCAAGGTCAAAGGATTAAATAAATAATAATAAATAATAAATGGAACTCATAGGTTAGAGGGATAGTTTATCCTGGACTTGACTGGGGTACCAACTTGATATTTTCGACTTATTAAGGCTGAGGACGACATATTGAGAACCACTGAATGACTAAAAAAAATAGTGCGATAAATTGTTTTACCTCAGTGTTTAGTTGATATAGTTTAAACGTCATCCTATCTGTTTATGAGCCATGGTATAAGCCTTGAAGGATGTTCCTCCAGTCCTTAGCAGTGAATTGTTGTTTAATGCTCTGCGGTAATGTGACCGTACACTTTCTCGTCAAATGGTGTAAATTAGGGTTAGCATCGTAGCTACAGGCCAATGACAGAGCAATACACCCCCAGAAGAATCACTGGAACTACCAATTAAAGAAAGCAATACAAGAGCAGTGGATTTATTGTTGATTTATCATGGTTACTCACTGATACGATCTTGAGGAAGTTTATGGAGGTGTACAACATAAACAGTCAGAAAATATAGTGTCTCAAAGGTCTCAAATTAATTGATTATCATTTTGAGAAATATGGGTACCTGGCTGGAAGATGACTGTCATAACCAAATAACCAAAAACCGTTTATTTTTATCACAGTACGTGCAGTAGGTACTGTTTGGACAAGAACTAAAGAACAATAAAGTAGAAATAATGGGAAAACATAAGTTCCAACACGGATGAATCTATGGCGCTACAGTAAGAAATAAATGTGCTGTTTTACGGCTTCCTCTCAATAGTTGGGTTTCTAACACAGCGATCCAGTTCAATGAAGTTTACAACTTCATTAAAGAGCAAGACGAAAACTGAAAAATCTTTGTAATTATTGCATGCAAAATCCAAGCGTTGATAGCGTTGTCTCCTAAAAAAGAAAAGCCCTATGTCAATTAATGATGCAAAGTCAGCAGAATGTATTCTGGTAAAGGGGAACAGGCCTTGTGTCCATCGACCACATCATTATTCATCCCTACTTAGAGGGGTTATTCCCCAATACGCCTATTTTAAGCCGTAAGACCAAGTTATGGGCTGTCCTCTGTAAATTCTGCAGCGTTCTGCGACTGAATGCTCTACACGTTTGGTGCATCCAAAAGGGACAATCCTCACTGTTTGACTGGAAGGCAACTTGACTTCATGGTAATCCTAAATGCTTGAATGGAAGCATGCAGTGACAGCATGAGCATGCTTCTCCAACACTGAGGTATTGTTTTCTCAATGAGAGGACCTGTGGCGTTGCACAGTTTGACGACAGAACTCTAAACGCATCCTAGAAGCGCGGACATCAATGGAGAACCCAGATCTGAACATTCCAGAAGCCCCGCCTTCGCTTTAAAGTTGCCAAGACAATGAGCAGAAGAAGTTGATCTTACCAGATAGTGTTAAAGATGTTCTCACAAATATATAATTGTATTTTTATAGAGCTTTCGCGTTCCCCTGTGTAATATACAAGCGCACACACACACCAAGCACAGAGACGACGCTCTCGGTACATCAGCCCATTCGACAATTCAGACAATCAGAATTAGTTTCAAGCTGTTGTTTTACAATGATGAGGCTATTATTCAAGATCTTTAAAGGAGGGGGGGAAATAAATAAACATTCCATTATTAAAACAATCCATAGCTGCGTCCAAAACCCAGGGGCTGCATCTTAAGAAAGACTTGGCCTATGTACACCGGGTCCTTCGAAGGCCGCAGAGACCGGAGAGGCTGGAAGTGAGCGGCTGTGACATTAGGCTGTCCAGCCTTCACCGGCGTGTCCCACTTTTAGCATAACTGCTGTGATCTAGCAACCGTGACATTGGAAGCACAGAGAAGCAGTGAAGCTGTTAAAAACAACCAGCTGGGGAGGCAAGCAGGCTGTTACCACAGCAGGAACGGACATCTCTGAAAACGTCGGAGCACTTTTAGCAATATTAGGGATATCTTCCTGAACCGAGCAGATATTTGAGTTTTACATGGCTACATTCTTGTCTAAAAACATCTTAAAAGTTAATTTTGGGCTGCGAAGGATACACCAGATTCATCCCTCAAATCTGGGAAAGGAGGGACGCATTTGAAGGAGCTTTGTGACCTAACCAGCCTACGAAGGATGCGGCCCCTGAATATGGACACAGCTCCTATGTTCAGAAAAATGTACATGAAGATAAAAGAGGTGCATGCCAGAGGACAAGTTTACCTAATGCCTCTCAACCAGCTTAAAGCATTGAGCTTCAAATTTAGTCTGCTTGATGGCCGTATTCTCATAGAGTCCGTGTTTTTCTCGGATACTCACATTTCCCATCACATCTCCACTGAAAGCAAGACCAGTTAAAGCTGACTTCTTTGCTTGAGGACAATCTAAGCTGAAAAATATCAGTATTTATCTGGGAAAACAAAACAAAAAAGTCATAGCTATGGACCCCTTTTACCTCACTGGACATATTTTCTCTTTTACATAGAGTACATCAAGGCAGAACAATCTAAAACAATCGGTAATCCAAATCATTCTCACCAAATCACCTCAACATCTGTGTTTGCGCCAGTCCAACATTCACAACATTATAGTTTTAAGATGCAGTGGCTTCCCAGAGACAATGGTCTTCATCCTATTTTGCCACCATTTCTCTTTCACTTGCATTGAATACTTGACCGGTCCATCTTTTCCAGACTGCTCCAGGTGAGGGCAGACATCTTTAAAAATAGCAATCCATCGTTTCACAGTTTGCATCACTCCCATTCTGCAGAAATACATTTCCAAAGGAGGCTTCATTCCTTCGTGCCTCATCTCAACCACAAAAAAAATCACACATCTCCTCTGAAGTTCAGATAATGCAAGGAGGAAGGCTGAACGTCTTCCTTGGCTTTTCTTTGTCTTCAGTTCATCCATCAGGACTGGGTCATGCAATGATGGATGGAATCAAATTTTGTAAGCTGGAGCTTTTCCCTCTCACCCCTGCCCTACTCGTTCGTCTCTCCTACTTCTTCTTCTTCACTGATCCAGGCTGGGTCTTTATCATTGTAGGTAGCGGTAGACTTTGAAGCAATGGTTACCAGAGTCGGCGACCACCACGTGTCCGTCCGAGGTCAGCGCCAGACCTTGTGGTCCGTACAAGGGGTCTGCTGATGTGTTGATGTAGGACAGGAAGGAGCCACTGCCGTCAAAAACCTGAGAGTTAGAAGCCAGAGAAAGGGTATTTACAACCGTGGTTTATTGCCACGATACGCTGGGGGAACAAACATAAATCAGTGCCGCACCTGTATTCTGCTGTTGCCCCAGTCAGCTACAATGATGTTCCCGTTTACGTCCACGGCTACACCAGTGGGAGCGTTGAACTGGCCGTTACCTTCCCCGTTGGAGCCAAACTTTAACACCAGCTCTCCCTCAGCGGTAAAAACCTGACAGGACGGATATCAGATCGAGTGCAGTCATTGATTTTATTCTTTCTTTTAATCAATAACGGCACGGAGATAAGCGCGTCGTGCTGCACACCTTGACAGAGTGGTTGTGAAAGTCCGTGACGATGATCTCATTGTTCTTGTTCACCGCTGCAAAGTGTGGCCCTTCAGGACAAGAAGACAACAATGAACAGATGTTTTATTTTAAGATGTTATCCCCTCGTTAAAGACGTGGTCGACAAACTAAACGCTACAAAGTACGCCAGCGATTTGCTCTCTTAAGGTGTGTGAAGAACCAAACAAGGGAGCTTAAGGTTCAGACACCCTTGGTGTGCAGAAGAGAGCCAGATTTTGCTGTCCAGGTAATAATAGTTTTTGTCCTTCTACAAAACACTGGCCAGAATTTGTCTAAAAAATACTTAGTCTTTTCTCTAGCCATTCGTGTCAAAAAGAAAACGTAGTTGAACTTCACCACATTTTGCTGCTTTAGAAATTACTTAATAATAAAAGAATATTTAGAAATACTTTGAAAAGATTCCTTGAGTTTACCACCAAGAACCAATCTTCTTTTAGAGATGTATTCAACAATATTTTGAGTTTACCACCACTCAACTCTTGAATGGTGTCTGTTTAAAAGAAAAAATCAGAGAACCAATCTTCTTTTAGAGACGTATTCGACAATAGTTTGCATTAATTATTAGAAATTGAATTTCTGCTCCGTTGATTTCAACGATATGATAATTTACCCTACAGCTTAATGCAGAACCACATATTCGGAGAGTTTAACGGTTTACCTGCAAACTGCTTGTCACCATTGCCCCGACTACCAAACTTAGTGATCAGCTTGCCGCTCAGCTGGAAGATGAAGACCGTACACGCCTTGTTGTCAACGACGATCACGTGACCATTTTGGTCCACGGACACGCCTTTTGGCCCCATCAGTCTCCCGGAGCCCAGTTTGGCCTTGGACACAGCAAATATCACAGTTATGGCCTAAGATTGCTTACCCAGCCAAGTGTAAGTATTGAATAATCTAACAACCGACCTTGAACTTGCCCTCGCAGGTGAAGATGCTGACCCACTTGTTATCGTAGTCGGCGATGATGATGTCGCCGCTGGGGTGCACGGCTACTCCCGTCGGCCGCTGCAGCTGGCCAGGAGACCGTCCACGGACCCCGAAGCGGCTCTTAAACTCACCCTCATTGGAGAAAATCTGAGGATGAAGTGGGTTTTTGAGCTTAGCTTGCACTTCCACATCTTTGAGAGGTCTGATGACTTGAAGAACTGAGGTCTACCTGAACACACTGATTGTTGCTGTCAGCTATCAGAATCCTGCCGGTGGAGGAGGCAGCTACGCCTTGAAGGTTGGTGAACTCGCCTTTATTTCTACCTTTAGTTCCTTAAAAGAAAAAAATGTATTATAAAAGACATTTTTTTCTGTACAATTGTTAGTTAAGCCACTAATTAATGACCTAAAGTCCTCGCCTCCTAAGTCTGTGGTCCTATACCATGAATCGTCAATTTACGCTTTAGTTCCTTCTTGTATGTCTGAAGTTCAGATTGGTAGCCCAGATTATTAAAGGCTAAATCACTAATAGAGCTTAATTTCTTTTGTTTCATAGTCTACAGTTTGCGGCATTTGCTGCTTTAGGTGTTCTCACCGATCTTGAAGATGAGATCGTCCTCGATGGGATTCTGAGTTTTTCGTCGCGGTGTGCCCAGAGCGCTGCTGGCCCTCTTGGAGCCTTTCTTCTTCTGGCCAGGAGACTTTCCTCGCCTCTTTGTCCCGTCTGAGGAGCCCGTGGATGGGGTGGCGTTGGCTGCTGAGTTAGTCGCTGTTGTGGTGGATGGAGACACCTAGAAAACCCGCAGAGAATGGTTAGCAAAAGGTGTGTTTTGTAACTGATCACGGCCACTCTAGTAAACCATCTTGTGATAAATCAGTACTTAAAACCTTTTCACAAATCACAGATCCTTTATTGTTCAGAGGGAAGAGGGCTCATTTGTTAACTGGTGAATAGAGTTTAATTGGCTTCACATGGCTTGATCTCTTACAGCACAATTATGTGCATGAGGTGTTCAATTATGAGACAAACAGGAGCGTCATGTGGATGTTTTCATTGGTGCCAAACAACGCAAAACATTTAGCTTCTTGTTAAAACAAAACGGCCTTCTAATGGAAAATATCTAAAGTTGGCACTAAATTCAAACTGTCTGTGGGTCATTTTTAATTCTAAGTCTGTTGACTTCAAGTTATTCTTGGAAAAATAAACAGCTTAATGAAAAACTAACCTTAAAACTAATCTGTACTTTGGCAGCTGTTAATGTAAACCAAAACTTTGGTACTTGATGAGAAATCAGGTAAAGTGTCCATGAAAGTGCGCTTTTCTCATTTCGCCTATAGGTACACTTTCTAAACATCGGACAAAAATCCAGACCTGCCATTTACCATCTTCTTGGTTCTGGCTCACAAAACGTTTCATCCAAATTCAGCTAACTCTGGATGCGATGCATGACACGAGAAGGTTCGACCCACCTCCACCTCCACCTCTGACGCCTTGGCGATGGTCAGTTTGAAGGGACTTCCTTTGATGTGCTGGTCGTACAGACGGAGAGCCAGGGAGAAGTCGCCCTCCTTGGGCACCGTGTAAACAAACTCGTAGGTACCGTTCTTGTGGTCTACTATCTCACCGTCGACGATGCTGCCATCAGGGGTGAATACCTGCGTGAACGCATGTTTTAGTCAGTTTACTGAAATGGTCCCGAGAAAATTAAGTTATACAGCCAGGGGAGAAATCAAATAAACCCAACGGTCCAACAGCTTTTAGTTCTAGTTTCCGTTTCATTCTTTGACATCGAGGACTGTTTGTTGGGAAATCTATTCTTGAGAAGGTTGGGATCTCCGTAATGTCTCTTCCTGCAGACTAATGGACTTGAGGCTGTTTGGAATTGGCTTTATAGACGTTCATCATTGTGTTAACACCCTAGTGCGCTTCAGACCAGTAAACAAGACATACTACTGCATCCAAAGAGGTGGACATGTCTGCTCATGGTCAGATAATCAAGCGATGTACTCAACCTTCTTAATTCCTGCATGCACATTAAGGGTGTACTTACGGTATTCTTTGGAATATACGGCACACTTAAAATCCTTAAATTTTCTCAAACTGATTGTGCACCTTGTAGATGATTACCGCTGTCCTTACTGACTGATTTTATGTGGTACAATGTTCTCAAAAATCTGTTAGAATGTGTAAGTATGATTTTGGTTAGCAACGAAGCCGCTCCGCTCAATGGATATTAGGAGCATTGCGGTACACTGTGTCACTACCTGATAGGACCCCTGAGCTGTCTACAAGACTGCCTGACTGTAATGTCTAAACTAGAAGTGCATTCATGTAAGGAAGCCTGGAGTACGCGCTAGCAACAATAAACCTAGTAAGTTAATTCAATATAAAAGTTACGTTTATTTTGGCTTTATGTTAGAAACAGGGCAGGGGAGTTATTTTACGCGTTTGTGAAGAATATTTAGTGCACCTTATGGTCTGAAAAATACGGTAGTTTTCCCCCATGGTTTCCCCATTCATACTCGGGTTTTTTTGACCCAAGTATGAATCCTGAAACAAACCTCTGCAGATAAGATGGCATTGCCGCTCTTGCAGGCTCCACCTGACTTGTCTCTTGTCACTATAGTAACCGAAGCAGGATGTCCCACAATACACTGCTCCAATCCGGTACCCATGGCTTCACTCTGACTTGCCACAGCGCTGGAGGAGAAGACAAGGATTAGAGCAGGGTTAGAGATACAATAATATGTAATGTACTTCATGCTTGTATCACATTACCTTGTTGTTACAATGGTCCCCAAGTTGTGAATGGATTTTCTCAGCCCGTCTGTCTCCATCACCAGGTCCAGCTGGTCGTTCTCCTCCGGCTGGCACGGCATCCTGAGGATAGCCAGCTCCTTCAGCCTCTCCTCCAGCTCATGCTCCACCTCCAGGGTCGCCACGCTCGCCTCCTCGGCCAGGGCTTCCTCCGTCTGGGTACAGGCGGCCGTAATGTCCCCGTCTCCACGGGTCAGGTTGTCTATCTGAGCTTGGAGCACCTGAAGACACGGACAGATAACTCTTCAGTGCTTGCAGGTTACCTTTGCTGCCAGTTCTGAGCACAATGGAAACATGCAAACTGCTCAAAGCTATCCTACAGGCATATAAACTCTGTAACATCCACAGCTCTGTAACATCAGCACAGACAGGAACATGGCCCAGTTCGTCATGGTCACACCTTTTGCTTGAGCCCATATGTGACTTCGAGCTCCATCAGGAGGACGCTCTTCCGCACGTCCAGCTGCTTGTGCAGGTCCTCGAAGCTGGACTGGATGTCCTCTTCGATGGAAGCTCTCTGATTGGTCAGCTGCTGGAGGATCTCCTTAACAAAGGACAGAGCATCTGAAATCTGGGGGAGTCTGCAAGGAACAGGGGGGAAAAGGGTTAATTTCATGATTTAGTTTACAGAAACATTTCTTTCTTTCTTACATCTATTTAACCGCCCTTGTTCTGGTCTGTTTGATATGTTTGATTACTTAAATAATCTGTAAATAATTAAAGCTGATGCCCTTCATCTCGTGTTTTCCCACACATGGCCACTAGATGTCAGTGTCTCCCTGTTTCTGGGGCCTAGGAACGTCCAAACTCAAATTTGCAAAGTTTAATGTTTTCTTTCAATAGAAATACAAAAATATTCCTCCTAATGCAATATTTCAACGCTTTAACTTCCCTCTCTGCTGCCAAATAAACTGATTATTTCAAGGTTTTGTCCCTTATTTTTTATATTTATGTATTTTTAAAAAAAAAAATATTATTGTTGTTTCATGGCTGCCATTTTACTTTTGATATGTGTGTAGTGATACTTGATCATATTTACTGTGTATTTCTGCAAGTTCGAGTGGGCGATGGGTGGGAGGAATTTTGTTTATTAATTATAAATTTGTTAAAATTTAAAACCTTCAATAAAATGTGTTGACAAAATAAAAAGAAATGCAAAAATATTTGTGTGTTTTTTTTGTTTTGTATGTTTTTATTATATATATTTTAGTTTTACTTGTTGAGCTGTAAATTTTGCACGTAATGTTATATTGAAACAAATTACATAGACAGACGTTTGTAGGTAAAGGGATCCAAATCCAAAAAAAAAAAGGTGTCAGAGTTTGCTTTTTATCTTGAAGAAAACCGTTTGTTCTCGTCAACTAGTATAAATCAGGGAGTCATTGTTTCTTTAAATAAGTTGTATTTAGCCAACTTTCTTTTTTAAGAAGGTTTACATTTTCCTGTGAATATCTCCCCCTAAAAAAAACACACAAATTAAGTCTATCTGCTTAAAATGTGGCTGTAGGGCCACATTTTTAGTGCAGTTCTTAAACTGAGTTCCAGGGCCACACAAAATCCTTCCGGGGGCCGTAAATGGCCCCAGAGCCAAACGTTGTACACCCCTGCTCCAGCTTTTTTTTTCCTGTGGATTTCCTTACAGATCTCAGATCACATCAGGTTAAGGAGCCATCCTTATAAAATCAGAACACAATAAGTGAAAATATCCGTCTTTGTTTTTTAGGGTTTCCGCTCTCCGTCCGTACCGGCTCTGGACGGCCCCGAGTTTCTCCTGCAGCCGGCTCCGGTGCTGCTCCAGGGCTTGGCTGAGCGCCACCTTGGGGTGATCCTCGTGGACCGGCAGGCAGTCCTCACACAGCGCACACTCACAGGCGCCGCAGTACAGGTCAGCCACCTGCAGACACAGACAGGGACCGAGTTACCGTGGGTCTCAAGCCCCCAACAAATGTCCGCCTTTCGGTTAACCTTTCAGGCTTAAAATCCAGAAGCCTCCATGCACAGGTTCAAATGAAACAAGCCATAACCACTCAGTGGGTCTCATTTCGTTGTAAAGGATCGCCAAAGGGAAGGAGATAGGAGTTAGGGTTAATCTTGTTGAGGTAGCTGGCCATGAAACGTTGCTGCTAAAGGATTTCAGCGTTTTCGCCTCCTCACCTTCCCTGCATGCTGCAGACAGGTGTTCTTGCTGGGCGTGGCCTCCAGGACGGTGCACTCCTCGCTGCTGCTGTCTGGGGAGTGTTGGTGGGCCTCCATGTGCGAGCGGCGGCCTGGTGGGGGGGAACCTCCAAACACGGCCCTCGTTCCTCACCGCAGCCGGAGGAAGGAGTTGCCTTCAGGGTTCCCTGCGTTGGTTTGCAGAGGGGTTGCTTAGGTATCTCGAGTCTCTTGGCTGTTTACTCCATCGTTCATTCAGGAGAACGGAGAAACCCCCTCATGTAGAGAAAGTTTGCGCATTCTGGGTCCAAAAAGACCTGCCTGGTCTCTGACTCTGGGGCTGATCTTCTTTTTTTGATTGGTTTCAGTCAGCGAGCCAATTCGACTTCATTCTTCTATGGATCTGAGGGTAGCTACACCGTCCCACAGTCCTGACGGCTCAGTGTGGGTCCCATCTAAATTGTTCTTCTAGTTCCAGGCAGCTTTTTGGTCCATTGAAACAGAACCCAAACCAACGACTAGCGGACTGTTTCCCCTTCAGGAACGATTCATGGAAAACCGAGGCAGCTGGTTTCATTCGTAGAGGACTGAGGGCGAATCCACTGATTCCTGCAGAGAGAAAAATATGAAAGAACGCCAGGAATTAGAGGTTTAGACTGAAAGGCAGATAAAAATGTAGAAAAAAGACAATTATGTTTCTGATGAACCATCAGCCGGTTAGCTCGCCCCTGTTTCAATGATATACTCAGGGTGTTTTTTATCTTGATTTAAGTTTATTTATTTAATAAGTGACAAAGCATACTAATGGAAATGTACGTGTAAATATGACAGATTACGGCCTATGGCTAATTTCCATCTGTAGTCCCTTCGGCAGGTTGAGTCGACGACATAAAATAATAAAATCAATACAACAGTAAAAACAATTAGAGCAGTGAGCCATCATGGCTGTGAGCGTTATAACCAGGGGGAGAAATTACATAGAGAGAAAACGTTTCCATGAAAAGATAAAAACTGGGAAGAAGAAAAAAAAAAAAAAAAAAAAAAAAAAAAAAAAAAAAAAAAAAAAAGATAAAAAATGAAAGGAAAAGCGGAAAAGCAAGAACAATGAAAAATATAGTGGATAATAAAGCATACAGGCCAAGGGAGTCAAAGGACCATACATATTTCACTGGTGTTAAAAAGTTAAATTATATATCAAAGGACTGAGTAAAGTGCAGAGTGCTAAAATGTTAAAGTGTTAAATGTGCAACTTGCAGATTGCCCAATTACAGTCAATATAAATTGCCATTTTAAGCACATAATGCCAAAAACATATTACATTCATTAATTACTAACGATTGTTATCATCTGGTAATTCAGGAAAAATTATGGATGGTTCCCCGTCAGGTTTCTATTACACAAATACACAAATTTAGGCACGGTTATGGCAACAGTGCTTTAAGATGTTTGGTAAAAGAGGTCAGAGATGGGAGTTAATGCACTGATTTATATTTTTATTTATAGTTTTATATTGAACTCCAGAAAAAGTGGCTCGACTAAAGGCACTCTTTCTAAAAGGAACCACACAGTTACCTCTAGAACCAGCTCTTCTTGATCTCTTTGAGTTTATTTTTTATCTTTTACAAATTCTTGTAACAGTACAGGTGCTTGAAATTAACTAACACGGTGACCTGTCACTATCTTAGCATACAAAAGAACACAAAATGAAACTTTGTGCTTAATTGAGTATTGAGTTATATTCCTGGGATGTGCTGTTGGGTTGTCCTGTAGTTCCCCTAGCAGCCACTGGGTGGCAGCTTAGCGGTGTCTGGGTCTCCTGGCTCTGTTGATGCACACACTGAGCAGAACCCATCCAGCCCAATGCCAGCGTGTCTGTTTGCATAAACACAATACATAATCCTTTTCCTTTGGTGTCACCGTCAGGATAAACCGAGCTGCGGAAAAGTTTTCACTCCCTTGAGGATTTTTTTTCTGCTTTCACTTTTAAGTCACGCTGAAAAGTTTCAGATTATGAAATTTTAACATACAAGTTAACCTGATAATTTTTTTTTAAATGTAGTTTTGAAAAAACGATTCAGTGTCTTAAAATAAAAGGTTATCCACACCAAAAGTAATTGCCCCCTGAAGCTAAAGGTTACCGTAACGTGTTTGTGATAAAAGGCGAAGAGTCCACCTCTGTGCAAGGGGGTTCATCCACTTTCTTCTTTGGAGATGTTTCCTAATTCAGTTTCATTTTGCTCATTTAAACCTTTTGTTTAAGGACCAAACAGCATTTAATTTGTATTTAAGTCTAGACCTGGACCTGAACACCATTAAAAAGCTTCATTTTTAGTCTTTGTGTTTAGTTGTTTGTTGTTTATTTGAGCCATTCACTGGTGGACCTGCTGGTTTTCCTGCTGCCTGACCCCAGTGAACTTGGCCTTAAGGCTACAAATTGATGACCAGACATTTTCCTTCTGGGTTTTTTTTCATCAGTTACAGCAAGTCACCCAGGTCCTGAAGCGTCAAAGCAGCCCCACACTACCACCAATAACTTTGACCGCTGGTGTGATATTTGTTTTTTTCTTTTTCTTTTTTCAAAAGTTGTGTTCGTTTTACCTAAACTCCTGAAGTTTGAATTTGTTTGTGACCTGCCAGATGAGTCGTAAGTGGTAGGTTGGCCTCTACTGGGAAAGTTCTCCTCTGTTCCACGTTTACTCCGCTTGGGGATAATGGCTTTCACTCTGATCCAGTGTGGCACCAAAGCCGAGGAAATGACTCTATGACCTCTGGTAACCTTTCCAGACTGAAAAATATCACTGATATCGTTCTCAAACTGCTCTAGACAGGTCATGAAGTGTGGCTTTCTGAGGCCTACTTCATGTAGGCAGACAGGTTCTGCATGGGTCATTTTCTGCAAGTCTGGCACTGATCAAGGAAATTGTACAGCTTACAAAAAAGGGGGCGATTACTTTTACTCACACAGGGGGTTGATTTGCAGTTTACAAAATTCAAATGTAGAAATCCTCCAGGTTTGTTGAAGATAAGGGGTTTTGTGGAGCCACTGAAGCACCGAGGCCATTGCCTCGGTGCAGCCGATGGATATTTGAGAGGCTTAACATGGAGGCGTCCCACACAGATGGTGAAGGAGGAGAAGGAAGAGAGCGGAGCAGCTCATGGAGATGATCACAAGAACAACTAATCTGGACGTGTGGTCAAAATTAAAGCGATCTGCCGTGTGCTGCATCATGCCACCCAGCCACGCATTTTCTACCCATAATTTTCTATATTCTGCTCATAGTCAGTATCCAGGAAGATGGTTATGACGGCAGTAGTTAATGTAACACTAGGAGGCTGAGTGACCAAAGACGGGTGAGAACCTTCAGATATTTAATAGGCTGCTAATTAAAGGTTTAAGAATTTAATTTATTTAAATAGAATGTGATGTTTTGTGACTAGCTTTACAAAGATAAACAAATTGGGTTCAAATTAGAAAGAAAAAAGGGCAAAATGTCAACGCATGGGCATGAAATAGGGTTTTGAATTGGCAAAAGACCAAAACTATGTCGATTTTAACAGTTCATTTGTTGTCTCCAGACCTCAGATAATACCTCAGGATCATGATTTTTTCCCCTACCTAACGTTTCTATAAAGACCGGCACTGTGGAGCAGTTGTTGGCGGTGTTGCCTAGTATGTTCCCCCCGGGGGAAACATGGGTTCCCCGCGGTACTCCGCCTTCGTCCCACAGCCCAACAGACTGCTGGGTTAGCTGTTCTCTCTACATTGCCCTAAGTGGTGGGTGTGCACAAATCATTGTCTTGTGGGTGTCTGTGTTGCCCCGTCATAAACTGGTGGGCGGTCCGGGGTGTGCCCTGCCTCTCGCCCTTTGACCCCTGGAGACACGCACCAGCCACCCAGCAAGGATAAGCAGATATAGACAACGGATGCATGGATGGGTTATGGGTTTAAATCTGCTTTAGCAACAGTTTTGCCCCTAATTCTAGGCTGCTGCTCTGAATTTGGCCCCGTTGACATATTGCACAACACAAAACCAATGAGGAGCCCTATAAAACACTCCACAACAGCAATTACCCCTTCTCATCGCCTCGGTTCGCTCCCTAATGCTACGGTCCACAGACCGGGGCAAGCCTCCGTCATGGTGCGATCCTCAGGAGGAACTTGTAAAGTTAAAAACTAATAAAGAGCTTTTAATGTAGGTCACCAAAACGACTTCAAAGTGATGGGAAAAGGAGGAAGGTTGGGGTTTCTATAGCAACAGGCTGCACAGGAGGGGGTGGAGCTACGGTGACACCGACCGACAACAGCAACTGGAGCAAAAATGAGAAGCGGAGACGGGTTCTTTAATCCCCCCCAAAATCCTATATTTATCCTCCTGCATGTGAATGAGTTCACGCAGACGAGCATTCAGGATCACCTCTTCATCAGTGATGACGAGGAGGAGGAGGAGGAGGTCTCGGCCTCAACCAGACGAGCTCTGGGCTGCAGGAAGGAACAAAAAGCATCTCAAATAGGAATCTCAGCAGCGAGAAGCCATCAGGCGTGAAAGCTGGGCCCAGTCCTCAAAGCTCGCTGCTTCTTGGGTCTGTGGCGACCAAACCAGGTTTGGTTCTCTGAGTAAAACATGAGACCAGTATGCTGGTTAATAATTTATAGAGGGGTGTAGGGGGGGATCATGGCGGGCTGTGATTTTTGCCTCCTCCCCCTGAGATGTTCTGATCAGAGGGCGCAGCCTCTCCTCCTGCAGACACACACACACACACGTTGTCATAGAGCAGAGGGATTTCTCTAAAGTCCTCCAGTGCACCCCACCCCCACACACCCCCACACATTTCCATTCATTGATGCTCTGATGTTGCAACGCTGCAAAGGATTCTGGGACTTTCCCTTGCAGAGGGGCTGCGTGTCTGGTGGCGGTCGGTGGCTGTTACAGCGCCGCAGACCGTCCCAGCCCTCCTCCAGAGAGGAGACACAGAGAGGCGTCTATGAGGAGCTGGCTGGGTGTTTGGGTTTGTTTCATGCTCTGAAAATCTTATTTTCTCCATCATCAAAACAACTTAAGGTTTTCACATGGGGTGAGGTACAGAGGATTTTAAAGGGACCAGTGGGTGGACGTGCTCAGACAAGTAGTTCCTATCGAGTCCTATCAAGAAGAAAATCAGGAGGAAATCTGTCCATTAATCAACCAATCAATGAGTTAATCCATCCATCATCTCCCACCAATCCCTGTTCAGTTTCCAGGACCAGGAGGGAAACCTAGCAGTCTTCCTTCACCAGCAACAACCTGCAGCTCATTCAGGTTCTGCGAGGCATTTCCATCACTTCATCAGGGACAGCTGGGTTGCCGCCCTAACTTTTCACTGCATAGATTCAGCAAGGCGTCTTATGGTCCATATCGACTGACAGTATCGCGTAGCTGTTTCCCATTCCACCACATCCCAGATCAGTTCTGCTGCATTGGAACGACTGACTCGTTCTTCAGCTACCCGTCCTAAAGACCATTTGAGTTTTCGGACAATTATCCAAGTAGGCATCAGAAGTAAGGTGCGCTGCGGTCGTACAGGGATCAACGAGGTTAAGAAAAATACCCAGGTAGGCTGTGGGGTTTGGATGGTGAGGTAATAAGAGACCCGACGTGTGCCGAGAACACCTTTACACCACCACCACCACCATCCTTGACCGTTCATGTTGTTTCCGCCAAGCTCCATCTCTGGCTCTGTTGTCCCAATGTCGAAGCTAAAACCCAGACCGTTGTTTTCGTTCTGACTCTGGATCTGGAGCGTCTGTGTGAGCTGTAGTCTCGGTTTTCTCTCCTTAGCTGACCAGAACGGCCCCCCGTGTGGTCTTCTGCTGCTGCAGCCTGTTTGGTTTAAGGTTGTGAATTCAGAGGTCGTTCTGCATGCCTCAGCTGTAAGAAGTGGCTCTTTAAGCTGCCGTTGCCTTCCACTCATCTTAAACCAGTGTGACCGTTCTCTTCTGAGATTGACAAGGCCTTTTCCACCACAGAACTGCCGCTAACTTGATGTTTTTAATTGTTAAAGCCAGTCTTCATAAACTTGGATGAGGATTCTGCGTGGAAATCCCAATAAAGCAGTGCTTTCTGGCACCAATTACCATCATTGGTTCAAGTCACTTAAATCATTTTTCTTTCCTATAATGCTTGGTCTAAACTTCTGCAAGTCTTCTTCACTACGTCTAGATGGCTGAAAGCATTAAGGTGCTACAGAGGGATTAGCTGATTAGCTCTATCTGTGCTAAAAGGTATACCTGATAAAGTGGCTGGCCAGTGTAGAAAGTCCCTGCTGGTAATCAAAACATCAAAGTACTTGAATCTGGCCGGTAACTGCACACACCAACCCCTGATGAGTGTCTCTTTTTTGGAAACGGCAGTTTGGCTGCAGCCCTAAATATGGCTGTTGTCCCTCTGACTAAAAGCAATCAGACACGTCATTTAAAGAATGGCAAACCCATTGAACCGATACAAGCCGAGGACGCTCGACAAAAGGCACCCTAACAGAAACACCACTGGGACCACACAACAATAGCGGTCTAACCTGTTGGTGTGGTCTCACCGCAGCTGACTGGCGCTGATAAAACACGTGAAAACACAATCAGCCGGGGGGCTACTCGGGTTAGGGCTGTTACGCAACTCGCATCTGCACAGGCAGCATTCAAGAACCAGTCCGTCGTCAGTGTTTTTGCTTGTCGGTGGGACAGAAATAGATAAGATGGACGTCTAAGTCTCCACACAGGCCCAAAAAGCGCAACCCGCTGTTCTGCAACATCCAGCCACCAGAGACGGGTCCGTCTTCTCCAGACATTAAATGCTCTGAATATCTGCTACCAAGCCTAATCAAATAGAACCAAAATGACACTGGAAAATCATATTTGAGTTTTCTTATGAAGTAGTGTTTAAAGGATGCACATTAAACTGTGATGGAGACACATTATGCCTCCTTATCACGATGACATTAGCTCCTACTATAGCCATAACGTCTCCGTGAGAAAATCAGGGAAAAACATAACATTACAGGAAGGCAAGGCAAGTTTATTTATAAAGCGCTTCTCAGTAACGAGACGAATCAAAGTGCTGTACATGAACAGGAACACATTACAGAGGGAAATATTACATAGGAAAACAAAAAACATTACATTAACAAAGGAATAAGCTACATAAGACCTTGACTAGACTAGTTTCACCAATGACTAACATTCAAAGCTTAATTGTTTCTATTTATACATTAACAAACACACAGAAAGCATACTTACTACCAATTAATTGTTTCTAATAATAATAAGTAATAAACTGGGTAAATCTTTGGGGCTTTTTTTATCTAAAGTAATTTTATCCACGTTTCTAAAGTTACAACTAGTACCAGAGTCTACTTCTATGGTCTTGTTTTTGGAGGTCAGGAATGATTTATACTTAATTCATTGTATTAGACCAGCCATAGTGGATCAAAAACTTTGCAGTGTGGATGCATAGATGAAATGATTTATCCTCATGTTGACGTTTCAGTTATTATGTTATCTAGGTAGGTAAATGTCTGTTATCCTTACTGCTTTTATCGTCACATAAACCACACCAAATCAGCAAAAAATGCCTTTCTCGTGAGGCTTAACCAAACCTCACTCCTCATTTATCTTCAGCTATAAAAGGTGGATGAAACATCCAAAAGAATTTATCTATTGAGATTAAAATGGGGATGAAAACAGAGCCCTGAGGAACCCCACATAAGGCATTTTCACAAATAGGGGGAAAAAATACTTTTTCCTTCTGTAGCAACTACATTTTAATCTCCATTTCTTAAAATGGAGTTCAAATCCATTTACTTTCATCTTTTTTGAAGCAATCCGGTTCTTTCATGACTCAATGAGCTCAACTCTCAGTTAATTAAAAAGCTGCTCGATTCTGTCTGGATCAGCAGACATGGCTGCATCACCTGATTGCAGAGCTCAATAAAACCCTATTTCAGGGAAACCTGCCGGTAATAAAATCCATAAATCAACACCAGGGTGACACGCAGACCAGGAAAACACATCTCACTCTCTCAGGCCATCTGATCTGTCTCCTATTTCGTTCCCACGGGGAGGTCTGTGTCTATTTTTTGTTTTCCTGTGTCGCAATCACTCATTCATCACGTACAGGTCCCACACACAGTCTTCCTATTTTAATCTTCTTTGCTGAAATAAATAAAATTATTAGTTTTCGTTAACTCTTGCTGCTATAAGGTATCCCAGCATTTCTGTATTTTTTGGTTTTAGCATTTTTTTCCTGCAGCACGTTATTCTGTGCCACATTTTCTAGTGTTCTTTATTGTTGTTGTTGATTTTATCAATAATTTGAGTCTATCCATATTTATACAAAGATTCTCATCCCTTTATAACACACCTTTCATATTTTGTCTTACTGGTGTCTCTCTAAGTTGCTTTGTTGTTTAATTTTTTCTAGTTGCTTTGATGGGATTCCAGGGTGAAGCTGAGGAATAATCTTTAAACCAAATCAACCTTTTGTTACTCTAAAATAATCAGATGCTTAAAAATGACACTTAAAATGAAAGCCAACTTTATATTGGAAAATAATTATTTTTAAAATCTTTAATCCCACATTTTAAAATATAAATTTAGAACAAGTTAACCATTGCCATCTTCAACAACTCGTTGAAAATAAATATAGCTGAAGAATTTTCTAATTCATGCTTTGCATTTTTTATTTTCCAAGAACTTTATTGATTAAATTACTAATAAATAAATAAATAAATAGTAGTACAGTTTTTTTTTAAAAAGATGAACATTGAAAAGTTTGAAGGACAACTAGCTCATATTAACTTTTAAATGTTCATCTTTTTAAAAACTTTTTGAAATCTTTTCAACGCTACAATAGGCAAAAAAACACGGTAACCCTTGTTCTTTGCCTGTTTGTTTGTTTGTCTTTATTATGTGTACTCTTAGCCAGAGTGGCCAAAGAGAAATTTCACTACAGTAACCCGCGTTGACAATAAAGAATCTTTGAATCTTTGAATAAATATCTTCCCGTTTCCATCGGACTGCTCTTCAAAATGAGGAAGACGGGAGAACATACCATTCTACCAGATCACATGTGTGCTGATATTAATAAACCAGAGAACTGCAAAGAGAAACGAGCTCCTCGCTCTTCGAGTCAGAGCAATAATTAAATAGTTTAAAACGCCGAGAAGTGTGATGTACGAGGACAGACATTTGTTCTGCCATGATGTAAACACAGGAGGACAGTAAGGCACGTAAAAAGACATCTTAAAGCTTTAACACTATTTTATAAGACGTGCTAATTAGTTTGTAGCTCATTTGGGTTTTTGTAGTTTTGATATTTGTTCTATTTATTACTTTTACTATTACTGGTATCGCTTTTTAATGTAATCTTAAAATGCTTTACTTGGAAAATTATTTTTTTTCTCTTTTCACAATTTTTTGTAAGTTAGATGTTTTAGTTGGTCTGTTTGGAGGTTTGTTTTATTTACATTTATAGTTATTTTGCATTTCATGCAAGTGTTGCCTGTCTTCTCCTTTTTAGTCTCTTTCTGTGGGATTTATTAAAAGATTTATTAAAAGATTTGGTATTGAATTTCATTTGGTTCTTTGCTTAGTTTTACAGGATCTTTTCCAGTGATTTTGGTTCTTGCGTGTTTTTATTGTTTTTCACTTTTTGTCCTGTCGTAATTTGAATTTTCTTATCATTTTGTTTTTTTTATCTCTTTAACAGTTGTTTGATCTTTCTTTTATTTTGCAGCTGTTTGTTTGAAGTGTTTGTATATTAATATTGTGTTGCTTTTAAGGTGTTTTTGATTCACTTTATAAATGTTCTGTTCACCTTTTATATTTGTTTCACTTTTCCATAATGATAACTAATACACATGCATTTGTTGCTGTATTTCCACCTACTCTTTAAAGTCTTGTCTGTTGTAATTGTGTTTTTATATCAGGTGCTATGTCTTTTTTGTCATTGTATCTTTTAGCAACATTTTAAGTGCTAGTTTTTTATGCTTTCTCTGGCATTTTGTCTCTTTTTAGTCAATTTAGGTCTATTTCCTAATTGTTTTTGCTTGTGCTTCTTCATAGCACTTGTCTGATTAGACTTAGACTTAGACTTAGACTTTCTTTATTGTCATTTTGTATACACAGAGTGGATACAGAACGAAATTTCGTTTTCACACAGCTCAGAAAGATTGCAGTAACTCTACAGGATACCTTGCGGTGAATTACAGTACAGGATAAAGTGCAGTGATAAATCGCAGTCACTTACAGGATAAGTTTCAATTGACTTCCGGATAAAGTGCAGCAGTGAACAGTAGGCAGTTGAAATGTAAACAGTGTAAAACAAATGTAAACAAATACGCAGTAAGGTGCAGCAATGATTTAAAAGTAGACAGTTGCATTGTACACAGTTTTGCAGTACGTTTCCCGGTAAGGTGCAGCAGCAATTTTGCAGGATATAATACTGTTGTTTTATATGATTGTTGCCATATTGAGTTTTTATTTGAGCTGTTTTGCCATTTTAACTTTTAGGAATTAGCTGCTTTTTAGACTTAAATCGGACTCCGTATAGTGGGATTTCGTGCTGCTTGTAAAGTTTAATTTTGGGTTTATTTGCTGTTGTTTCAGCGTCTTCCTCAAACGTTTGCTTTTTGCAGTTCTGTTGTGTTTTTGGCTCCCCCTGTGAATTTATATTGATTCCCTCTATGTTGATCTTTGTATTTTTATGTTTTTGGTGATGTTTTCGGCGCTGCGTTGCATCTGTGCCCATTTTCCATCCGTTTTTGACTGAATTTTCCGGCAGAGCGACCAGTTTTAAGCAGAATCAGTGGCCCCGTGGCTCCCGGCTGCTGATCGGCTGCATCTGCCACTGATCCATCTGTGTTCTGCAGGAACTCCATGTTCCTATAAACAGAATCTGTCGCTGTGATAAGACCTCGGTTTCACTTCAGAGAAGTGACGTACCTCCTGTTACTGTTAGCGGACAGGATGCTAACGTTTGCATGCAGGCCTGACAGCACACACACACACACACACACACACACTGAACACACACTTATTTACACACAGAAAGCTGATCAGTTTGAGCTGCATTCACTCATTTATGCAGTCTGTCCATCCTCATTTACTCCATCCCTGCTTCAATCCCTGCTCTCCTCCCTCATCCCCCTCTCTGAGGCTCAGAGCATGCTACAGCTGCTGCTGTCACCCCATAACATTCCTCCACCCATCCTTCAATCATTCATCCATCCATCCATCCATCCATCCACCCACCATCCATCCACCTGTCCTTCTGTCCCCAGGAAAGGAATCCGGCCCTCACCCTGTTTTCCAGGCGATCAGTGGGAGCGTCTGTTTTCCAGCCTGAAGCCATCGCGTCATGATACCGTCTTGTTTGCTGCCTCTCCTCTCCTCCTGGTCTGCGTGTGTGAGTAGGAGGGGGAGGATATCATCATCACGGCAACACCAGCAGCTTGCAGCAGCACCACCACACCAGAGGAGGGGCGGCTGGGGCGTACGAGGTCTCATGTAATCTGCACTTTGAGCAGCCAATCAGGAGAAAGATACAGGAAAAAGAAGAGAGGGGATTGGTCCGTGTTTTCACACACACTCTCTCTCTCAATGACACTCTGTTCATCTTAGTGTCGCTTGCCCTTTTATTCCTCTGTTTTCTTTTTTTCTCCTTTTTTTGCAAATATATATTATATTATATTATATTATATTATATTATATTATATTATATTATATTAGCAGTGATGCAGCTGGTAGCACTGTTGCCTTGCAGCAAGAATCTCCTGGGTTTAAATCTAGGACCTGTATGAGTCTGCATGTTCCCTCTGGCTTTCTCCCTTAGTCCAAGAACATGACTGTTCGGTTAATCGGCCCATCTAAATTTCCCTTGTAGGTATATATATATATATATATATATATATATATATATATATATATATATATATATATATATATATATATATATATATATATATATATATATATATATATATATATAGGAAGCAGAGGCCTAGTAAGCATCAGAGCCACCATTGAAGATAAAACATCCAAGCTCCAAGAATGTATCAGGAAGATGGCCCCTATGGATGAAGCTCTCAGTGGGTATCTCCAACAATGGAAGCTGGTAGAGAAGGAATTGAAGGAACCATCATGGGAGGAAAAAACCCCTGCATGATATGTACCAACCAATGGTTAGAGAGGGTTGGACTGAAGGACAGCACTGAAGGGCTGACCATGGCAGGACAGGAGCAGGCCTTGAGCACCAGAACAATAGAGGCCCAGATCTACCATACCAGGCAAGACCCCAGGTGCAGGCTATGCAAAGAGGGCCCAGAAACCATCCAGCATCTCACAGCAGGGTGTAAGATACTAGTAGGGAAGGAAAACATGGAACGGCATAACCAAGTGGCTGGTATAGTGGACAGAAACATCTATTCAGAATACCACCTGGAGACCCCCAGGTCAAAATTGGAGTCACCTCCCAAGGTGGTGGAGAACAACATAACTAAACTCCTGTTGGACTTCCAGATACAAGCAGACAAAATGGTAACGGCCAACCAACCGGACATTATGCTCATTGATAAGCAGCAGAGGACGGCTGTTGTGATCGATGTGGCCGTCCAGAGTGATGGAAACATCTGGAAGAAAGAACACAAGAAACTGGAGAAATACTAAGGGCTCAGGGAGGAACTAGAAAGATCCTGGAAGGTGAAGACAGCAGAGGTGCCCATGGTCATTGGAGTCCTCTGGTATATATATATATATATATATATATATATATATATATATATATATATATATATATATATATATATATATATAGATATATAGATATATATATATATATATGTAGATATAGATATAGATATAGATATATATACATATATCTATATATATACCATATATATAAATAATTTAATTTAATAATTTAATAAAATCTACAATGGCTCCACTACGATGTAAATTATTTTGGGGAGTTTAATGTGAATGTGTATTTCACATTTAAAAATAAAACAGCTTTTTATATCTAAAATGTGATATGAAATATTTGACTTAACCAGAGAACAATTTGCTGAATCTCTCGAACAACTTTTGAAGAGACTGTTTTACTGATGCACCAATACTATTCCACAATAAAGACAGAAAGGATTGAAAGAATTCAAGAAAGCTTGAAATATTACATATATGTGTAAAAAAAAACTTTAATCGCACCAACAAAAAGTGTAGTTAAAATTTACAAACTAAAGTAAATAACTTGAAATAGACAAGAACTAATAAAACGAAGCATTTGTATGGCCTTACAGAGAAAATCTGAACATTCAAAGCTTGAGGGTTGTCCTCAGTGATTAATTTTAAAATATCTACTGAATGTAAATGACAAAGTTGATGCATCTTTTTGTAACATTTGTCCTTTCTAAACACTAAATTATTTTTCCTCTACCTCCCATTCGGCAGGGGGCGCTAAGCCGTGACGCACCAGTTTCAGCTGCCGCCGTGACGTATATAAGCAGCAGAGAGCCGTTGGTTCGGTCATTTCTCCAGGCGGACGGCAGGAGAAGGTGAAGCTGATTTAACTCGTTGTTTCTATGGAAGCGGCAGCTTTAATTTTCTAATTTAACGGCAGCCGGTTTAATTTTGTTGCCTTTAATCGTTTGGTGGTGACGGGATGATGATGCGCGTGTTTTCTACTCGGGATGGTCTTAGATTTTTTTCAGGCTGAGATCTGCTGCCAGCGTCCCCCACCCCACGTTTTGACGCGGCGGACTCATTTTATAACTTCCTGGTTTAGAGTGCTTAGTGTGCGTTTAATGTGGCGTTTTATCGATACACTTAAAGTTAAAACTATTTATTTGTAACTATAGTAGCAGGCAATGGCTTAAACCTCCAATATACATATTTCTTGTAGTTTCTCTTGTGTCTAATATCTTTTTATAAAATGATAAAATCAAGGCGGCAATGCAGATTAATTCGCCTTATTTGATTAAAAGATTTATGCTTTTTTTTTTGTTTTGCAAAACTTTAAGAACTTTACTCTAAACTGACTTTTTTTTTTTTAAATAAAATTCGCTTTGCCTGCTTTAAACTAAAGTGGTGTTTAGAAACCTACAATGTCTCCACCAAGCTGTTATTTGGAGACTGATGTGAAATAAATGTCCTTATGTAGATCTCTGGCATAACCCGTCTTGGTTCTCTTTCCCCTCCAGAATCCAGATTATCTGAGGACCAGAACCAGCAGCTCAGACCAGGTCAGTCTCCATGTGGTCCCAGCAGCCACTTCCTGTTACCACCTGCGCGATGATGACGTTTTTCCTGCCATTCGTAGTTTCCACCAGAGGTCTTAACGACCAAAGACGGCTCAATTCTTCCTTGGATGTCTGAGCGCATTTTGCTGCTTTATAGTCAGCTGTATTTGTCCTTTTTGGTGCCTTCCTGACCACGTCTGTTTCCACAGGGTTGGCCGTGACAGAAAATGGCCTTCACAGCCACCGTAGAGGTGCTGCCGCGGTGGACTACAGTGGAGGAGACTGATGGATTGAGACAAACATGACTCAGGTCTGGTATGTCACAAGATTTTATTTTTAAACTAATTTATTCTAAGTACTGGGGTCTAGTAGTTTTTGTTTGGACCTCCAGGGGGCGCCACTTCCCTAAATATGTCAGATGGATGAAGGGTTTTTGAACAAACCCATTTTTTTTGGAGAGTCAAAGCTCCTCCATTGGTTACAAGCGTGGGGAATTAATAGTTTAACCAACCTACAAGGTTTTTCTTCAATTTAAATTTTAATATTGTATTTTTCAGACTAAGGTACACTTAAGATCCTTAAATTTTCTCAGAAATTGATGGTGCGCCTTTATAGATAGCTAGGTTAATTTGTTCACATGTTTTGAGATGGGAATGTGATATTTCAGACAGCTGAAATATTAGGTTTTCAGTGATGGTCCCAAAAATGTCTTATCCTTTTAAAAGGTGGATGTCCTCCCACTTTAATGACACTTTGACAGAGGAATATGTAAAGTACTAACCACAAATTACCTACTAGAACGTTCACTATTCCTGTATTGTGTTTTACATCAAGATCCATGTTTTAGCAGAATAAGATGCCGTATTTTTGGACTGAGGTGCCTTTAAAATCCTTATATCTTCTTAAAAATTGATGGTGTGCCTTATATTCCAAGTAATATAAATATAAAAGTAAAGGTTAAGTTTATCCTGGCCTTATGTCAGAAACAGGGCAGTGTAGTCCAGCTACTTCCCACAGACGATGGAGAGCTGTGGATGTGAAGGAGTGATATTACACACTAGGAAGAATATTTAATGCTCCTATGATCTGAGAAATACAGTATACATTTATTGATCCGTCTGCTGTATGTTTGTTTATACGGCTATAAACCCTGATTGTTTTTAACCTGCATTGAAGCAGAATCTTCTGTCTCTATAAATTTAGTCTCAGAAAACTGATCTCTGTTCATCTGTTCCCAGGCTGACCGTCTCCCTGGTGATGAAGCTGCCGGGTTTACCTTGCTGATGAGAAAAGCATTTGGCTGGTAGGTGTGGTCTGTTTACACTGAAATTACTCTGCTCGCTGTGTTTTAATCCCCTAATGACGGTCTGGATGATCCGTCGTCTCAGCAGCTGATGGGTCGCTGTGATGAAGTTACTCCATCCATTCGCAGTTTCCACCAGAGGTCTTAACAGACCAAAGATGGCATTGACCTTCCTTGGATGTCTGAGCGAACCTGAAACCATCATTTAGTGCCGCAGTCTGAAGATTTTACATTTTATGCTTCATATCTGAGCTTTTTGTTTCTGCTAGAGGTGCAATAGTCACTGCTTGCTTCTTCCATTACTGAATGAATTTAGAGCAGACTAGAAGATCCTCAGGCTCACTGCTGCCCCCTACGGGTTGGTTATCCACATTGAATGCTGTTTTCTGTTAAAATGCAGACCTGCCGCCGTGGCTGATTTCCATCGCTGGCATTTAAGAATTTTTTCAGTTATTTTTAACATGCTGGGTAAAATCCAGCAGACGGTGCATGTCATAAGTTCAGTTATGAAGTGAAAGCTGAGCTTTGTTGATCTGTTCCCAGGCTGGTCGTCTCCCTGTGGCGTAATGAAGCTGGATGATTGCTCTGATGGCAGCAGGTCGTCCTGCTGGTAGGTGAGAAATGTTTCTCATTAGACCCTACCACCCGACACTGGTAGTTTCTAGCAGGGTTTAGCTCAGACCTTTGGGTGTTAGCGTTTTACACCCTTTACAGTTTCTCACTGTAACTTTGTTTCCTTTTTTCTCTTAGACAGAAGGATGAGCCAAGAGCAGGTTACAGCAGCTGATGTGGAAACCTCCAGGTTAGTATTTTTACTTGGTGACATTTAGACGATCCGTCGTCTCAGCAGCTGATGGGTCGCTGTGATGAAGTTACTTTATCCATTCGCAGTTTCCACCAGAGGTCTTAACGGACCAAAGATGGCTTTGTCCTTGGATGTCTGAGCGAACCTGAAACAATCAGTTAGCGCTGCAGTCTGAAGTCCTCTTTATGCTTAAAATCTGAGCCTCTGCTGCTTCTTGTTTCAGGTGGAGGAGCCTCTACAGGCAGAGGGTTCAGTGCTGGAGACCTGCAGGTTGGTGTCTGACTGGTTCTGAAATGAACCAGTGGGGGTGACATCAACAGGTCGCTGTGATGAAGTTACTTTATCCATTCGCAGTTTCCACCAGAGGTCCTAGCGGGCCAAAGATGGCTTTGACCTTCTTTGGATGTCTGAGCGACTGTTGATGTTTAGGAAGTTAGACTTTGTTCTCAGTGGTAAATCTTAAGCCGTGTTTGTAGCTACAGCGTTTACGGTTCTGCTGCCGTAGACGGCCACAACGGTAGAAAGGACAGACTGAAGTAAAGTGAATAATGAAGCTTAGCTTGTCAGCTTCACTTCCCACTTTTGACTTTTAACTAAATTGAGCAAATTTCTGAATTGTGACTGAGTCTAAACTAGTGATGCACGATATTAAAAATTTCAACCGATACCGATAACCGATAATTTCCTGCTTCTCAGGGCCGATACCGATATGTTAAAATTTCATTAAATTTTCTTATTAACACAACATTAACATAATATATTGATATAATCTACTTTGTGCAGTATAGATAACTGATGAATTAGCTGATTTGACCTATCTATAATAAAAAAACAACTTTGTGACACTGCAAATATTTATTTCTTTTCATTTCACCAAAAAAATAAGGTAATCTGCTATAAAACATGTAGCAAGACACAGATATGCATCAAACATGCATCTTAATTTAACAAAAAAAAGTGCATCTCTTATGGAGGTATGTAATAAAGTAAAGTGCATTCTGAAAACCATTAATGCTTGACTGCATTAAAACAAAACTCAGTCATTTAGATTAAAAAAATGCTTACAACTTCAACTTAAAAGTTAAATGATTTCGTCTTCTCAACATGTCCTTTGCTAACCACTCCCCAATCTTGTCACTGTTTCATGTCATCACATGTGGTCATATGCCATCATAAAACATATAGCAAAAGTTCTAACAACAATAAGCATAAAATGTGCCTCTTAATTTTAACAAAACGTACATCCCTTAGGGACGTAAATATTTAAGTCTGTTTCAAAAATAAAATGCTTAAATTCTTCAAAACTTCAACTTCAAAGATTTTCCTCTTCTCAACATTTCCTATCCTAACCTCCCCCCAAACTTGTCACTGTCACATTATCTGCATTATATTTTCTATATTCTGGGGGAGGGCACCAGTGAGAGATTTTTCTTAACAAAGAGAAGCATCTCTGCTTTCTCACATCCAAGTCGGTTTCGTTTTTCATCAATAACATTTGCAGCAGCAGAAAATAAACGTTCACTGTCCACACTTGTACAAGGAGAGGACAGATACTTCCGTGCGAGGAGGGCAAGTTGTGGGAACCGGATTTTGTTGCTTCTCCAGTAGTCCAAGGGGCTCTCGGATCGAGGAATTGTGGGCTCTAAGAGATAGGCTTGAATCTAAGGTAATAGAAGAATAACAAAGAACAAAAACAAAATTATATTTAATGTTATACATAGCATATTTAACATAATATAACATTTTTTATCAGATAGCCCAAAGTTTTATATAAACAACAAATCAATTACCTGCTGATCAGCTTGGCTGTGGTTCAGCTCGTTTGTGGCATTTTCGTGAAGGATTTCTTCATACATTTTCTGCAGGGAAGCATTGTTGTTGTTGTCATCTGTCCTGGTTCTCTTCTCATGTGGCTCTTCCTTTGGCTCATTTTCTGTCTGTGATCTCACTTTGGCCGTTAAGACTTCCATTGCTTCCTTTTTTGTTGCTTGGTCAAAAAAGCAGTCTTTATATCTGGGGTCCAACACTGTGGCCAGAAAGCACACGGACTCTGTCGAGATGTGACTGAAACGCTGCTCAACAGCTTGCAGTAGCGTACTCTTTGAAGTTTTGATTCCATGATCTGTCGCAACAGTCTTGTTTAACAGACGTTTCAGGGCCTCAATGGAGGGGATCACATCAGCTGCGGTGGCTGTAGCTGAGCTCATGTTTTTTGTCAGCTGCTCACACGGGTCAAGAAGTGTTAGCATGTTTTCGATTAAAGCCCACTGATTTGGGCTCAGAAATGCAGGCAAGTCGAAATCGACGGCATATGCTGCCAGGGCTCGTTTCTGCTGCAACAAGCTGGTCAGCATGTAGAAGGTTGAATTCCAACGAGTAGCCACGTCTTGTTGAAGCCTTGCCTCTTTCATGCCAAGTTGTTTCTGTAAGTTTCGTAGGCGGGAGGTGGCAACGTTGGAGTGTTTAAAGTGTCCGACTATCTTCCTGCTTATCGCGACACAGTCTGCGATGCTTCTTTGGCTCAGTACAGCCTCGTTCACAGCTAACTGTAGCGTGTGTGCTACACAGCCCAAACTGGCAAGCCCACACTCCTCCATGGCCTTGATCATGTTGCGTGCGTTGTCCCTCAGCACGACATGCACTTGGTCTTTCGTTATATTCCAGTGTGCAAGCATGGTGTTAAACGCCTGACATATCATTGCTGCAGTATGTGATCCGGGGCACTCCTGAGCATGCAGCATGGCTTGTTGCAAATTAAAGTCCTCGTCTAGCCACTGTGCTGTTAGACTTAGCATGCTAACAGGGCTAACATCGGACGTCCATATGTCTGTTGTGAAACTTATGTGTAGTCCGTTCTGGTCGATTAGGCTGTGGATGTGTGTGGCAACAACATCATAAAGTGCAGGGAGGGACACGTCTGAGAAAAAGCGGCGGCTTGGAAGAGTGTAGCGTGGCTCCAAGTGTGCCAACAGGCTACGAAAAGATGGCTCTTCGACCACGGAGAAAGGCTGGTCGCCGAGTGCAATGAACTCCATTACTTTGCCGTTAATGGCTTTGGTCTTTTCATTGTCTCTCGCAAAGGGTCTACTTTTTTCAAAAGACTGCAGAATGGTAACATCGGACTTTCTTCCTTTAGTTAGCGCATTGGTTTCACTGCTTGTGCTAGCTACTGCAGCCGCTGCCTCATACTCTTTTAATACCTCTTCGCCGCGGTGCCGACTTTTCAGGTGAGATATAAGATTACTTGTGTTAAAGCTTGACGACCTTTTTCCTCCTCTCGGAATCCGCAATGAACAGGCGTTGCATATAGCGAAAGCATTGTCATTTTCTGCCACTGTGAAGAACGACCATACTGGTGAAGGCATGTTTGTCTACGTCCCCACTCACTGGCCGCATGCATTGGATGTGACGTGCCACTGCGCGTCATGGCTTGTCTCGTCAAAATAAAAGTCGTTACTCTTGAACGCAGTTTCCGCGTTTTTATTAAATTATCGGCTATTTTTATCGGGAAAATATGGCTATCGGGCCGATAGAAAATAAGACCAAATCGGCCCGATAGTTTAGGTGACCGATATATATCGTGCATCTCTAGTCTAAACTATTCCCAGGTGGTGGCTGCAGCCGGTGGACAACCAGGTGATCAAACGGCAGAAAGCCGGTGAGTATGTTCAGGTTGGCTTTAGTTTGGTCGCTGTGATGAAGTTCTTCCATCCATTCGCAGTTTCCACCAGAGGTCCTGACGGACCAAAGATGGCATTGACCTTCCTTGGATGTCTGAGCGACTTTACTTCAGGCTGTCAGCATCAGAGATCTGTCTGACGGTCCTCTGCCTTTTCTCCACAGGTGGACTCTAACTGGAACTCCCTGGGATTATTTAGCTTCTTGTTAACATGTGCTGACTCAATCTGGAAATAAAGTGTCTGTAAATGAAATGAAGTGCTTTTGGTGTGGTCTTTGCTGACAATCTCTACCACTGTACCCTTAATGGAAGTCTATGTTCATGGACCTACTTCTTGATGCCTCTTATCTGTGAAGCATTTAGCTGCATGTATGCGTCGGTAGAAATTGTGTAAACTGGGCCACTTCTCAGTTTATGATTCACATCAGTGACTTGGTGCAAAAGTCGGTAGCAATCAGCCAGGATGTGAGGCTGAAGGCTGCCTGATGTAAAAGTAGTTGAGTGCTTGGTCAACCTGTGTTTTTGGGTGAAAGTCATTGTATGGATAGTGCAAACCAATCACTGGGGGCTGAGGGTGGCATCAGAGGCAGAGTAGGGACCAACAATTTCACCACTGACTGAAGGTCAGAGCATCTAGAGGTGCCTACATTTGGCATATACTGATTAATTTCTGAGGTCTGCCTGATGCGGCTCATTCCTGTGGGAATCTGATGCTATGGTTGGAAGACAAAAAAACACCCAATGCTTTAAAAGGGATGGTCCCATAGACATCATATACGTAGACGCGTCGTTGGGCGCAGGTTCGCACGTCAACGTCACCGCCATATTGTATGTGGCAGAAAAAGTTACTTTCTGTTGTAGTGAACGTCGTGGATCAGAGAAGATGCCTCATTCCTGTGCTGCATAGAAATGTACCAACCGTTTTACGGAACAAACAAGATCTGCTCTGCTGGCATTTCCTTTCACATATTTTCACATTTATACATTTTTGTGTATGTGTTATGAAAATAAGGATCAATTTGTTAAATCTAAACATTGTGGTCTTTATTTCATAGAACCGAGTCACATGTGAACCTTTAGGACCAGACCTTTTGGGGGAGTATTGAAGAGGTAAAATTACTAATGAGAAATAAAGACCTAGGACAAAGTAAGTGGTAGTTGAGGAAAAACGTCATGAGAATTAAGAGGGAACATTTCCAGAATAGTCAGTTTGCAGAATTATTTCACTCCTGGCCTAATAGGGCCAGGCTAGTTTATTTTAATTTTTATTCTTTACGAGAAATTCAGAAGAATGAAGCTAAAGGGATACGAAAATAAACTTGTAATATTACAAAAATATTACGAATACAAAGTATTCTGAGATTAAAGTCCCTCTGATACTGTTTTAAGTGAGTAACTGCAGATTTGCCACATTCAACATGGCGGACGCATCGCAGCATAGGCAGAACCCGCCCAACGACGCGTCTGTCTATGGAATGGTCCTGGCAAGATTTTCTTCACATTAACCTCCAAGAGAGCACAAGTTTGTTTGCTCCAGGTGTCACAAGCAGTGGTGTTGCCAATTTTTGGTCTGCACCCAATCAACTAGTTAGTGACATCAGTGGATTCACTGGATGATCTTCGCCAGCATATCCACTGATACAGGAGCTGTTTGAAGGCAGTGAAACACACGGTAACCAATCAAAACTTTAAAAAGTGACTCCATCTCAATCAACTCTGACCTTTTGTTTTGCGGTCAGAAAACTTCCTTTAAGATCCCATTTCTCCTTTGCATAAACTGCATTTATCAATAAAAACATCAAACTGATTATTGAACTTAAGCATTCAGTAGAGAAAAAATTTGAAAAATACACTGAATTTGTAAATGTTATATTAAACAGCTGAAACAAGTTAAAAGTTTGACATTTCCTTCATAATGCTTTTTTTCTTTTATTTTGGTGTTGGACCAGCAGGCCCATAAAACTCCTTTTAAAACCATATAAGCCACTGGGAACTATATGCTGTAAAAGACTCAGCATTTCATGACGAACCGTAACTAGTGTAAAATCTGTGCTTTTACTGAAAGCAGTAGGGTGACCACCTGTCCCGCGTAGCGCGTGCGCGCACAGCGTTTGAAGCCCAATTCATGCGTCCCGCAAATTGAGACCGTGTCACGCATAATCAATGCTTTCTCAAAAAAAAGTTGGTCGCTCTATCCACCTTATTTTCGAACGACGAAGTAACTATGGCCACAGCTTCAAACTATTCATGACTGAGAAGATGACATGAAGAAGTGCCTCATATAACGTACGAGGACATTTTAACCTGTTTCGTGTCGTCACTTGGTGCGGGCAGTGCGACTTTACCGAGGCGAACCTCCGCAGTGAAAAAGTTGAATCGGTGTTAATAAATATCAACAAGGATAACCTGGTATTCATGGAGGCTGTTGGCCGTTCAAGCCAAAACTAGTCCGACGTTCACGCTGCTGGATCCTGACTGCATCAACCGGCTCTACCGAGACGGCCGAATCGCTCTGGTGCTGCGGCTCCAAGGGAAGCCTTCAGTCATGCAGCGGCGACCTTATGGAAGGTAGGCTGATGAATGGTCTGATTCAGAGACATACTGGCTGTTGGCTCGTTGTGATTAGATTGCTGGTCAGTTAATTTTGTAATGTTTTGGATTAAACTGAAGTTATAAGTGGACATCTAAACATTCTGCCCACTTCATGTTTTGGCTTGAAAAGGTTTGAGTCCTAAAGGTGACCCCAAAGTCCTAAAAGTGTCCCCAGGATGTTGAACAGTTTTTTTTTCCTGCGCCTGCCTTTACCAACATCCAAGTTCACCATCCTTCCTCCCCCTTCTCGTTCTGTGAACCTCTGGAGTCGTGAGTTAAGACTTTTGTACAGTTCCTGTGGTGTAGAGCAACTACAATTCCTGTTAATCCTTTAATTTTAAATTATAATTTATTTAAAGTGAATAAATTGTAATGAAAAATAAATAAAATTAAATAGCTAAAGTAAATCGGAATTGGAAGTGCATCTGTTCATTGAATGTTCAACGTATTATGAATCTTTATTTAGAAAGAAATACACATTGGTTGGCCTATTCCTGAGCATACATCAGCAATTACACATGTTTATGGGAATAGGGCATTATTAATATACCATGTAAGGTGGTATGTGCTAGAAATGTGTAAACCACTATCAGTGAGTCTGCCCGTGAGGTGGGGGCACCGCCGCGCCAAGCAGTGTCCCACTTTGTCCCTCAGAAACATACCCCTTGTCCCCCCTTGGGCTTATTAGCAGGTGGTCACCCTAGAAAGCAGTGATTAATTCAACGTCCAGACAGCAACGTGTTTATTTTTCATCGATTGCGTTGCCGTGCCGTTTGTCCCTCGCGGGCGTCCGTAGATTCTGCCTGGGAGCCGCTAGCTCTGCCGGCCGGCTCGTCTGCACCGGGACAGGACCGACAGAGGCGATGGCAGGCGTTCATCCTCAGGTCAGGGGCTTCCGGGTGGAGGATGGATGTTTTCTGCTAGTCTGACTGAGATATTTAGTGTTTTCCTTTAAAAAAAACCCGGAAGTGAACGGGGCTAACTGTACTTAAGCTAACAGGCTATCTGCTGTCCGTTTATACGTGGCATTACGGTACTCCACACGCTTTAAGCACGTTTATGTTAGTTATAACCTTCTAAAGAGGCTTTTTTTCCCTCGGGTTTTATTGTCTGCACTCCGCTGTTTACCTCCAGCGGCGCAGCTGAGTGACGTTAGCCTAGATTTAAATGTCCAGAGAGAGACAGGCAAGCCTCCCAGCTGCTGCTATTTGTGTCTGATTTCAGGACGACCTGCTGAAGATGAGCCACAGGGAGAACTGGAGGTGAGTGATGGCACCTCCTCCTCCTCCTCTCACCCCACACACACACACATCCCAGCTCTGACTCCTTCTCCTCCTCCTCCTCTGCAGGGTGCAGCATGAGCGGCTGCACGTCAAGCACCGGGGCCATGAGGCCATGCATGCAGAGATGGTGCTGATCCTGGTGGCCACGCTGGTGGTGGCCCAGATCGTGCTGGTCCAGTGGAAGCAGAGGCACCACCGCTCCTACAACGTGAGCCTGACCCATCCAGGGCTGTTTTAGTCACCCTCCACTCCTCTACTGAGTGGCTAGAGATGAGAACATTCTGCAGATGGTTCGTTTAACCGCTTCCTTTGACAGAAATCCACGAAAGTGAAACCGCAAAAAAGACAAATCAGTATATTATTGCTTAATATGCAATAAAATAGCTGACAGCCTTTAGTCTGGGGCTGGATGAGTTTGCCAGAAATCAAAATTGCGATTTTAATTTTGACTTGCGTTCACCACGAGCAACAACAATGGCCTGCAGATGAAGATGTTTGTAAACAAGGACTGTTTAAAGCAAGAAATTTAACTGTTTTTATTAATCAAATTATTATTATTCAAGAGAATAGCTTGTGGAATTGGACATCTAAGTCTATGTATTAAGCAGTTAGACTGCTACTTAACGCTGTGGTGAGATTTATGTAAGCATGATTATATAAACTAGGGCTGAATGATTTTGGAAAATAATCTAATTGCGATTTTTTTTTTTTATCTTACTATTGAGATTTAATGTGATTTTCTTTTTTCAGTTTAATTTATCATGTCTTTTTAAACGTATACAAACAACAAATCAATTTGTTTCATCGCTCTTAGGTGCTAAAAGACCCACTGCGTCTCAACTCGAAGCAGAAATGATTGCGTTCTGACTACTAATTTTAATGTTTTTATTAATCACAATATTATTAAAGAGAACAGCTTTTAATTGATTTGTACATCAATCCGTCTTGAACATAAAGTGCAACCAACCAACAAGTCTATGTATTAAACTGATCGACCAGTCCTTAATGCTGTGGTGGGATTCCTGAAAGTTTCTGGTAAAAAGTATTGATTATATCAACTGAAAAACAAGTAATAAAATTAGATTATCTCACTGCTGCAACTGTCTTCACTTCCATATAGAGGAAAACCCACTTTAAACATTTTACCAACACCTAAAGGACGTCTGATCCATTAATTGTTACATAGGCAAAAACTGCAGACCTCTGGGTTTTAGAAATTGTGTTTTTTTTTTTATTGCAAATGCGATTAATTGTCCAGCACTACTTTAGTGTACACTTAAAGGGTAACTAACCCCCAAAACATTTTTTTTCTTCCTAATACACTAACATTGTTGTCTTGTGGTACTGTCTACATATACATATACATTATTTTGACTATTTACTGCATATTTGTTTAAATCCCACTTTTGTGTCCAAAACCGTCAGTGTGGCGCCCTCCTGTGGTTAAACGGTGGCCTTGCATTGAATTTTGAATAATTATTTCTATTGGTTCAAAAGCTGCCGTGTCAGCAGCTCTGGCGCTGTGGGGTTAGGGTCAGAGATTGAATGGTGAGCTTTATGGTCCTTCTATCTGATCTGCTAGCTTAGCATTCAGTTAGCTTATTGAGCTTTTATTTAGATTTTACTAGCAGCCCAGACCATGACCACTGTTGAAATAAATATGGGCCTGCTCCTGCTTATTTCTGAAGGCCCGTTTTACCCCGGATTAAGATTTGATAGTAAAGGAGAAACAATTTATCAGAGGCAAACATTTAAAATATGCATATTTATTTCATTTGGAACTCCAAGAGACAAAGAGAACTTACATGCTTAATTCAGTATGTGACGATGTCCTTCTCTCAAAGCATTGCAGCTTCTTTGTCTAACGTCTTCTTCGCAAACCCATCTTTTTATCAGAATATTAGCCCCTCCAGATTAGTTTGGGGGTTTTGGGCCCAGACTCTGTGTCTCCAGGTTCTATCTGTTGTCAAAACAAGGAGTGTATTCTCTCAAGGTTTTCATGCAGTGCGGCTGATTTAGTATCCAAATTGTCCTATCAGGCGTCAAGCCAGATGACCTAAAGAACCATAAAATAGCTTTCAGACCTTAATGCAAACATCCTGTGAGCTGTGTGTTTTCTGCCTCAGAGAGGAGACACAGTTTAGAGGCCAGAAGTACCTCTTATTATTCTCCATACAAATGCCTGATTAATACAACAACTAATGATATTTTCCACAACACCACCCATCCCCTACTGACAGAGGCGGCCTTCAGTAGCTTTCTGTGTTGCAGAAGAGCTTCTGTCTACAAAAATCCTTTCCATAAGTTCCTCTAGCCACGTTTATCCCATATTTGCGACAAAACCCTGATTTTTTTTTTTTTTTTTTTGTTCCGCGTTGGTAAATCGGTGCCGGCGGCGGTCGGAGTGAAAGAGTAATGCTTCCTGTCCCCTCCTGCAGCTGGTGACGCTGGTCCAGATGTGGGTGGTCCCGCTTTACTTCACCATCAAGCTCTACTGGTGGAGGTTTCTGTCCATGTGGGGGGTGTTCTCCGTCATCACCAGCTACGTCATCTTCAGAGCCACCCGCAAGCCGCTGTCCTGCAGGACGCCCAGGTAGGAGCGTCTCAGAGGGCATTTTTATTCCTAACGTTGGGAGTCTGTCTGTGTAATTTGGTATAATTGACTCTGTGTCGGCGCTGCATAAATGAATCGTAACATTTCCTGAGTTTCTTGGTTGATGGTTCTACTCATTTGTTTGATCTAGAACCATTTTTGGGTTTATTCACAGCAACATGAGGGGCTGATTTTCGCTTTCTGTCTTCAGGCCAGTTTAATGAAAGCGTGCACCCATGTCTGGTCCTCAGTAAAAGCTGCTGTTCATTTGTGGTCATTTTTGAAATAACGCTTAGGGCTGGACGATAATTCAATAACAATATATATCGATCAATAGACGTGTGGCGCGATAGAAAAAATTGGTCGATATAAACTTCGATAAAGAGTTTTCCTTCCTTCTTTTCAGCCTATCATATTAGTTGATGCTACAGTCACTACTTCCTCTCGACCAATCGTAATTGCGGACCCAGGCAAGCCGTCACAAAGGCCCGCTCTCTCAAACCACAACACAGAGCATGTGAATATGTCGCAGCAAGGAGCGGCGGAGGAAACGGTCCCAAAACTGGGTTTTACTAGTTCGCCAGTCTGACAGAAATAAACCAGTGATTTGTAAAACTTGCAAGGAACCGGTAAAAACAAAGTCTGGTAATGCAACCAACTTGTTTCATCACGTAAGCCGCTCACACGCGCAGCAGCGCAAGCCCATTCAGCCCCGCGCGCTGCTGCGCGTCTTCGTGGGAATCTTCTGGAAGTTCTTCCAAAACAAAGCAGGTATAGCAGCTAAACTGGGCTCCCTTCTTTGTGATAAAATGAAAAAGCCTCCAAGCGGCGTAAGGATATCACGCATGCAGTAAAATGCTTCATAGTGATTGATACGTCTGCAGCTGAAAAACCTGGCTTCAAACAATTACCTGCCACTCTTGATCCGCGATATAAAGTTCCGGGACACATGTTTTTCTCTAACAGCGCTCCCTAAATTGTGCATCTAGTGCAGGGAATCAGTGCAAAATGAGCTGCAGTCTGTGTCCTTACACGCCACAACCTCAGACCTCAGCCCTGCATCAGCCTCTCAATTGACTAGAAATAGAATGGACCCTGAGAAGTAACTAGTGTACTATTCCCACCTAAATAGGCTATTTTATTTATTTATTTGGTATATTTATTTTGGTCATTTTACTGGTCACTTTAGTTTATTCTTTGTCATTATTTAATAACATAACTCAGGTCTCATAAGTTATTTTTCTTTAAAAAAATTCTGTTATGGTTAAAAAAGTTGGTTAAATTAAGATTTAATTTGAATTCTGTGTTTGTGTTCTTTATTAAAATTAAATCATTTAGCAATATCATAAAATGTCCAGGCAGAGCTGCACATAAAATATGATTTTAAATATTTTCAATAATTATCGATATCGATCAATATGCATTTTTTTATCGATAAGCTTTTTTTCTATATCGTCCAACCCTAATGACGCTAAAATAAAAGCAGAAATTGTGCTTAATACAAGAAAGTCTTGCTCTAAAACATGTAAAAAGTGTCCATATGCATCAGCGGCTGCCTCTGGTTGAGGCTCAGGCCACCCAGAACCATAGTTATTCTGCCCTTTGGACACCCCCGGTCCATCACAGCAGCAAGACGCACCATGAATCTGTGAGGTTCTGTGTTTCAGTAGTCGGCTAAGAAAGCAGTGAGGACCCTGAAGGTTTGGGTCCCGGGTTTAAAGCTGCGACAGGATTCATGGCGTTGATGTTTTCCACCTCCAGGATGGTCTACAAGTGGTTCCTGCTGATCTACAAGCTGAGCTACGCTGTGGGAGTCCTGGGCTACCTGGCCATCATGTTCACCATGTTCGGCTTCAACGTCTTCTTCAGGTCCGTCTCCACCAATCAGCTGCATCACAGTCAGGCTCTCAATCAGGAACTGGATTCCCAGATTAAGCCGGGCGTACGCTGTACGATTGTTTTCTGCCCTTTTCGGGCCGATTCTTCGGTCGTGTGAGAATTTTTTTTGGATCGGGGCGAGTTTCAGCGTCATCGTGCGTCCTGGCTCGTGTCGTATAGAGGTGGTAACGAGGGACGATTAGTCTCTCACCACCACCTCCCCATCAGGAATCGTACGGTCGGATGAAAATCAAACATGTCTGAAATTCAGTCGGCCCTCGTGAGTGATGGTGAGCGCCTCCTGCTCTTGAAGCAGAGTTAAGAGCGTCTACAAGCCGATTTCCCTCAACCTCGCGCACTGAGCATGAGCAAACAAGGAAATTCTTCTTCTCAGACGAAATCATAGGAGTGGAGAGAAGCATGGTGGCGGTACGTGTGACATGGAGTCAAACTACGGAGGAGCAACTTGTAGAATTAAGGCAGCGCGATTTATTCTAGTGAGCCTCATATTTAACAGTGAGCATCGACACTTCCGTCTTTTTCTTCTTCTACTGTCCACGTTTGTCTTCTGGATAGACGAGTCCGAGTAGCGCCATCTCTCTACGGGGAGTCTGACGTGGTTTTTAGACGTACAGCGTGAGCAGTCAGGTCATCAGAGCGTCGGGCCGTACAGTAAGAACAGAGATGGTGAGCGGTGAACTCTTAAACTCTGCGGTGTCGTCGTACAGTTTGAGCTGTATACGAGTACGATTGAAAATATCGTACAGTGTACGCCCAGCTTTAGAGTGTGTTTGTATCCGTCTCCATGTCTGGGAAAAAAAACAAAACTGATCATGGAAGTAGACTTTTGTCCTTCTTAGATATTCTGAAAAGCAGATTAATAATGCTAATTAATGCAGTGGTTTCCACATTTATGTTAAATTGACATGATTTGGGTTTGTTTTGCCATCTCGATCTTACTGTTTCACTCATCACCATTTTGTTTTTTCTCTGCCATTTAAAAAATACAAAAAGCACCGTTTCACTACTGCTCTGTTCTGTGTTGGAAAAGTAAGAAAACGGAGGCGATTAAAGTTTGTCCCGATGCAGGAAATCTGTGAAATGACTCCACATCTGGCTCTGAAAATCAGGAGCGAATTTCAGCGTCACGTTTTCTCGTTGTTGATGCTACCAAACAACGAGTCAACCATTCTATGTGTGTGTTCTTTATTTAACCAGGTTATTAACTCAGTGAGATTAAAACCTCTTTTTTAAGAGTGACCTGGCCATAGCGGCAGCATAACACGTCCAACACGTCTACTATGGACCTTACCAAGCTCCGCCCACAACTGACTTTAAAAATCTGAGGTCTCACAAACAAAGCCTCGCGGCTATGGAAGTTTCTATGTAAACACGGCGTCTTCCACTTGGACTGATTCTTTTCGGAGTATTCCCGACTCGATTAGTGCGTCGTTTCTGCCTGATTTTGAACAAATATCATCTACAACAATGGACAGAGGAACTAACAAGTTCATGTCAACATTTTTGGATGAGTTAAAGGTATTTGAGCCACGCGATGCCTCCAAAGTTGTGCACGTCACAGCAAAATGCTTTCGGTCGATGAGGAAAACGGCAGACGCTCACACCCTCAGCATTAATATAGATGTGGACAAGATAACTGATGCCTATTGTTCTTGCAAGGCTGAGTAAGTTGTGCATTCTTCGTTTTGTCTGTTACTTTTGAAATCAGTGGATAATTCCTGTGGTTTGTTGGCAAATGTTTGTGTGGCTAGCCTGATACGCTGTACTTGGTGCTAGAGTGGCTAACACGAGGAACAGTTTCGTCCAAAGCCTTTTCTGCTAAAATAAAATATTTAGTGTATGTCAGATACAGTACACGTTGGACACTTTCCGATGCTCTTTTTCGTGCGCGCCTAGCTGTATGCACTCGCGCTCCGTCTATTGGTGTCGGATAAGGATGGGACGCTGTTGGCCCATCCCCGCCGACAAAATGCTAATAAATAAATAAATAAAAAGCAATAAGTATTATTGCTTTGCTTTAAGTATTAAAGCAAAGCAATAATACTTATACCAGCACACACTCCCTTGTTCTTGTTAAACCTACGAAGGTTGAGCTGCTCATGTGGTCGTGCACAAGCTTTGATCCAACCCCGGCATTCTGCTCCTGATTTTGGAAATCTGTGAATTTTCCGACCACAAATACGATCAGGATATCTGACATCACCAGTACAGATACCCCACTGGCAATGGAGAACCCTTATTTTTCGATTGTTGATTCGAAAACTTTATGCCGGTATGCTAGTACAGTAGTAGTCTAGCACTACATTAGCTTGTGTTTGTGAGACTTCTTCGCACGTTGTAGCCACTCTATGACGTAGAATGGGCATCAGCCAATGAAAAGCGGCCCCTCTGGTAAGGTCCATACCCAACCAGATCCATAAAACGCCGTTCTAGCAGGTTAAGGCTTTTCTCTGGGACGTGGAAAATGTTCTTAAAGCTGCAGATAAATCCTGAAGTTTCTGTCTGGAGGAGTTTAAACGATAGAAATGAACCCTGAAAGAAGAACCCGGGCCACAGCTGCAGGCAGACCGTTATGAAATGGAAAAATCTATGTAATAAAATTTTAAAAAGGGTTATTTTTGACTGATTTCTCAGTGTTCTTGCTTGTATGTCTGGTTCCCGTTTGTCTCCCTGTGCAGGATCAAGGCGGAGGACTCCATGGACGTGGGCGTCATCATGCTGTTTTACGGTCTTTACTACGGCGTCATGGGACGAGACTTTGCAGAAATCTGCTCCGACTACATGGCCTCAACGATCGGGGTAAAGCAGCAGCAGCTCAAATCAAATAATGATTTACTGCAGCCTGACATGGTTTTAACGCACAGAGCATCCCGTTCACTCACAACATGCTCCTCTGGTGTCAAGAACCAAAGAATCCAGCAGAAAATTAACAGTATTTACAACGTGAAGAACTGAGACGTTTAGAGATGTTCACAGAAGGCAAAGTGTAGCTCTGAGTAATGAACTCATGATGTGTATAGCTGTCCTCTCTGTGTGCCGTCAGTACTACAACAGGGGGGGCATGCCCAGCAGGAGCCTGAGCGGGGACATCTGTGCCGTGTGCGGTCAGAGGATCCTGGTGGAGGTGGAGGAAGAGGGATTTATAGAGGACACCTTCCAGCTTTCCTGTGGCCACATGTATCCTGTTGCTTTGTCTCTGCTTCATATAAGGAGCTGAGAGGAAACACACTTTTTTTTTTTTTTATGGCCCTGGAGCCTCCGGCTGCTTTCTGTGTCGCAGGGAATCACGTTTGATCCTTGACTCGCCGCCAGATTCCACGAGTTCTGCATCCGGGGCTGGTGCATTGTGGGTAAGAAGCAGACGTGCCCCTACTGCAACGAGAAGGTGGACCTGAAGAGGATGATGAACAACCCGTATCCTTTCTCTGCCGAGGCTTTACGGCGGCGATAGAAACAGGAACATTCAGACATGTGGACACGGCCAATTTACGCCACAGAGAGACCTGGACAGCAGGAAAAGTGTTTCCACGCAGAGTCCAGATTAAAGAGTCAAATTTTAACCTGCAGTCTATTAATGGCTAGTAAATGGGTCAGAGGGACAGATCTGTTGAGATAGTGAAGTTACCACTGTGTTTGTTTCTTAGCAGCGGGAGATTCTCTGTTTGTTAATGAGCTTACTGACCGGTTAGGCTTCTTTTAGCGCCTCTCTAAGGTTTTCCACTGGATTTCACTGCTGTCTCATTCAACCGGGAGCCTAAACTGAAAGCTAGAAGCATTTTTACCTGTCCAGCCTTAGTTAAAGACAGGTAAGGTTATTCAAATATCATAAAAAAAACAAGAAAAAAAATCAACTTGTTGTCTTTGGCCCTGTTGTGCATTTTGCATTGCTGTGTTTTTCAACCACTGTGTGCCGTGGAAAATGATCCACTTTCACCTAATTGGTCTAAAAAGATTTTTTTGAAATTTTTTTATTTGAAAGAAGAAATATAAAAGATGATAAAAACACATTTTTTCTGTTCATTCGATTTCTATTCAAGACACTTTGATAAGAATGGCTATATTGTTAATATAGGCGGCTACAGAGTATCATTTAACATTTTTGGTTGGTGGTGCGCCTCGTGATTTATTTATTTATTTTTCAATGGAGAAATTTGTACCTTGGCTCAAAAAAGGTTGAAAAACACTCGTCTATTGTACGTATAAAAGCATTTTTAAACTGCCTATAAACTAACTGGGGAATGCTCAAATTGTGGATTTTTTACATGAATAATGTTTGGTAATTCCCTGATAGCTGTCTTCAGCCATTAGTAATGATAAACCCCAGTGTGTGCTGGTGTTCTCCTTAACTCCTCCTCCCTCCAGCTGGGAGAAAACCCACGTCTTGTACGGCCAGCTGCTGGACTGGCTGCGGTACTTAGTGGCTTGGCAGCCCATCATCATCGGCATCGTCCATGGAATAAACTTCTCGCTTGGCCTGGAGTAGAGCCCTGAGGAAGGCCGCTCCAGGACCTGGAGTCAGCCGCTAAAGTCGGCGCCTAAAGGAGCGCTGCAGGCCGCTGCTTTGAAGTCTTGCTGAACTTCCTGCATCTTCACAGGACGCCGCCAGCATAATGGCAACTTCAGGCACATATCCAGTGTTTTAAGCTCTTTCTTGCATTTAGTTTATGTTGAAGGAAACGTTAATTCACCTTCTGTTGTTTCATCCGCGCTCCTTCCTGCTGGATTGTTTCACTCCAGGTATAAGTTTCTGCTTTATCTAAAGCTCTTTGCTCCGTGTTTACATGAGGACAGCTCTGTGCTGTTGGCTCCTAAAAGCTGGTAATAATTTCAGGTATGCTTGTTTTAACCTTTCTGTTTGGAACCCACGTTTTTATTTAAACATTGTTTAAGAGGTAATTTATTGTTGGTCGTTTCTTCACCATCAACTCCGAGAACCAGTATTTCTGTGGAAAATGCAACGGTTTGATTTTTAAGGTGCCGAGAAGTCGTATGGAAAATGTTTAATTGCCAAGACTTCTGCTAAATCTGACTTTGTATTAAATAAATAATTTTGAAACATTTTAAAAGTGTCTCTGTTCTGGGATCATTTGATCATTGGGATTTAACAATGTTGAGCTCTTAGATTGTAACTTTATTAGCATTCTCTTATTAATAATGCATATCAATATTGGCAAAAAATAAATTAAATATGGAAGTTATTTAGGTCTGAAGAAAAGTAGACAATGTAAAAATTTGTATTTTTGTATTTTATTCCCTATTTACCTCAAAGCTGTTGTCATCCATCTAGCTTTCCTACCAAATAGCCCGGCAATTTCCTGATTGAGAATTTCAAATTTGACGTCGGTCAACAACTTTTCCAGTACATAGCTGTGATCTTGTCATATTTTAAAGGTGCATTAAGTAAAATCTTTACTGTAAAATCCCCCTTATTTCTCACCCAGGATAGAAGTAACATTCACTATAAACGATCAATCCTCTACATCAACAAAGTCTTAGTCAAGTTTTTCTCCTTTCAAACCCAGAACTACACTCAGGAACTACTTTGGTTCAGAGTGTAGCGCATGTTTACTTCCTGGTTCCTGAGCCAATCAGATGAGAGCTCCCAGACTTCCCAAAACAGAGCGCAGCTTTTGGTATTTTATTTTGGAAAATGGCGGGTCTCCATGAAAGGCATTGTGTATGTGTTGTCACGACTTTAACCACTAGGTGTCATTACTAGTTGTTCCTTTAAAACTATGGTTGCATTTACAGCAAAGTCAGAGGCTGTGTCTCATTCCGCCTACTTCCGTCAGTGCACTGCTGATGTGCACTGACCACTTACTGCCGTAGTGCCCACTTTCGACCGTTAGTAGTGTTCCAAAAGGAACACTTATGTTAAAACACTTACCGGAAATGACAGGATGACGTGACGAACGCAACACACGTGACCGCGAATTTTTCAGACCGCCAAAAAATATATGCCGGCGTTTTTTTTTTTATAAAAACAACAATCGTTTACATTCACAGCATGTTGAAATTACATCGCCTCCGACGTCAACGCAGGATCCTCCAAATATTGGCTGAACATGAGGTATGTTCGTGTATTTTACAAACACCTATCGAGTACAATGCCTCGTATTACCACCATTACTTACATTTATATGATTGCGGTGTCGCAGCTCCGGCTGTCTCGGCTGAATTGTCCGCCATTATTTTCAAAATGGGAACATCTTCCCGACGTCCCTAGCCCCTCCCTTTCCGCTTTGTAGTCAAGATGGCGTCCGTTTAGTGCGAGTAGGGTCCATCGTTACACACTGCATTTTGTGCCCGTTTTTAGGGGGTCATCCGGGTACTTTCAGTGCACTGACTTTTTGTGTTATCTACACTACCTACTTAAAATTAAGTGTTCGAAGTGTAGAAGTAGGCGGAATGAGACACAGCCAGAGAATTTCAGTCAATTCTCAGATTGTGACGACTGGTAGAATTGTGTTGGGAGTCCAGTAAAGATAAAGTAGCAGGTATTACACAATAATTGCCAGTGGATGTAGCCTTTTTAAGGGATGTATGGTACTTTCACGAGTTCATTAATTTTCCAAAGGAAAACTGAAATAATGTTCTTTAGATACATATTTAACCTCAATGAATGTTCATGGAAAACCATAAACAACACTTTAGGTTTAACGCTACATGCCAACGGTCAACCAAGGAGGGGGTTGGGTCACGATTTGATCTTGTTTTGTGATTCTAGTCACTGCCTCCATCCATGAAGTATTCTGTTTATGTCTAAGATATTTATATGAAGTCGTCAGTCTGACCAACTTAGCCATAACTTGGTAAAACAAGAAATAAGCCACATAAATGTCATAGGGTAAAATTCATGTACTACACTGCCAGTCGTTTTTGTGGTAACACTGGTATGCAAGTCTTTTATGTGTTATTTGTTGTATTTATTTATTTTTTATTATGTCTAGATGGACCTTGAGTCTGTTACATAAATAACTCAAAATTAATATGAAACACGTATTTTTCCACCTGCCATTTATAGTTTAGTTTCATTTGAGTTATAATTTTAAAATGAGTTAAACTTGATTTCTTTTTTTTTTTTGCTTGCTTTGAGTTTTTTATTACACTTTGATTTCCAAATTTACTACATAATGCAGCAGTAGCCTATTACATAATGTGGCGTTACGTGACTTCTCTTTTAAATTTGAAAATTGTGAGGGACCCTTTGTTTCTATAAATAAAATCTGTGCGCTCATTTGCCATGAATATCTCCATCAAAATCGTCCTGGTTTGACTTAATTCTTTCATTTTTAAACGCTTCAATGGTGACGATCACCAGGAAGCAGATGTCCTGGACCACCCGGACTGCACTGTAAATAAATAAATAAACAAGCAAATAAAAAGAAAGAAAATCCAGTTTCTAATCATAATCTATTCAATTCAATTTTTTTATTTATTTATTTTATTTTATATATTATTATTATTATTATTATCTATGTGTTTAAAAGTTACAATTAATGGCGCAGGGGTAGCATGCACAGCCTACCTTCAATAGAAAGGGCCCCTGGTGCCACAGAATGTAGCTGTTAAATATAAATTTAAAGAGAACAAGCAGTCTGCAGTTTTCTCCATGTAAGACATGTTCTGTAAACTGGTTTCCGTTTTTACTGCATTTTTCTCACAGAAACATCCGGTAACCACAGCTGCTAGAGTTTTTCTGCGAAAACAACAGATTTGTTTTTGACAGTGTGCATGTTTTCACTCTTTTCACTCTTCCCAACGCAGAGACAATAAATAGAAATGGAAAATTAAACTAAAATGCATGGTGTCATGTTATGAGGAAAGACAGAAGAAGTTGTCCCAGTTGGAAAGCGATGCTTCCATTTATTTTCCTTAAGCATAAAGTAGCAACATACAACTCTTCTCGTCGAACCTCTATCACTCTAGTCTCCTAGAGCTCCCCCAGTGGTCAGGAAGCCGAACTACCATTACTGTAGATATACAGCAGAAACCAATCTCACGACATCTCCCTTCTTTTAAAGTTAAACATTGCTAGATCCCAAACATCTGCAAGTGCTTTCAATGTCTTAACGAAACCTGAATAATATTTCCGCTGATACAATTGATGGCTCTATTTAACTCAACTTTTAGCTGCCACAACTCAACCGAGGCTTCTGTCCAACATAAACTTTCCCACATCACATATACGTGTTTTTTTTTTTTTTTTTTCATTTTCAACAAATTCGACACAGAACAATACAGGACATCATGGGGGTAGACTGCCCTCAGTCCTGATAGGGATTATTCTGCCCTTTTAACACTTATAGTCTCTCAATCTCAGAGGCAGCTTTATTTCACGTCCTCTGGAAGTTGTTCTCACAGGAGTAGTTGGTGGGAAGGAGGATTTTGTGGGAGGACTCACCGCTGGCTGGTTTGATGGTTGTTCAGATGGTATGGCCACCTCTGTAGCTGGGGATCTGCAGTCCTGCTGTGGCGCCGCAGAGTCAGCCAAACGTTGTGCCACAGGAATATCCATCCCAGGGACCTCCTGAAGGTGACGTCTGTTGCGACGGGTCACAGTCCCGTTGGCCATTTCTACAAAGTAGGATCTCGGCTCCTTGGACTTGTTGATGACTTTGGCAGGTGTTGTCCACCCATTTTCCCCATCCAGTTTCACTCTCACATTTTGACCAGGGAGAAGGTCGGGAAGAGGGCGAGCCGAATATCTGCGGTTGTAGAAGAATCTGTAAGAATCTTTAGCCTTGGCATCTTTCATGTGAACCAGGTCTGGGTTGACTGCACTTGGCATCAATGTCTTCTCCAGGACAGGAACAGTGGTGCGGATCTGTCGGCCAGTCATAAGCTGCGCTGGACTACAACCTGTTGCCGCCACTGGTGTGGAGCGGTAACTCATAAGAGCTAAACAGGGGTCAGGTTGTTTAAGGATGTACTTTGCAGTCTGAACAGCCCTTTCTGCAGCTCCGTTAGATTGCGGGTAATGGGGGCTTGAGGTTGTGTGAGTGAACCCATACCTCTTCTTGAACTCCTGGAACTCTGTAGATGTAAACTGTGTCCCATTGTCGCTGACGAGTTCTAGCGGGATGCCCCATCTCACAAACATGTGTTTGAGCTTGTTGATAACCTGGATGCTGGAAGCGGTGGTGAGGGAAGCAATTTCAATGTCTCTGGAAAAGTAATCAACAGCAACGAGATACGTCTTACCCTCAAGCACAAACAGGTCAACTCCAATTCTCTGCCATGGACCACCGGGCAGGGAAGTTGTTATCAGTGGTTCGTGTCTCTGTGTAGGTTTGTGCTCTCTGCAAAAGTCACAGAACTTCACTTTGTTTGTGATCTGGGCACCAATCTTTGGCCACCACACCGTCAACTTCGCACGCTCACGACACTTGGTGAGGCCCTGGTGGCCTTCATGTAGTTGGTCCAAAACACCAGCTCGGAGTGCTGTTGGAACTACAATACGGTCGTGGTAAAGGACCAGCCCATCCAACTCCGATAGGTGGCTTCTGGCTGCATAGTATCCATGCATTAGTGAGCCCTCTGACATATAACGAGGCCACCCTTTTCTGATGAATGTGATTACTTTTTGGAGTTCAGCATCGTCTCGTGTAGTCTGGCGGAGTTCCTCCAGCTTTGGTGACCTGATCGGCTTACTAGCCACAATAGTGTTGACATATGCCTTTACTTGTGTTTCAGTTTCCGGAACATAACTGTCTTTCACCGGATGTCTGGAGAGTGTGTCAGCGACTACAAGCTGTTTGCCGGGAACATGTTCAGCGATGACGTTGAACCTCATAAGACGCATGAGCAGTCTCTGACATCTCAGTGGCGTTTTGTCAAGATCATAAGAGTTAATCAGTGGTACTAGTGGCTTATGATCGGTTTGTAACCGGACATGGCCCATCCCTTGGATGTAGCGAGCAAAACGTTCGCAGGCCCAGACCGACGCCAGACACTCCTTTTCGATCTGAGAATATCTCTTCTCTGCATCAGTAAGCGTGCGTGAGCAAAATGCAACTGGACGCAACTCCCCCTCATGGTCCTGTAACAGAGCAGCCCCGAGGCCATAACTGCTGGCATCGGCGCTGACCACTGTCGGTTTGTTGGCGTCGTAGTAGCAGAGAGCTGGCGCATCTATGAGCATTGTTTTGGCTTTGTTGAATGCTCGCTCCTGGGGTTCATCCCAAACCCATGCAGTCTCTTTCCTGAGCAAGTTCGTCAGTGGATGTAGCACCGTAGACAGACCTGGCAGGAATTTCCCGACATAGTTCACCAGCCCGAGCACCTGTCTCAGCTGCTCCACATTTGCCGGACGAGGCATCTTAGCAATAGCATCCACCTTGCTCACATCAGGCTTTACACCATCAGCACTAATGATGTGTCCAAAGAACTGCAGTTCAGTTTTCCCAAAGTGACACTTGTCTCTATTCAACTTAAGACCGGACGCCTTGATCGTCTGCAGAACCGCATCGAGTCTGCGGTCATGTTGCTCCTTAGAAGATCCGTAAACCAGAATATCATCCATCACAACAACAGTTCCTTCCAGGTTTTTGAGTAGATTACTCATCAGTCGCTGGAAAATCTCAGGAGCTGATGTGATCCCGAACGGTAAGCGTTTGAAGCAAAACCGGCCCATCGGGGTGATGAACGTGGTCAGTCTTTGGCAGCTGGGGTCTAATGGAATTTGCCAAAACCCACTAGAGGCATCCAGAGTGGAGAAAATCTTGGCTCCAGCCAGTTTAGGTGTTATGTCATCTAATGTAGGTAAAATGTAGCGTTCCCGCTTAACCCCCTTGTTCAAGCGTTTTAGATCTACACACACCCTGACTTCATCCTTGTTCCGTTTTGGAACAGGCACCATTGGGGCACACCAATCTGTAGGTTCAGAGACCTCTTCAATGATCCCAAGATTCAGCATCCGCTTTAGTTCTTTCTCCACTTTTGGAAGAAGGGGGAAAGGGACTCGGCGTGGTGTGCTGACACTGTATGGAATTGCCTCATCAGTCAGCTCTATTTTAACCGCTGCACAGTTCAGTAGTCCTATTTCCCCAAACACGTCACTGGATAACAAATAGTCACCACAAATGGCATTGACTCGTTTGACCAGTCCCATTTGCATTGCCACTGTTCTGCCTAATAGGTTACTGACAAACTGTCCTTTAATAACTGTAATCCAATACTGGTATCGCTGACCATTGCGTGTGGTGGTAGCGAGGAACGTACCCACGCATCTGACCCTTCCACCTGGACTGTACACCGCTGATCTGGACTTATGCAGTTTTGGTTTTTGCTGTAGATTATTAAAAGTTGCATCTGTCATGACTGTGGTATCAGCACCAGTGTCGATTTTAAAGTTCACTGGGCTGCCATTCACCAGCAGTTCAATGTCCCAGTCAATGTCTGAAACTGACTCCTCGATGACATTTGACTTTGCTGTTGCTCTAAGGAACAGTTCACCAATGAAAAAGGAATCCTCATCTGAACTTATAGCAGCTTCAGCTCTGACTTGTTTTACCATTTTAGTTTTACACACTGCCTCAAAATGTCCTATTTTGTTACACTTTCTGCATCTTTTATTGCGGGCGGGACAGTTTTCTTTTCTGTCGTGCATCCTATCGCATCTCTGACAGTTCTGTCTATTCTCGCCATGTGTCTGTGCTTGTTTCTGCCGTGGTCTCCCAAAGCTCCTCTTTGTGCTGCTAAACTGTTTCTGCCTCACCTCATTCACTGCAGTTTCCACGCGCTCCGCACTTTGCTGTTTCACTTGTTCACTCTGACGTGCAAGCTGGATGGCCCTCTCCAGAGTCAGGTCCGCTTCTAGTTGAAGTTTTTGAGAAACCTCCTTATCCATTATTCCAATAACGATCCGGTCCCGAATCTGTTCATCTTTCCCCGCGCCGAACTCGCAGTGCTGCGCGAGCTCATATAAGCTCCGCACGAAAGCTTCAACCGTCTCACCGGCCCTTTGGCTCCTTTTGTGAAAACAGGCGCGGTCATGGATAACGTTTCTTTTCGGAACAAAGTGTTCGTCAAACTTCTGCATCACTAGGGCGAACTCATACTCTGGATGTGGCATATCCTCCGTTGCGACAGGAAACACGAAAGAACCGTAAATAGGTTCGGCATCTCTCCCCATGGAGTACAGGAGGGAATTTACCTGCACTTCGCCGCTCTCTCTGTCGAGTTTCGACGCGACTCTGAAGCGAGAGAATCTCTGCCGCCAGGTCGGCCACTCCGCAGGCTGTGTAAAGTCAAACGGCTCCGGAGGTCCAAACTTTGCCATTGTGTTCTCTCAGAAGGCGTTTAAGTCCTTAATTCTGACACCATGTCATGTTATGAGGAAAGACAGAAGAAGTTGTCCCAGTTGGAAAGCGATGCTTCCATTTATTTTCCTTAAGCATAAAGTAGCAACATACAACTCTTCTCGTCGAACCTCTATCACTCTAGTCTCCTAGAGCTCCCCCAGTGGTCAGGAAGCCGAACTACCATTACTGTAGATATACAGCAGAAACCAATCTCACGACACATGGAAAGCCGAAAATGGCACCGTCTTGTAGCTGGTTGCCTTTATCTCTCCATTTCCACTGAAAAAACAGCTAAGAAAAATACTTTAGTCTAGAGATGACTTGAACACGACCCGTCCGTACAGTCGCGTTCAGACGCGACCGGGAATTTACCAAAGCTTATAGTTTGTGCTGCATCCAAACAAAAGGGGACAAACTAGAAATAAAACAAACCGTAAATGGATGCTGTGAAAATTAGACCTACAAGGATATTTTAGTTTTTAAATTCCCAGTTGTCTTTGAACGCAGCATGTTCAGGTTGCTGATTGGCTCTCGACTCAAGGCGCCATTTTATAAAGCCTGCTGTTTTGCGGATCGTCAGTCCAGAGGGAAGAGGACAGAGAGGACTTAGGAGCTCCCTGGGTTAATATCCGCGGTTATAGGACAGTAAAAACCGGCCGTCCTCTCGTCTTCCTCCCTCAGTGACCATTTTTTGTCTCTTTCTCTGGTTATTTGGACAATTTCTGCTCCTTTAACAGCTAATTTAGAGCCACTCTAACAGCAGGAGGAACACTTTAAGCAGGAAAACTGTAAGTAAACACCGATTGTATATAAGACATGGTTGAAGTTGGCTTCTGATGTGTAGTATCATTTGGTCCGCATCGAGGCTGCCCCACAGTTTTTACGTAGCATTTAATCAGTTAAATAATAATAATAATAATAAAACTAAAAGTTTATACCTTGACTCATTTCTTCAACACTTAACAGATCTTCAGATTGATGAAGTTTTTATTCTAATGGTAAATCGTTCATAGAAGCATCTTCTTGTGTAACATGAAACTTCTTTAAGTGCCAAATTAAATTACTGTTTTAGCATTTTAGAGATTAAAAAGTTTGTTTTATCAGGAAATCTTTCTCTTAACAAAGACATCTTTAGTCACAGTTTCCTTTTCTATTTTGTTGATAATCAGAAACCTACATTGATAATGTTATAAATAGTGCCAAATAGAAAAGGGGACATAACAAAATAGCTGCAATATTCACAATACTCGAGTGAACTAAGCAAGTGATTTTAAAACTTTACTTTTTATATAGTTACCTAAAAATTTGTTTCACTATTTGCAGACTTATGATGCTTACAATGTTAAACTCCTGACCTGAATATTGTCTTTTGCTTTTTCATACCTGTGTTGCATTGAATATTAAGTTAAAGAGTTTAAACCATCAGAAAAAGATGAGTCTGTTTCAAATGAAGACATGTTCTTATGTCGCTGTCTTTATTGTTGTCATAGCAGGTGAAAATGGCTCCCAAAAGACGAAAGACTGCAGAAAAACTACCGGATATCAGACCCTTCTTGGGGAAGGAAAATGTCAGTAAGAGACTGGTTAATTTGGTGATCGGTGTCTAATATTCAGCACCTCCATATTTGACCTGGTATACAGTAAATAGGCTGCTGCATGTCCATGTGACTATTGTCCTTTTGCCGTCCTTCATCAGGACGTTCCTGGCGGTCGCATCCAAACACCAAGAAAGAAGACATTGGGTGTGGCGGAGCCTCTGGTGAGCTGACGGTTCATAAGTCAGAAACATAATCAGCTTTCTAGTTTTCCAGCACCAGGTCCAGAAGCTCTAGTGAACTCCAGGTCCAAGAGAGCTGAGGCATTTCTGGACAATTGTGGCCACACAAAACATTGATGCATTGGGCACAATTTGGAGAACTTCTCTTAGGGATGTACTTACTACTTTTTTTTTTTTTTTGCCAACAGATTAGACAGTAATGCCTGTGCGTTGAGTCATTTTAGTTCAACAGCAAATTTTCACTGTTATACAAGCTATGAAAGTCTCATCAACATTTCCAAGAATGTGAAGGGTTTACACAGCTTTGTATGATACTGTAAATACTTCTGAGGTTTTATGGTATTTTATGCTATATCATGACTAATATGATCAAACATGTAAAATCTAGTGGTCTAACTGCAACACACAACAGGAGTTCAATTCAGTTTTATTTATATAGCCCCAATTCATCATAGATGTCATCTCAAGGCACTTTATAAAGTCAAAATCAATCAAATCCTCCAGGTTGGTCAGAAAGTTTCCTCTGTAAGGAAACCCAGCAGATTGCATCAAGTCTCTCCAAGCAGCATTCACTCCTCCTGAAAGAGCGTAGAGCCCCAGTGGACAGTCGTCTGCATTGTTGATGGCTTTGCAGCAATCCCTCATAATGAGCATGCATGAAGCAACAGTGGAGGGGAAAACTCTTTAACGTGAAGGGGGAAAAAAAAAATCCAGCAGTTCAGTGCCAGGAAGCTTAATGCGGCCGCACCTAGACGCCTCGTTTTCTTTGGATACCTCTGCCAGATCTGCGTATTATCCTCAGGACAGTAAGGCAAAGGATGAGGCAGTGCTATTACGGCAAACACCTGCTGGGAACAGCCTGTGGTTACAGGTGCAAGTACATGTTGCTGAGAAAAATAAATTGACTTCTTGGTGTCCCTGATGAAGATATGTAGCAAGCCTAAAAATAGGCTGTGGTTCAGTGGGTAGAGTTGGTTGTCTTGCAATTAGAAGGATGTGGTTTCAATTCCAGCTTTTCCTGCTACATGTGGACATGCCCCTGAGCAAGGCATTTAAGCCTTAGTTGCCTGCTGTTCTGTGTAATGGTGTATGTGTGTGCGTGAGTGACTAGATGCACGATACACATTTTTTTCACCTCCTATCCCAGTACCCGAATTTGGATATTTGTAGATATCAATATTATTCCGATACCAGAACTGTTTGCTTTAAAGGGACAGTGTGTAACTGATTTGGCTTTGAATTAGCCAAAAATCAAGTAAGGCTTTCATAAATACATATTTTGCCAAAGGCTAATAATGATTATATTAAAAATTCAATTAAATTTTATTTATATAGCGCCACTTCATGAAACATGTCATCTCGAGGCACTTTACAAAGTCAAAATCAATCATATTATACAGATTGGTAAAAATTTTCTATATAAGGGAACCCAGTTGATTGCATGAAAGTCCTAACAAGCAGCATTCTCTCCTGGAGAAGCGTAGAGCTACAGGGAGAGTAGTCTGCATTGTACATGGCTTTGCAGAAATCCCTCATACTGAGCAAGCATGAAGCGACAGTGGAAAGAAAAAACACCCATTAGCGGGAAGGAAAACCTCCAGCAGGACCGGGCTCAGTATGAACGGTCATCTGCCTCGACCGACTGGGGGTTACAGAAGACAGAGCAGAGACACAACAAGACAGACAAAAAAATCACAGAAGCACACATTGATCCAGTAATCTGTTCTACATTAGATGGTAATAGCAGGTGATCTGTCCTCCCTGGATGATTTCACAGTTAACAGAACGCCAGACCAGGTGTACCTACTATGAAGAAAAAAGAGAGCAAAATGTTAAAAGCTGAAATGACAAGTCATTTCAATGTAATGCAAAACTGGAGAACAGTAATAATCAGTAGAGTGAGAGAAATAGGCCCTGATGTCCTCCAGTAGCCTAAGCCTATAGCAGCATAACTATAGAGGTAGCTCAGTGTAACATGAGCCACTCTAACTATAAGCTTTGTCAAAAAGGAAAGTTTTAAGATTAGAGATCTGTGTCGGCCGTACAGACACAGGTCGCATTTGAAAAAATCAGATGCGTATCGGATTCAGGACCACATATCCAAGTGGCCTGGGTCGCATTTGAAAAAATCCGATCTGTGTTGTTCAGACTGTCATAAAAAGATCAGATACAGGTCGCATATGGGCAAAAAAATCGGAATTGGGTCACTTCAGGCTGCAGTGTGAACGTAGCCTTTGTTGCGTCTACAATTTTTTTATTACAGTAACCGAAAGGGGACAAACTTGTCAGCCATAGGCGTTTTCCTCCTATGAAGACGTGCTTTCGGTGGAGGAGTGTGAAGCAATGGGTGCCGTAGATCATTCCATTTTCTTTTTTGTTGATATGGAGTAGCATCCATACTGTTTGCCCAGGAGAGAGATGCAAAAGTAACCCAAGAAAAGAAAAAGAAGTAACCAGGGGAAAACAAGTCTATATTGGCGCAGGTGTTTAGACCAGGTGGAGACAGTTAATTGAAAATGGGTGTCTATGTTGCAAGTTTTCTGCTGGACAGGTAAGTTAATTCAATATAACAGTGAAGTTCATTTTTGGCATTGTGTTAGAAACAGGGCATTATGGTCCAGCTACTACTCTGTCCTCCCGGCAGAGATGTCTAGTTTGTTCGTCTCCCCCTCAGAGGGTATGCGTGTAAGTGGAGGGGCAGAGTGACGTTTCAGCCGGCTCAACAGTGCGAGTGGTTCCCACTTATAACGTGTCTATAGTCGTTCATAGAATTTACGAGTAACTTTAGAAAAAAACACGCCTAAAGTTGCTTATAATAAGCGGACTTGGCAACAGTGCCAAAAAACAACCAATGGCCGTAGCTATTAGCAGTTGAACTTCTGAAGATGGCAGCTGTCCGTGTTGTAGGTGAAGTCCAAGGTGTAGAGGGTGAAAAGAAATGGAGACAGAACGGTGCCCTGTGGGGGGCCCCGGTGCTGCAGAGTGTCACCTCTGACTGACAGCCGTGCAGCTGCACGTGCTGAGGGCGGTCAGTGAGGTAGTCAATGGTCCAGTCAGCTAGATGTTTATCCACCCCAGCGTCCTCCAGCTTCTCCCTCAGCAGTACCGGTCTGATGGTGTTGAAAGCGCTGGAGAAGTCAAAGAACATGACTCTCACAGCGCTCCCGGTGGTCTCCAGGTGGGTGAACGCCCACTGCAGCAGGTAGATGATGGCGTCCTCTACTCCGATGTTGAGCCTAGGGGGGGATGTCGTCCTGTCCTGAGGCTTTCCTCTGTTTCGGCTTCATCAGCTGACCTCTCACCTGCATTGGTGTGACTGTGAGGGGGGAGGAAGGCAGGACCGAGGGTGTGGATGGGTTGATGAGAGTGGCGGTGGGGGGAGTGTAGATCTCTGGGGGGCTGGGGGTTGGAGGTGTGTGGAGAGTTGAAGGCAGGGAGGGGGCCAGTATGAGGGGAAGAACCTGTTTAACTCATCTGCAAACTTGGTGTCACCATCTGCAGCCCTGCTGGTCCTCTGCCCAAAGCCGGAGATGTTCTTCAGACCTCTCCACACATCTCTGACGTTGTTCCACATCAGCTGCTCCTCCGTCTTTCTCCCATAGTCTTTCTTTGGCGCCCTGATCCTCCACTGGAGCTCCCGCTGGACTCTACGCTGCTCCTCTCTGTCCCCTGAGTAGAAAGCCCTCTTCTTCTGGTTCAGGAGGACTTTCAGCTCAGGGGTCACCCAGGGGGGGTTGTTTAGAAAGCATCATAGCCGTTGTGTAGGCACAATGCTCTCCACACAGAAGGTCATGCAGCCAGTGATGCATTCGGTCAGGCTGTTGACGTCATCACCATGAGAGCTTTGGAACATGCTCCAGTTTGTGGTACTGAAACAATCCTTCAGTTTCTCAGTGGCCTCATCTGACCAAACTTTCACTGACCTTATTCTGCGCTATTGTCCTTCTCATCATTGGTATGTAATGGGGAAGCAGGTAGACGAGGTTGTGAGCCGAGCGTCTGAATGGGGGAGGGGGGCGCAGGTGTAGGCGTCCTTAACATTAGCGTAAAAGAGTTTTATTGTCCCTTGTTGTACATGTGACGTACTGGGTGAGTGTGGGGAGGGTGGAACGGAGGGAGGCATGGTTGAAATCTCCTGTGATCAACAAGAGAGCGCCGGGTTCTGCATCTTAGGAAGTCCCTTAATGGGTTTGAATGAGAAGGTATGTTTTTGAGTAGCATACTGGTTACTTTAAAATGGTAAGGCAGTAGAAGACTGTTTTAGTGATCCCTTTTGGTCACTACCTTAAGAAGGGATGTGTTCTGGCCAGTGGCCTTCGTTTGTGTTTTTCTCCTTTTATATGTTATTTAAATTCAGGTGTATTTGACTCAGCTATGAGCTCTTGATGCAGACCTTCTCCTTGGTTATTTCCTCCTGCATCACTTCCTGTTAAAATTTTCCTCTTCTCCCGTTTGGCTGCTCTCCTTGACTGCTGCAGCAATCCTCAAAGAAGCCTCCGTATTTAAACTGGCACTCCTTTACAGACGCGGACTGTGTTTTGTTGTGCAGCTTGCCTGGTATATATGGTGTCTTCCTTTTTGTAATGGCCTTTGAGCCAGATTGTTACAAGTGTGAATATGGGCTAGTTCCAAATTAATGCCCATAATCAATAATTTTTAAATTTATCCTTAAGAGTAGTAAACTGTCTGCCTTGTATAGCGTCTTATCAAGTCCAGAGGACCCCAAAACACTTTAGACTGCATTTAGTCATCCACCAATTCATACAGACATTGACGGCGATAAGCTACATTGTAGCCACAGCTGCCCTGGGGCAGACTGACAGAAGCAAGGCTGCCATACATCGGCGCCACCCTCTGACCACCACCAGCATGCTGGTGCTATGTGTCCTGCCCAAGGACCAGAGGTGGGACCAAGTCATTGTTTTGCAAGTTAGTCAAGTCTCGAGTCAAAACAGGTATTTCTCAAGTTTGAAACTTCTAATTTTAAGTTGTTTCGCGTCTTTAACAATGTTGAAATACATGTTAATTGTAAGTACTAGAGCATGCGTTCTTACACTAAAATTAAACTTGGCCTGAAGAACAGTCCTCCCCTTGAACTATATTTTTCCAGGATATTCAAAATGCAACAGCAGAACTTCATAGTCAGACCCAAACAAAATTACTCCTGGGAGCATTTTTGTCCTTTAGCTTTTTTCTTTTCCTTATATAAAAGGTTAATTTGATTGGCTGTGCTGCAGCTCACACACGGATACGTACAGAGTGGGGAAAGAGAGAGTCGCCGTTTGTAGATAATGATTGAGAGAAGAGTTTATGGTGCACACTTTTTTTTTTAAATCATAGAATGTCTTAAGCTTTAGATTTTGGATAAAATTTCAAGTTTTTTCAAGCAAACAGGTTCAAGTCTTGAATCATAAAGTCACAAGTCTGAACACTTTTTCAAGTCAAGTCTAGGGTAATAAAATCAATGAGTTGAGTCTGACTAAAGTCCAAGAAGTGAATGTATGTGTGAATGTCAGAGGGTGAACGCTGCAGCACAAGTTCAAAATGTTCTTGTCAGAAATGTGATGCACCTCACTGCTGCACATTAACCAGCATTTTCTTCTTTAGGGTCTATACAGAATAATAAATGAGACTGCAATGGCAACAACCACCATCAACACACACACATTTTATAATTGATATACCCCCCCCCCCAAATGGAGTGAAATATTTTCCCCAAGAAATACAAAGTCATAGATGTTTAATAATATTTAACTTAACTGAGGTTGAATTGTGCCAGTTTTTTCTTTTCTCTTTTATGACCAAAGCCTGACATGATTTTTATTGTCTGAGTAACATTACTGCAAATGGAGATTAGATTTAATGACTTCCAAAGGGCTTTTTTTGAAGCCTTGACATTTTTTTTCCCCTGGATAAAACCTGAGATTTTTCTACAATGAAATGAACAGGGGTTTTCTTTAGGATTTTTTTACAGAACAAAGTTACTACAAATTAAGCATAAAATTAAAAACAGTTATATAAAAAAGATTTCTAATCTCCCAGGAACATGCGGCTTATTTTTCATTCTACCAAACATTGGTATTTTCCTCCTTCACAGATGAATCGAAGGGTTAAGGAAGTTAAGACGGGAGAATCTGGAACTTCAAAGGTTTGTGTTTTGGCTTTATTTTACTGCATTTACCATTGCTATCTATTTTTACATAATGTTTTACTTTATTCACAGCAGGCTGACCATCAGCACACCTTCACAGTCAAATTTGGTGCAGATGGACCAGAACACACAGTTACTTGTACACAACTTCGCACCGTGCTCCAGGTTATAAAATCCCATGAAAGCCAACAATTTAAAGAGAAAATAAAGAGACCAGAAGAAAACATCATCATCAAGTTGGGTGAAGGGAATGATTGCCACATTGTTGCAACACATTTTCCTTGTTCCTGTATTGAGGAAGGAGAGCGTCTGACAATAACTGTGTTAACTAATAAGGTAGAGAAAAAGCAAAAAGAGCCCAGGGTTCTCCCAAAAGACAATTATTCTGTTTTCTTCATAGATAAAGAAGGAGGGAAAAACTGCAAAACAAAAACAGCTGAGATATTTAGGTGTAACAATATTTCTGGGAAATTTAGGTATTACTGTGTTTATGCAGAAAAGGGGATGAAAATAAAGGAGGCCCTAAGACTGGACGGACGCTTTGTCAATGATCTCTCAGACTTCTCTTTGTCATGTAACAAAAATGGTAAATTTACAAGGTGTACAGAAATAGTTGACTGCCTACACGAGAAGAAATTCCAGATATGTTTGGAAAAGAAGAAAATTCCTGATGTACAACAGCAAATTCAAAAGCAAGATGCGACACAACAGCAACAACAACAACAACAATCTGCATCAGCTGATTTACATAAGAAGAATCAAACAACAACCGTTCTAGAGTATGCAGAAAGTAACAGTGTCAGTTTACAGACAGCAATAAAAGAAACAGGGAATGAGGTCGACCTGAAGGAGATCAAGAATCTCCTGCAGCAGCAGTTTCCAGAACTGAAAAAATGGATGGAGGAGAGATTTCCTGGCCGTTCCTTTAGGAAAGCCCTGGAACTGAAGAAGGAGAACTTTGGAAAGATCCAACAGTCCTTTAGTGAAGTCCACACAGTGAGAGAGCTGGTAAGGCTCAGTGAGTCTGTTTGTCTCTTGGAGTTAATAGAAAATAAGTCAAACTTTAAAGTTCAGGGCTCAGGCTTTGTGCTGTTTGACAACCTTGTTCTAACCAACGCCCACTTGTTTAAAAGGTGGCAGGAAAGTGGGATACAAAACTGGTGGGAATATTTTACCATCACTGCAACTTTCAACTCTGAAAAACGAGATGGATCAGAGAGAACATGGCAGGCGAAGGGGGTTCTTTGGAATACTTATTTAGATTATGCTCTGTTAGAGCTCACCTGTGAGAGTCAAACCCCTGGTCCAACAGAGACAGTACCACCAGGGCTCCTGGAGAGATTTGGTCCAGTACCAGAACCAAATGATGATGGTGGGGCTTGTATTATTGGTCATCCAGGAGGAGGAGTGAAGAAAATGGATCTGACCTGTGTCATCAGTAAAGAAAACAGGGAGCAGGCTGTCGAACTGAATTTACAGTCCTATAGAGATGATCTTTTTACTGTCTGCTCAATCAATTATCAGATCAAAAGGGACCCCTATGCAGATATTCATGTGACCTACAACTCCTGTATGTATCATGGCGCCTCTGGCTCCCCGGTGTTTGATGCTTATGGACGGGTCTTTGGATTGCACTCTGGTGGGTTTTATTTTGACAAGCCAATAGCTGGCCACAGCGTTATTGAGTATGCCTTCCCTCTGGTCAAAGTGTTTGAAAATATTCTGGATGAAATGAGGAATAATGGCAGGGAGGATTTGTTGGAGAGAGTTAAGAAAGAAGGAAAAAGAAACATTCACCTAGAAACGGTCCTTGATAGGAAACTGAACCAAAACAAAGACCAGACTCACTGTGAGGAGAATCAGGAGGGAAGAATGGAAACTGGAAAACAACCAGAATCAGAGGAGAAAATGGAAATAGATCAGAGCTCATAAAAAAACAGCAGGTTGCTGAATTTCCTTCAAAAGTCCTGCTTCTGCTTTATCTAAACATCTAATCACCAATTGCAAAAAAGCAAAACAACTGGACTTTTTTCCAAAGTTCGAAGACGTTTCTACGTTATCTTAGCCACGGATTCCCAAAGTGTGGTGCCAGGGGTGCGCGGGCCATAGACATAATATAAGAGTAGACCTTGCATCGACCGCTTTCGCCTATGGGCGGTCGACAGCTCAGCTCAGTGTTGACCAGGCGTAGTATCAATTTTAATCACCTATAACCATAACTAACATTATTATTATTATTATTTATTATTTATTTATTATTATTATTTTTTTGCGGAAAACTTTAAAACTATAGCTATTATAACAAATGGTTCAGTGCATTTAAATATTCTTAGTGGGGTTAAAAGTAATAGAATATTCCGATAGGATGTGTGTGTAACGGGTGGCACCAGTAGGGGGCTCAGAGCTTCTATAAAAGGGGAAGTTGGAAGGGTGGTAGCCAGGAGTTCACTTCCTGTGTTTGGGACCAGGGGTGTGGTGGAGCCACGCTGTTGGCTGTCTGGGGTAGGTTGTGAGGAAGATTGTTTTGAGTTGATCCACTTCGGTAGGTTTGTGCTGAATTGGTTTTGTGTTGTACTGGGCCGCATTGTTGGTGGGCGTGTGGTTGTTCAACACCGTAGGTAGGCTTTTATATTTGCTGTTAAGTGATGCGGGTAAGCAGTGATTTAATGAGTATTTAGAAATTTTGTATCTTTGTTGACAGGATGGCCACTGCTTCCTGCTGTCCTTTATAGGTTGATTTTCTGTTTTGTTAATCCGCACAGTTTGGATTGTTTTTTTTTTTTCTTTTAAGTGCTTGTGAGGGCGGGCTAACAACTTTCCATTTATTTTGTTTGCTTGTTTTTGTCACTTCCTGTACGCTATTTGCATTTTATTTATACACAATAAAGATTGGGAAAATTAACTTTGGTTTGTTTGTTCTTTCCCTTTCGGCCACAGTACACATAAGTTAGCATCCTGAAGCATAAACCCCGCATTTAACACATAGAAACCCTTAACCTCGGACCTCTAACATATGTATGTTACAAAACACGGCCACTCATACATTTCTTTAATTTCGTATTACCATATAAAAATTAGGTGTGTGTGTGTGTGTGTACTGCTCTTGAGCAATTCAGGAAATCAATGTGTCAATGTTAGACAAAGTCAATCACAAATACCTGGGGGGGGGGGGTTACTCTGATCATAGCGACATAAGACACCCCAACTCCTTAATAAATAAAAATAATGCAAGAGCGGAACAGGGGCCCGTTTTTCGTACGTTGCTTAAAACATTCTAGATCAAATGAGACATCCAAAATGATTTCATCCGGCTAATCATGATCCAGCTAATTGGGTTCTTCCAACACACCTGTTGTTTAGGATTAGTATCGCTGGATTGAGTTATGAGACAACTGCGCATTCATGCGTTTGTTTAAAAGGGGAAATGTATCGATAGTAGAAACAATGATCAGCAACGCTGCTATTGGCTGTTCAGCATGGCCAAAGAACGCCCACAGTGTTTCTCCCAAGCAGAACAAGAGCTTTTAATGGAAGGTTATGCCGAATTTGAGTCATTAATTAAAACGATAGGTAACACCTCAAAGTCTGCTAAAGCCAGGAGAGAGGGCTGGCAAAAAGTAGCAGACAAATTACATGCATAAGTGCTGTCCATGGTAGATGTTTCTATCACTTTCTACAGCGCTTACAAGCAACGCTGTTCATGGTGCCGTGATTGAACCGGTGACGAGCGCTTAACTGACACTGATTTTATGACCACAATACAATTTAAATCATTGTATGTTGCATCGTATTATTTTATATCTTCATTTGAATTAAACATATATTTGATTTTTTTTTTAGATACAGTCAATAAATAATGTGAACTTGTATCATAATATAATAACCTCTAAGTAAACATGTTGTAAACGAGGATGCTTGTGGACTGGCTTTATCTATTTTTTTTTACAAATTCTTTGCTGCCATGTCCTTTCAATCTGTTCTGAAATTGGAAATGCTGAGTATGACAAAGGGAGGAAGAACTACTCAGAGTAGCAGCTTTCTACTAAGGGTAGATCAGCCGTTTTTTCTGAAACGATGCTTGTTTCATTATGTTCTGTCTCTATCTAGACTATACATAATGGACGATTAAAGCAGTTTTGCTTACTTAAACTTTATTGGTGTGCAGTCATCAACTCTCTGCCTTAGCAACGTTATCCGAACTGCTCCGCGTGTGTGGTGTAACCTCTAAATCAGTCCCCCGTACAACAGTACTTAAATAAACAATCCTATTGTTACAACGCTCAGAACAAAGACGCACAGCGCAACCCGCCCAACCATAAAGGCGTCTGCCCAACCCATCAATCAGTGGTGCGCTCCGATCAGCACCTGGCGCTCACAGAGCGAGACTGTGGTACACCATCACACCAGAGTTGCAAAATGGTTAAAAACTAACCATTATTAACCGTTATTTTGTTTACAGTTCAGCTTGGATTTTATTTACTGCGCAGCATAGCTTTGCTGTGTGCGCTGCTGTGCGCGAATGCACATGCGTGCAGTTTAGAGGGAACAGAAACAGGCCGTTTCTCAATATGCGTTCTTGAGCGGTCTCGTGTGCTCGTGACACGTCATCAGCCTCAGCCCGAGCACTGTTCCGCGCCACATCCCCGGATGTTGTTCTCGCCCCGCCCTCTTTATCGAGCATGCATCAGAGCAGACTTGTGTGTTCTTCAGACTGACCGCTTCGGTAGCTACGTAACTCTTTGAAAACTTATCAAAAAGACGCCCAAAAACGCTACTACCATTTACACTGGCGAGTGGGGTGGCGCCCCTGTATCTATCTAATCAACATTGTCAAAATTGGCTGTGGCAAAATCATTACTCTCTGCCTTAAATACGTAGTCCTTTAAATACAGAGGCGCTTTTCTCTCTCTTTTGGAGCGCCTTAGACCAGGGGTTCCCAAACTTTTTTAGCCGCGCACCCTCTTCCATGTCCCAGCCGGTTTGACGCACCCCCAAGATTTATATATATATATATATATATATATATATATATATATATATATATAAATATATAAATAAAACGGTTGCAGTTGCGACTCAAACGTCGTAACAACGCTTCTAAATCTGAGTATGATGCACAATTTCACGCCGCAAAATACAAACACGAAGCAGTTTGATTTTTGTCCGATGACGAGCGAGCGAGCGAGCGAGAGAGAGAGATAACTGGTAAAGCAGCACAGAGTAACAATAAGTCTAGCGCTCCATAAAGATGTTATTAATCAAAAAAATCTTTCTGATTGTTTCACACCGGTTACCTTCAGCAGGTAAACACGCCCACGGCAACACACCCCGGCTCCCCCAGCCCGTTTCTGTCTAAATATGCGCCAAAACTGCTTCTTTAAAATGATCTGCACGACGCAGTCTGCACCTGTCTGTGAGCATAATCCAAAAATCCCCCCAGGAGCAGCGTTTTTTTTTTCTCCCCAGGAGCAGCAGTAACGACCGCAGTGTGCGTGTCATGCGCGTCAGTCAGAGCTTGTCACCGGTTCAAAGTCGCGGCACCATGAGCAGCAGCGCAGCGCGATCCATAGAGACCGAGTCACTCAATTTAATCACGTAAATAAAACTTTCGGCCCGAATTAAATGTTTCCTCTGCTGACGTAAACGACGTAAAGCCAGGAGAGAGGAAGAGACATTTTCTGATTCGCTCGTTTTCTTCTCCCGGATCCGTTGCGATTTTCTCCTTTGTTTCCTCCAATTTCTCTCTCACTCTTTTCCTCTCCTCTTAAATTACTAACTTTCACCTTAGATTTCTCACCTGTTCCCCTGATTTCAGCCTATTGAGCATATTAGCGAGAATTATTGAAGCAGAGACCACATATGCGCATATACAGCACAATGCAGATTTTTCATCTTAAAATGAAGCGTAGAAGAAGATTTCTTCTAAATAAATACAGTTTATTAACATTTTCATGTTAATAATGTATCGTTGCGTTATGACACCCAAGCACCAGACCGAGGTTTTGCTGCTAACACTTTATTTTAGGACGAACATGACGGGACAGCTTTCACTTCGCCGGTCCCCCGAGTCACGACTCCTCTCCCCGGAAGCCACACATTTCTTCCGCTATGACCCCAAAGTAATCTGATTTTAAAGGAACAGTAAGTGTGCAACAGTATTTATCAATAAAGTCTAATAAGGATCATTACAATACATTTTTATTTATCGATTAAATTGACAGTTTTTTGAGCTTTACAAAAGAAATGCTTATTTACACACCTTTATTGTGCGGGGGGAAAAAAACACGGTCAGACGCCATTACAGTTTTCGCCTCGCGCACCCCCTAGTGGCAGCTCGCGCACCCCCAGGGAAACCTTTGGGAAACCCTGCCTTAGACAATGTTCTTCATCTTGCCTGATATTTGTGTTCCCCACACTTGAAGGTTCAGTACAAATCTCTTTTGTTTCCTCTGACACCTGCTGTTCTATTTTTAATTCCAGCTTAACGGGAACAGTTTTTCTGTAATATGCATCCTCAAACCCCTCTGGATCAGTCTGAGTTCGGCATTCACGTTCAGGTTTAGTTGGAAATCTCACTAACCTGTGTTTACAAACCCTTCCTGTAACTGGATAATAAATCAAATATGATGGGCTATTTTTATCATAAATCACAAAGATTCCTTTATCACACCTTGGGTCTAAGTTTTTCTTATTTTGTTTGTATGAGTAGCACACAGATCCAAACTCCTTCATTTTAGAAAGATCAGGTTTCTTTCCTGTCAACATGTAGTACGGCGTTTGCCTCAAACGATTATTAAAACGCCCGTTGCCTATAACTGCAGAAGTCATTACAGCATAAGTCCATAATTCTTTAGGCAAATTACTCTGAATCAACATACACCTTGCCATATCAATCAGTGTCCTCTAGCCTAGCTTCTTTCAGCTGTCCCATTTTAATGGGGAGAGTAAGGTGCAGATGTCTCATATCGAATAGCATTTTTACTCAATAAAGACTGATAGTCTCTGACGTGAACTCAGTGCCATTATCTGATCTAATGCACTTTACTTTTCCATAGGGGGCTACATCTGCAATAAACCTTTCAGTAGCTCTGACTGTGTCACTTCTAGCTTTTAGAAAATAGACAAATATTGCACTTGAAAAATCATCAGTAAATGCAAGTGTATATCTAAATCCTTCTTTTGCAGCAGGCTCAATAGGACCAGCTAGATCTGTGTTCACTAAAATCCTGTGCCACTCTTGAATGTCATAACAACCCAAAACTTTATCATCCTTTCTATCAGTCTCTGTTCTGGGATCATTTCATCATTGGGATTTAACAATGTTGAGCTCTTAGATTGTAACTTTATTAGCACTCTGTTCATTCATTAATAATGCATATCAATATTAGCAAAAAAATTAATTAAATATGGAACTTATTTAGGTCTAGGGAAAGTAGACAATATAAACATTTGTATTTTTAGATTTTATTCCCTATTTGCCTCAAAGCTGTTGCCATCCATCTGTCCAAGTTTCCTCCCAAACAGCCCAAATTAAAAATTTGACATCGGTCAACAAATGTTCCAGTACATCGCTGTGATCTTGTCATATTTTAAAGGTGCATTAAGTACGATGTTTACTGTAAATTCAACCTAAATCATTCTTATTTCTCACCCAGGATAGAAGTAACATTCAGTATAAACGATCAATCCTCTCCATCAACAAAGTCTTAGTCAAGTTTTTCTCCTTTCAAATCTGGAGGTACGGTCCAGAACTACTTTGGTTCAGAGCGTAGCACATGTTTACTTCCTGGTTCCTGAGCCAATCAGATGAGAGCTCCCAAACTTCCCAAAACAGAGCGCGGCATTTGATGTTTTAATTTGGAAAAATGCTGCAGCCTGCAAACATGGAAGCCAGTAAGAAAAGCGGACCAGAAAATGAAGAGTATACTACATTATATACCTGTCCTGTAAAAATTCTGTGGTGTTTCACAGCAACAACGCAATGCTGGGTAAATGGGGGAGCCGAGCAAGATGGCGGCGTGAGTGGTTGAGTTTTCAAGCTCTCCCGAGATTGTTTGGATAAGGAGCTGTTATTACTGCTTTAACGCAGGGAAGCATTTATTCTGAGACCTTCATTAAATAGTGTGCTTAAAATTGCTTAAAAAAGAAGTCCTGAAAACTTCAAAGAATGGCTGCAAGTGGTAAGCGCAAATCCGTCAGCACAGAAAATACACCAACAAAGATGTCGGCTAAAAGTCATAAATCAATGGAAGACCATGACTTCGCTGAAAACATCATAGCAACTTTAAAGTTGACGATAAACGAGAGGGCGGACGGTCTTCAAGCAAGCATAAATGATCTCAAAGATTCGGTGGATTATATCCACGAGGAAATGAAAGAAATGCAAGAAAAGATGACCGAAACCGTCAGGAGAGTTGAAAAATCAGAAAAAAAGGTGCTGCTAATGGAAAATAAGCTGCTCGAACTTTCACGTTATAAAAGAAGGTGGGACTTGAGACTTTCAGGAATAAATGAAGAAGAAGGAGAAGATGTTCGCAGCAAAGTTGTTTCCATTTGCCAGAAGACAGCACCAGAATGCAAAGAAAAACTACCAGACGTCATTGACAGCGTACACCGGCTGGGTCGCGTTACAAACACGGGACGTCCTCGAGAAGTTATTATCCAGTTCTCCATGAGACACTACAGGGATGCGGTATGGAAGGCGGCCAAGCAGTCATCTTTCCTGAAATCAAACAACCTGCGCTTCAAGGAGGACTTTTCCCCAGAGGACCGTCAGAGAAGAAACATGCTGTGGCCGCTGGTGAAAAAAGCACGCGAAGAAGGGAAAACAGCCTTCTACGTCGGTCCCAGAGCCTTTGTTATTGACAAAGGAGGAAAGAGGAAAGAACTCGAACCTGCTGATGATTAAAATACATCTTGAAAATCAGAACTAACAGTTAAGTAATGACATTTAAATATCGTTAAAGCTCCGTTTATTTTAATTTCTCTGTTGGGAGAGTTTGTTAGATATTCCTGTAAACTAAATTTTCAGGGTTAGAAGCTACAATTCTTAGTAGCATTTCTTTTTTTAAAGTTATTTCACTCAATGCTCGAGGGTTAAGGAACAACACTAAAAGAAAGGCAACTTTTTTATACATTAAAAATTTTAAAGCGGATTTCTGTTTTATCCAAGAAACACATTCAACTGCAAATGATACCAAATTCTGGAAAAGTCAGTGGGGGGACGAAATATGGCTGGCACATGGCACTACTCAATCAGCAGGAGTGGCAATATTACGAAACAACTTCAGGGGAGATGTTTTATGTTCACTCTTAGATACATGTGGGCATTTTGTTTTATTAGTTGTATCAATAAATGAAGAAATGTTTTTGTTGAGTTCGATATATGGGTACAATACCAAAGCAGAAAATATGCAACTTTATGATAGATTAAGTAACGGGGTGAATCATTTATTGGGAAAATATCATAATATGAATATTATTATTGGTGGGGACTTCAATTTAACTCTTAATGATACTTTAGATAGATTTCCTCCAAAAACTAATACAAATCCAAACACAGTTCTAGAAAACTTTATGTCAACCTTTGGCCTGACTGATGTATGGAGACAAAAAAATAATTCCAAAGTTGAATTTACGTGGCAAAACAAAACAGGCTCTTTTAAATCAAGAATTGATTTCTGGCTTGTATCTGATTTAATAGCTGATGAAATTAAGTCAGAGATTCTTCCAGCCCCTTTATCAGACCATAAGCTTATTTTAATTGAAAAAACTAAATTAAACCAGTTTGGAAAAAATAAAATTACAGCTTACTGGAAACTCAACTCTTTACTGTTAGAAAATAAAACAGTAGTAGAAAACATTAAACAAACAATTATAAAGTATTGGAATACAGCTCAAAGTCAGAAGGAATTTAGTAAAAATTGGGAACTCCTAAAATATGAACTTCGAAAAATGTTAATGAAAACTGGAGCTGAGATTGCTAAAAGAAAAAGAAAAGTAGAATCAGAAGTAGTAAAAGAAATTATCTTACTGAACAATGTTCTGCCAGAAAATTTATCTGAAGAACAAAAGATTAGATTAAACCATTTACAGCTGAACCTGGACAATATTTACATTTCCAAAGCTAAAGGGGCGTACATCAGATCAAGACAGAAATGGTTAGAAGAAGGAGAAAAAAACTCTTCTTATTTTTTTAGATTAGAAAAAAAACACCAAATATCTAACAGTATTGTGAAACTTCAAATCAATAATAACATCTGTGAAGACCCTGTTCAAATCTCTTCTTATTGCGAGACTTTTTTCCAAGAACTTTATCAATCAAAATGTTCTGATGAAACTATCACACAATATATTAACTCTCTGAATAAAATGCAAAAAATTAGCAAAAATAATAAAGAACAATGTGATTCCTTGATTACGCTTGAAGACATCCAAAAATCCATCAATAAATTAAAATTAAATAAATCACCGGGGACTGATGGCCTTAATACAGAATTTTATAGAAAGTTTTCAGAACAGCTATCGCCATTTTTACATCAAGTTTATCTTGAAAGTTTGAATTCTGGATCACTCCCACCAACAATGACCCAAGGTCTGATTACACTGATCCCTAAACCACAAAAAGACAAGCTTCTTCTGGATAACTGGCGACCAATTACATTACTACAAAATGACTATAAAATTATTGCAGGCTGTATTGCTACAAAAATTAAGAATACTCTTGAAGAAGTGGTTGATGAAACTCAGTCTGGATTCATACCAGGCAGACATATAACTAATAATATCAGACTTATATTGGATCTGCTAGATTATTCAGATTTAATAGAGGGGGATGGTCTCATATTATTTCTAGATTTCTTTAAAGCCTTTGACACAGTTGAACATACATTTTTGTTTAAAGCATTAGAAGTATTCGGATACGGACAAGTCTTAATTAAAAGTTGTCAAATGTTATACAGGAATTGTAATGCATCTGTAAAATTGTCACATGGCTGCTCTAAAAGATTTTATTTGAAAAGAGGTCTTAGACAAGGGTGTCCAGTCTCCCCATATCTATTTATTCTGGCCATGCAAATCCTTTCATTTAAAATCAAGGAAAAAATTACAGGGATGAATGTTGCAAACAGAAATATCGTAATTTCCCAGCTTGCGGATGACACTGCACTTTTTTTAAAGAATAAATGTGAAATAAAAAACTCTATTGAAATCATCAACTCCTTCTCCAAAGCTTCTGGTTTGACTCTAAATCTAAGCAAATGTGAAATACTTTCCATTAAATCTGATCTAAAAGGCACATTCCTCAACATTCCTATAAAAGACAAAGTTAAATATCTTGGAATCACAATAATTAAAGATCAAAATATAAGATCAATTGAAAATTTTAACCCCATAATTAAAATAGTTGAACAAAGATTTAATCTATGGCTCCAGAGAGATCTTTCTCTTTTAGGTCGATCATTATTAGTCAAAGCTGATGGTTTATCTAGACTCGTTTATCCAGCCCTTGCTCTTGATGTTCCCAAACAGATCAGTACCAACATTAATAAAATAAACTTTAATTTTATATGGAAAAAGAAATGCCATCTCATCAAGAAAAATATTCTAATGAACAAAGTTGAAAAAGGAGGAATTGAAGCCCTTGATTTCACATCTTTAAACAATTCATTCAAAATTAAATATTTAAAAAATCTTCTAAAAAACCCAACCTCTATATGGAATGCTATTCCCATTTACAACTTTGACAAAATTGGAGGATTACCCTTTCTTCTCAGATGCAATTACAGTATACCCAAAATACCCTTAAAATTATCTACATTTCATAAACAAATGCTGTTAAGCTGGTCACTATTGTACAAACACAATTTTTCTCCTCATAAATATTATATCTGGAATAACGAAGACATTAAATACAAAAATAAGACAATCTTTTACAGAAAATGGTATGATAGGGGAATATTACTTGTAAACCAATTACTAAACCCAAATGGTCATTTATTGTCTTATTCTGACTTTATGTTACTTTTCCAATTTCCTGTTACCCCTAAAGAATATGCTGTTGTGTTTGACGCAATCCCCAGTGGATCATTAAAGCTTTTATCATCTTTCCCCACACATCAAATTCACTCAATGCCAAATTTTGATCCAAACTCCATTTATATTGATTACGATTGTCCTTTTATAAGTAAGAAAGCAACCAACAAAAGATTAAGAAATATTCTATTACGAGATGTTGTTTTTTCACCAGCTTGTGTTTTTTATTGGTCCAACACTTTTGAAAATATAAATTGGAAGTGGACTTGGTTGCTCCTTAAAAAATACTTAATAAACAACAAAGTAAGAGAGATTTCTTATAAAATTATTCATAATGTTTATCCTGTTAATGCATTTTTGATAAAAAGATATAAATGGGATTTGGACCCAATGTGTACTTTTTGTAAAAATAATGAAGAAAAGATTATTCATCTTTTTTGGGATTGTAATTATACAAAAATATTTTGGAGAGATATGTCACTTTTTTTTCATCAAAGAAATCTCAATATTACTTTAACAGATAAGGATGTTTTATTTGGGATGGAGAAATGTCAACTTGTCAAAACAGAATTCTTATATGTTGTTAATTTTTTTATTATTTATGGTAAATATCATATACACACCTCCAAATATTTACAACAAAAACCTAATTTCCAGATTTTATTATCTTCTATTAATATCTATATAGAATCCTTAAAATTCAGTTCAAATGCTAAAGCCATTCAAATCATAACTGCCCTTAAAGAATTGCAACCCTCGAGCACAGATTTGATTTTGACATTGTAAGATAATTGCTCTGTTCTGTAAAGCCCTTTGATATTGTATCTGTTTGTAATTACTATTGTTCTATATTGTTCTTGTATGTTCTTTTTTTCAATAAAAAAAAAAAAAAAAAAAAAAAAAAAAAAAAAAAAATGCTGGGTAAATGGCGGGTCTCCATGAAAGGCAGTGTGTATGTGCTGTTATGACTTTAACCACTAGGTGTCATTACTAGTTGTTCCTTTAAAACTATGGTTGCATTTACAGCAAAGTCAGAGAACTTCAGTCAATTCTCGGATTGTGACGACTGGTAGAATTGTGTTTGGAGTCCAGTAAAAATAAAGTTGCAGGTACTACACAATAATTGCCAGTGAATGTAGCCTTTTTAAGGGATGTATGGTACTTTCACGAGTTCATAAATTAACCAAAAGAAACCTGGAAAAATGTTATTATAGATACATGGGACTATACAGTATTTAACCAGTGAATGTTCAGAGAAAACTGTAAACATTACTTTAACGCTACATACTAACGGTCAACCAAGGAGGGGGTTGGGTCACGATCTTGTTTTGTGATTCTAGTCACTGCCGCCATCCATGAAATACTCTGTTTATGTCTAAGATATTTATATGAAGTCATCAGTCTGACCATCTTAGCCATAATAAGGTAATCCAAGAAATAAGCCACATAAATGTCATGGAGCCAAATTCCTCCATGTCTGTGAGAAACAGATATGGTAGAAGAACTGGTAATATCTGCTGCCAGAGTTGGTCCTACGAGGTGTTGAATCATTGACTGGTAGTGTAACATGCTACCAGTTGTTTTTATAGAAACACTGGTATGCAAATCTTTTATATGTTATTTGTTGTATTTATTTCTTTTTTATTATGTCTATGTGAGCTTTCAGTCTGTTGAGTAAATAACTGAAATAAAAATAAAAGTGAGTATTCTTATTTTTCCACCTGCCAGTAAGAGTTTAGTTTCATTTGCGTGATAATTTAAAAATGTGTTGAACTTGATTTTTTTTTTTTTTGGCTTGCTTTGAGTTTTTAATTACCGCTGCATAACTCCTTTACTTTTTAAACCTAGTCTAGATCAGATAATTTATATTACATATGAATCTTCAACAGTGTAGCCTACTTGCATTTCACAATTTTGTATTGAAAACGGGAAAATAAAACAAAAGCTACAATTTTAATATTGTGGTACTTTAATACAAAGTTGTTTTTTTGTGTTTTGTTTGTTATAAAGTTTTTTTGTTGTGTTTTTTTATTTTTAAAGCTCAATAAGATTATTCATTTTCAGGGATGGTGAGATTCAAGACCTGTGCTTTAAAAAATTACTCAACATAAACTATTTTAATTTTAGCCTTAATTTAATAATTTAGTGTTAAAAAACTTTGAATTGTCCTTTAATCTAAATAATACTCTCAATCATACAATATCAAGAAAAACAAAGCAATACCTTAACCCCTGATTGCTCCCAAGGCTGGCGCGGATTCAGGCGGGGGCGCAGGGGGCGCGCGCACCCCCCTTTTGGAGACCAAAAGTATTTTTTTAAAGAGCCCGAAATTTTAAACATCCTTCATAGAATTACGATTAAGAGCCAGTACCTTTCATTTAGAACGCACTGTGACGCCGGCGCGGCATAAATTGTCGTCGCAATCACCGATACTGCGGGCGGCATTTAGTAGTAAAGTAGTGCAGTTCAGGAAAACTTTTTCCAGTAACGGGAAAGTTTAAAAATACATTTTTGTTGCACAGTTTTTGAAAAGTAATGAAAAAAATAGTTTAAAGTAAAAAAAAAAATAGTGGACATTGACACCCATACAATAGTTATTGTGTAGTGTGTATTGTCTCATTTAAACCTTTTAGTGCCACATGCGTTTTATTGTTAAAACTAAGAATGGTCTCCTTTATGAAAACATACTAGGCTTAAAACTATTGCCAAGCAACTTGCATATGATGAACGATGAGAGTGAGAAAGAGATCTTTACATCATATAAAGATGATCTACCATCAGGATCAACATTCAGGCAGGAAGTGAAGTTGTGGCACACAAAGTGGTCATCATCAGTGGAAAAACCCAGCTCTCTCCCTGAAATTCTAAGGATAACAAATATGAAGTGCTACCCAAACATTTTTATGATTCTTCACCTTCTGTCAGTTATACCTTTTACAAGTGCTTCTGTGGAACGTGCTAACTCAGGCCTTAAAGCAGTGAAAACTTTGCTGAGGTCCACAATGGGACAGAAAAGGTTTGTGGCTTTGCTACTTATGTATGTCCACAAGGACATTCATTTAGACATCAACAAAATCATAGACATATTTGCCCAGAAGCATCCTAGAGGGTTGACATTCATAAACCCATTATTATCGTCATCATAAAGTTAAAGGTGTTGTAAAAGAGAACAATATTCTTTAAGTCTTACAGTTCTATTATAGGCTTATGGCTTAACTTCACCCTACATGTTCATTGGTTTAACTTACTTTAAAGATTTTTTTTCCTCAACATGGTTTGTCTTGTTAAAATATGTTAAAAAAGCTTTTATCACTTGAACTATACCACACTGTTCTTAAGTCCTTGGGTCTTTCTAAGTATTTTTTTTTCTTAATGTAGTTTATATGGTTAAAATATATTGTTAAAATACATGTATATTTTTAAAACTCCTTTATCTTTTTATTTCATTTTCTGTATAAATATAATTTCTGGAAATAAAGAAAATATTTGTTTGATTAATTGTTGATAAGGATAATTTTACTACTGTAAAAAGCACGAGATTTTGACTTAAAAACCCATTTTCAATTACAATAAGATAATCATGCTAATTCCACTTATGTTCATCCATTAAAATGATTATCAATTCAAAAACCCATAGATGAATAATTAGGGTAGTGTGAAAGAGTAAAGATGGCATTCTTTGGTCATTTAGCCTCACATTGTCTCGACCCCATGACCCTTGACCCTTGACCCCATGACCCTTAGGTGCGCACCCCCCTTGGAAAAATCCTGGATCCGCCCCTGCAAGGCGCCACACAGTGGCAGCCCACTGCTCCCCAAGGGGATGGGTTAAGATGCAGAAGTGAATTTCTCCGTTGTGAGATCAATAAAGTTATATTATTATTATTATTATTAATAATATTAAATATAAGGTCAAATTAGATCTGTTAAAATATTTTTTTAGCTATACGTTATTGAATAATTTAATCGCCTTCAAAAAAATAAATAGAACATCACCAGAACCATGTTTTTTTCCGTAATAATCTAATAATTACATTTTGTGGTGGTTATTACAAAATGCGGCAGTACATTTTTTTATTTAAAACGTGTACTAAAAGGGGAAAAAAAGGAAAAAAAATATATATATATAATGCAAAATACCGCACATTGCGCGGTAATTATTGCAAAATGCGATTTTAATGACGTTTTATTACACTTTGATTTCTAAATTTACCACATAATGCAGCTTTAGACTATTACATAATGTGGCGTTAGGCGATCTCTCTTTTGAAAATTGTGAGGGACCATTTGATTTCTATAAATAACATCTGTGCGCTCATGCTCCATAATTATCTCCATCACTGTAAAATCGTCCTGGTTTGACTTTTTTCATTTTTAAACGCTTCAAAGGTGACGATCACCAGGAAGCAGATGTCCTGGACCGCCCCTATCCCGACTGCTGCACCGTAATAATTAAATAAGTACACAAATAAGCAAATAAAAAGAAGAAAATCCAGTTTCTAATCATAATCTATGTGTTTAAAACTAACAATTAGTGGCGCAGGGGTCCCTCGGTATTAGGCGCAACTGACAGGTTAAATTCCAGCCTGCCGTCCTCTGCTGCATGGCTCCCTTTCTCTGTCAGACTACCTTCAAAGGACTACTAGTGCCACAGAGAGTAGCTGTTAAATATAAATTTAAAGAGAACAAGCAGTCTGCAGTTTTCTCCACGTAAGACATGTTCTGTAAACTGGTTTACATTTTTACTGTATTTTTCTCACAGAAACATCCGGTAACAACAGCTGCTAGAGTTTTTCTGCAAAAACAACATATTTGTTTTTGACAGTGTGCATGTTTTCAGTCTTTTCACTCTTCCCAACGCGGAGACAATAAATAAAGATGGAATATTAAACTAAAATGCATAAAGCAGAAAAGGGTACCGTCTTGTAGCTGGTTGCCTTTCTCTCTCTATTTCCACTGGGGAAAAAACGGCTAAGAAAAATACTTTAGAGATGTAAATCTTCCATTGTGCAGGAATTAATTTAATTGAGGACAACTTGCAATTTAAACAAGCAATGTATAAACTCCGCGGTTTTGCTCATAAACTGTTGAAATCATATTCAAAATAAAAAAGACACCAAACAGTTAAATACAAACTGATCTTATTTTATCATTAGTGTTTTACTTGTCATGGTGACGGGTGAGTCCCTGTCTCCTCCTGACCACACGTCCCTGTTTATTCTCCGAGGGAAACCGCCCTTGCAGTTTTTAACTCTCGTTTCTGGAGAAGCGAAACTCATGAAAGTTCCTGTTGCACTTGACGCGACCAGTCCGAGCAGTCGCGTTCAGACGCGACTGGGAATTTACAATGGCTTATAGTTTGACAGCGTATAGGGAAATTAGGTGCTACATCTAAACAAAAGGGGATAAACTAGAAATAAAACAAACCGTAAATAGGTACAGTGTAATTTAGACCCACAAGGATATTTATTTATTGAGTTTTTAAATTCCCAGTTGTCATTGAACGCAGCATGTTCAGGTTGTTGCGTCGTCAGCGTCGCTGATTAGCTCTCGACTCAAGGCGCCATTTTATGAATCCCGCCGTTTTGCGGATCGTCAGTTCAGAGGGAAGAGGGCAGGGAGCGGACCTTGGAGCTCCCTGGGTTAATATCCGCGGGTCTAGGACAGTAAAAACCCGCCGTCCTCTCTTCTTCCTCCTTCAGTGTCCACTTTTTTCTTTTGCTCTGGTTATTTGGATAATGTTTGCTCTTTAACAGCAAATTTAAAGCCACCCTAACAGCAGGAGCAACACTTTAATTAAGCAGGAAAACTGTAAGTAAACACCGATTGTCTATACCAACATTGTAAAGACATGCAACTGAAATTTTATATATATATATATATATATATATATATATATATATATATATATATATATATATATATATATATATATATATATATATATAAAGGGTGTTAAATGGGAGATGTCAGACATGGCTGACGTTGGCTTCTGATGTGTAGCTTCCTTTGGCCCTCATCGGGGCTGCTCCACAGTTTTTACATAGCATGAATTACATACCATCAGTTCTTAAAATAAAAGTTTATACTTTGACTCAGTTCTTGAACACTTAACAGATCTTCAGATTAATGAAGCTTTTATTCTAATGGTAAATCGTTCATAGAAGCATTTTCTTGTACTTTCTTTGTCAAAGACCCCTCCCTAATTAGGGCAAAATCTGAGCTCAATTACACTGGGCAGATTATAGGTTCACATAGTTATTTCCCTCTGACAAATGAAATTTGATTTATACTATTTTACAACCTTCCAATGCATTTGTCCAGATTTTTGCTAGTTTAAAGTACTGCAGCATTGACAGGTGGAAAAAATTAAAATATAAATGTCATTAGTTTAATATTTGCTTTAACAAGGGGAAAAAAGTTTGAGAAAATACTTCCTATTTTCCTTTTTTGTAAGTACCATGAAACCTCTCTAAAGTGCCAAATCAACTATTTTAGCATTTTAGAGATTAAAAAGTTTGTTTTATCAGGAAATCTTTCTCTTAACAAAGACATCTTTAGTCACAGTTTCCTTTTCTATTTTGTTGATAATCAGAAACCTACATTGATAATGTTATAAATGGTGCCAAATAGAAAAGGGGACATAAAAAAATAGCTGCAATATTTACAATACTCAAATGAAACTAAGCAAGTGATTTTAAAACCTACTTTATTACTTTTATATAGTTACCTAAAAAATTTATTGACTGATATTTGCAGACTTATGATACTTACTTACAATGTTAGACTTCAGACCTGAATATTATCTTTTGCTTTTTTATATCTGTGTTGCATTGAATATTCAGTGAAAGACTTCAAACCATCAGAATATGTTCACTACCAGAAAAAGATGAGTCTGTTTCAAATGAAGACATGTTCTTATGTCGCTGTCTTTATTGTTGTCATAGCAGGTGAAAATGGCTCCCAAAAGACAAAAGACTGCAGAAAAAACGGCGGATATCAGACGTTTCTTTGGGAAGGAAAATGTCAGTAAGAGACTGGTTAATTTGGTGATCGATGTCTAATATTCAGCACCTCCATATTTGACCTGGTATACAGTAAATAGGCTGCTGCATGTCCATGTGACTGTTGTCCTTTTGCCGTCTTTCATCAGGACGTTCCTGGCGGTCGCATCCAAAAACCAAGAGAGAAGCCTGAGGGCGTGGCAGAGCCTCTGGTGAGTTGACGGTTCATAAGTCATAAACATAATCCGCTTTCTAGTTTTCCAGCACCAGGTCCAGAAGCTCTAGTGAACTCCAGGTCCAAGAGAGCTGAGGCATTTCTGGACAATTGTGGCCACACAAAACATTGACGCATTGGGCTCAATTTGGAGAACTTCTCTTAGGGGTGTACTTACTTCTTCTTTTGCCAACGGATTAGACAGTAATGCCTGTGTGTTGAGTCATTGTAGTTGGACAGCAAATTATCACTGTTATACAACCTATCAAAGTCTCATCAACATTTAGAAGAATGTGAAGGGTTTACGCACCCTTGTGAGATACTGTAAATACTTCTGTAGTTTTAAGGTATTTTATGCAATCATCACCAATATGATCAAAGATGTAAAATCTAGTGGTCTAACTGCATCCATGGACACAACAGGAGTTCAATTCAGTTTTATTTGTATAGCACCAATTCATGATACATGTCATCTCAAGGCATTTTATGAAGTCAAATTCCATCAAATCCTCCAGGTTGGTCAGAAAGTTTCCTCTCTAAGGAAACCCAGCAGGTTGCATCAAGTCTCTCCAAGCAGCATTCACTCCTCCTGAAGGGGCGTAGAGCCACAGTGGACAATCGTCTGCATTGTTGATGGCTTTGCAGCAATCCCTCATAATGAGCAAGCATGAAGCAACAGTGGAGGGGAAAACTCTTTTTAACGGATAGGAAAAAAACTCCAGCAGTTCAGTGCCAGGAAGCTTAATGGGGCCGGACCTCAACGCCCCGTTTTCTTTTGGATTCCTCTGCCAGATCTGCTTATTGTGCTCAGGACAGTAAGGCAAAGGATGCAAGTTCATGTTGCTGAGAAAAAGAAATTGACATCTCAGTGTCCCTGCTGAGAATATGTAGCAAGCCTAAAAATAGGCTGTGGTTCAGGAGGTAGAGTTTGTTATCTTGCAACTGGAAGGATGTGGTTTCAATTCCAGCTTTCCCTGCTATGTGTACGTACATGCCCCTGAGCAAGGCATTTAAGCCTAAGTTGCCTACTGTTCAGTGTGACGATGTATGAATGTGTGTGTGCATCTAGTTTGTGTGACTAGATGCACAAAATGCGTTTTTTCACTTCCGATCCCGGTACCTGAATTTGGATCGATATCAACATTATTCCAATATCAGAACTCTGTTTAATTTAAAGGAACAGTGTGTAACTGATTTGGCTTTGAATTAGCAAAAATCAACCATGGCTTCCATAAATACACTTTTTGCCAAAGTATAACAATAATCTTACTAAAAATGAAAGCGTTTTCATAGCCTAGAATTAGCAGTTTATGAATGCCTAAGGTGAACCCACTAGAAGACGGCATGTTGCATCAATATTTTTGATTACAGTAGGCGAAAGTGTACGTCTATACGAAGATGGCCTGTCAGTGGAGGAGTATAAAACAAGTAAAAAGGACCGTAGATCATTCTATTTGCTGTTTTTTTTGTTTTTTTAATGGAGGACCATCCATACTCTTTGCCCAGGAGAGGGAAGTGAAAGTAGCCAAGACAAGAAAAACAAGTACCCAGGAGAAAACGAAAGTCTATATTGGTGAAGGTATTATGACCAGGTGGAGACAATTCATAAGGGAGAGGGTACCCGTGTAAGCGGAGGGGCAGAGTGACGTTTCAGCCGGTTCACAGCGTCTGTAGCTCAGCAGTGCGAGTGGTTCTCTTTTATAACTCGTGTCTATAGCTGCTCATTTTAGTGCCCAAATAAGCAACTGCACATTCAGAAACAATCCCAAATAAACAGCGGCTCACAGAATTTACCAGTGACTTTAGAAAAAAACACACGTAAAGTTGCTAATAATAAGAGGACTTGGCTACAGTGCCAAAAAACATTTCACACAATGGCCGTAACCATTAGCAGTTGCTTAGTACCAGATACATGGACATGTTGACATTGTCACATACTGTATATGACTCTCCGCAGCTCCTGTAGTAGTTACGACAAACAACAAGCTTAACGGCAAAGTTGTTTGTAATTAATTTAGCGCACAACCAGATGGTGGGCTTTAATATTTTGTTATATGTTATGTTATCGGCATTCTTTTTACGAGGCTGTAAACTTCTCCAAATTGAAACGTGTAAACTGGAAAAAAAGTGCATTATAAATTACGTATTATTGTTATATTTATTATTAGATTCTCCTCTACCGCTAAACCTGTCCAAATAAAATACAAAAGGGTTACTTCATGTTGGAAAATTCAGCTTGATTAAAAGCGGAACTCACAATATACTCAAGGGTGATCTGTCACAGGAATCAGGTAAAATATGCTACACCATTAATTTGATAAGAAAATAACTTTCCAACCGCTCAATAAGACATTTGTTGATTGTCAGCAACAATGATTTATTTAAAAAAAATCACACATTACAAAATAACAATAGTTATTCAGATAGATCAATAACCTTCAAAAACTGATTACATTTTAGATTCAATTCACTCAGTTTATATAAGCAAAGGACCTAAACAATTGAAAGTCCAAAATTGCCCGTTCTTTTTATTTTTAAGAATAATGTACGCAACGGAGTTCCATATCCTCCAAAACAAAGTCCTCTTCCAAGCTAAAAAATCCAAACGTCAAAACCCCCTCCAAAAAGATAAGAAAAAAAAAAATGGTACCTCCAAAGTCCAGATCTCACCCGGAGCGTCTTTCTTTCCCCTCGGTAGCGTCCTCTTGCACCTGGCGGCGTCCTCTGGGTGCAAACTCCGATCAGGTTTCTAAATGCATGTTCTGTGGTGCTGGGACGAACTTTGATTGCTGTTTTATCTCCTTCCTTTGATTTTGAACTAGTTTTAAACATTCAATCAAAACAAAATCTCCCGCTGCTAAGATCTGACGGTGTGCGTCACCGTGATGGCACTTTTTATTTACTAATTTCAACCACACCTAAAAACCAGCATGCTACTGCCCACCATCAGTTTTAACCAGCGGAGATTCGAAATAATTTTAACAAAGAAATAATAATTGTTCTACCAAACAGTTTATTACTTTTACACTTTAATGTATTTATACAGAAAAAAAAACATAGTGGTTAAGTTACAATGTTATCAGCACAATCTGTTAAACTGGCTCAACAACACTAAATAAAGCCTTTCACGTCTAGAAAGGTGTTCTGAGTGCAGTCATAGTAATTTCCATAGTTGTCACATTGTCTGGTGAAAGCTTTTCTGGTTTTTGAATGACTCCAGAAGTAATTCCTGCTGCATGCTACTTAACGTCCCCAACATACTCGTGCAGACTTGAATCCATGCAAAGCTCGTTTTTACGACCATGAACCTGGTCTCACATTAGAAATTGCTTGGCACATCAAACTGTTGATGTGACTCAGAGCTGCTACAAGCAGAGAGTTGCCTGGACACGCAGGCTTAAGAGTACGAGTCACTCCTGGTGCCATATTGAAAGGTGTGGTGTTAGTGCCTGGTGGAGAAGAAACAGTGCCAGGCACCTACCGCCTCATCAAACATGCCTGCTTCGTCCAACCGACTGTGTGTGGAGTAGGGGTGTGCAAAATAATCGTCATGACGATGCATCGCAATTCTAATTTTTGCGATCTACTGCATCGATTCTTGACGCCAAGTATCGATTATTAATAGCGTACCGTGAGCGAGCTATTTTTAGAAACGTAACGTCACGATGGCGTCACATCACGTGGTACGCAGTAGGGCAAGCTTGCATAGTCCGCCGCTGTTTCGCTGTAAAAGAGACGTGCGTTACCCTTGGTTTTACTCGGTAAACGACTGCTTTTTCCAAATCTAAGACCATGGTTTTTAAACATTGTTGCTATGGAACGTGCAACAGCGACTCGAAGTACGCTGATCAGCCGCATATGAAGGATGTTTTCTTCAAGACTGCCAAGGAGAAATGTGTGCGCTAGGTTCACCGGTGCGGTCAGCCTACACAACAGTTCAACCCGAAAAAAGTTACCAAATTCACCTACATATGTAGCAAGCATTTTGTCAGAGGAAAGGGCCCAACCGAAGAACATCCTGACCCAATTCCAGCGACATCAAGTAGTGAATAGGTAAGAGTATTTTGGTGGCCGACATGTTAATAATGAAGCGCCTGCTACCATGATAGCATATAGGCTATAATGGTAGCAGGCGCTAACATGATACCCTGCTACCAGGATAGCTTACTCAAAAACGTTTCAAATAAGACAAACATTAAACATATACCGATCCCTGGACGGTGATTACAAACAGAAAAAAAAACGGCCGACGACGCCTTGACCGCCGCGCAGGGAAAAAAACAAAGCTTACTGTTCGATCAACTCGGCCCGTTTTCCGGTCTTTTTAAGCCCTCGACACTCAAGCCATCGTTTGAGCTGAAGGTTGGTGTGTTCTTCCACAGTTCGACCAGTAATCCATGTGCCTGGGACATCGTCTTGGGAAAGTTTAACGGCTATAAAGTCGGTCATATCGCAGTTTCTGTTGCACGTGTAATAGCTGGTTGCTACGGGCGTTCTCTTTCATCCCAACTTGGCCTGGCCCCAGGTGAGGGGACCGCTCCACGCCATCTCGAATCAGCTTTCCTGTAACAGCTGAGAAAAATCACAACGCTGGTTTCGGCATAGATGGATTCTTTTACTTCGGCGTCTGGTTACGCAGAAGGTAGACAGCAGACCTTGCTTTGATACAGCCAGCAGTTCTCCGAACCCAGGCTTGATGGCAAAACAGAAACTAAAAACACAATTACTGAACCTAAATAATGTGACATACTTATAAACAAGCATAACAGACACCTGACAACATTCAGCACAAAGCCTGTAAAGTAAGGGGACCAGATTTCTAAAATCAAATCTGGGGACTAAACAAATTGAAGAAATTGGAGCCGTTTTGGAGGTTGCGGATGTTGACGTGATTGTCCCGACAGACACAAAAGTTCAGATTTTGCAACCCTAGCTACTGTCGCTTTGCATCTATTGCCGTCTTACCGTTCTGGCTTTGCTGTAATCGCCAAAATCACGCCTGTTGTGGTGCTAGAAATGTGTCTGTTGCATTTCTTTGCATCGCATCGCTCCTGTGTTGCACCTGTACATAGGGATAATATGTAAATCAGCCACTCAGGCCGCCATGTTCGATGTAAATGCACCTTTACAGCACCACAACCGGATGACTTAAAAGCTCTTGTGCGCAACAGTTTGTTCTTATTCATAAAATGCTGAATCGGGGACTGTTCCGTGGACAGCTTTTGCCGGTGATTAGTTGTTCAAAATGGGCAAGGTCTGGTCAACCTACTGCAGTGTTTGTCAACGGTGGGGTACCACCCTTTGGGGGGTGTTTTCAGGATGACAGAGTGCTGCAATTCTTTTGTCAAGGCGTTTGCTTGAAGGTAAATTTACACCAAGATAGACTGCTGTGGTCTGCAACAGCTGTGTAACTCTTCAGTGTTTCTCTCAGCTTCTTGTGTTGCAGCTCTATGTTGCCGTCAGGAGAACAGGGTGTTGGAATATAATGCAAAAAATGTAACCCACTTGGCTTTTACTGTGTAAACTCTTGTAAATTAATGCTCTCTTTAATGGCATTACCTGTGGATGAGATTTTTGGGTCCCACTTTTCATCTCTACAGACAACATACATTTACATTATGTTGTCTGTAGATATGGACAAGTTAAAGGAGTGGCTATCTTCCTGTAGCCAGTTTCTGATAATCACAACACAGCTTGCCTTTAATGACTTCAATCTGTCTGTCCCATTTAATTAACAGAAATTTCCGTTTTTAATTTTTTTTCAATCTCTGATCAGTTATAATGGCGGGCATACACTGTACGATATTTCCAATTGTACTCAGATACAGCTCAAAGTGTTCGATGAAACCGCTGATTTTAAAAGTTCATGGCTCACGATATTTGTTTGTGCGTCACACAGGACACACGATGCAGTTGAAATTGGCCCAAATATAACAAAAAAAAAATTGTACAGTTTATGCCCAGTTTAATAAGTAAAGCATTAGCAAAATTATTTTTAATTCATTTGAAAAGGGATGTTTAAAGGGCCAATAATTGTAAGGCAGCTAGTTTGATGAAGCCAGATGTTGATAAATGTAAGAAATTTCACCAATTAAATAAATGTGTCAGAAGTAAAGGATGGATTTTCTTCTGGTTTTCATGTCATATTATGCTTCTGCAATAAAAATGTCTTAAAAGTTGTTGTTTTTAAGCAAAAGTCTACACAGGGTGTTATAACGGATGGTAATAACTCTAATTTTCCTGTTTTTCAGATGCCTAAGCAAACACCACTGAAAGTGAAGCACGAAAATGGAAATGATTCTCCGGTCAGTGCGTAATGTTCTCAATAACAGTCATGTCTCTGTAATGCTTCAAAAATAAACTTCCTTGCTCTGATTTCTTGCAGGTTAGCCATTCCCATCGCTTCACAGTAAAATTCAAGGCAACTGATCGTAAAGAGTACACCATCGACTGTGATCAATCACGCTCAGTCCTGGAGGCAATAAAATGCAGTCTTGACACAACTGATAAGATGATAAAATGTGCAGATGAGAGCATTATCATTCAGTTGGGTAAAAAAGATAGGGATTCTGTGGTTCCGACACATTTCCCTTGCTCTTGCGTTGGTGATGGGGAGTCACTGATTATACATTATAGTAAAATGGAGAAGATTGAAGTAGTTCAAGAGCAGCATGACGAAACTATACACCCTAGAGAGGAGTATTCTGTCTTCTACATTGATACAGTTGGAGGTCTGAAAACCAAAACAAAGGATTTGTTCAGAAGCAAAATGATCAAACAGTTCAAGTATCTCTGTGTTTACGGGGAAAAGGGGATGACTGTAGAGGAGGCTCTGAAGCGTGATGGTCGATTCGTTGACCATCTCGGAGAATTCACATTATCCGATAACGACAACCCCGACCGCCTCACTGTGCGCACACAGAGGGTGGACAGCCTCCACCAGAAGGCTTTCAAGATACGTCTTCCACTGAACAAACGAGAAAGTATTGAAAACCCAGCACGCTCCATCCTAAATGTCGCTCTTGAGAGTGGAAATAGCGTTAAAAAAGCGATTGAACAGCCAGGCAGCAGCGTCAATGTTGATGAGATTTACGAACTTCTGCGTCAGCAGTTTCCAGATCTGAAAACATGGATGGAGAGCAGGTTCCCTGGTGATTCTTATCAGCAAGCGCTGAACCTGAGAAATGAGAAGTTTGGAAAGATCCAACAATCTTTCTGTGAAGTTCATAGAATTGAGAAGTTGCTGAAAATGGGCAAATCTGTCTGTAAAGTCATTGTTTCCAATGTTTCTCAGGGAACAGGCTTTGTGCTGTTCGACAGGTTTATCCTGACCAGTGCACACTTGTTTAAAGGGTGTGTCCAAGGAAACACCCTAGAGGATCATATAAATGTCTCTGCTCTCTTTAACTATGATGATCCTGAGCCAGAGACAAATTTCTTTTTCTTCTCTGCTGAGAAAATATTCGTTGACATTGACGATGAGCTGGATTATGCCGTACTTGAGCTCAAACCCGAGGGCCAAAGATTCAACCCGAAAACCAAATCAGAAAACGCCAAAGTACCACCAGGGCTGCTGAACAAATTTGGACCGCTTCCTAGAAATGGTGAGGCTTGTATTATCGGCCACCCTGCAGGAGGTGTGAAGAAAATTGATCCTACATGCATCATCGAGCCAGAAGACAGAGGACAGGCTGTCAACGATCATTTAGCCAAATACAAAGACTCTATGTTCATCCTTCAGTCCGTCTTTCAAATCAAGAACCGAGGGATCGACGACATAATGATGGGTGGAGAAAAAGCAGAAAAGGTGGCAACTTACCACACTTTCATGTATCACGGCGCTTCTGGCTCTCCAGTGTTTGATGCCCATGGTCAGCTTTTTGGGCTTCACACTGCAGGATACGGTTATGGGCTACCAGAGATGAAAGACAGCGTCATTGAGTACGCCCATCCTCTGCTCGCTGTGTTTGAAAAATTTGCGAGTAATCTGAAGGAAAGTGAAAATGATGAGATGCTGCAAAAGCTTAAAGAGGCAGTGACAGAGAACCAGCACCTGAAACAGATACTCCAGTTTGAGCCAATGGAGGTAGATTAGACTGACTGTAGACATGCTACAGATGCAGATTTCAAGTCAAATCATTTGACCTACATCTTTGACTTTCACAATATTCTGAAATGTAATTGCATGAATACAATATACCCAGCCATTGATTTGTTACACCTGCTAAATCACGGAGTCACGGATAGTATCGTGCCCATTGTTAGCAGGCTTCAGTTTCCACACTCTCACAGAGACAAGTAAAACTACTAACGTTCTCATGTCTTAGTGCAAGTTTAGAGAGTTGGAGGAATCTGGAGTACCGAGAAAGAAACTTACAAATGCATGGAGAGACCACCCAACCCCATACAGAAAGGTCCTGATCAAGATTCCAGCTCAAGACCTGGACCATGTTACCGGATCTGTTTTCTCCCATTTAGTTAAATGATCTCCTGGTCCTTCAACAGTGATTTCCACAGGAGTAAAATCTACAAGAAAAGCCACTTCAAATGCTTTCTTTTTATAAAAAAGATGAGACCTTCCTCCAGCCATTGTTTATACATACCCATTTATCTTATTGTGTTCGTCCTGTAACCAGCGGGTTGCCATTTTGTTTCTCCATTCCGGCCATCTCAGTTGTGTCCTTGGGCAAGATACTCTCACCTGCATTGCTTGTTGCTGGTGGTCGAAGGTTTGACCACCAGCAACATTGGTGGCACCAATCTATGGCAGCCTCGCTTCTGTCAGTCTACCCCAGGCTACAATGTAGCTCACCACTGTCAGCGTGTGAATAAGTGAATGACTGTTATGATCGTGAATCAGGCAAACCCAGTATTCAAACCCAACAAGTGAGGTTAAGGCAAAAAACAGGATTTTAATAATGAAAACAGGAACAGGCGGGCTCAATAGTCAAAAGGGCAGTCCAAAATCCGGTACACAAAAAGCAGTCCAAAATAGGCAGAGGTACAGACAGGGCAAAGCAAGCTCGGATAACCATAGGACAGAAACTAGTCGGTAAACCGGTAAATCAGTCAGACAGGGCAGGAAAAACAGATCAGGGAACAGGCTGGCTCAGAATCAAAAAGGCTCTCGGGTTATCGTCAACAGGTCAATCAGAATCAAGAATGCTGGAACTAAACTCACCGTGGCTCGTTAAATGATCTGGCCGATAGCAGAGGTTTGTGGCAGGACTATATAGGGGAGTGAGCAGGTGAACAGGAGTGAAGGCTAATTATAAGTGAGCAGGTGGATCTAATCAAGGCAAGAAAGCTGACAGATTGCTGAGGGGAGACCGAACAGAGCTGATAAAGTGACAGGTGGAAAACAGGTAACCTAAACAGAAAAACATGTCTAAATCAAAACCAAACAAGACCCCAAAATCAGAAACTTAACTAATAAATCTGATAACATAAACCAAGACAAAACCCAAATCGTGACAGAACCCCCTCCTCAAGGCCGGATTCCAGACGGCCTCAGAAACAAAACAGACTAGCTCGGGTGGGTGGAGGGAGGTACAGGATGGAGGGCTAGAATCAAATAAATGTCCAAATAAAAACTCAAACAAAACAAGACGAGTCAAGTTCTCAGGCGGGCGTCCAGGAGGACGGCCCCGACGAGTCAGGTTCTCAGGCGGTCGTCCAGGAGGACGGCCCCGACGAGTCAGGTTCTCAGGCGGTCGTCCAGGAGGACGGCCCCGACGAGTCAGGTTCTCAGGCGGTCGTCCAGGAGGACGGCCCCGACGAGTCAGGTTCTCAGGCGGTCGTCCAGGAGGACGGCCCCGACGAGTCAGGTTGTCCGGCGGACGTCCCGAAGGACGGCCTCGGTGTGTCAGGTTGTTCGGCGGACGTCCCGAAGGACGGCCTCGGCGTGTCAGGTTGTCCGGCGGATGTCCCGAAGGACGGTCTCGGCGTGTCAGGTTCTCCGGCGGACGTCCCGAAGGACGGTCTCGGCGTGTCAGGTTCTCCGGCGGACGTCCTCGGCGTGTCAGGTTCTCCGGCGGACGTCCTCGGCGTGTCAGGTTCTCCGACGGACGTCCTAGGCGTGTCAGGTTCTCCGGCGGACGTCCTAGGCGTGTCAGGTTCTCCGGCGGACGTCCTAGGCGTGTCAGGTTCTCCGGCGGACGACCTCTGTGAGACAGGTAATCCGGCGGGTGTCCTGAAGGACGGCCCCGGTTAGCAACGATGTCCGGCGGCCGGTGGCGGAGCAGGTCTCTCATAGACCGGCGGCGGAGCAGGTCTCTCATAGGCCGGCGGCCGAGCAGCAACCTCGGGGACCGTCGGTAGAACCGGACCCTCAGGAACCGACGTCTGGAGAGAGAAAGAACAGAACCTGCCGCCGGACTAAAGGCTGGAGACAACGCCGGACTAAGAGCTAGAAGAGAGGCCTGGTTAAAGAGTTCAGGAGGCGCCTGGCTACAGAGTTCAGGAGGCGCTTGGCTACAGAGTTCAGGAGGAGCCTGGCTACAGAGTTCAGGAGGAGCCTGGCTACAGAGTTCAGGAGGTGTCTGGCTACAGAGTTCAGGAGGAGCCTGGCTACAGAGTTCAGGAGGAGCCTGGCTACAGAGTTCAGGAGGAGCCTGGCTACAGAGTTCAGGAGGAGCCTGGCTACAGAGTTCAGGTTCAGTCGGCCCCTGGCTACTGGCTTCAGGTTCAGTCGGCCCCTGGCTACTGGCTTCAGGTTCAGTCGGCCCCTGGCTACTGGCTTCAGGTTCAGACGGCCCCTGGCTACAGGCTACAGGTTCAGACGGGGCCTGGCTACAGGCTACAGGTTCAGACGGGACCTGGCTACAGGCTACAGGTTCAGACAGGGCCTGGCTACAGGCTACAGGTTCAGACGGGGCCTGGCTACAGGCTACAGGTTCAGACGGGGCCTGGCTACAGGCTACAGGTTCAGACGGGGCCTGGCTACAGGCTACAGGTTCAGACGGGACCTGGCTACAGGCTACAGGTTCAGACGGGGCCTGGCTACAGGCTACAGGTTCAGACGGGGCCTGGCTACAGGCTTCAGGTTCAGACGGGGCCTGGCTACAGGCTTCAGGTTCAGACGGGGCCTGGCTACAGGCTTCAGGTTCAGACGGGGCCTGGCTACAGGCTTCCGGTTCAGGAGACCCCGGGCTACAGACTTCAGATGCTCCCAGACCCTTTAACACCCAGAACCTCATCAATAACCCTTCCAGAACCTCCGACAAAGACAGTTTGGTCAGCCACTTGGGAAATTGGCTGTCAAGCCAAAAATGAGGGGGTAAGAGCTTCCGAAGAGGTCCAGGGGCCTCTAAGTCTCCATGGGGCTCTGGGTGCTTGTCTTCTCGGCGAGGCCCCCGACGGAGCTTGTCGTTCGGGCGAGGGCCACGACGCCGCTTGTCGTCTGGGCGAGGGCCACGGCGCCGCTTGTCGTCTGGGCGAGGGCCACGGCGCCCAGTGTCCCGATGAGCCCCCGAGTTGCGGCCTGAAAGAGGGCTCGTCTGAACCCCCTCATCGTGGCCCTGTGGTAGACCCTCCTGGGTTCCCACGTCGCATACTGGCGGCGGACCCTCCTGGGTTCCCACGTCGCAGACTGGCGGCGGACCCTCCTGGGTTCCCACGTCGCAGACTGGCGGCGGACCCTCCTGGGTTCCCACGTCGCAGACTGGCGGCGGACCCTCCTGGGTTCCCACGTCGCAGACTGGCGGCGGACCCTCCTGGGTTCCCACGTCGCAGACTGGCGGCGGACCCTCCTGGGTTCCCACGTCGCAGACTGGCGGCGGACCCTCCTGGGTTCCCACGTCGCAGACTGGCGGCGGACCCTCCTGGGTTCCCACGTCGCGGGCCGGCGGCGGACCCCCCTGGGTTGCAGCGTCTCGGGCCGGCTGCGGACCCTCCTGGGTTGCAGCGTCTCGGGCCGGCTGCGGACCCTCCTGGGTTGCAGCGTCTCGGGCCGGCTGCCGACCCTCCGGGGTTGCAGCGTCTCGGGCCGGCTGCGGAGCCTCCGGGGTTGCAGCGTCTTGGGCCGGCTGTGGAGCCTCCGGGGTTGCAGCGTCTTGGGCCGGCTGCGGACCCTCCGGGGTTGCAGCGTCTTGGGCCGGCTGCGCAGACAGTGCTGCCTTATAGCTGCCGGAGGCCGGCACTGGAGCTGAGGTAGGAGGCGGGTCCTCTGGGACAGGTGCAGGTGCCGGGGCGTCGGCTGGACCCTTGGGGACAGGATTGAGTCCACTATAGAAACCTTGGAGAGCCGCTCTATAGTGCCCCTCGACCTCCTTTAATTTTGCCTCCAGCTCCTCTGAATACTGGCAGAAAAGAGCCTCCCTAAGGTCTTTAATAATAGGGGCAAAAGCTCTTAACTGGTCCTCCAGAGCCAGATCCTCAGCATCACGGGCGCCAACAGGAGGCGCTGTGGGCTGCTCAGCTCTGGGAAGCACCGGACTCCGATCCACTGGGCAGGAAGTGGCAACGGACGGGCGCGGTACTGACTCGCCTGTCGGCCGAACAGAACGGGTGAAGGAGCGACCCACAGGTTTCCGTCCCCTCCTCCGACGGCGGGACGGCAGGACTTGCTGGAGGTTTGATCCTGTCGGTAGAGCCGGGATCGGTGGAGCCCACAGCGTTCCCTGCATCTCCTCCTCTGGAGGGAGAGAGAAAAAAAGATCCGGGCGAAGATCCCGCACCACCTCCGCTTCGACCTCCATAAACAAAGTTGGTTCAGGATAAAACCCATGGGCAGAGCCGACAGCGGTGTCGCTGGGTGAGTGATCCCTTCTATTCTGAGTTGAATCTGAATTTGTGACAAAGAGCCCTCCCAATCGTAAACTCGGAGCAGGCAGCGGGTTACTGCTGCTGCGGCTGCTGGAGAGATGGCGTCTGGGACCGATACCAGGGGGACAGAACGCCAATCTGGAACCCTCCCAAGCCATAGCGTGTGGAGGGGAAAAAAAAAAACCTCTAAAAACTTGTTGGGCGATAGGTTTTAGTGGGCCAGATCATTCTGTTATGATCGTGAATCAGGCAAACCCAGTATTCAAACCCAACAAGTGAGGTTAAGGCAAAAAACAGGATTTTAATAATGAAAACAGGAACAGGCGGGCTCAATAGTCAAAAGGGCAGTCCAAAATCCGGTACACAAAAAGCAGTCCAAAATAGGCAGAGGTACAGACAGGGCAAAGCAAGCTCGGATAACCATAGGACAGAAACTAGTCGGTAAACCGGTAAATCAGTCAGACAGGGCAGGAAAAACAGATCAGGGAACAGGCTGGCTCAGAATCAAAAAGGCTCTCGGGTTATCGTCAACAGGTCAATCAGAATCAAGAATGCTGGAACTAAACTCACCGTGGCTCGTTAAATGATCTGGCCGATAGCAGAGGTTTGTGGCAGGACTATATAGGGGAGTGAGCAGGTGAACAGGAGTGAAGGCTAATTATAAGTGAGCAGGTGGATCTAATCAAGGCAAGAAAGCTGACAGATTGCTGAGGGGAGACCGAACAGAGCTGATAAAGTGACAGGTGGAAAACAGGTAACCTAAACAGAAAAACATGTCTAAATCAAAACCAAACAAGACCCCAAAATCAGAAACTTAACTAATAAATCTGATAACATAAACCAAGACAAAACCCAAATCGTGACAAATGACTGCACATAGTGTAAAGCACTTTTGGGTCATGGGACTTGATAAAGCAAGTACAAGCCATTTACCATTTGCAAGGTCACCAGTCATCACTGGACAAGAGGTGCGATACACCCTTAACAGAACCTTGGACATATTACAGCTTCCTTTCTTCTTTTGATACACATAAGATTGTAGGACCTCTCAAAACAGACTGATGTGCTTAAATTAGTTGATCTCATTGAATCCCCCCTAGAAGTTAAAAGTAAATTAGACCATACTAATACGCCATAGAAAGGTGCTGTTAAATAAAATGTATTAATATTTATTACTAAGCAGCAGACATATACTATCGATGGACAGTTTTCTTCTGGTAGCCTAAAACCATATCACAGACATAATCTGCAAGTGTATTTGTAGAAGCCAATGTGTGTAAAGTCTATGTAAGATAGGAAATGATGTGTGTATGGGCGAGTTCAGTTTTGACGGCTTGGCCGGGAAAAACTGTCACAATACAGCTGGCTGTTTTGTATTATCTTTTGTTTATAAGAAAGCTAAAGTAAGAATAAATCTGCTTTTAACTGCAAGAACAGCATCTGGACATTTCCTATTTACCATCTCACCCTGGCAAATGCACATCAACCATAAGATTCAGTTTTAAAAACACTCCAGTGGCTTTAGGCGTCGGCTTAAAAACATTGCCAGTGGTTTTAATCATGCTTCCATTATCTAAACCCGCTCATCGATGCAAGGTCTTTGTGGTGCGGGCTGCTGGTGCCCATCTCCAGTAGTCATTGGGTGAGAGGCGGCCGTTTTAATCAGAGTTTCCATATGTATGCTTTGAACATTGTCTTGGTTAACGAAGTTGTTATAACGTTTTTCTGCAAACATTAAAATAGTTTTCTGTGTAGAACCTTTAAAAATAAAACAGTTACACAAATTAGGTCATTTGATCTCCACTTAACTGGAACAGAGACATTTTCTCTCTTTAATCCTATTGAAAGCAGCTTTGGTACATGCTGTTTCTCAACCCTTTCGTGTTTTTGTTGTTTTACCTTCTTTATTTGGTAATGACACCTATCCTTTGAGTCCCCTGGTACAAACCTGAGAATGGACAGAACCAGGCCAAGCTGCAGGTTGTCCCCATGTTTTAGACTTGGCTGATCAAAGCATTTAAAACCCAACTCAGAATACATGTCAGTGACACCATGTGTCTCTAGCTTTAGCGCTTACTGCATTTATTCCTACTTGAAACACTTTTTCCCCTCCAACAAAGCAGTTCTGCATCCTTCAATAAATGTTTTCCTTTTCTTTGAAAATTGAATGAAATATATAATCCACACCTTATTTTTACAGAACCTGTTATGTATTTCTAACCCTTTCCCCTGTCTTGCATTACTTTGAGATATTGCAAAAAAATGTTAACTGTAATTCTTATGTTCAGTTCATATTTTAAGTCTTGTTACCATTGCTTTATTTTTCATTGTTATTTGAGACAGCTCCATCTTGATGTTCTGTCATTTCTGGTTGAAGCACAAGCTAATAAACTGCATTACTCACCTTTGTTTAAAAATAAATGTAATACCACCAAATTAACAACTTCTCACAGTCAATTAAATGTCTCATAGTTTTTTTATTAAGTTGCACTATGAGGTTCAAGGTTCTTTTTGCTTTGTGCACAGGCTAATTTTTCTCAAGTTAGTTCTACCAAGAAGTTGTTCAGTCTTATCGCTTGGAGCTAACACACCCTTGGCTCATTTCTCTTAAATGTGTCACCAGCTCCATAAGCCAAGAGACAGAAACACAAGAGGAACAGAGTGTGTGTAAACCAAAGTAAATACTGTCTCTTTTATAGATTCTCTTTTATAGCTCATACAGGTCAACTGAGGTGAGGTCTTAAAGCTTTTTAAAAAAAAATTCTATGGTGATTCTGCTACATAACAGATCTGTCTTTAAAAGAAAAGGCCCGAAGAAAGTATTTAAAGGAACCTATTCACGTACTATGGCAATATATTAGTCTTCAAGCAAAACAATATATGCCAACTTCTCATCCTGACAACGTTCGCTTTGTCCTTTTTGAGGCTAAAAATGTTTGCATTTCGCGCAATCAGACAAAACTGTGCCATCTGCTGGCCAGTGTTGCCAATGAGGAGGGTTTCCACTCGATCTGACTTTTTTTTTAAAGGAGAAGTCCGGTCAAAATCAGAATTCAAACTGCTGAAAGTACTTTAAATATAAAACTACTACATACTGTGCAAAAAATTATAAGTTTTTTTAATTATTAATAATTCTCATTTAATCATGTTTATGTGGAGGAATCCATCTTGGTCAAGAATAGTACTGTCACCTCCCATTTTTTGACGTCACTCGGCGGACCCGCTGTTGAGCAAGTTTCAACGCTCTGTTTGTCACGGCGCACTATTTTCCAAGATCAAACTCAGTCGGGTCCTACAGTATATATCTATACACGTGTGTGTGTGTGTGTGTGTGTGCGCGCGCGCCGCCGCTGCAGCAGAGCGCGCGCACACACACACACACACACACAGCGGAGGAGAGATCGCTGAAGTGACTTAAGTTAGCTGATTATTATAGTATAAGTATTAACATATAAGAGCATTCCAGCACATGCTGGGCTGAGCACGGCTTTGCACCGGCGCTGCAGCTGAGCGCGCGCACACACACACACGCACACACAGCGGAGGAGAGATCGCTGAAGTGACTGTGTTGAAATAAGCTATGTTTTTTCCTCTTTTACCAGTTGTGTTGGAACATCCGATGGCCATGCACGTGGGCATTGTTGCTTCAGCAATAGCTCTTGGGAATGTCAGCGGTGAAGTCCTCTGGAAATCCGAAATAATTATTGATGATCGCAGCTGTGTAGAACGGCTCCTATTGACTTTGCATGGAAAGCGGAGAGAAATACTGTCGCCGCTTCCGCTCTTCCACGTCGCAGGATGTGATGTCAAACGCCCCTTACTGCCCATATTTGGGCAGTCATGTCAGCCCCCATACACAGTGATTCAGACGACAATTTATGTTTTTATTTTCTTATTGATTAAAGATAAGTTCATTAAATAACCACAAATGTATTAGTTTTAGTTATAGCTAATGATACCCTGATTTTTCCTTGTTGACCGGACTTCCCCTTTAACACTGAGCTGGGAAAAAATAGCTTTGAGCGGGTTATTAAAAATTTGGGCCGCTTTTCAAAGATTTAGAATTTTGACTGGGCGATGTTTAGTCAGTATGAAAATGCAGAAATACATGGGACATTAGATTTTTCAGAATAAAAAGCTAGCAGATGTGCATAATCAAAATATAACAGAAATACAATTATAGAGCATTCAGTATTGTAGGAAAGCCCACACTGTTTCTGGATAGACACATTATTGTATGAGTTACATTCTGTTCCGTTTAATGCCTCTTTCCTTATAAACTTGAAATGTCTCATGTTGTCAGGTCAGTGACATTTTCAACAGTTTATTGATAAGCAAAGGTTGAACAGTGCCGGTGCTCTCGGGCGTGCAGCTCTCGCTAACGGGGCTGGAACTCCCTGGAGGCAGAGGGACAGGTTAGAGGCTGCAGTGGCAGTTTAGCAATGTGGAGCAGACCGAGAGACTAACCTGATAGTGAGAGGAGTGTTATTTATTATTGGCCTAATCCTGCTTCGCTACTAAAGGCCCATTTTTACCCCGGTTTAAGATTTGACAATAAAATAAGGAATCATTGATCAGAGGTAGAACGGTTTAAATACATATTTAATTCATAGAAATTAAATATGGAGACAGAGTACATACCATTACAAGATGTTCTCACCGGTGGATAAGTCTGTCTGTCTGAAGTAAGTTTTACCAAGACATTCCTTTTATCAACTTTAAAACTCCTTCTGCATGGCTCAGTGGGAGGATGACTGACCCCCTCTCCTGCTGACCACCCCCTCGGGGCAATAAAACTCCATGTTTATCTTACGCTGGAGCAGGAAGCACAGACCCAACTCTGCTTTCCTCAGTAACCCCAACTAAGATATATTTTTAATTCTCAACAACCCCTCTGTTTTGATCCCTCAAAGATCAAACCAATAACTAGGCTAAACTAAGTATATGTCTAGAAACCCTTAAACAAAATGTAAATGATAAGATGTAATATTGTAACCCACTGTCCCCTCTGTTGGCGACTTATGAAATCAAATGAAGTTCAAATGTTCCCCTTAAGTGTAGTATAAGCTAAGTATAAGCTAAAAAGCTACTAAACCTATCTGAATCTCTAACCTACTAGAATTAAGAAAAGTAAGCACCTTTATCCGAGAGGTGCAAGGCTAAGATAAATGTGCAACTACCAGAAACTATTATATGATCTAAATATGACTTTAAGAGTCCTAACCTAGATTAACAAAATGTCTTCTTAGAAATAAAGATAACCCATGAAAGCACTACACTCAGATCAAACCACAGAATAAAAAGATTATCATGCAATGCAGAACCAAGATTCTAACGATACTAATATTGAACACCTTATGAATATGGAACTTATAAGACATATGCAGTGGTTACAAAACTCTCATTTTCTTTTTTTCTTTTTTACACAATGCATTCAATTGTTGTCATGATGTCTTGCATCTCGGAGATGTCTTCTTCTTGCCTTTAAAGAAGATGGTGTAAAGAGTCAGTGTTCCAACCGCGGTCTCCACAGAACTGTATGTTAATCTTTATTAAAAATAAAAAACGAAAACAAAATAAAATTCCAGCTGCCCCTCCGTGGGTGGCTCTGCGAAATAAGTTGTTCCGGTGATGTCTCCCTGGAACTTCTGTTTGGCTGGTACACACGGCTCCTGGAGTCTGATGGGCCCCTGACCTCTGGCCCACCACATCTGCTTGTCGATAACCTTAGCGTGCACTCCGTCGAAGTCGGGGGTGAGTGGACTCCCGTCACATTTCTCCTAATTTTATGTCTCCTGAAACTTACACGACAACCGTTTAGATATCAAATGTTGTGTGCTACCTGTAATTCCGGAGGTTGACTTCTGGTCCCGAAAAACTCCTTTCAGTCATACGGAATCATATCCTGTAATGAAATTAACTGAACACTCCCACAAGAAAACACTTCACATCTTTTCCACCCCATTTCCAATTTCGTCTGTGCACAGAATTATAGTCAATTGTGTTTAGAATTCTCCCCATTAATCTGAACCAACCTTCTTGTTGTTTCCCCTCCAGCCTATGAGAAACCTATTTTAGAAATGCAATAGTTAATGAGACATTTTATTGCAATTCCTCTTTCCTCGTCCTTACGCTGTCCTGTAAGAAAATGCAACGACCACACAAATACGTTAATCTCTGGTGAAGATTCCCCTGTCTGTAAAATCAAAAATTAGTTAATGCAGTTGTGAAATCAAAGTATAGTAACAAGACGCATTTGGGGCCCGTTTGTGCTGGACCAACCTTTTGTCTAAGTTTCCTTGAGACAGTGAGTCTGCTGCCTAACCTTTGACCGTTAAATTTAATCTAGCTTGGTTCCTGGCTTGTTTCCTGTAAGTTAACTAAAACAATAAAAAGCCTCATGTAAGCATTTTTAACAGCGTTATCTGCTCACAACACTGTCATATGGCCTCGGTGCATCCTTATCCTGACACATGCTCACTGAAGTGTGAATCCACCCTTTGTTCTACATACATCCTCATCTGTTTAGGTCACTGGGTTAAAGTTAACATCTATATTACTTTAAACTACATTATTATATGTAAGTGATTATATTTCCATAACACTGTTATCCTGTAAGAATGTCAGAATGTTCTCTGGATTAAAGATTAAAGATGACCATTCAGCAGTCACTCCACACAAAACCTTTCAGCAGTCACCACACCTCACTTCTGTACCATTTCCTCAGATGTCTATGCTGTAAAAAAGTTCCTATTTTTAATCTGAGAGGAAAAGCAAACCTTCATTTTGTTTTATCCAGTTGTTACAAATCCTGATCCAGTTTACTGCAACAGATATACGTGGCTTTGAATCCTTAACAAACTACCTAACACACCAATGGTTTTAAAGTAAACTAAATATGCAATAAGTTACCCTCTGTTTATCTCTGTTTTATCCATTTTTTGTAGTTTATGTAGTTTTTCTGTTTAATTTAACATTCACTTTATTGTCCTGCCTAAACTGTTTAAGCCTTTTTCCAAGAACCCCCTCAAATAATCTATCTGTAGCAGATACGTGGTGTCTGACACTCCGCTAATTAAATCTAATTTATAGTTCTGTTTTGGGAGTCACTTAACAAACATTCCAGAGAGCCATGGGTAAGGTCTTTTGTGGGGGGTTTCTTTTTGTTTACACAACCGTTATCTGATTTACAATGCAGTTACATACCTCTGTGGTGTCCTGCACAAGAATCCTTCCCTTAAATTACTTGTGCCAAGGGTTGATATAAAGTTTAAGATCTATATAACTTTACGATATAGTGTTATCATATAAATGTTTATGTCATATCCCTCTGCTTGGAACAAAATTAATTTTGTTACAAAACATTAACAAAGAATAGTATTAGTCACCACAGGGAATCAATTAACTGCAAATAATTATCTGAATTGAAGTATGAAAAACACTGCCTTATATCCTGAATTCAGATCAAAACTTAATGCAATTTCATAATCCCACAGATCTACAAGAAGTCCTCCAAAAAGATCAGTGTACCCATTGAAATAATGATTATTCTAATGTGCTCACAGCAAGTTGATGGTATGAAAATGCTGAACGTTCCAAGGTACTTACATACTGATAAAATATTGGGTTTTACCTGAATAAAACACCTGGTAACGGCAAAGTCTGGTGAAAATCTGATAAGTTTTAGCATGCAACAGTTATATTGTACAATAGAAAAATCTCAATACTTGAGAACTATTTAAGAAATAACCTAACAGATCCGTTTAACCCATGTTGTTTAGAAACAGAATGTCCCAAGCAGGACACATCTGTGCTTACCGAGAGGCCCATGTAATAAACCTGTCCCCTCAGGACGTCGCAACCCCCCTTGTGGAAATTTATGACATGCAGTTGTTATCTAAAACTCACAGAAACCTAAGTAGAAGTGGAGCACGTGAAAGTATTCCCACCCCTGTGGATTGTCTGCCCATAGAAGATATGGTAAAATACACCTGCTGCTATTTAATTATGAGCAATATGGTCCTGGACATAATAGAATTAAAACTCATGTTTAAAAGGAACACATCAAAACAGCAAAAAATTTAATAGAAATTAGAATATTTTTCAAAACCGCAAACCTGTGCACTGGGATACGCTCAATTCGGCTGCCTTAAGAAATGTTTTACCCAACTCCAGTTCCATTTGCCTAGGAGCTCAAACATGGAGACACAGAAAAAATATTAGAAATCACATTCCATAAAATTTGGTCAGAAGAATATTGCTAGAAATAACAGTCTGAATTACCTTAACGAAAAGTCTGTTATCAGTCTGTGGTCCTTGAGATGGACTGGACTGACATGTTCAGCAGATCAGGCAGAAAAGAGATTGAAGTTTAGACGTCGCACTCACAGCTTCCATGTGTGGAACTCCACATTTCGTCCCCCACGTGTTGCAATGATTCGCTGTCGATGCACCTCAGTGACAAAGTTCTGGTCCACGACTCAGAAACTGGATGAGACATTCAACTCCAGTGTATGCAGACAGTCATTTTTCTTTGACAGCTTAGGATCTGTGCTGTTCATAGGCGTTGGCCATCGTTCCAGGGTGAGGAAACATTGTTCATGGGTGCGTTATCCCCTAGATGGGGCACTGACCTTCTTGAAGGTGAGGTGGTATTGGGACTTCTTGCCAGGATTTAGTGATGTGAAACAGTCCTTGGCCCAGTGTCCAGCGTAAGCAACTGTCCCAGATGTGATGGGTGCCCCACGACACACATATCGGCTGTAAATGCTCAGTTTTATTCTTCCAACCCCAAATCGGCACCGATCTGCGTCTCATGTCAGACGTGTCCATACTCCAGAACGAACAGACCTGTAACAAAATTAAGATAGAAAAAGAAAAACAGGGGGGAGGGAGCTCCCCCACCTTAAATTAAAATAGAGACAGTTCTCGATGGAATCAGCTGCTTACTCTCACTCCTTCCTATATTGTTTTCCAATAACTGTAATTTTCCTAACTTTTAGTAATTAACAAACTCAAGCATTGTGTATCACCCTTCCTTTGAGTCACAGGCAAATGGTGTATCAAATATTGTCTGAGCGAGCGTATCAAGATTGAAATTCATCAGCTGAGATATTGAAGAGGGCACGTTTTTTTGTTGTTGTAACACTATTACTCTAAATAATTCCCCTAAATTGGACTGATTTATTTAGGATCCACACCTGTGTGTTAGATCCATCCTACTGCTTTTTTCAGAAGATATCGAGAGTCCCAGTCAAACTCAGGAACCTTCTGCCAAAGTGTATAAAGAAAATGCTGTGTAACTCCATCTATTAAGGAAAGAAAAATATAAAAAAACAAAACACCAAATGTACATTTTAAAACAGCTCTAAAATCAGTTATGCGCCTGTGTTTAGTAAATTTTTAAGTCAAATTCTGCCGGCCACAAACAATCACCAGCAACTGATGTTGAAAAGTTTATTCACCAGAATTTGCACATCACCAAATGAACAAGTAGAAGATTCCTCTGTTCTTAAATTACTGTGTAACAAGGGCATCTGCATTTTGTGGGACTATGAAAATGTGATTACATATAATGAATAATTTGGGGACCGTCCTGTGATGATCCCGTAATATTTTCTATTTCTACTAGGTTTTGGCGCTCTGCAATATCAGTATCTATAATAAAATGATACACGTCATTAACATTTGTCACAGATTCCTCAATTTTAGCTGCTTCATTTGAGGATAACTGCAAAACTGATGACTAAATGCAGTGTTAACAAAATCTGTCAAATTAACCGCAATATCCGTTTGCACACACTATTAAGGTACAGTTTAACCTTACTTTTAACTCTGTTTAGTTCTGCTTAATGTGGTTTTCCCAGGCCTGCAAATGAGCAAAAGCTGATAGGATTTACTACTCTCTATTAAACAGCTAGATTAAAGTCTGACGGATTATATTTATTTATTTATCTATTATAACTAGGGCTATCAAACAATGAAAACCTTTTAATCACTATTTTATCGCAAATAATATTTTATGTCTGAAAGTATATACATTCATTAGGCATTTTGAAATGCTATTTTGCAATAGATAACGCTAGTTAAAATTACACTCTAACAGAAGGCATTTTCCCTTTTTTGTGTTTTTCCAATTTATAATGCCTCAAACAGATGTTCAATGTTCTGCCAAATTTTTTAACAACTTTTCCAAACTTCTAACCACTTTCTAACTTTTAGGCTACAGTTCAAAATAAAAAGTTTTCTCCAAAACTCACCAAACTGCAGGCCGTGGTCTCTCTCCAATGCAACTCACCCAATCAGCTTGCTGCTAATACCTCAAATGCTTTACTGCATTGAAACTTGTCCTGCACTTCAACAAACATTATTAATGCATCGACCTTTTTTCTAATGATTTCCAAATTCCCCTTAGTTTTTCCCCCATATTTTTACTTATCACTTTTACTTAACAAAATTAAACTGCGCCCCAGTCACTGCTCTTATCTTTAGGCCCACGCACACGGAGAAATTCACACCCTCATGAAGACACACACACACACATACACACCCCCACTCTCCGCTGAGTTGCAGGGTCCAACCAATCTCTCCTTCTCTCAAAACCATGGATCCCATATTACCGAGACTTTCAAAACATCAGACAAGACATAACAAATATAACATTTAAGACAGACAGCCTGGCGCGCGCAGAGGGTCTCCTTTTAATACCCTTCCACTCGACGAAACCAACTATTCATTTTAATACCACCTCGGTCTAATCGTCGTGCAATCAGAATCCCCGTTCTGATGCTAGAGAACAATGTAAATGTTCCCTTGGGGCCCCTTTTTCAATCTCTTATCTTCTATAACAGCTCACTCTTAAGGTCTTGCTGCTCTTAGCCTCAACTTAAAGATATTACGTATTCTTGGCCGTGCCTATCGCTACGTTTCTGTGGAGAGTCCCCTTTCTCCGAGGTAACGTTCCACCCCAGTCTTAAAATTCCCCAGACTCGTCAGTCATGGGGGGGGAGCGACCAACTTCCTGAGACTATTTTTTATTCTTTAGCTTTTTAACCTTTTTATTGTCTTTTTATTTTATTTTTCGACAGCCTCACCACTTGGCTTCTTGGCTTTTATCTCTTTTGTCGTTTCTACCTTATTTTACATTTTTTTGACGTAGACATACAAATAAATCCCATTCAATCAGTTCTCGGTTTCAACATAAATTCCATTCAAACCTAGTTATACCGTTCAGCCTCTGATATTTTGAGAAGAAAGCGTCTCATTTACAGCAACACTTGATTTAGCCTACATCTAATCTTTAGCCAATAGGAGAATCAAAATCTCCTTACTTTTTTTTCGGGTCGACCCTGTTTTGCTGTAAGTGATTACTTCTTCGTGCCCAAATTCAAAATGTTCCTCCATTTTAATGTTAAATCCGGGTCACGGCTGACCAAATTGTGTTATTTATTATTGGCCTAATCCTGCTTCGCTACTAAAGGCCCATTTTTACCCCGGTTTAAGATTTGACAATAAAATAAGGAATCATTGATCAGAGGTAGAACGGTTTAAATACATATTTAATTCATAGAAATTAAATATGGAGACAGAGTACATACCATTACAAGATGTTCTCACCGGTGGATAAGTCTGTCTGTCTGAAGTAAGTTTTACCAAGACATTCCTTTTATCAACTTTAAAACTCCTCCTGCATGGCTCAGTGGGAGGATGACTGACCCCCTCTCCTGCTGACCACCCCCTCGGGGCAATAAAACTCCATGTTTATCTTACGCTGGAGCAGGAAGCACAGACCCAACTCTGCTTTCCTCAGTAACCCCAACTAAGATATATTTTTAATTCTCAACAGGAGCCAGAGCGCAGAGAGTCAGCCAGCAGGACAGGGAGTAACGGGGAGCCCAATAGTCCAGCAGAGGTACAGCGGGGAAATCCATAAAAAAGGTCCAGATCCAGGGAGCTTATATGCAGGAGAAGACAGGTGGAACCAGTACAGGTTGATTGCAAGGAGGGCTGGAGACTAACCAGGTGTGTTGATTGTAAACAGGAACAGCTCCGGTGCCAGGATCATCACAGCTGGACTGCAGGAGTTGTTTCTAAGAGCGGCCCAGCCAGTTATCAGGTTTGGGGGAAAATTACTTTTTCACACAGGGCTGTGTAGCTCTGGATATTTATTTTCCCTTCATAAGAAAAACCTTCATTCAAGACTGCATTTTCTGTTTACTTGTGTTTTCTTTGACAAATGTGCCAAAAAAAAAAAAAGAAAAAGAAGAAAAAACAGAAACCAAGAAGGAGGAAATACTTTTTCACACCACTGTGTGTGTTTCTGGCTCTCCCCCCAGCTGGTATTCATCCATTTTCCCATAAGCTTATCCCTCACGAGGTTGCGAGGGGTGCTGGTGCCTATCACCAGCATTAAAGGGACGATAGGTGGGGTACACCCTACACAGGCCGCCAGTCTGTCGCAGGGCAACACAGAGACAGACAGGACAAACAACCAGTCACGCACACACTCACACCTAAGGGGAATTTAGAAAGATCAATTAACCTAACAGTCATGTTTTTGGACTGTGGGAGGAAACCCATGCAGGCACAGGGAGAACATGCAAACTCCATACAAAAAGACCCAGGGCAAGGGTAGGATTTAAACCCACGTGTCAAATCTTGCTGCAAGGCAACAGCGCTACTCACTGTGTCACTGTGCATATGTGGGGGAGGTGGCTTAGTGTTGGTGCCGAGCATTTGTGTCTTGGACAGAGTCCAAAGGTCACCAGTTTGAAACTTATGGGGCTAAAATGGTAGCTTTAACATTTGCAAATGTGTGTGGAGAGTTGTGTGTCTGTATCTCGATTTGTGCGTGTGCAGTGGGATTTGTAAATGTGTGAGGAGAGTTGTGTGTCTGTACAACAATCTGCAAATGTGTAAAACTACTTGTGTGTAATCCGTTTTGCCATACCTCTCAACTTTTATCAAAAGTTAAGAGTGAGATTATGCTAATTTTGGGGGCGGGGCTTGTTTGGGGCGGGGCTAACTGGACCATGGAAGAGCTGGTGGAGTCTCAACTCCATCTCATTTTTATCCCACCAGACATTGAAGTAGACATGTATTACTTTTGTTAAAAAGAGAAAGAGACGTATTAATACCTAATTGTTCAGTTAATGGATTAAAACATAAAAAACACACAATTGTTCAAATAATACTGAATAAAATTAAGTAGTTTTAAGTTATTCACCGAATTATTACACTGTTACACATTAATCTATGGGTTTGTTTATCATTGTAGATCTATAACCTGATTGGTGAATCAGGCTGAGTTTCATCAAGTTTTTATGGTCAACATTTTCCCCTCAGCAGCAACACTGAAGCACACAGAGGTTCACGCTGCGTCTTTATGCACGATCCAGCTGCTGATGTCTCCCTCTTTTCAGCTCAATGCACTTCTAGACTGTTACAGTTTATAACCAGCCCGTTGCCAAAAAACGCATCCCCTGCTGTTTCATAGAAATATACACTTGTAGTTGATGTAACATTTTCTACGTGTTTACACATGTGTTCTGAACTACTAGTGTGAATTTCAGGTGTGTGGGACAATTTTTAGATTAAAAACATAGGGGGATGTGTTTTTGGCAGCCCCATTGCCAAAAAACGCATCCCCTGCTATCTCAGAGGAGTTGACACTTGTATGACTTTATTCCTGTATATCCATCTGTAATTAAAGGACAAGGGTCAGCAAATGCAAATTCTGCCCTGTAAAACAATGACAGCGCAATTGTCGCTCTATGATCTGAAGCCCCATTTGGAGCTTTTAAACAGGCTTTTGAAAAACTTTGATAATTTGCTGCTGTAATATTATAGATTTTTCAGAATAAAAAGCTAGCAGATGCGCAGAATCAAAACATAACAGAAATACAATTATAGAGCATTCAGTATTGTAAGAAAGCCCACACTGTTTCTGGATAAAGAGATTATTGTATGAGTTAAGTTCTATTCCGTTTTATGCCTCTTTCCTTGTAAGTTTGAAATGTCCCATAATCCTGAATGCACCATAGCTTTCTGACGCTCACGAATGCATCCCACTGGTCCATGAACGCTGTGTCTGTACGTTTGATCTTCCGCTTAAGAAAAAGCTTTTCAGTTTAAAAACTCACGTCGGCTCTCACGGTTTATTGTTGTGTGTGAACGACAAGAGACCACAACAAATAAATCAGCCGTACCTCGGATAAAAACTTTGGATTTAATGTTGTTAATAACACCCGTACTTTTGTAAACGAATCTGCCAAATACACACAGTTTTTTTCACACTAGAAGTACATTTAAACGTTTTTATATAATTAATATAAGAACAAGTCGCTCCGTTGGTCGTATTTTAATTCGTTTTCCGTCGATATTCATTTGTACAGAGCGAGGCGCGCTCCCGCGACAGGGGATGCATATCGGCAGGCATGCACATTTGAGCATAACACCGGCTCACTTCCACCACTGGTTGAGACTAAAATTATTCATAACTCTGATCACTCTTCCTGCTGCTCTGTTAACACGAACTGCAGCAGGAATTACTGATGGCCACAAGCTGTGAAAGAAGCTGAAACAGCTCAGCAGAAGGCGGAGTTTTGTCGTCCGCAGCCCAGATGGGCTTTGTGATTTTTATGCATGAGAGATGCCATGTTTGCGTGTGAAATGCCATGTGTTGCGTGTGAGCGTGTGAAGTTAGTGAAATGCGTGTGTCACACGGTCAATGCGTGAGAGTTGAGAGCTATGGTTTTGCAAATGTGTAAAAAATCCACAAATCTGTATTCAGATCTGCAAATGTGTACAGAGATTTGCAAATGTGTAAAAAATCCACAAATCTGTAGTCAGATCTGCAAATGTGTAGATCAATCTGTAAGCACACACAGAAACACTTGTGTCTGAAGTATTTTCGCTTCAAGACCCAGAAATACAGACAAATCATTGGTTACAAGTCAAGCGGTTTTTCGGTTGGTTCTCTTTACACACGTGATTTTTGTTACTCTTCTGCCGCGTGAGATGCACAAATGCGTAGAAGGATTTGTATCTGTATTTTTTCGATTTGTGTCTCCTTGCGCAGACTCGCAGGCTCAAAGACTCACATGTTGCCCTGAGCGCAGGCTCACAGGCACACAGGCTGCCTCTTCCGGCTGTGGTAGGTCACGTGACTTTCAAGGATTGAACCAAAGCGTTTTGCTACCAGACGGCTGACAAGGCAACTTGTTATAAGTATATAACTTTCTCCCTTTAACGACAGAAGTTTCTTGTTTTAATGAGAGACTTATCTTGCTAAAACCAGATAATTGTCTCCTCATAACAACGCAACATAACCCGGCATCAGCTCGCGGGATATTTGAGTGTCACGGAGAAGAGGAGAGATGGAGGGGCGCCTTTTATTTCTTTTTAAAAAGTCATTTGTCGGAGGAATGTATTTCTGCACTGAGGAGTGACAAGGTAAGTCATGCATATACAGCAAGTCCTCTACTTGAAATTTAATCAATTCGGCAGGTTTTTATATTTAACAACTATGCTTTGGAAACACTTGTAGCACTGTAGAACAGTCTCTGGCTCTGTTTACACGGTGAAAACAGGTTTGCGTTGCCTTTGTACTCTCCATTTACACACTACAAGGTTTAACTGTTGCTTAGGGGGGGCTTTCAGCTATAGCTGAGGGTTTATTTACAACAGTTTGCAGCCGAAACAGTCCTCCGCCAGCCGCTGCTTTCTTCTTCTGGGCAATTTGACGCGGAGCTTCAGAAATCACAGCGCTACTAGTGGTGCGGCATGGGAATTGCACCGTTTAAGTACTCTGTAAACAGGGCCTGTGACTGCAAATGTTCTACATGGATGTTAATGAGATAGAGATAAGGATAAGCAGCTTAATTTTTTTTAAAAACATGTCATGCATTTAATCATAAATTCTGCTGTAAAGATTAATAATCATGTACTTAAAAGAGTCTTTTTAGTTTTTTTCAGTTTTTATATTAACCATAATTTCATTGTGCTTGTAGACTGACATATCAGCTATAGCAAGCATGGATGATGAGAGCTTGGCCATCTATATTCCCACCTATGCTGACAGAATTGCCACCCAGAGATTTTGCTCCGAGTTCCAAGGAAAAGGTGAAAGAGATGTCCTTCAACAGACATTGCTTGAAAAACTCTACACGCAAATCTTCATGGAAAAAGTCCAATTTGATCTAAAATGTTTTTGGTTTCAGGTAATACCACTATGTAATATATTTCATGTTTTCAGGAACATATGGAAGTGAGCCACAATAGTCAGTTAGCTTTTGTTTTTGCTGACAAAGATATAGAGCAAAAATACTGATTAAAAAGATTACTCCAACAACATTGTGAAATACAAGTTTTTGAAGTGAAATTATTGCTGTTGCTATTAAGCTTCTTTAAGGTTAAAAAAATTTGAAGCATGTGTTTAAACTGTACTTATTTTCCTTTTCTTTCCATAGGGCATTATATTTCTTTTATATTCTTCAAAGTTGATTGTAAAATAGATAAATGCTTTGAGCGCAATAGTGCCAAGATTTCTAACAATGACTTTTTTCATATGTAAAAGAATTTTCTCATGTTCAATTTTGAGATCCATGTATTCATCTTTTTAATACTCATAGATAATGTTCTAGTTAAGTCATTATCTGGAGGTAGAGAACTTCCTTTTAAAAGGATCTTTCAGAGAACTTGTTAAAGGTACTTTTAATGTATGTTCTTCTGTGAGTTGATGTAACATTGCAATATAATGTTATGTTTCTAAGAAAAGAACGAGTTGGTTTGATCACAAACCATTGCATTTTCTTTTGTAACGAGTTTTTACCAAAGATTCATTAAAGGTTTTCATATTGAACATAAGCATAGGCACTTTATTTTTCATCTCATTTCACCATATCATCATTGTCAAACAGTGCATAACTTGGGTCTCAGTGTTCAGTAACAGAGAACTATAAGTCTTGCTGTTATAAATATAAAAAGTATGTCTTGAATATGAGGAGCAGTGGTGGGGTTTACAGAACATGTCATTTAAACATTTTTTGTCCTACATGACAGATTACAAGGCAAATGTGAAGTTAAATTTCTTGTTATTGTCCTAATATATTTAGTAGCATATATTTGCTGTCACACACAACAAGAATCACACAAAATATAAAACCTAGCACCAAAATTCAAAAAATTATGTACATCATGATGAAACATTTAAGTACATGGGAGTCAGTGAAAACAGAGGTCTGTTTTTTTTTCCTCCATCTGTATTTCTTTGACTGCTTTTCCTTTATTGGTTGTGGGGTCTGCAGCTGCCTATTTCTGACTGTGTGGGAAAGTGACAGGTTCATTCTGGACAGGCTTACAAGGTCATTTGCTCCACAAACTCTTTTTTACAAGAAAATGTCACACGTGTCACAGGTTTGTGCGTATATAAGCTCTTAAAAATACGCATAACTCAATTGTTTCATCAAGTGTGGACGGTGCATGAAGAAAGTTTTCCGTCATCAGAAGGTATGACACTTCGAACTGTCTCATCACATGTAAACGGTCCTCTGAAGACGTTGGACTGTGCAAGTTTCTGCCGCTTGCTTAGAAACCTGTTTGAGATGATCTTGTTCACCAAAAAGCCGTGGAAGGGTTCCCAGGTGTCAAAGTCCAGTCCTCAAGGGCCGGTGTCCTGCAACTTTTAGATATGTCCCTGGTCCGACACGCCTGAGTCAAATAATCAGGTAATTACCAGGACCCTGAAGAACCTGACTGCAAACTGAGGAGCTAATTGTGCCATTTGATTCAGGTGTGTGGGACCAAGGAAACCTCTAAAAGTTTCAGGACACCGGCCCTCGAGGACTGGAGCTTGACACCCCAGGTATACATCATGTAGGGCCGGCCACTTGGAGCCATTGCATCTCTAATCTTACAAATGATGTTCCAAAAGTGAACCACTTTTTAAAGTTGTTCCTGAAAGACAAGAAAATAAACAAGATCTTAAAGTACATACTCCATATTTAAAAGCATGTATCATATAGTATTTATCTTTTACATTCAAACATTGCTGCACAGTGGCACAGTGGGTAGCGCTGTTGCCTTGCAGCAAGAAGGTCCTGGGTTCGAGTACACCCCTGGGTCTTTCTGCATCGAGTTTGCATGTTCTCCCTGTGCATGCGTGGGTTCTCTCCGGGTACTCCGGCTTCCTCCCACAGTCCAAAAACATGACTGTTAGGTTAATTGGCTTCTCCAAATTGTCCTTAGGTGTGAGTCTGTGTGTGAATGGTTCTTTGTCTTGTTTGTCTCTCTGTGTTGCCCTGCGACAGACTGGCGACCTGTCCAGGGTGTACCCCGCCTCCCGCCCAGTGAACATTGGATATAGGCACCAGCAACCCCCGCGACCCCATGAGGGATAAAGCGGTTTGGAAAATGGATGGATGGATTCAAACATACCTCAGTGATATTTAAACAGGTGAGCAGAATTGGCTGCTTATCCAAGAAGTCACCAGTAAAGTAATCTGTATTCTCCAGTTTTTGAAAAAGGTTCATCCAGTACTGTGCACGACGTTTCCTTAAGAAATCCCACCAGTTGTTGATGAGCTGGCTGTGGGTGCTGGATCCCACAATGAAGTAGTTTTCAGGATAGCTGTCATCAAGACGCAAAAATCTTTGAATGTCTTTCATTGTACCATTCTCTGTCTCCATGTCTATATGAATTCTGGCTGTGGTACCCCCTCTGTTACTGCTGGAAGAAAATATCCAGCAGTAACTTTTGGACAGCACCATCCATGTATTCAGCTTTAGAGATGCCAACCTGTAAACACAGCAGACAATTTGTTATCGTTTTTTCAAGTTTTTTTTATTTTAAACAAAAGGTAAAAATAACAATTTATTCTTTCTAAAAATTGAGCACGTTACTTATGCTAAATGTGAGAAGCTAAATATTACAAATTCAAAGTTTTTAAGTATTTAAATTTTGAGTGTCAGATCAAATGCACAGGCATTCTAAGATGTAAAAGAGAACATTCATGATTTTCTGGCTGTATTTTTAATGTAGCTATCTTAAACCTGGTCCTCCTACCTTAATGTTTTTGTTTATGAGAATTTTAAAAAGTACTTTTACAGAATTCCCATCAGAAGGAGAATAGCTGCTGTTTAAAATTGTGATTTAAGGTTAGACTGGATCAATGTTAAAATTGCTTAAACCTAGACTGCAATGGAACAATGTTGATTAATATTTGTTTTCTTTTCTGAGTAAGTTTAAAGACATCAGAAAAAAACAAATGGAACAACAAATAAACTGAGAACAATGGTGCTTTGCTGCCAGGTGCTTTTATTGATACATTCTGATATTAACTTTTGAATTTGCAGCAATGATAATTGATTATCAGTTTTTGCTTTTCCCCTTATTAAAGCATGTCAGTAGTTGACTGGGTTTATTAATGAAGTTCATATAAATAGTTGTCCTTCACTGGCGTGTGAATTGTCCCATTAGAAAGCTCTGTATTCATATCTTTGTTTTGACACAATAAAATATGGATAAATGTAGCTTTATCTAGCCTCACTTTCATTGTGTAGAATACACATATTTTTAATTAGCCTTACAAGTGTCGAATTAAAATATATTTTAATCATATTTAATTAAAATACATAAAGGAATAGGTACATTTGCAGTCACAGGCCCTGTTTACAGGGTACTTAAACGGTGTAATTCCCATGCCGCACCACATAGGTGGGAATATAGATGGCCAAGCTCTCATCATCCATGCTTGCTATAGCTGATATGTCAGTCTACAAGCACAATGAAATTATGGTTAATATAAAAACTGAAAAAAACTAAAAAGACTATTTTAAGTACATGATTATTAATCTTTACAGCAGAATTTATGATTAAATGCATGACATGTTTTTAAAAAAAATTAAGCTGCTTATCCTTATCTCTATCTCATTAACATCCATGTAGAACATTTGCAGTCACAGGCCCTGTTTACAGAGTACTTAAACGGTGTAATTCCCATGCCGCACCACTAGTAGCGCTGTGATTTCTGAAGCTCCGCGTCAAATTGCCCAGAAGAAGAAAACAGCGGCTGGCGGAGGACTGTTTCGGCTGCAAACTGTTGTAAATAAACCCACAGCTATAGCTGAAAGTCCCCCTAAGCAACAGTTAAACCTTGCAGTGTGTAAATGGAGAGTACAAAGGCAACGCAAACCTGTTTTCACCGTGTAAACAGAGCCAGAGACTGTTCTACAGTGCTACAAGTGTTTCCAAAGCATAGTTGTTAAATATAAAAACCTGCCGAATTGATTAAATTTCAAGTAGAGGACTTGCTGTATATGCATGACTTACCTTGTCACTCCTCAGTGCAGAAATACATTCCTCCGACAAATGACTTTTTAAAAAGAAATAAAAGGCGCCCCTCCGTCTCTCCTCTTCTCCGTGACACTCAAATATCCCGCGAGCTGATGCCGGGTTATGTTGCGTTGTTATGAGGAGACAATTATCTGGTTTTAGCAAGATAAGTCTCTCATTAAAACAAGAAACTTCTGTCGTTAAAGGGAGAAAGTTATATAGTTATAACAAGTTGCCTTGTCAGCCGTCTGGTAGCAAAACGCTTTGGTTCAATCCTTGAAAGTCACGTGACCTCCCACAGCCGGAAGAGGCAGCCTGTGTGCCTGTGAGCCTGCGCTCAGGGCAACATGTGAGCCTTTGAGCCTGCGAGTCTGCGCAAGGAGACACAAATCGAAAAAATACAGATACAAATCCTTCTACGCATTTGTGCATCTCACGCGGCAGAAGAGTAGCAAAAATCACGTGTGTAAAGAGAACCAACCGAAAAACCGCTTGACTTGTAACCAATGATTTGTCTGTATTTCTGGGTCTTGAAGCGAAAATACTTCAGACACAAGTGTTTCTGTGTGTGCTTACAGATTGATCTACACATTTGCAGATCTGACTACAGATTTGTGGATTTTTTACACATTTGCAAAACGGATTACACACAAGTAGTTTTACGCATTTGCAGATTGTTGTACAGACACACAACTCTCCTCACACATTTACAAATCCCACTGCACACGCACAAATCGAGATACAGACACACAAATCGAGATACAGATACACAACTCTCCACACACATTTGCAAATGTTAAAGCTACCATTTTAGCCCCATAGAGGGGGGGCCCAAAAAGTTGAGAAGAGAAAGATGCAAGACACCAGACCTAACAACATAGAAGAGCAGAATACTGCCATCTGAGCAACCTGGACTTCATTAACAGCTCAGCAGAGCCACAGACTGATTGCCTACATGCCATGCCATCCTTTATGTAATGTTTTTAAATTTGTCTTAAGCGTAAGTATAAATTATCACAACGACAATAAATACTTGAAATATATCTGTGTGTGTGTGTGTGTGTGTGTGTGTGTGTGTGTGTGTAGTTTTGATATGTTATATATATAAGCCACCTTAAGACTGCCATGTGTAAATACACATTACTTTGTGTATTTACACAATGTACATTTCTGCTTTTATAAAATACACTGTTACAGTTGATTCTGAAATTGTGACCAGAAATCAGTGTCATTCCCACAGAACGTACAACCTTGTCCAATAAGTAACTGATAGTTTACTACCAAATAAACCATTGAATATATATAAGGATTATGTAATGGCTACAGAATAATTGATTGAGAATGTAACTGATAAGACAAATCTTTTAGCTATATAGACTGAATATCAGAAACAGTACACTATATAGAGTAAAATGATCAATTTAGAAGAAACTATACAGAATATTTAATATTATATAATCAGAATCTAAGAAGTGATAACAAACAAAAGATTATAGGTTTACCACAATACTTGCATGTAATTCATACAAAAACCTACCTTCCTGGAATACCCATCTATGCCACCAAAAATAACTATGTTATATCTGTTGAGAGATAGATAATGCATAAATTGATCAAGGTTAATGTAGATTACCTTTAATGTAATCTAATTTGTTGTTCTTTTTCCTGTGTAATTTGTGTTGTAAAATAACGAGGTTAGATTAAGATTTCGTTATGGTTGAACGAAGCGTTTTATTTTGAAGGGCTTTCGTGAGATCTCAGGACTTCCGGGTTATCGGAGTACTTCCGGTTTTTCGGAGTTGTAGAGAAAGTTAAAAGGAAACGGTCTACATATTAAAGTATTAAACGTTTATTTAAAGATATTAGCTCCTGGCTAAAAGGGCACAAGGTTTGTATCTTAATTTGTATTATATTGTGTCCGGTTTTGAGTTATATGTTTGTTTTTAAATAAGTAAAGTATGTTTGCAGTATTAAGTGTTAGCATCGTGCTGATCTATTTCTAGCTAAGCTAACACGGTAATTTAGCATCGTGCTGATTTATTTTTAGCTAAGCTAACACGGTAATTTGTTTATAAGGTTTAAAAGACTGTTTATTGGAATGTAATTGTATTTTTATTTTCTAATTTCTTTTAGCTCTTACGGTGAGTTCATGTAATACCTACATTGACCGTTGGAATAAAGGGATATGAACCATCAGTAAAAGAGTCCGACCATCTATTAGCCGGGGACGCTACAGTAAGAGCTTCACCTCATCAAACCCTCCACGCTGGCAAAGGGGAAGTTGCAGAGGGACTTGATGTGATGGTCAAGGATTGTGACACCTATACAACATGGAAGCATCAGCCAAAGCACCTCCAGAAGACAGAGACTCTGAACAGACAACGGATAAGGCAAATGAAGAAGAGTATCTCCGTCGCTCTGGTCGTGTACGGAATCCAACAGACAAGATGCTTGCATATCAGGAAGAGGAAGCTCACAAAAAGGAAAAAAGGTTAGTTCACATCTATGAACAATGGAAAACACAAGCACGTAAGGCTAGAGAGCAACTAAAGGAAAACATATCTGAAAGTGACATTGCAGCTCTTATAGACACACTAGAGGAAGGAAAGAACAGTGTCATAAACATGTATATGGAAATTAGAGCTCACCTCACTCCATCCAGTGACATAAGGCGTCGTATTGATGCTTGTGAGGCTGTTACAAAAGACATTGTAAAAATTGGTCTTGAAAGGATATCAGGCATTGATGGAGAATATGACAGTGAAACAGTAAGGCAACGGCTACATGAGCTTCTTAACAGAGATTATGCTCGCTCCATCTACGGCTCCACAGCTTCACCTTCGAGTCGTCATTCAAGTAAAGGTTCCAGCCAATGTTCTGTCATGGCTGCTAAGAGAGCAGATGCTGCAGCAGAACTAGCAGCTAAAGAAGCCGAGTACGAAGTATTATTGGAGGAAGAGAAACAAAAAGAAAAGATTCAACTCCTAGAGGAGCAACAGAGAAAAGAACTTGAAGCTCAAAAACGTGAACTGGAAAGATTAAAGGCAGAGAAAGACATTAGAGCTGCACGAGCAAGGTTCACAACTTATGATCAGGAAGTTTTCCAGGAAGCAAGTGTTCACTCCACTGATCATAGGAGAACAAGAGAACAACAGTATGCGTGTTCTGAAAAACCTGTGTCCTCAGCTCTCATCCAGCAGCCCACTGATGTCACAGAAACAGCGTTACCTGCACGGACAGATGTAAGTTATTTGGCTCAAGCTGTCCAAGATAGCATAGCTTTGAACAGGCTTCCAGCGCCAGAACCGTCTGTATTTACTGGTGATCCTATTCAGTTTGTTGAATGGAAGGCTTCCTTCACGTCTCTCATTGATAAAAAGAACATTGCTTCAGCTGATAAATTGCATTATTTGAAAAAATATGTTGCAGGTCCAGCTAGAAAGACACTCGATGGCATATTTTACAGAAATGACGATGAGGCTTACAATGATGCATGGAACCGTCTCAATCGTAGGTATGGTCAGCCATTCGTTATACAAAAGGCGTTCAGGGAAAAACTAACAAACTGGCCAAAGATCCATCCAAAGGATGCTGAAGGACTCAGAGCATTTGCTGATTTCTTACACTCGTGTTTAGAAGCAATGCCTTATGTGAAAGGTCTTGATATTTTAAATGACTGTGAAGAAAACCAGAAACTTGCACAAAAGTTACCTGATTGGACAGCATCACAGTGGAATCGGAAGGTCACCCAAGTCATGAGAGATGATCAGGAATTTCCCACCTTCCAAGAGTTTGTCTTCTTTGTTGTAACAGAGGCAGAGATTGCGTGTAATCCCATCACCTCATTCCATGCTCTCCACTCAACAGAGACTAACTCTTCACGTCACCCGAAGGAAAAGAAATATAAATCCAGTGTTTATCATACACAAGCAGTTACAGAGACTGAAACACAAGGACAGTTAAAAACAAGCCTAAGGCCACCTTGTGTGTTTTGTCAGGACAGTAAGCATCAACTTCATCACTGTCCTGAGTTCAAAGAGAAAGCTCTTGAGGATCGACGGAAATATGTGAAAGAAAAGAAACTTTGCTATGGCTGCATGAGGTCAGGCCACAATGCAAAAGATTGTCGCAATAGACATTCATGTGAGAACTGTAAAAGAAGACATCCCACACTTCTTCATGACGACAATTACACCAAAGCTAAACCCACATCGATCCCAAATCAAGGCACCACAGAGGAAACACCATCCACATTGTCTCTCAGTGTGACAACTAAGGAGCCATCTACTAATACTTCGATGATCGTGCCTGTGTGGGTTTCTTCTATCACTAATCCAGGTATGGAAAGACTCGTCTATGCTCTGCTTGATAGTCAAAGTGACACGGTTTTTATTGATGAAGAAGTTAGCAACAGTTTGCAAGTCAAGACACATCCTGTAAGGTTGAAGCTAACAACAATGACAGGAAAGGACACATTGGTGCATAGTCAAAGAGTGTCAGATCTGAGAGTGAGGGGTTATAGCTCTGCCACCTACATTGATCTTCCCCCTGTTTACACCAAGGACTCCATACCAGTGAATCGAACGCATATTCCTACCTGTGACACAGCACGGTACTGGAATCATCTAATAAAAATAGCAGATGAAATCCCACCACAGCTGGAGTGTGAAGTCGGTCTGCTGATCGGCTACAACTGCTCGAGAGCACTGGCACCACGACAGGTAATCCTGGGAGGAGACAATGAGCCATATGCTGTTCGTACAGATCTGGGGTGGAGTATTGTAGGCTGTTCATCACCTCATCACGACTCACCAAGGAGCACCAATATGTGTCACAAGGTTTCTGTCAGAGAGCTTCCTCCCATAACCCCAGCAGAGGCCCTCAGGGTCCTTGAATCTGACTTTAAGGACGCTAGTAAGGATGGAAAGACTGTTTCTCAAGATGACATCCACTTCCTGGATGTGTTAAAGGAAGGAATCAGGAGAAATATTCATGGACATTATGAGATGCCACTCCCCTTTAAGGAGAGACCCTATCTCCCTAACAATAAGCAACAAGCCATGGTACGGCTCAGTCACCTCAAAAGAAAGTTGGTGAAAGATGACAAGTACAGAGAACACTATGTGAAGTTTATGGATGACATTATCCAAAAGGGTGAAGCAGAGGAGGTTCACGATCAAGGGAAAGAAGGAGAAAGATGGTATATTCCCCACCACGGAGTGTACCACTCTAAAAAGCCTGAGAAACTCCGTGTAGTTTTTGATTGTTCTGCCAAGCACCAGGGAACAAGCCTAAATGACCACCTTCTGTCAGGCCCAGATCTGCTAAACAATTTGAATGGTGTGCTCCTCAGATTCAGACAGCACCATATTGCATTGATGTGTGACATAGAAAAGATGTTCCATCAGTTCCATGTTTATGAAGCTGACAGAGACTATCTACGCTTCTTGTGGTGGAGAGACGGCAACTTCAATGCAGAGCCACAGGAATTCAGAATGACAGTGCATCTCTTTGGTGCGGCGTCATCGCCAGGATGCTCTAACTACGGACTGAAACAGCTCGCTAAAGACAATGAAGCTGAATTCCCTCTTGGATCACAGTTCATTATGAAGGACTTTTATGTTGATGATGGTGTTGACAGTGTAGAAAATCTGAGTGATGCTATTCAACTTGCACAGGAAGCACAGAAGCTTTGTGCTACCGGTGGACTAAGACTGCACAAGTTTATGTCTAATAACAGAGCTGTACTAGAGAGTATACCTACATCTGAGCGTGCTGCTGAAGTGAAAGCTCTGGATCTGGTCTTTAAGGATGTGACTTTAGAGAGAGCCTTGGGGATCCACTGGCACATCGAATCGGACACCTTCAGATTTCGTGTCTGCCTAAAAGACCAGCCAGCAACACGACGTGGTATCCTGTCAACGGTTGCATCCATTTTTGACCCTCTGGGATTTGTTTCCCCTTTCCTGCTCACTGGAAAAAGGGTGCTTCAGGAAATATGTAGGCATGGCACAGGCTGGGACGATCCCCTCCCCTGCGAACTGCAACCAGTGTGGGAGCGCTGGAAGAAGGATCTTACAAATTTGGAGAAAATCACCGTACCTCGCTGCTATGTGCCTCCTGGTTTTGGCCGAGTTGTAGAAAAGGAGCTACATCATTTTTCTGATGCAAGCACATTTGGTTATGGACAGTGCTCATATCTGAGACAAGTGAACGAAGATGGAAATGTTCATTGTGCTCTGGTCATGGGGAAATCCCGAGTGGCTCCAATTAAGGTCACAACGATACCTCGACTAGAACTGGCAGCTGCTGTTGTATCGATCACAGCTAGCAACACTTTGAAGGAGGAGCTTGGTTTAACAGATGTTGTTGAATATTTTTGGACCGATTCGAAAGTGGTCCTGGGATATATTCACAACGAGGCACGTCGTTTCCATACCTTCGTCTCAAATCGGATTCAGAGAATACATCTCAGCTCCTCTCCTCAACAATGGAGATATGTCTCAACCAACGATAACCCTGCAGACATTGCATCCAGGGGATCGAGTGCAAGTGAGATTCTCACATCAAGCTGGTTTTCAGGACCTGAGTTCTTACAGAAAAGGGAGATACCTCCAGCTACAGATGTTTGCACAGAAATACAGATTGGAGATCCCGAAGTCAAGAGGATGCAAAGTCTAAAAACACAGACACAGGAACAGTTAAGTCTCTCAGACCGCTTGTCAAAGTTCTCTTCATGGTCGAAGGCAATCCAGGCTGTAGCTCGTCTCATTCGTCGTGTTAGGAAGGACAAGTCGACAGACCACAGCACTGTACAAGAACGAAAAGATGCACAATGCGTCATCATAAGAGACTTGCAGAGACAAATGTATCCTGAAGAGATAAAGTTGCTCAGTAAGGTAGCTCAACTTCCTTCTCAGAGTAAACTGTTTCAGATGGATGCCTTTCTCGATCAGGATGGACTTCTTAAGGTGGGAGGAAGACTGAAAAATGCATCACTCCCTACCTCACTGAAGCATCCAGTCATTATGCCGAAAAATCATCACATCACTAAGGCAATAATTGCTCATTGTCATGAGAAAGTGCAGCATCAGGGAAAAGGTTTAACTATTAATGAAATTAGATCAAATGGATTCTGGATTCCAGGAATCAACAGAGCCGTGGCAACGCATTTACATCAATGTGTTACATGTCGGAAACTCAGAAGGTTCACTGAGGAACAACGTATGGCGGATTTGCCATCTGAGCGTGTGGATCCATCGCCACCTTTCACCTATTGTGGGATGGACTGTTTTGGTCCGTTTGACACCAAACAAGGACGCAAGGTACACAAGAGATACGGCTTGCTTTTCACCTGTCTTTGCTGTCGAGCTATCCACATTGAAATGTTGGACGACATGTCGACGGACGCTTTCATAAACGGACTCCGTTGTTTCATTGCCATAAGAGGAGCAGTACGCGACATAAAGTGCGACCAAGGAACGAACTTCGTTGGAGCAAGAAATGAACTGAATGAAGCTCTCAAGCAAGTGGATGTTAACCGCCTAACTACGTTTTTGGCTGAGAAACAATGTGACTTTAGTATGAACGCTCCTCATGCAAGCCATGCTGGAGGTGTATGGGAGAGACAGATCAGAACAGTTAGGAATATTCTTCGTTTCACTCTCTCATCTTCTTCAGGCAGGCTGGACGATGCCTCTTTACGGACATTCTTTTATGAGGCAACAGCTATTGTAAACAGTCGTCCACTCACAGTTGACAGCTTAAATGATCCAGACAGTCCAGAGCCACTAACACCTAATCACCTGCTCACCATGAAACCCACTGCCGCCTTACCACCTCCTGGCAAATTTATCAGAGAGGATCTGTATGCTCGCAAGAGGTGGCGTCGTGTACAGTATTTGGCCGAGCAGTTCTGGGGTCGGTGGAGAAGAGAGTATGTCTACAATATTGCCACAAGACAACGCTGGCATAATCCAAGGAGAAACCTCAAGGTTGGCGACATTGTGATGGAAAGGACGGAGGATTTGCCTCGCAACGAGTGGAAATTGTCTAAAGTTGTAGAGACAGTAACTGATAAAGATGGACTAGTGAGGAGAGTAAGGATTCGTGTTGGAGATCAGAAGATGGAAAAGGATGGACATCGTTCAGGCAAGCCATCCATTGTTGAACGTCCAGTACAGAAGCTGGTCCTACTTCTAGAGAATGATTAATCTTTACCTTCATTCCTCAGCCTTGTTCTTAGCAGTATGAAGATGTTTAAGGGACATTTTTGACCCAAGTATTTAAGATTAAGGGTTACACGGTTCAGAAATCATTCATGTTTTACATCCCATAATTGATGAAAACCAGTAATGATTTGGTGGGAGTGTAGATTACCTTTAATGTAATCTAATTTGTTGTTCTTTTTCCTGTGTAATTTGTGTTGTAAAATAACGAGGTTAGATTAAGATTTCGTTATGGTTGAACGAAGCGTTTTATTTTGAAGGGCTTTCGTGAGATCTCAGGACTTCCGGGTTATCGGAGTACTTCCGGTTTTTCGGAGTTGTAGAGAAAGTTAAAAGGAAACGGTCTACATATTAAAGTATTAAACGTTTATTTAAAGATATTAGCTCCTGGCTAAAAGGGCACAAGGTTTGTATCTTAATTTGTATTATATTGTGTCCGGTTTTGAGTTATATGTTTGTTTTTAAATAAGTAAAGTATGTTTGCAGTATTAAGTGTTAGCATCGTGCTGATCTATTTCTAGCTAAGCTAACACGGTAATTTAGCATCGTGCTGATTTATTTTTAGCTAAGCTAACACGGTAATTTGTTTATAAGGTTTAAAAGACTGTTTATTGGAATGTAATTGTATTTTTATTTTCTAATTTCTTTTAGCTCTTACGGTGAGTTCATGTAATACCTACATTGACCGTTGGAATAAAGGGATATGAACCATCAGTAAAAGAGTCCCACCATCTATTAGCCGGGGACGCTACAGTTAAAGTTGAGCTGTTTTTTTAACTTTAATGTTTTATAACTGTGTACGCATAGGATCGTTCTTACCTGATCAGTTTGTGGTTGGTGTCAATATGGACAAGAGACCTTGGGCAGGGCACAGAATATGTGCGTCTTACAACACATCCCATGGATGTCAGTCTTTTCAGCACACCTATGGTGTCCACTCGGTGCATTGCAGCCCTTACCCGTTCCCACTGAACCAGGCAACCCCTGGATTTTTAAGGGCCCCTTTCATCATTCGGTAACCACAGTGTGGCATTGTCAACTTTATGTCTGCCACCATGGAATCCAACTCATCGTCTGTCATTTGGCTATACAGTGAGGTCACTGACATGTTGTTTTCTGCCAGTCTTCTGTGGATTGTATGTTTTGACACTCCTAACAAGCTTGCAATAGTTGTAACAGATAAGGGTATTCTACTGAAGGTACTCTTGGTTAAAATTAAGGTCACGCTGGGACATCCAGCGTGACCTGTGCCCATTTGAAATACAGGATTTGATTGGAGATTTTCGGCATACTCCTTTTCATCCCTGATCAAAGTACACAGTTCAGACAGCATGTCCATTATACAGACTGGAATGTTGACGTTACTTTAAATGGCACTGCAGAAGACAAGGTCTTGAGTGCACACAAATTCCATGCGGTCCAAATCTAATGGTCTGTGGTTTAAAAAATGTAACCTCTGAAGAATGTTGCAGCGTAATAACACCTGTCAAACAGAAAAGATCTGACGTTAGTTTAACATACAGCTATTTTACAGTATACCATTGTATAAACAAATTTGAGAACTCCAAGACATACTAATGCATGGTAAACTGTTAATATGAGATCCATTTAAGTTCCTTACTAATACAGAAAAGATAATGTTTCTTCATCGAAATAAAATAAAAATTTAAATTCTTCATTAAAATAAATTAAAATGTATTTATTCATCAGCTAACTGTACAGCTAATGAAACATGGAGATTATTAGCACAGTCTTTTCCAGTGTTGTATAAAGTACTGAAATCTCGGAGTCAAGTAAAAGTATAAGTACCTCTCCAAAATATGACTTTGGTAAAAGTCCAAGTAACTGACTGAAATGTTACTTGAGTAAAAGTCTTAAAGTATCTGAAATGTCTTGTACTTAAGTATGAAAATTACGGTAAAAATAGATGTACTCAAGTATAAGTATAAGTAAAAATTAGAACAAAGCACATGCAGTTTGAATGACATTTTTTAGATTTTGGTAAACTTTGAAAGTCAAATTCACTTAAAATAATATAAACAACCAAGTGGAGGAGAAATTTAGACCAAGTTTAGACAGAAAATACAACATTTTTGTAAGCTTTCAGTTTTCCTTCTTCAAGCAAGGTCAACCAACACACAACCAAGTGCAGGCAAAGGGGGTGTATACTAAAAACATGGTGAAGTGATAAACCAGGCTTAGTTATCCTACAGGAAGTGGTAAACCTGCTAATAGATACACCTGCAGGCCGGCCAGCTGACAGCTTTGCTAGGGCCCGGGACAACACAGTCTTTTTGGGCCCCTCCTCTACACCTGCCGCCAACACACGCACACACACACAAATCTCTGTATTTTATACTGGATATTTTAATCCCAGCTATTGAATTTATTGCACTAAATGATCTTTTCTTCATAAGAGAACAGCAAGCACTGCAGCCAAAATATGGCCTTTTTTTACCTGCTGTATATCAGCCAGCCCATAACAATTTTCCCTTCCATTGCAGGAGGTAGAATATGTTAGATACTTTGGGAATTCTCTGCCCTCTGAATCTGCTAGCTCCGGCCCTGGTTTATACTAATTTACTAATGGACAGTGTGGAAATCTATGAACAATAAAACCAATGTAAATAGTGTTCCTTTGTTTTATTTGTCTTTATCCTAATTCTAGAAGTAGAAATAGTCAAATGAATAACACTATTTTGTGGAACCCTAATCATACTATTCTACGCAAAGGTCTAAACAAGAGTAGCAGTTGTTTAGGCAGCATCTAATGTTCTTATGCAAAAGAAATTACACCTGCTATTTATGCCTGAACTGCCTCAAATGGTCGAAAATAAATGAAAGCAACAATAACAACGAAATAATGGTAAAAGTGACACTCTCACCTTTTTCAGACGGCTGTGGCTAAGAATCTGAATTTTTATGACCTACAGTCTTTGCTTTTCCATCTTTCCAGCAGTCTTCAGAACTCCTGCCTGGCACAGAATATTTAGTTTTATAGAGGAGATTAGGTTTTTGTTGATAAAATGTGTTATACTTGAGAATTAAATGCTATTTTGAGATATTAACGTTGTTTACTTACATTTCTCAAGTTCAACAATTCAAAACTCTCTCTGCTGCTTCTGATTAGAACTGCATTAAGCAGCTTTCACCTATTTTAGTGCTGATAATATTTAGTTTCTTAACTGGGACTAGTTTCGTAGTCTAGTATTAATTGTGGTAACCGCAGTATCCCAGAAATCTCGTGCTCCAAGCACGTACACAAATGTAATAGAAAACAGCCAATCAGGAAGAGGGAAGGCGGGATTTAAGACAGCACAACCAATGAGAGTGGAGTTAAAGGGGGGTCTCTACCTTGTCAATCAAAGACCAGGCGCGTTAGTGATTGGTTGTGTGGAGCGCCGGGCCCCGCCCCCGCTGGCGCACAGCAACTTTGAAATGACACGCCGAGCGCTTCAAACGGAGGCGCTCCGGTGCATGTACGCACGTCTGGCTGAGCCAAACCGACACTTTTTTTGTAACGAGTAACTAAACCAAACATTGAAAATGTATCGGAGTAAAAGTATGCAATTAAGTTCGAAAATATAGTGAAATAAAAGTAAAAGTAATCAAAAAAAATTATACTTGAGAAAAGTATAAAGTACTCCAAAATATACTTAAGTACAGTAGTGAAGTATTTATACTTCGTTACTATACAACACTGGTCTTTTCCTATGTAGGACTTGGGCCTGCTGTCCTGCAAGTTTGAGGTATATTGACACTGCAGGCCTCAATGCTCAAATCCAATGTAATGCTCTATTCTGATTTTTGTTTTGATTGTTCACATTACAGTTTCAATGCAGAATGCCTTGTGTAGATATCACACAACTGACTAGCAGCAACTATGACTGGAGATGGTGAGATAATGTCAGATTTAGAATAGAATAACTCCCGGCGGCCTCTTCGCGGGGCCTGGCCCCCCGGGGGGCGGCCGGGGCCCCCGTCGCGGGGGCGGGGCGCCCCTGGGGCCTCTGGCCCCCGGGGCCCATGGCCGGGACCACTCCAGCGGGGCTGGCTGCCGGCGGAGCCCACGGGCTCGTCCCCGCGGCTCTTGAGGGCGTCGGCATTGCGGTGGCTGGGGGATTTCCTCGGGGTCGTCTCTGCTCCTTCTTTGGGGGGGGGGGGGGGGGGGTTGCAGATATCCTGTGTCGGCCCCTCCTGGGCGACCTGCTTTAGGGGCCCCTTTGGGAGTCCGGGGTTATGGGTCCTGTCAGATTTTTGGCTTTGAACTAAAACCCCACTCACCACCTCCCTCCTATTTCTGGGTTAAAGCTCACACTAGCTGGGGTTCTAAAGACCTCTGAATCTAACGAGTATTACCCTGTTTAGAATTCCTGTGAGACCTTTTCAGCTAGATGAGTAGGATACGACTGACCGGCTAACCACCTCCGTCCTAGGGCCACACCCTTCTGCCGTGGACAGGTCAGGCAACTTAGCAGCCCGAAGCCACCTGTACCCTATCCATCGCCCTAGTTAACGGTGGCTCCTACTCCTATAAATCAGCACTTGTTACACGATCAGTATTTTTTAAAGACTCAAAAGTCCCTAAGGGTGTTGTTTTAAAGTTTGGGCTATAGGCAACCTTTTAAGACCTCCAAAATATTTCTAGAACCATGCACCATGACTATTTTACAATCATAGAAGAACTCAGGAAATTATTGACTCAATAAGAGAATGTCCACAACTTCTAATAAAATTTTATATGCTTCTTTAATTAATATGCTTTAGCAGGGGATTAGAAACAGCATTAAGCAATTTAACAGATTACAAATTAATATTTAATCAACATCCTATCTCTTATCTAAGGCTGCTTGTTAATGCGTTCAGGAGGGGATGTTAAATTTGGAGGAGCAAACTGACCCGAACTCTAGGTGGAAACACAACGTGCATTTGAGCTCTGGGCAAAGGAGTTGTCCAGCCGAACAACTTCACTTCTCTCAATGGTTACCCCGATGTCCCGTTGCCGCCCCGCTCACGGAGACTCACGCTCTGAGCTCCCGCTTTGACATCTGTGCAGGGATACGTCTCTTCTGCTCACAAAGTTGGTTCGATCTTCAGAACTGGCATCTCACAGGTGCGATTCAAATCTTCGGCACATCTAGGGTTGCTTCATCGACCAGGTCAAACCACAGCAGCTCTTCTTAACAGGATTCGCAAAAGCGTTGGCCCTGAATTGTGGAGGAACACAGTGAAGTGGGTACCGGCTCAGCCTCGGTGTTTCTCAGAGACAGGTGTTCTTCCTCTCGGCCCGTTGCCCTGCTTTTTCCTGTCTGGGGTCCTTTGTTCTTCTGCTCCGTGCTGCGTGTCTTCTTGAGACGAGATACTGAGCCCCGATTACCCAGATGATCTTTTCTTTATGTGGTGAAAGAACCGTTGGGAGGGTGCAGCGCAGATCCTCCTCCTGCAACAGCATCACATCTCTCATTTCCTGTTAACCTTTGCTCTAAGCAGCAAGGCAGGGGGCTGAAAGGACCGTTTCCTTCTTGTGGGTTGATTTGGAGGTCAGGTTCCTTCTTCTCAATGCTGCAAGGGGCCCCTTGACTCTTACTCCACTCACCCTTGTCGGTTGAAGCAACGGTTCGTTCCCCTTTCTTCTCTGCAATAGAAAACCCACATCCTCCTCGCTTCTCGGACAGGCTTCCTGCAACCAACATCTGCACCATACTTCCTCCATTACCTTTTTTCCATTCCGCGTTCACTCACCCCTCCTCCTCCTTGAACACACCAACTCCAGTCTCCGCTCAGCCTGTCTGCACTAAAATACTCATTACTTTATTTAATTAATACACAAGTGCTTGATCCTTCTTAGAAAAAGAAAAACAATCAGTCAATCATACAATTCAATACAGAAACATAATCGATTTAAACACACAATTACAGAGCTCTCTATGTTGTCCTTTCTTTTTCTTGACTTTACGAATTCAATGTCCAAATCATTTCTTAATCTGTAAACATCAGGGAATATGGTCGGGCTCACCACATTACCGATTCTTGAGGTATTTCGACAGTCCCCTGACTCCTGCCTCTGTGCTCGGGGAAGGCGGGCCTTTGGATCTCCACAAACACTATCGAGCTTTTTCCTTCTGGATAATTTTCACCTAAACTAGTGCACTCTCACAAACTCCCACAGGTGCTGGGTCCCAGGTATTAAGTGTTCACTTATATACAGTAATCTTATAATTTATTTATGTTCTTTCACTTTCTTTTTTCAAGTATCACATTACACATGTCAGCTTACATAATAATATATATGATTTAGCAATGGCATCTAGGTGTTATTCGGTTGTATTTGTTGCTTTATGTCTGTTGGTTGTGCTGTTCTTTTTGCATCTCTCTTTCCAGGTGATGAAGCAGACAGAGAAGGTTTTATCATTCTCTCCCTTTTATCCCCTCTTTCTTTCACCTCTACTCTTTTTTTTTCCTTTTCTTTCTCTTTCACTTCTTGTTCTTCCTTTACTCTCCCATTGTCATGTCCATATAATTTGAAATTCTCCTTGCAGGAATCATAATAAAGCTATTTACAAGCATAAATCAAGTGGAGCACTATGGCGAAAACTGTTCGCTCCACTTGTAAAAGCAAAATCTGTCGAGCTCTATCTGGCATTGAGACATCAATTCCTATTGCAACATTGCTAGACAGGACACTGGGAAGAAAAAAAAAAAAAAAAAGAAAGAAAAAAAAAGAAAAAAAAAAAGAAAAAAAAAGAAAAGAAATAATGTCAGATTTAGAATAGAATAACTTTCTAAAGTACAATGCATCGCAATGAACCCTGGGCCAACGTTGGAAAATACTGTAATTGTTGTATTTTCAGTTGCAACGTATGCATATTCATGTCATAAGTTACACTAGGTCACTTATTATTACACCAAATTCACAAAGGATGTCATACAGTCATACATTTTGGTGCCTTCTCCTCTTGAAAAAGCACGAGTGATAGAGCTAACAACTGGTAGCAAACAGTCCTTTGAATTAGCATCACTAATTACCTAAATTAGCCTATCCATGATAACTTCACATCTGTATTCCATTATAAATGTGCTAAATTGTATTTCTTTGTTGTTTTAAACTAAAGTCGCTTACCCATGGATTATTTGTAGCCTCAAACGTCCGATCCATCTCGCTGTTAGCAGCCATCTTTCCTTGTCATGTCAACTCCTGCAGCAAAAAAAAAGGAAGCTGCTGCCTGTGAGCCTGAGCTCAGGGCAACATGTGAGCCTGTGAGCCTGCGCTCGGGGTTACAAATCAAGAAAATACGCATGCAAATCCTTCTACGCATTTGTGCATCTCACGCGGCAGAAGTGTAACAAAAATCACGTGTGTAAAGAGAGCCAACCGAAAAACCGCTTGACTTGCAACCAATGATTTGTCTGTATTTCTGGGTCTTGAAGTGAAAATACTTCAGACACAAGTGTCTCTGTGTTTGCTTACAGATTGATCTACACCTTGGATTCAGGTACTTACAGACTCACTTCCATACAGAAAACCCTTTTTTATTATCTTTAGCAGTCACTTTATACATTTCACATTAATTAATACTGTATATTATTCAGTGATGGCATCAAGGCGCTGGTTGTGTGTACCTGTAATACTTTATCGTCTGGTTCTGCTGTTCTTTTTACATCTCTCTTTGCAGGTGTTGAAGCAGACAGAGGATGTATCATGGGCCGTTTCTCAATATGCGTACTTGAGCGTTCTCGTGTGCTCGTGACACGTCATCAGCCTCAGCCCGAGCACTGTTCCAATTCCGAGAACGCCAAATCGAGAACGCGCCGAATTCCCCGGATGTTGTTCTCGCCCGCCCTCTTTATCGAGCATGCATCAGAGCAGACTTGTGCGTTCTTCAGACTGACCGCTTGCCCACAATGCACCGCGGCAAGATAATTTTTAGGCTTTTTAGAAATTAAAAATGTTCTTTTAAAAAAATTTTCAATAAGATTTATTGTGGTGTAGTATATAAATAGTTTTGAATGTTAAAGAAATGCTAAAGAACTGTGCGTCTCATGACGTCACAAGTACGCTTCTGTTCCAATACACCATACGTGCTGCGTGCTCGCGTTCTTGTCAAGTCCGATCTTCCTGTGTTCTTGACAAGACCGGACTTGACGAGAACGCGAGTCCGTACTCGCGTTCTCGTGAATTGAGAAACGGCCATTCTTTCCCTTTCCTCTCCTCTTTCTCTTTTATGAAGGCAGATTTGTGTCTTTATTATTCAATCAAAAAAAAGGTTGCTTCAATCAAAAAATATATTTTCAATTAAAAAAAACTTCACTTCAATTAAAAAAAAACTTTTCAATCAAAGAAAAAAAGTATTTGAATCCAAAAATATATTTGAGACTGAAAAAAATACATTTCAACATTGATTTTCTTTGATTGAAAATGTTTTCTTTGATAGAAGTCCCTTTTTTTTGTTTGAAGCAACGTTTTTAATTGAAGTAGCATTGTTTTTTGATTGGACCATATAATGGGTAGGACATTTGTGTCTTTATCATTCAATCAAAAAATAAGTTGCTTCAAACAAACAAACAAGAGAATCAATAAAAAAAGTCACTTCAATGAAAAGATAAACGTTTTCAATCATAGAAAATAGTTTTTGAATGCAAATAAAATATTTGAGACTCCAAAAATTGCATTTGAACACTTTTTTTTTAATTGAAAATGTTTTCTTTGATTGAAGTAATCTTTTTTGCGTTTGGGGTATACATGGGTAGGACATTTGTGTCTTAATCATTCAATTCCAAAAAAGTTGTTTCAATCAAAAAAAATATTTTCAATTAAAATAAAAAAGTTTAAATGCAAAAAAAAAACTTACCCGTCAATAAAAAAAGTATTGAAGAGAATGTGTTTTTTCGTTGTTTTTGTTTTTTTTATTTGAAGAGAAAACAAATTTGAAATTCAAATTGTTTTGATTAAATAACTTTTTTTTACTCTTGAGAGCGTCTTTGTTCTTAGCCTTCTCTTTTCCTTTTTAAAAAATCTGGTTAGTTTGATTGGCTGTGCTGCAGCTCACACACATTCATACAGAGCGGGGGAAAAGAGACTGTCGCCCTTTGTAGATGCTGATTGAAAGAAAAGAATTAATGGTGTGCAGTTTTTAAATCATTCATGTCTTAAGCTTTAGATTTTGGGTAAGATTTCAAGTCTTTTCAAGCAAACAGGTTCAGTTCTTGAGCCATAAAGTCACAAGTTTCTGAAAACCTTTTTACGGAAGAGTATTGCATTCACCAAAGAAAAAAAAATCAGACAGCTTATCTCATAATTACGAGATCCTGATCTCGTAATTATGACATCTTATCTCGTAATTATGAGATAATATCTCATAATTACGAGATAAGATGTCATAATTACGAGATAAGATGTCATAATTACGAGATCCTGATCTCATAATTACGAGATCTTTTCTCATAATTACGAGATAAGATGTCATAATTATGAGATAATATGTCATAATTACGAGATCAGGATCTCATATGTCAGGACAGTCATTGCTCCGGAAGCGTTATAACTCGACATCCGCTGGCGGGATATTTCAGTGTCATCGGACAAGATGGAGACGGAGGGAGTCCCTTTATTTCTTTTTAAGAAGTCGTCATTTATCGGAGGAATGTATTTCTGCACTGAGGAGTGACAAGGTAAGTCATGCATATAAAGCAAATAGCCTAATTGAAAGCTGATCGATTCGATAGTTATTATTTATAGTTAGCAACTCCATACTGAGTACCCTTGCAGCACCGTAGTACTGTCTGTGGCTCTGTTTACACGACGAAAACAGGTTTGCGTTGCGTTTGTACTCTCCATTTATACACTACAAGGTTTAACTGTTGCTTAAGGGGACTTTCAGCTATAGCTGTGGGTTTATTCAGAAGAGTTTGCAGCCGAAACAGTACTCTAGCCGATGTTTTCTTCTTCTGGGCAATTTGACGTGGAGTTTCAAAGATAACAGCACTACTAGTGGTGCGGCATGGGAATTACACCGTTTAAGTACTGTGTCCGTGTAAACAGGGCCTGTGACTGCAAATGTACTCTATAAATGTTGATGAAATTGGCTGACAAAAAGATATAGAGATAAGGATAAGTAGGTTAGTTTTTTTTAAAAACATGTAATGTATTTAATCATGAATTCTGTTGCAAACAGTTTTTGTTTTTCTATTTGATGTAACTATAATTTCATTGTTCTTACAGATTGACATATCAGCTATATCAAGCATGGATGATGAGAGCTTAGCCACCTACATTCCCACCTATGGTGACAGAATTGTCACCCGGAGATTTTGCTCCGAGTACCAAGGAAAAGGTGAAAGAGATGTGCATCGACAGACATTGCTTCAAAAACTCAAAAGAAAGATGGGAATTGACAAAGATCCGGAAGAAAATGACCAAGAAACTCTGATGGAACTAATAAAAACCCAAAATCATATTTAAGGAAGAAACTGGCTTTGAGAAAAACAAGATGGGTTTATTTAGGATGGATACATGAAGGAAAGCAGCTATGCAAGAAAAATGGAGGAACAAGGAGAGTGGGTTTGCCAAAGGACGCAAAAAATTTGACATTTTAAGTGTAGCAAAATAACTATTCTTTCCTAACAGAAGATCTAAAAAGGGAAAACTGTTAGAATTCTTTCATGGAAAAAGTGCAATTTATTATGGGAAATGTTTTGGAGCAGGTAATACCACTATGTAATATATTTCAGAAGAAAGCTTACCATTTGACTCAGAAACATAAAGTTTAATAAAGATTTTGTGAGGAACATATGGCAGTGAGCCACAATAGAATCATGTAGCTTTTGTTTTTGCTGACAAAAAAAGATATAGAGCAAAAAAATGGTTAAAAAGATTACTCCAACAACATTATGAAATACAAGTTTCTCAAGTCAAATTATTGCTGTTGATATGAAGTTTCTTTAATTTAAAAATGTTGAAACGTGTTTAAACTGTACTTATTTTGCTTTTCTTTCCACAGGGCATGATTTTTCTTTTATATTTTTCATAGTTGACTGTAAAATATATGAAAGCATTGAGCGCAATAGTGCCCTGATTTATAATAAAGACTTTTGTCGTATGTATCAGGATTTTCTCATGTTCAACTTTGAGATCCACCTTTTAAATACACATAATTTTCTAGTCAAGTCATCTTCTGGAGGTAAAGAACTTCCTTTCAAAAGGATATTTCACAGCACTTGTACTTTTAATGTATGTTCTTCTGTGAGTTGATGTAACATTTCTAAAAAAAGAATGAGTTAGTTTGATCACAAAACATAACACTTTATTTTGTAATGGATTTTTACCAAAGATTCATTAAAAGTTTTCATGCTCAACATAAGCATAGGCACTTTATTTTTCAACAAATTTGACCATATCATCACTGTCAAAGTACATAACTTGGGTCTCAGAGTTCAATAACAGAGAACTACAAGAGTCTTGCTGTTATATATTTCGTTCTGTACGCACTCTGTGCATACAAAATGACAAATAAAGTTGTCTAAGTCTAATAAATATGAAAAGTATGTCTTGAATATGTGTTGCCCTGTGACAGACTGGCGACCTGTCCAGGGTGAACCCCGCCTCTCGCCCAGTGAATGCTGGAGATAGGCACCAGCACCCCTCAGGACACCATGAGGAATAAGCATGCATAGATAATGGATGAATGGATGTCTTGAATATGAGGAGCAGTGGTGTGGTTTATAGAACATCCATCCATCCATCCATTTTCTGCCCGCTTAATCCCTCATGGGGTCGCGGGGGTTGCTGGTGCCTATCTCCAGCTCTCACTGGGCAAGAGGCGGGGTACACCCTGGACAGGTTGCCAGTCTGTCGCAGGGCGTTTATAGAACATATATAATTTAAATAGTTTCTGTCCTGTATGATAGATTACAAGGCAAATGTGAAGTTAAATTTATTGCTATTGTCCTAATAGATGTAGCAGCATATATTTGCTGTCATACACAACAAGAAGCAAACCAAATATAACACCTAGCAGCAAAATTCAAAAAGTTATGTACATCATGATGAAACGTATAGGTACATAGGAGTAAATGAGAACAGGTCTGTTTCTTTTTTGTCCCTCAGAATTTCTTTCACTGCTTGGCCTTCAGTGGTTGTGGGGTCTCCAGCTGGTTATTTCTGACTGTGTGGGAAAGTGACAGGGTCATTCTGGACAAGTCAAAATCATTTGCTGCACAAACTCTTCTAACTTTTTACAAGCAAATATCACAACTCTCACAGGTTTGTACGTATTCAAGCTCTTAAAAATAGGTATAACTCAATTGTTTCATCATGTGTGGACAGTGCATGAAGAAAGTTTTCTGTCATCAGAAGGTATGATAGTTCGAACACTGTTTCATCACGTGAATGGTCCTCTCTGAAGACATTGGGCTTTGCAAGTTTCCACTGCTTGCTCAGAAACCTGTTTGAAATTATCTTGTCCAAGAAAAAGCTGTGGAAGGGTATACAGCATGTAGGGCCGGCCACTTGAAGCAATTGCATCTCTAGTACTCTGACGAATGATGTGGGTGTTCCATAAGTGAACCACTTTTTGGAGTTCTTTCTGAAAGACAAGAAAATAAACAAGTTATTAAAGTACATACTACATATTTAAAATAATCATATAGTATTTATCTTTTACATTCAATTAGGGAATGTAAATGTCCCCTATCTGCATCCATGAATGAGGGCAGTCTGTGCTTCTTATTCCTTGCCAAAATCTTTAGAAATGAATCTTTTCACTGTAGATGAGCTGGACAGCTACCATCCAAGCATTCAGCCTCAGAGATATTATTGTTTTAGAAGTTTTTTTATTTTGAACAAAAGTGAAAATAACATAATTTATGTTTTCTACAAATTGAGCACTTGTTCCTTTTAAAATGGTAAACGGACTAAACTCATATAGCGCTTTTCCAGTCATACTGGCCACTTAAAGCACTGTACTGTACACTAGAGCCACATTCACCCATTTGCACTCACATCCATACACTGATACACAGCTCGGTAGGCAACTTGGGGTTAACTACCTTACCAGCAGGAGGCCCCAAGTATTATGGATCAGTTCTGATAACCTTTGAAGTTACAGCAATGACTATGGATTATCAGTTTTTGCTTTTCGGCTTATTAAAGCATGTCAATAGTTGACTGGGTTGATTAATGGAGGTGATATAAACAGCTGTCATTCACTTGCTCGTGAATGCTAGTCACATTAGAAAGCTTTGTATTGATCACTTTGTTTTGACACAGTAAAATGTGAATAAATTTAGCATTATCTAGCTTAACCTTTCATTATGTAGAGTACAGATATACTTCATTAGCTTTACAACTGTCGAATTAAAATGTAATTTCATTTCATTTCATTAAAATTCATAAAGATATAGGTACATTTGCAGTCACAGGCCCTGTTTACACGGACACAGTACTTAAACGGTGTAATTCCCATGCCGCACCACTAGTAGTGCTGTTATCTTTGAAACTCCACGTCAAATTGCCCAGAAGAAGAAAACATCGGCTAGAGTACTGTTTCGGCTGCAAACTCTTCTGAATAAACCCACAGCTATAGCTGAAAGTCCCCTTAAGCAACAGTTAAACCTTGTAGTGTATAAATGGAGAGTACAAACGCAACGCAAACCTGTTTTCGTCGTGTAAACAGAGCCACAGACAGTACTACGGTGCTGCAAGGGTACTCAGTATGGAGTTGCTAACTATAAATAATAACTATCGAATCGATCAGCTTTCAATTAGGCTATTTGCTTTATATGCATGACTTACCTTGTCACTCCTCAGTGCAGAAATACATTCCTCCGATAAATGACGACTTCTTAAAAAGAAATAAAGGGACTCCCTCCGTCTCCATCTTGTCCGATGACACTGAAATATCCCGCGAGCGGATGTCGAGTTATAACGCTTCCGGAGCAATGACTGTCCTGACATATGAGATCCTGATCTCGTAATTATGACATATTATCTCATAATTATGACATCTTATCTCGTAATTATGAGAAAAGATCTCGTAATTATGAGATCAGGATCTCGTAATTATGACATCTTATCTCATAATTATGAGATATTATCTCATAATTACGAGATAAGATGTCATAATTACGAGATCAGGATCTCGTAATTATGAGATAAGCTGTCTGATTTTTTTTTCTTTGGTGAATGCAATACTCTTCCGTACCTTTTCAAGTCACCTCTAAAGTCATAAAATCAACGACTCGAGTCAGACTCAAGTCTAGGTCATGTGACTCGAGTCCCCACCTCTGCCAAGGATACGACGACTGAGACGGCTGAGATTCCAACTGGCAGGTCGCCAGGATGAAATCTCTAGCTCCTTGTGCCACCATCGCTTCCAAGTGAGGAAGGATGGATCCCTACATCTTGGTCAGGCACGGGTAAAACCGCACAGTAACGTGTGTAATATGTATGTGTGAATGTCAGAGGATGTAGAGCGCTACAGCACAAGTTAAGTTTTCTGGACAGAAATGAGATTTACCTCTTTTCTTCAAATCAACTAGCATACAGCTAGCATGAGTTTCCATACAGAATAATAAACACACACACACATTTTATAATTGACCTATCATTAGGGACCTTAAAGACCCACCCCCCTCTCCGCAAGACAAAAAAAAGTCGGGTGAAATATTTTTCCCCAAGAAATAAAAAGTCATAGAGGGTTAATAATATTTAACTTAACTGAGTTTGAATTTTGTCATTTTTTTCTTTTAATGTCTTCAAATGGTCAAATGTTAACATTCTATCTAGGTTTGTATAATATGTCAGCTGTTTTCTCTTTTATGATCAAAGCATCACATCATTTTTATTGTAGATGTAACATTACTACAAATGGAGAATAGATTCAATGATGACTTCCAAATGGCTTTTTTTGAAGCCCTGAAATGTTTCCCCTTTGGATTTAACCTGAGATTTTTCTACAATAAAATAAAGAGGGATTTTCTTTAGAATTTTTTTACAGAACACAGTTACAACAAATTAATCATAAAATTGAAAACAGTTATATAAAAATATGTCTAATCTCTTAGGAATGTGTGTCTTATTTTTCATTCTACCAAACATTTGTATTTTCTTCCTTCTTCACAGACAAATCCAGCAAACATTAAGGAAGAAAACAAGGAAGAAGGTGGAACTTCAAAGGTTTGCATTTTGGCTTTATTTTACTGCATTTGTTGTTATTGTTTATTTTTGCATACATTTCTTACTTTATTCACAGCAGGCTGACCATCAGCATACATTCACAGTCAAATTTGGTCAAGATTGGCAAGAACAGATAACCTGACAACAGCCAGCTGTATGTTGCTCCGCCTAGCTCCACTCACATACATCTGGGACACCGCCGGTAGAGAGTGATTTCTCCAACCAAATTTATGGTCTGGCCAATCAGGACGCAGGGCTGGAGTTTCATAGATGTGACGTAGTGGAGACGAGACCATGACGTGAGACTGTTTTGATAGCAATGGCGGCTCGTCGAGGAAGCAAGCATTAACATTGATGCTGCTATTTCTTCCGTGTTGTCCAATCTACCTAATATTGTGTCATTAAAAGAACATCAGAGAACGCCTCTGAAGGCTTTTGTTGGTGGAAACGATGTTTTCGCCCTTCTCCCGACCGGATTTGGCAAGTTTTGTTTTCTGGGGCCAGCGGACGTGCAGCCGCGGACGCGCCCCGGAGCGGTTAGCGGTTAGCGCTAACTATGTTAGGAGGCCTTTAGTCCTCAACGCGGTCGGCCCGGAATCGACTCCGACCCGCGGCGCTTTGCCGCCTGTCTTCCCCCCTCTTCCTGTCAGCTCACTGTCAATAAAACGCATGCCACTAGAGCCGCAAACACATTATTATTTATTTTTTTTTTTTTTCCTGCGTCGCTATCATTAGCGTCACGGGTTAGCTTCGGTGTGAGTGGTTGAAATAGCACGTCAATAAAGATGACAGACAAGTGGCTTATCCAATCATATGCAAGAATTTTTGATAAGGCCCAGCCTTCTGTAAAGGCAATTTCTATGGCGGTGTCCCAGATGTATGTGAGTGTAGCTAGGCGGAACGAGACATACATCTGGCTGTTGTCAGGTTAAAGAACACACAGTTACTTGTAAACAGCCTGGCACCGTGCTGCAGGTTATAAAATCCCATGAAAGCCATCAATTTTAAGAGAAAATAAAGAGACCCGAAGAAAACATCATCATCAAGTTGGGTAAAGGGATTTATGGCGACATTGTTGCAAAACATTTTCCTTGTTCCTGTGTTGAGGAAGGAGAGCGTCTGACAATAACTACGTTAACTAATAAGGTAGAGAAAAAGCAAAAGTTATTGTTCAGGTGAACACCCAGATACTTCGAATAAAACGATGGATTGAAGTTCATGTGACCAGTTCTCAGAGAGAGGGACAGACCTTTCAGGAAGAGGAGCGGTACAGTGCAATCAATTTGTTTGTTAAATATCACTTATTAGCATGTTTTTAGTTGTGTTAACTTTAAATAAAAATATAATAACGTGCAAGAAGATGTCTATGTGCTCTCTGGTAACAATAGATGGTCTGCCACTCCGCCCTAGGAAAACAAATAAGATAAGAGATAAGATAAGATAAGATAGTCTTTATTGATCTCACAATGGAGAAATTCACTCGTCACATCGGCTCATACAAGAAGGAGCAGAGTAGGGAAGGTGCATTCAGTTATATACAGTGAATCTTCATATCTACAATGGATCAAAAGAATACAAAAAAAAAAAAAAATACAAAAAACGAAATAGGAATGTAAATTTACATTCTTAGTGGTCTATATATATATATATATATATATATATATATATATAAACATATCTATATACTTAAATATATACATATATCTATGCGCCTACTTACATACGCACCTACGCGTATGTACGTGCATATACATTGTATACATTTGTACATACATACATACATACATGTGTACTGACTTATGTTCAAGTGTTGATAGCAGCAGAAGTCACTACATCAGGATTATTGCACGGGTTGTAGGACAGTGTATTAAATAGATTATTTCACATTAGTTATTGCACATTAATTGTTACAGTTATGGTCACAGTTGCAGTTACAGTGCAGCATTGTAAAATCTGATAGCAGCAGGAATAAATGACCTGCGGTAGCGCTCATTTTTACAGACAGGATGTCTAAGTCTTGCACTGAAGGAGCTGCTCAGCTCCTCTACAGTCTGGTGCAGGGGGTGGAAGGTGTTGTCCATGATGGATGTGAACTTGGACATCACCCTCCTCTCAGCTACTTCCTCCACAGAGTCCAGAGAGCAGCCCAGGACAGAAGTGGCCTTCCTCACCAGCTTGTTCAACCTCTTTCTGTCCCGCTCTGCACTGCCTGGAGCCCAGCAGACAACAGCGTAGAGGAGGGCTGAGGCCACCACAGAGTCATAAAAAGTTTTTAGCAGAGGTCTGCTCACTCCAAAGGACCTCAGCCTCCTCAGGAGGTGGAGGCGGCTCTGGCCCTTCTTATACAGAGCGTCTGTGTTATGAGTCCAGTCCAGTTTATTGTTGACGTGAACACCCAGGTATTTGAAACTCTCCACTGTTTCTATGTCCTGGCCCTGGATGTTCACAGGTGAGTGAGGTGGGGGTCTTCTCCTGAAGTCGATCACCATCTCCTTGGTCTTACTGGTGTTTAAGCACAGATGGTTCTTCTCACACCAGTCCACAAAGTCCATGATGACCGACCGGTACTCCAGCTCGTTCCCCTCAGACACACAGCCCACAATGGCCGAGTCGTCAGAGAACTTCTGAAGGTGGCAGCTGTCCGTGTTGTAGGTGAAGTCCAAGGTGTAGAGGGTGAAGAGAAACGGAGATAGAACGGTGCCCTGGGGGGCCCCGGTGCTGCAAAGTGCCACCTCTGACTGACAGCCGTGCAGCCGCACGTACTGAGGGCGGTCAGTGAGGTAGTCCATGGTCCAGTCAGCCAGATGTTTGTCCACCCCAGCGTCCTCCAGCTTCTCCCTCAGCAGCACCGGTCTGATGGTGTTGAAAGCACTGGAGAAGTCAAAGAACATGACTCTCACAGCGCTCCAGGTGGGTGAGCGCCCGCTGCAGCAGGTAGATGATGGCATCCTCTACTCCGATGTTGGGCTGGTAGGCAAACTGCAGCGGGTCCAGGGTGGGGCTCACCACGGTGCGCAGGTGAGCTAGGATGAGGCGCTCCATGGTCTTCATCAGGTGGGAGGTCAGGGAGACTGGTCTGAAGTCGTCCGGTTCCCTGGCATGCGGTGTTTTGGGAACCGGTACCACACAGGAGGTCTTCCACAGGGTGGGCACCACCCCCAGGCTGAGGCTCAGGTTGTAGATGTAGCTGAGGACCTCACAGAGCTCATCTGCACAGGTTCTCAGTAGCCTGGGGGGGATGCCGTCCGGTCCAGAGGCTTTCCTTTGTTTCAGCCTCGTCAACTGACCTCTCACCTGCATTGGTGTGACTGTGAGGGGGGAGGAAGGCAGGGCTGAAGGTGTGGATGGGTCAGTCGTTGATCGGAGTGGCGGTGGGGGGGATGGTAGGTCTCTGGAGGGCTGGTGGTTGGAGACATTTGGAGAGTTGAGGGCCAGTGTGGGGGGAGTCGAACCGAGTGAAGAATGTGTTCAACTCATCTGCAGACTTGGTGTCTCCGTCTGCAGCCCTGCTGGTCCTCTGCCCGAAGCCGGAGATGTTCTTCAGACCTCTCCACACATCCCTGACGTTGTTCTGTGCCAGCTGCTCCTCCATCTTCTTCCCATAATCCTTCTTTGCCGCCCTGATCCTCCACTGGAGCTCCCGCCGGACTCTACGCTGCTCCTCCCTGTCCCCTGAGTAGAAAGCCCTCTTCTTCTGGTTCAGGAGGACTTTCAGCTCAGGGGTCACCCAGCGGGGGTTGTTTGGAAAGCATCGTAGCCGTCGTGTTGGCACAATGCTCTCCACACAGAAGGTCATGTAGTCAGTGATGCATTCAGTCAGGCTGTTGATGTCATCTCCATGAGAGCTTTGGAACATGCTCCAGTCTGTGGTTCTGAAACAGTTCCTCAGTTTCTCACTGGCTTCGTTTGACCAAACTTTCACTGACTTCTGTGCCTTTTGTCTCCTCACCAGTGGAATGTAATGGGGGAGCAGATAGACGAGGTTGTGGTCTGAGCGTCCCAGAGGGGGGAGGGGGGCGGAGGTGTAAGCGTCCTTAACGTTAGCATAAAAAAGGTCCAGCGTTTTATTGTCCCTTGTTTTACACGTGACGTACTGGGTGAGCGTGGGGAGGGTGGAACGGAGGGAGGCATGGTTGAAATCCCCTGTGATCAGCAGGAGAGCGCGGGGGTGCTGTGTTTGCAGTTTGTTTACAGCGGCGTGGATCCGCTCACACGCGGCGGCGGCGTCCGCGGAGGGAGGGATGTAAACACAGAGCATGATCACGTGGCCGAACTCTCTCGGCAAGTAATAAGGTCTTAAGCTCATTGCGAGAAGTTCAACATCCGAGCAGCATATCTGCTGCTTCACGTGAACATGCGCCGCGCTACACCATCTCTCATTCACAAACACCGCCAGCCCTCCCCCTCTCTTTTTTCCGCTCCCCGCAAAAGTTCTGTCCGCGCGGATAAGTTTAAAGCCGTCTGTGGAGATCACTGAGTTCGGGACAGATCCATCTAACCACGTCTCCGTGAAGCACATAATACTAGCGTCTCTGTACTTACTCTGGAAACGGGTTAGTGCTGTGAGTTCCTCGGTCTTGTTCCGTAAAGATCTAACGTTTCCCGTGACAACCGATGGTAAATAACCTTTCCTCCGCTTCGTCCTCCCGCCCCGACATCCTCTCCGCCTCCTTCGTATTTCTGCGGGGATGTATAGTTTCTCAGCGTGGTGATGAACGGGGCCGCAGCGCGAGGAGTCACGTAGTCCTAGAAGCTGGTTCCTCGTGTAGATCAAGGGACGCTCGGAGTTGCGGACAAAGGGATCTCCACTCGCGGCATCGAAATGTGCCGAAAGTAACAAAAATATAATCACTAGAGTCCCAAACGTTGGTTTCTTCAGGGCATCTAGGCTCAGAATACCCGATGCGGTATTCAAAAATATACAGGCAATCCAGAAAACACAATAAAAAGGAGTAAGTAGGAAAAGAAGGGATACCGCCGATGTGACTGGCTGCTGCCTGCGCAGCGCCATCTTGAAAAAAAAAAAAAAAAAAAATGTTAAGTATTACATTTTATACAGAAGACAACCTAATCTTTAACAGCAAAAAAATAAAATAGAAATCAATTAATAAAAAATAAAAATAAATTCTGTCGGTTCGATGGAAATGAGCTATTGCTAGTGCTCCATCCTCAGTCAAACTGCTTTACTGTTCATTGTAGGTTTCTGTAGACAATAAATTCAATTCTGTGAAGGTTTCTTACACAACTTTCTATTGAACGTCGCTCTCTGTCGCTACACATTCCCTGGCTAAGGGCTCGCTCAGTTTCATGCCCTTTTCTTGCAATTATGTCAATTACTACCAACGCCATTACTGGTTGGAAATTGACGGACAGAAAGCGGAATTTACGAAGTTGGATGTCTTACATTGGATGTCTTACATTGGCTTATTGGTTTCAAAACTTTTTATCATTGATTTTTGATATCTGAAATAAAAACTATGACCGGTAAAAAATGGATTATGGAGATCCAAGATTAGTTTTCAGACATCCAGAAAGTTTATTTTAGATAGGAAGAAAGTTATTTTAGATATCCGAAAGTAAAATCCCACTATTATTAGATTTCATCCTAGTCGGAATTCAGTTTTAGACCTCCGGAATGTTTATTTTAGATTGGAAGAATGTTATTGTAGATGTCTGTAAATAAAAGCCCTATACTCATGAATGGGGAAAGTGACGTAATTTGTACTACTATGAATTATATTCAAGATATCTGACATGTTCATTTTAGATAGGACAAATGTTATTGTAGATGTCTGAAATGTAAATTTTGACTAGGAATGAATGTATTTAAGATGTCTGGAATACATATTCAGTCAAGCTAATAAATGTTAAAACGGCCTGCCATACCCTGCACATTACATGGCACTTGGCCGACAAGGGACCCAGCGGTAAATGTATGGGGGGGAGAGACGCATGCACCTCGACTAACAGCAGCTTAAGCAGCCTATATCCCGCTCTCAAGATAAACGCATCTACTAAACAGGCAGCGCTGTGGCCACTTTACTCAGTGTAACATAACACAGTAGCTCTAGCACATAGCAAGCAGCTGTGTGAGGGCCATAGGTTCGCCCACTTTGCTTGCCTGTCTGAAAATATTTAGATATCTAACCTCACACCATTACAAACATTCCTCAACGTGAACTAAGTTAGTAAGCGTACAATTTATTGTAAATATCAATAGAATAGGCTAATAACATGACACCAATTATTTTCAACCTGTTTTATCTACTTACCGAGAACTTCACCGCTGCTCCCTCTTGCTGGTAAAAAGCTTTCTGGCGAGTGGCGAAGATGACTTCTTTGTCAGAAAGACGTCGTTGGTGTAGACCAGCGGTCCTCAATCCTGGTCCTCGAGGGCCGGTGTCCTGCAACTTTTATTTGTTACTCTGCTTCAACACACCTGAGTCAAATAATGAGGTCATTAGGAGGACTCTGGAGAACTTGACAGCACACTGGGGAAGTAAGTCAGGTGTGTTGGATCAGGGACACATGTAAAAGCTGCAGGGACACCGGCCCTCGAGGACCGGGATTGAGGACCACTGGTGTAGACACTTGTCAATCAAACATGTCTGAACAATAGAGAAGCATCCGCCCACACCGGTACGTTTGTTCCAAAATGATTCAATCGAAAAAATTTGAACTTCAAAACTTTTTTCACTTCAAAAGAAAATTGATTCAAACGAAAAAATTGAACTTTAAAACTTTTTTCTCTTAAAAAAAGAAGTTATTTAATCAAAACAATTTGAATTTCAAATTTTTTTTCTCTTCAAATAAAAAAAACAAAAACAACGAAAAAACACATTCTCTTCAATACTTTTTTTATTGACGGGTAAGTTTTTTTGTTTGCATTTAAACTTTTTTATTTTAATTGAAAATATTTTTTTGATTGAAACAACTTTTTTGGAATTGAATGATTAAGACACAAATGTCCTACCCATGTATACCCCAAACGCAAAAAAGATTACTTCAATCAAAGAAAACATTTTCAATTAAAAAAAAAGTGTTCAAATGCAATTTTTGGAGTCTCAAATATTTTATTTGCATTCAAAAACTATTTTCTATGATTGAAAACGTTTATCTTTTTAATGAAGTGACTTTTTTTATTGATTCTCTTGTTTGTTTGTTTGAAGCAACTTATTTTTTGATTGAATGATAAAGACACAAATGTCCTACCCATTATATGGTCCAATCAAAAAACAATGCTACTTCAATTAAAAACGTTGCTTCAAACAAAAAAAACGGACTTCTATCAAAGAAAACATTTTCAATCAAAGAAAATCAATGTTGAAATGTATTTTTTTCAGTCTCAAATATATTTTTGGATTCAAATACTTCAAATGTTTTAATTGAAGTGAAGTTTTTTTTAATTGAAAATATATTTTTTGATTGAAGCAACCTTTTTTTGATTGAATAATAAAGACACAAATCTGCCTTCATACTCTTTCACATTTTCTCCCTTTAAGCATTTTGTCTCATCTGTTTCTCTCCTTTTTCTCCTATTTACCTTCCTGTTTCAGTGTCCATTTAACATGAAATAGTCCCACCATAAAATCTATTAAAACTTCTTGGATGTATAAATCAAAAGGAGCACTACGGCGAAAGCAGTCAAATCTGTTGGGCTCTTTTTGGCACTAAGACAACAATTCTTATTGCCACATTGCAGACAAGACAAATAGTTTTTCCAGCACTGTAGGAGTGGCCACAGAGCCACTGTTTAGCCTGTAGAATATAAAATGTTTTTTGAAAAGATGTGGCCCCCTGAAACAATTAAATATTATGTGCCAAGATCACACGGGATTAAAAATCCTGGCTGACTTTAATTATGCGTGGAAACTAAATATAAGAAACAAAGGAGAGGACATGAGTGAATTGCTGCACTGTATAAAATAATTAAGAAGATTAAACTATTATCATGGGGTCCATACTTTACCTGGAGCCTGTACTGTAGAAAACTGTTAAATATTCATCTCTAAGCAGTTCTATGGCAACTTTTTTGGGAAAACCAACAATTTATTAATTTATTTACTTCATAAAAATATTGGATGTCATCATTAAATCTATTATCCTATTGCAATAACTTTACACACATAATAAAATGATCTGCAGCTACAGCCATAAAAGAGAAACCAGATTATATAAACCAAGTCATGTTCATTTAATGTACAGTTTATTAAATATAATATATTTGATTATCTGAAGACTTCTACAAGAAAAACAAGCACAATTGAAACCCAGTTAGGGTAAATGTTATTAAAATAAATGAATTCATACACAATCTCATCATGGAGCCAAATTACATGCAGTCCAGTTTAATTCTAATTATAGTAGAAGGATATCAGAGAATATAAAGTATAATTTGTTTCTGTTTAACAGAAATACACACAACTTTATAATAGGAAAAATAAGCCTTGATCCCAGAGATTCCACTACATTACAGATAATAAAAAACTATCAAGGTATTCCTTTAAGAAGCCAGAGTACACCTCTTAGGGTAATGAAGACATTACAGCATTCCACCTAAATAAGATAAATAGGGGAAAAATAAACCTGTTCTAATAAAGACATTCAACCACTAAATGCAGAAAAATCACACTGGATTTGACAAAAGTATTGTTTGGTGATTAGTTGTTTAGATGAAGCAGAAGCAGGACTTTTAAAGGAAATTCAGTAACCTGCTGGATATTTGTTAATAGCTCTAATCAATATCATACTTTTATGACCTTTAATCTATTTCCATTTCCTCCTCAGATTCTGGTTTTCCCTCCTGATTCTCCTCACAGTGAGTCTGGTCTTTGTTTTGGTTCAGTTTCCCATTAAGGATCGTTTCTAGGTGACTGTTTCCTTTTGCTACCTCCTTAACTTTCTCCAACAAATCCTCCCTGCCATTATTCCTCATTTCATCCAGAAGATTTTCAAACACTTTGAGCAGAGGGAAGGCATACTCAATAACACTGTGATCACGTATAAACTTGTCAAAATAAAACCCACCAGAGTGCAATCCAAAGACCCGTCCATAAGCATCAAACACTGGGGAGCCAGAGGCACCATGATACATGAAGGAGTTGTAGGTCACATGAATATCTGCATAGGGGTGCCTTTTAATCTGATCATTTATTGAGCAGACAGTAAAAAGATAATCTCTATAAGACTGTAAATTCTGTTCGACAGCCTGCTCCCTGTTTTCTTTCCTAATGACACAGGTCAGATCCATTTTCTTCACTCCTCCTCCTGGATGACCAATAATACAAGCCCCACCATCATCATTTGGTTCTGGTACTGGACCAAATCTTTCCAGGAGCCCTGGTGGTACTGTCTCTGTTTGTCCAGGGGTTTGACTCTCACAGGTGAGCTCTAACAGAGCATAATCTAAATAAGTATTCCAAAGAACCCCCTTTGCCTGCCATGTTCTCTCTGATCCATCTTGTTTTTCAGAGTTGAAAGTGGCAGTGATGTTAAAATATTCCCCCCATTTTTTTATCCCACTTTCCTGCCACTTTTCAAACAAGTGGGCGTTGGTTAGAACAAAGTTGTCAAACAGCACAAAGCCTGAGCCCTGAACTTTAAAGTTTGACTTATTTTCTATTAACTCCAAGAGACAAACAGACTCACTGAGCCTTACCAGCTCTCTCACTGTGTGGACTTCACTAAAGGACTGTTGGATCTTTCCAAAGTTCTCCTTCTTCAGTTCCAGGGCTTTCCTAAAGGAACGGCCAGGAAATCTCTCCTCCATCCATTTTTTCAGTTCTGGAAACTGCTGCTGCAGGAGATTCTTGATCTCCTTCAGATCGACCTCATTCCCTGTTTCTTTTATTGCCGTCTGTAAACTGACACTGTTACTTTTTGCATACTCTAGAACGCTTGTTGTTTCATTCTTCTTTTGTGAATTAACTGATGCAGATTGTTGTTGTTGTTGTTGTTGTTGTGTCGCATCTTGCTTTTGAATTTGCTGTTGTACATCAGGAAGTTTTTTCTTTTCCAAACATATCTGGAATTTCTTCTCGTGTAGGCAGTCAACTATTTCTGTACACCTTGTAAATTTACCATTTTTGTTACATGACAAAGAGAAGTCTGAGAGATCATCGACAAAGCGTCCGTCCAGTCTTAGAGCTTCCTTTATTTTCATCCCCTTTTCTGCATAAACACAGTAATACCTAAATTTCCCAGGAATAGTGTTACATCTAAATATTTTAGCTGTTTTTGTTTTGGAGTTTTTCCCTCCTTCTTTATCTATGAAGAAAACAGAATAATTGTCTTTTGGGAGAACCCTGGGCTCTGTTTGCTTTTTCTCTACCTTATTAGTTAACACAGTTATTGTCAGACGCTCTCCTTCCTCAATACAGGAACAAGGAAAATGTGTTGCAACAATGTGGCAATCATTCCCTTCACCCAACTTGATGATGATGTTTTCTTCTGGTCTCTTTATTTTCTCTTTAAATTGTTGGCTTTCATGGGATTTTATAACCTGGAGCACGTTGCCAGGCTGTGTACAAGCAACTGTGTGTTCTGGTCCATCTGCACCAAATCTGACTGTGAATGTGTGCCTATGGTCAGCCTGCTGTGAATAAAGTAAAACATTTATGTAAAAATAAATTACAATGGTAAATGCAGGAAAATAAAGCCAAGACACAAACCTCTGAAGTTCCAGATTCTTCCGTCTTAACTTCCTTAACCCTTCGATTCATCTGTGAAGAAGGAGGAAAATACCAATGTTTGGTAGAATGAAAAATAAGCCGCAAGTTCCTGGGAGATTAGAAATCTTTTTTATATAACTGTCTTCAGTTTTATGCTTAATTTGTAGTAACTTTGTTCTGTAAAAAAATCTCAGGTTAAATCCAAAGGTAAAACATTTCAAGGCTTCAAAAAAAGCCCATTGGAAGTCATCATTGAATCTATTCTCTATTTGCAGTAATGTTACACACACAAAGTAAATTATGTGCTGCTTTGGTCATAAAAGAGAAAACAAATCATATATTATGCAAACCTAGATAGAATTTAACATTTGATCATTTGAAAACATTTGCCAGAAAAAAACGGACACAATTCAAACCCAGTTAAGTTAAATGTTATTAACCCTCTATGACTTTGTATTTCTTGGGGAAAAATATTTCACCGCATTATTTGGGGGGTCTTTATGGTCCCTAATGATAGATCAATTATAAAATGTGTGTTTATGTGTGTGTGGATGATGGTGGCTGTTGCCATTGCAGTCTCATTTGTTATTCTGCATAGAACATCAGGAAGCAAATGCTGGTTAATGTGCAGCAGGGAGGTAAATCTCATTTCTGTCTAGAAAACTTTGAACTTGTGTAGCCCTCTTCATTCTCTGACATTCACACAGACGTATTACACACGTTACTGTGCGGTTTTACCCGTGCCTGACCAAGATGTAGGGATCCATCCTTCCTCACTTGGAAGTGATGGCGGCACAAGGAGCTAGAGATTTCATCCTGGCAACCTGCCAGTTCGAACTTCAGCCGTCTCAGTCCGACTCGAGTCACATGACCTGGACTTGAGTCTGACTTGAGTCGTTGATTTTATGACTTTAGACTTGACTTGAAAAAGTGTTCAGAGACTTGTGACTTTATGGCTCGAGACTTGAACCTGTTTGCTTGAAAAGACTTGAAATCTTACCCAAAATCTAATGCTTGATACTTGTATGATTTAAAAAGTACTCACCATTAATTTATTTCTCTCAATCATTATCTACAAATGGCGACACCCTCTCTCTTTCCCCGCTCTGTACGAATGTGTGCATGAGCTGCAGCACAGCCAGTCAAATTAACCACATTTTTAAAAAAGGAAAAGAGAAAAGCTAAGGACAAAGATGCTCCCAAGAGTAATTTTGTTTGGGTCTGAATATGAAGTTCTGCTGTTAAAACTTTCCCTGAATATTCCCAAAAATATAGTTCAAAAGGAGGACTGTTCTTGAAGTTTAATTTTACTGTAAAAACACATGCTTTAGTATTTGTATTTCGATATTGTTAAAGACTCAAAACGACCTAAATTAGAAGTTTTAGACTTGAGACCTGGCTTGAGAAATACCTGACTCAAACTTGTAAAACAATGACTTGGTCCCACCTCTGGTCCTAGGTCAGGACACGTCACCCACATAGCCTGCTGGTGGTGGTCAGAGGGTGGCGCCGATGTATGGCAGCCTTGCTTCTGTCAGTCTGCCAGAGGGCAGCTGTGGCTACAATGTAGCTTATAACCGTGAATGTCTGCATGAATGGGTGGATGACTGAATGCAGTGTAAAGTGTTTTGGGGTCCTCTGGACTTGATAAGACGCTATACAAGGGCAGACAGTTTACTACTGTTAAGGATAAATAAAAAAAATTATTATGGTTATTTTGGAACTACCCAAAAATGCCTTATCTGCCTAGTGTTGCCCTGAGGCTACGAACAAAAAAAACAACATAGTTTAAGCATTAATTTCATGCCAAAATAAGTTTTAAAATTATAGAAGTTTGTTCTTTACATCTTCTTGCACGTTATTATATTTTTATTTAAAGTTAACACAACTAAAAACATGCTAATAAGTGATATTTAACAAACAAATTTATTGCACTGTACCGCTCCTCTTCCTGAAAGGTCTGTCCCTCTCTCTGAGAACTGGTCACATGAACTTCAATCCCTCGTTTTATTCGAAGTATCTGGGTGTTCACCTGAACAATAAGCTGACTGGAGTCTCAACAATGATGCTCTCTACAGGAAGGGTCAGAGCAGACTATCTGCTGAATTGTCTTTTGGGAGGACGCTGGTCTCCTTTTGCTTTTTCTCTACCTTATTAGTTAACGTAGTTATTGTCAGACGCTCTCCTTCCTCAACACAGGAACAAGGAAAATGTTTTGCAACAATGTGGCCATAAATCCCTTTACCCAACTTGATGATGATGTTTTCTTCGGGTCTCTTTATTTTCTCTTTAAATTGTTGGCTTTCATGGGATTTTATAACCTGCAGCACGGTGCCAGGCTGTGTACAAGTAACTGTGTGTTCTCGCCAATCTTGACCAAATTTGACTGTGAATGTATGCTGATGGTCAGCCTGCTGTGAATGAAGTAAGAAATGTATGCAAAAATAAACAACAACAACAAATGCAGTAAAATAAAGCCAAAATGCAAACCTTTGAAGTTCCAGCTTCTTCTGTGTTTTCTTCCTTAATGTTTGCTGGATTTGTCTGTGAAGAAGGAAGAAAATACAAATGTTTGGTAGAATGAAAAATAAGACACACATTCCTAAGAGATTAGACATATTTTTATATAACTGTTTTCAATTTTATGATTAATTTGTTGTAACTTTGTTCTGTAAAAAAATTCTAAAGAAAATCCCTCTTTATTTTATTGTAGAAAAATCTCAGGTTAAATCCAAAGGGGAAACATTTCAGGGCTTCAAAAAAAGCCATTTGGAAGTCATCATTGAATCTATTCTCCATTTGTAGTAATGTTACATCTACAATAAAAATGATGTGATGCTTTGATCATAAAAGAGAAAACAGCTGACATATTATACAAACCTAGATAGAATGTTAACATTTGACCATTTGAAGACATTAAAAGAAAAAACTGACAAAATTCAAACTCAGTTAAGTTAAATATTATTAACCCTCTATGACTTTTTATTTCTTGGGGAAAAATATTTCACCCGGTTTTTTTTGTCTTGCGGAGAGGGGGGTGGGTCTTTAAGGTCCCTAATGATAGGTCAATTATAAAATGTGTGTGTGTGTTTATTATTCTGTATGGAAACTCATGCTAGCTGTATGCTAGTTTATTTGAAGAAAAGAGGTAAATCTCATTTCTGTCCAGAAAACTTAACTTGTGCTGTAGCGCTCTACATCCTCTGACATTCACACATACATATTACACACGTTACTGTGCGGTTTTACCCGTGCCTGACCAAGATGTAGGGATCCATCCTTCCTCACTTGGAAGCGATGGCGGCACAAGGAGCTAGAGATTTCATCCTGGCAACCTGCCAGTTGGAATCTCAGCCGTCTCAGTCGTCGTATCCTTGGCAGAGGTGGGGACTCGAGTCACATGACCTGGACTTGAGTCTGACTCGAGTCGTTGATTTTATGACTTTAGAGGTGAGTTGAAAAGGTTTTCAGAGACTTGTGACTTTATGGCTCAAGAACTGAACCTGTTTGCTTGAAAAGACTTGAAATCTTACCCAAAATCTAAAGCTTAAGACATGAATGATTTAAAAACTGCACACCATTAATTCTTTTCTCTCAATCAGCATCTACAAAGGGCGACAGTCTCTCTTTTTCCTCGCTCTGTACGAATGTGTGTGAGCTGCAGCACAGCCAATCAAACTAACCAGGTTCCAGGAAAAGAGAAGGCTAAGAAAAAAGACGCTCTCAAGAGTAATTTTGTTCGGGTACGCCATAAACACGCTATATCAGTCTGGAAAGCTGCTGGCAGACCCAGTTAGGCGGGACTAACAGGGTCAGCTTAAGCAGGTTACAACCAATCATAAAACTACGGATGTGACGCAAACTCCAAGCAACGCGCCCTGTTTTAGCTCTCAGAGGAGCCGGTTTTTGAGTCTTTTAAGATACACCCAGCTCATTCAGGACGTAATAAAGGACATTATTCAAACATGCTTAGTTGCTGCCGCCATCTTGACTGTAATGGGTACAGTAAAGCACTGTTGCATTATGGGTAAAGAGTTATGCATCATAAGCACCCATCTCCTGTGCTGTGTTTGGTCCAGTAAGTTCTAGACTGGAAAGTCTGAGCCTGTCCAGATCGACAAGCTGTGTATTTAATACACATGGTATAAGTCAGTCTGTCTGGCCACGCTGAATATAAGACATTAATGCACACATTTATTTAACATTACAACAAACTACAAATATAATCAGAATGAATGTTAAGCAATGGTTAAATACCTTATTCTTTAAGAAGTCTCTTATGTTTGGCTGTTTTTTATCTGCCTTTTGCTTCTTGGAAGCCATTTTTCTGCCATCACAGTGATGAGGGTGTGACAAATGCTGTGTTAAAAAATGAAATATATCCTATTTCAATCACCAATATGAGAGGTAAGGACTCACCGGTAGCTTCCTGTAAATCAGGATCTGAAGTATCTGGAACAGAAATAAAAAAATGTTTTGATGCTTCCACTTAGGCACCAAAGACTAAATTCTAACGTTTTAGAGCTTTAAGCACCCAATAAAATAATACCAGAGATGTTTTGCTGCACAAATCATTCCAGCTGATTCTTTAAAGCATGCATCATTAATAACGAGTTCACCTCTGTATGTGCTCCTGTTTATGTTTAGTTTTTTTTTCTTTTCCAGCCTGCTGTAAAAAAAGCAACCCCTGGGGACAATAAAGATACCTTGAAACACTGCTGCAGACATCAGCAAGATAAACTGTGTTATTAAATAGTTATTGGAACCAAGTATGACTCTCTGTTTTACTTTTCTTACAATTCTTCAAAACTAGACCATATGCTCAGAGCTAAAAACAACATCTAAGCCTAATCCCCAACAAAAAAATAAATAAAATAAATAAAAAGACAGCTGTGCACCCTTCCATAACATGTCACAGTACATCATTGGGGGCATCTAAAAAGTCTTCAGCAAATTAGATATTTTCACGGTCTGTAATATTTATATGGATGTATATTTGGAAAACTTCTCTGAAACCGACTAGGAATCCGACAGACAACCAAACAAGACTGAATGCTAGAAGCCACTCAAAAAATGCTATTACTACTATTGAGTCCTGGTTTATTGACTTTCAGGCCATTTCTTATACCGACAGAAATATCCTGTATCAAACTTGTGTTCTGATCACCACAAATAAGAGAATAAAAACTTTCTGTAAATGTTAAGAGACGTCTCTCACCTCTGCTTCTCTCGATGAGCTCTGTGAAATGCAGGAAGAATGTGGCCTTCAGTTAATGTACATTCTGTTCCTCCAGGTGTCACTTCTCTATTGGCTTATGTAGATCAGCCAAGGGTGTGGTAACAGCACCAACAACAGTTAAAAATAACTACCTCTGCGCTAAGCAAAAAGAAGAAAAAAAAACATAAAACATTGATACTCAGCATGTTGCAACATAAATAAAAAGAGGCATTCATTTAATTGGGAGTTGTTAATGCTTATAGTTAGAGTGGCTCATGTTACCCTGAGCTACCTCTATAGTTATGCTGCTATAGGCTTAGGCTACTGGAGGACATCAGGGTCTATTTTTCTCACTCAGCTGAGTTCTACTGTTCTCCAGTCTGCTGTTCTCCAGATTTGCATTGCATTGCATTAAAATGACTGTCGTCATTTCAGCTTTTAACTTTTTGTTCTCTCTCTTTTTTCTTCATAGTAGGTACACCTGGTCTAACGTTCTGTTAACTGTGACATCATCCATGGATGACGGCTCACCCGCTATTACCATCTCATGTAGAACAGATTACTAGATCAATGTGTGCTTCTGTGCTTGTTTGTCTCTCTTGTTGTGTCTCTGCTCTGTCTTCTGTAACCCCCAGTCGGTCGAGGCAGATGACCGTTCATACTGAGCCCGGTTCTGCTGGAGGTTTTACTTCCCGTTAATGGGGAGTTTTTTTCTTCACTGTCGCTTCATGCTTGCTCAGTATGAGGTATTGCTGCAAAGCCATGGACAATGCAGACGACTCTCCCTGTAGCTCTGCGCTTCTCCAGGAGTGAATGCTGCTTGTCGGGACTTTGAAGCAATCAACTGGTTCCCTTATATAGGAAATGTTTGACCAATCTGTATAATATGATCCAATCTGTATAATATGATTGAATTTGACTTTGTAAAGAGCCTTGAGATGACATGTGTTGTGAATTGGTGCTATATAAATAAAATTTAATTGAATTAAGCCTAATTAATACATGCCCAACAAAAAAATTAATAAAAAGGAAGCTGTGCACCCTTCCATAACATGTCACAGTACATCATTGGAGGCATCTAAAAGTCTTCAGCAAATTAGATATTTTCACGGTCTGTAATATTTATATGGATGTATATTTGGAAAACTTCTCTGAAACCGAGTAGGAATCCGACAGACAACCAAACAAGACTGAATGCTAGAAGCCACTCAAAAGATGCTATTACTACTATTGAGTCCTGGTTTATTGACTTTCAGGCCATTTCTTATACCGACAGAAATATCCTGTATCAAACTTGTGTTCTGATCATCACAAATAAGAGAATAAAAACTTTTCTGTAAATGTTAAGACACGTCTCTCACCTCTGCTTCTCTCGATGAGCTCTGTGAAATGCAGGAAGAATGTGGCCTTCAGTTAATGTACATTCTGTTCCTCCAGGTGTCACTTCTCTATTGGCTTATGTAGATCAGCCAAGGGTGTGGTAACAGCACCAACAACAGTTAAAAACTACCTCTGCACTAAGCAAAAAGAAGAAAAAAAAACATAAAACATTGAGACTCAGCATGTTGCAACATAAATAAAAAGAGACATTCATTTAATTGGGAGCTGTTGTTAATGCTTATAGTTAGAGTGGCTCATGTTACCCTGAGCTACCTTTATAGTTTTGCTGCTATAGGCTTAGGCTACTGGAGGACATCAGGGTCTATTTTTCTCACTCTACTGAGTTCTACTGTTCTCCAGATTTGCATTGCATTGAATGGGAGTTTGAGCATAACATTTCTTAAGTTAGTCACAATGTTCAATTCATCCATGTAGTGTAGATCTTCCATAGCATTACAACATGTTCTGAGAAACAAAGCGTATTCTTTCAATGACTTGGCATCTTCCGATTTGATCACAGGCCAATTTAGAGCCTTTTCCATATATGCACAAGAAAGTCTATATTCGTTACCAAAGGTCTCTTTCAGCAGTTGCTTTGCTTTGAGGTAGCCTCTACTTGCAGCCATGTGCTGACAACTCTTCACAAGATCATGCGCTTGACCCTTTGTGTACTGCAATAAAAAGTGAAATCTGTCTTGGTCATCTTTGCTCTTCCTTTCAATAACATGTTCAAACGTTTGCATGAATGACTGATACTGAAGAATGTCTCCATCAAAAACAATCAGATTGATTTTTGGCAGTGTAGAGAGCCTTTGTTGTTTAACCATTATGTCTGTTAGTTGATTCTGCTTTTCAAGAACAGTTGTCAAAATTGCAGACTGTTGACTTGTGTTCGTTGAGAAATTATTGGGACTTGTATGTGTGGGAATCTGAGTCGGCAACGTAAACATTCTCTGAGTATTTTCTTGTTGTAAGCTCTCAATAGTTAGCAATTGTGAGAGTGGTCTCCCAACAGGTTCTTTGGGTCTCACTACAGGCTGATTTTCCTCTGCCTGAACAGGTGAATTATGCGCTGCATTAAGGTATGCGTTCATGGCATCTTGTGATGTGCTCAGTGGGTCCATAACTTCTACATTCTCAGCGTTTTTCAGATAATTGATTTTCGCAGTTGTTGCTGCTATATCAGTAAGGATGTCTAGCGTTTCCCTTCTCTTTCTAAGTTCAGCACGTTTCTTTTCAAGTTGTTCTTGTTCGTGTTCTAATGCGTGCTTATCTTTTAAAGCCGCTGCTTTTGCAATCAGTGCGGCGCGCTCGGCCTCTGCCCTTATGCGTAAAGATGCGCTTGAGGCATTGCTCCTAACAGAGGAGCAAACAGAGCGCTTGTCGTCTTCTTCAATATTTGTTTGCGTATCTGGTGATGCCTCAGACAAAGGCGGTTCGACTGAGACACTGTCTTGCTTCAAATGTCCGAAATTTGCGAACCATGTTTCCACATTGGCAAGGAACGCGTTGATTTGCTCCATATGAGGCTCCAACCACGTTTTTCTATCAAGGATTTTGTCTTCTTCATCTAACATTTCTTGATACGATACATTTATGGCTTTGAATTCTTTCAACATATCATTATACTTAAGCATATTGCCTTTAATCTCTTCCACATGTTCATTATTTTCCATAAGCCTGTTCACAATATTCATCCGTCGCGTTAGATGCGACATTTTACCAGACCTCGAGGCACGGAGATTTGCTGCAACCTCTCTTGGCTCTGCAGACGGGCCTGGAGCTTCCCCTCTGTCGGAGTCATCCATTTCTCAACACAAGACAGTTTGTTAGAAACTTTCCAAACAAAGTAAATACTTTCCTCCTTTAGTATTTAAAACAAAATCAATTATTCGTCCTGCAGCGTTTCTTTCAACATTCTTGTTCTTTCAAGCAAAACTTAAGCTCCACGCTCATCCAAAATTAAACTTTCGTTTCTTAAATAATTTCTGAAATAATTTCTTTCCAACTTAAATCTATTTCAATCCAGGTTCACTTGTATAGTCCAAAGAACTTAATGTGGCACGTACCTCCTTCAAGGTGTATTCCTTTGTTTCCAGTTGGCGTGGCGGCCTCATTCAAACAATTCCATCTTTCGGCATCCACGCAATCCAATCTTCAAAGTCGTTTCCATACATCAAGCGGAATCATTGACTATTTGTAGTGGTAAAGTTGTTGTTTCACCTTTTGTTTTTAATTTTACCATTTCTTTGTTTGTTTTCCTCAACAACCTTTCCCACCTTGGGTGTCCAATACTGTGGTCTGACGCGTGAAATTAAGTCCGGGAGATGGTTATTGTGTGTCCTTTGATGGTTTATTGTAACAAATTAAACTTGAGTATAACAAAAGATCAGTCCAAGTTTGCAGTGCCAATCACGGTCAATGACTGTCTCAGCTTGTATCAGACACAGCTGCTGTCCTGCATCACAGCCTTTTAAAGGCGCAGTTCCCGCCTTCACCTATAGGTGGAAACATGGAAACAAACTGGCATAGAAATTAAGAAAGTATGTTGTCAAATAATTAAAATAAACAAATGGCTCCTACAAGTTCTAATTCCCACTTCTCTTTTACATACTTAGATAAATGTTTGCTCATCGTCAGTTTGTGATACAGAGTAGAAATTATTTTAATTTTGGTTCCGCTGAATGAATTTATCACAATTTTAATCACCTCATTTACTTCCTTAGAGGGATCCCACCTGATTTCTGTCTTATAATAGTCTCTCAATTGTAGGTACCTGTAGAATTCATGTTTATCCAAATTATACTTCTCCATCATTTTTTGAAAACTCTCCAGCTCCCCGTCTTTCTGAAGGGTATACCATCCTGTGACCCCCTTGCTTATCCATTGTTTGAACCCTTTATCATACCTTGCTGGTTTGAAATCACTATCATATGCTACCCACCTGAGCATTTTTCTTTCTTTCTTTCTCTTGTGTTTTTTTTATGTTTTGAACCACAATTCCAGTGTAAACTCTGTAATTGGATCCATGTATTTTTTGACCTTCTCATATCTTTCTTCATCCCCAATAACACTTTGGATTGGGTATCCTCCAAACTCTTTTTCCATATCTTTCCACTTAGCTATATAATCTGGTGTGCACCAACATATGACATGTCTGAGCTGAGATGCAAAGAAGTACTCCTTTAGTTTTGGAAGACCCATACCCCCTTTGTCTTTCGGTAGCTGTAGAGTTTCATATTTAACTCTTGGTTTTTTGCCACCCCAAATGAATCTTGATATTATCTTGTCCCAGATCGCAAATTGTGTTTGTTCATCAGAAAATCCAGTGTTCCTGTAACTGGTGAGGGAATCTCTTGTTTTCCTCAGCAAGTCGACAGCTACGTCAAGCTGCATGGAGGGTGACTGCATCAGTTTACTGACATGCATGATTTTGCAGAGAACGTCATACCATATGGCCGTACAAATGCAAAAGTGAAATGATCCAATCTCCTCAGCTAAAGACTGGGCTTCAACTCTCACCACAGGGTCTGTAGTTTTTCCCTCACCTCCAGAAGAACCTCTCGGATTTGCCCAGCCTGATACCGTACTGCCTCAACGCTTTTTATCCTGCTTTCCCATCTGGTCTCAGTCCATGATTTCAGAGTGATTTTCACATATTTTAAGAGGACATCCCACCTTTGGGTGGAGGCTGAGAAGAGCTTGAATAATTTTATCAAATGCCCAAAGTAGCTAAGGGCATCTGGTGAGCTTTTTGCTGCATCAGCTACTACCAGATTTAAAGTGTGGGCACCACATGGGACATAAAAAGCTCTTGAGTTCAGCTGAAGCAACTTTGCCTGAACACCTTTATTTTTTCCCTTCATATTGGCGCCGTTGTCATAGGACTGGCCTCTGCAGTCCTCAAATGGGATATTAAGTTCCTCTAGCCTTTTTAGGATTAGAGATGACAAATGTTCTCCAGTTGACTGCTCTGCCACCAGAAAGCCTAAGAAATGCTCTTTTACTTGAGGAATTTGTTCTTGTGACACTATCCTGACTAAGACAGAGAGCTGTTCCTATGACTCAGATCAGGGGTGAAGTCTAAAATGATGGAGAAATATTTGGAAATTTTGATCTCTGTCACAATGTGTTGTATTATTTTAGAACTGATGGAGTCAATCAGTTCATTTTGAATCGTTTTGCCAAGATAATGTACATGACGGCCAGCTCCACTTTCCACCCTACTGACATGCTGCTTCATCACTGGATCAAATCTGGCCATGAGCTCCACCTCTTTCAAAAAATGTCCATTGTATGGTTTATTTAATGTGTCTGTGGAACCCCTAAAACACATGTTTCTTTCAGCTAAGGACTGAATTATTGCCACCAATCAGTGTAGAACGTCACGCCACCTTTTTCTCTCATCCTCAGCAAGTGCCATCTCTTGTTTATCCCCTTTGCAAACCGGACCTCCAAGTCCTTCCATGTTGCCATGTGAGCATTATGCTCCTGGCTATCCTCATGGACCTTGAGCAAGTGACTTGTATTTTTCCAGTCCTTTAGTCCTTCCCTGTTAAGTTTGTACTCTCTTTTAGAAAAAGGTTTCCAACAGAAGCAGTGCAAGCTATCATCTTCTTTAGAGTACATAAGCCAGCTTCTTCTGACTTTTTCTCCATTGATTAAGAGTCTGTTAAAATAGTCATGCTGACACCTTCGTGCGTCTTTTGTTTTAGGGAATGTGAAGCAGTTTTCTGTTTGAAATGGACCTCTGTGAACCAACTCTGTTCGTACTTTATCTGTTAGAGGATGTGGCCAGTCAGCCGGGTCTACTGGAGCAACAGGAGGACCGCTTGATGCTGCTTCATCACTGCTCGGTTGTGCTGCTGAGGTGGAAGCGACTGGAGGATTTGCAGGGGTTTGACTGAGAAATCTCAGCAGCGCATCTGAAAACATAAGAGGAATATGTGACACCAGTCTAATAATAAACACATGATTTCAAGAATAAAGTAAAATTAAATAATATAAACAAAAAAGAGATGCATTCATGATGTACACTATCGTTTATAATATACAATATAATTTTTGGTTTAGTCATAATTATTACTGTAATTTATTGTTATTACAGTGAAATGCTAATTAGAAGAATGCAATGGATCAGTAAACTGCAGTATAATGCACTATAACATGTGGGAATGCTAACTTTGCTGTAACATTAATGATGTACACTTTAACACTAACATAGTTTAACATGATGAACACACTTTAGATAATATGAGGTATAACACAGGTAATAGCTAGGCTTATAACTATGAAAAATTAATAGTATTTTGAATGACTATTACCACCTGGGAAAAGGTAAAATAACCATGTCAATGTAATTAACAGTGTATCTGCTGAATAAATCTAATATATACACATTTGCCTGAGGATGGCAATATTTCCAGCAGTATGCACATACATACAAAATGCATGTATGCACAATGTATGCACATACAGAATGCATGTATGTGCATGCATTTTGTAAGTGATTTTGGCTGTGTTTCGTTTGTGGTTTATAAGTTGATCCCGCTGCGGGTCGATCTTTTCATATTTCCCCCCTTTTTTTTCTTATCTTCAATTCAATCGCTTTGTCTGAATTTTCAGTTTGCGGGCTTTCTTTAATCAGTACCGCCTCTCTAGTTAAGGCACACCCCACACAAGCGTGGGCGCTGATTACGTCATTAAGACCTCCTCCATACGCATCACGCAAGGTTGCAGGTTACATGTCGTCACAGTTGCCATCTTTGGAAAGTGCAGTGTAGCTAAGCTGTTAGCTAGCTTGTTGAAAAACATTGAGGCGCTCATCCAGTTTCTCAGAGCTATTTCTGTCTTTCAATGCTGCTACGTCAAGTGCCGCCATCTTGAATGTGATGTTTAAACAATTGCGATTTGAACTAAGAATTGCTACCTCTTTTTTTAATCCATTTTTGACTTGTTTTATTTTTCCATGTTCATTTTAGTTGTGAATAGAGTTTTCTAGGTTATTGTAATTGTTTGTGTTCATTTCAATCCAGAGTTGCATGGTTTTTCAGAATACAGAGTTACCTCTTTTTGAGTTAACATCTGAGATTAATACAGAGACATTTTCATTGGATTCGTTATAAAGGATAATAATTAAACTCTAATTACAGTTATAATTAAATTCTCAACGCTTGCTGGATAGACCTCATCGGTAGAAACCGATCAGATCACCCTGTTCCAGCATCAATGAGTTCATTAAATTAGAAACATTCTGTCCAGGAGCGATGCAGAAGGGATCATCAGGGCTCCTCTTCCCTCCATAAAAGACATTTCATCTCAGCGCTGCGTGTCCCGAGCCCGTAACATCATCAGGGACCCCTCACACCCCCACCATGGACTGTTCTCCCTGCTACCTTCTGGGAAGAGGTTCCGCAGCATCCGCTGCAGGTCCACCAGGTTCTGCAAAAGCTTTTTCCCTGTCGCCATCAGACTGTTGAACTGCTGAACTATAAACTGGACTGTGCACCACATTGCCCATTTGCAACATTGCATCTCCATCTAGCATTACAAATGCTGCCAAACTCTGAGTTTCTAAATGCATTCTTGCACAAATGCCCTTGGCACAATCAATTATGTACATACAAATGGTTTTAAAAATACTCACCTGTACACTGTGAATTTCTCCTGCATTGTTTACATTTCAATTGTTTACTTTAAATCACTGCTGCACCTTATACTGTAATTTAATTTTACTGCACTCTGTGCATACAAAATGACAAATAAAGTTGTCTAAGTCTAAGTCAAACAGTTTTCTGGCATAATATTTATCTTCAAACACTTTTTTCTTGCATGGTATTACATTTGTTGTTCATTATTTATTGTTCTTTTTGTCACTCACACATCTAATCCTAATCTAATCTTCTAATCCTAAAATTTCTGTACACCCTAACGACAATAATTTTTTTGTATTATTTTGCATGCTGTTTATATCCACGTTCATACACAGTTTGTTTTTTAAAGCCTGGAAAAGTGTTTAAAATTTCCAAGAGATTCGTGTCTTACACTTTGCTTGCAACTGAGGCAGGAGGTTAATAACCTTGAAACAGAACTGTTTAGCACAACTTGCATGTGCTTAGACAAACTTTATTGTCATTTTGTATGCACAGAGTGCATACAAAACGACATTTTTGCTGTATACAGCTTACGACAATGTGATGAGATTGCAGTTGGAATAAGATAACATTACAATATAAAGTGCAACAGTGATCAGAATATAACAATGCAGGAGAAAAAACTTTTCTTTAAAAAGTGTGCAGAAGAATTTTCCATCATGTTTATGGTGCAAAAATAATGGTGCAAAAAAAGGCATTAATATGAAAAAGTTCAGTGTAGTGCAAAATAATATGATGCCAAAATACAGTATACGTTCAGTTGTGAACTATTTAAGTGGGTTATAAAAGTTCGGCAACATTGGTAGTGCTAAATAATGATGCAAATGTGGTGCAGAGTCCAGTTTAGAGTTAAACAGTTCAACAGTCTGATGGCAGCAGGGAAAAAGCTGCTGCAGAACCTGTTGGACCTGAAGCAGGTGCTGTGGAACCTCTTCCCAGAGGGCAGCAGGGAGAACAGTCCATGGTGGGGGTGTGAAGGGTCTCTGATGATGTTACGGGCTCGGGACATGCAGCGCTGGGATGAGATGTCCTTAATGGAGGGGAGTGGAGCCCCGATGATCCCTTCTGCTGTCCTCACCACTCTCCTCACGTTCTTCCAGTCGGAGGCGCGGCAGCCTCCACACCACACAGAGAGACAGCTGGTCAGAATGCTCTCTATGGTGCTTCTGTAGAAGGTCGTGAGGATGGGCGGGGGCAGGTGGCCTCTCCTCATCCTCTACAGGAAGTACAAGCGCTTTTGTGCCCTCTTCACCAGTGGTGTTCACAGACCAGGTGAGGTTGTCTGTGATGTGCACCCCCAGGAAATGGGTGCTGCTGACCACCTCCCCCAGCATAAAATCTATTAAAGCTTCTTGGATGTATAAATCAAGCGGAGCACTACGGCGAAAGCAGTAAGGCTCCGCTTGTGAAAGTAAAATCTGTTGGGCTCTTTTTGGCACTAAGACAACAATTCTTATTGCCACATTGCCAGACAAGACAAATTGTTTTTTCAGCACAGTAGGAGTGGCCATAGAGCCACTGTTAAGCCTGAAGCATATAAAATGTTTTTTGAAAAGATGTGCCCCCCTGAAACAATGAAATGATATGTGCCAAGATCAAACGGGATTAGAAATCCTGAATGACTTTAATTATGCGTGGAAACTAAATATGAGAAACAAAGGAGAGGACATGAGTGAATTGCTGCACTGTATAAAATAATTAAGGAGATTAAACTATTATCATGGGGTCCATACTTTACCTGGAGCCTGTACTGTAGAAAATTGTTAAATATTCATCTCTAAGCAGTTTCTATGGCAACTTTTTTGGGAAAACCAACAATTAATTAATTAATTAACTTCATAAAAAAATTGGAAGTCATCATTAAATCTATTCTCCTTTTGCAATAACTTTACACACATAGTAAAATGATCTGCAGCTACAGCCATAAAAGAGAAACCAGATTATAGAAACCAAGTCATGTTCATTTAATGTTTATTAAATATAATATATTTGATCATCTGAAGACTTCTACAAGAAAAACAAGCACAAATGAAACCCAGTTAGGGTAAATGTTATTAAAATAAATGAATTCATACACAATCCCATCATGGAGCCAAATTACATGCAGTCCAGTTTAATTCTGATTATAGTAGAAGGATGTCAGAGAGCATAATTTGTTTCTGTTGTTTAACAGAAATACACCCAACTTTATAATAGGAAAAATAAGCCTTGATCCCAGAGATTCCACTACATTACAGATAATAAAAAACTATCAAAGTATTCCTTTAACAGGCCAGAGTACACTCTCAGGGTAATGAAGACATTACAGCATTTCACCTAAATAAGATAAATAGGGAAAACATAAACCAGTTCTAATAAAGACATTCAACCACTAAATGCAGAAAATTCACACTGGATTTGACAAAAGTATTGTTAGGTGATTAGTTGTTTAGATGAAGCAGAAGCAGGACTTTTAAAGGAAATTCAGTAACCTGCTGGATATTTGTTAATAGCTCTAATCAATATCTTTTTATGAGCTTTAACTTTTTTCCATTTTCTCCTCTGATTCTGGTTGTTTTCCAGTTTCCATTCTTCCCTCCTGATTCTCCTCACAGCGAGTCTGGTCTTTGTTTTGGTTCAGTTTCCCATTAAGGATCGTTTCTAGGTGACTGTTTCCTTTTGCTACCTCCTTAACTCTCTCCAACAAGTCCTCCCTGCCATTATTCCTCATTTCATCCAGAAGATTTTCAAACACTTTGAGCAGAGGGAAGGCATACTCAATAACGATGTGGCCAGCTATTGGCTTGTCAAAAAAAAGTCCACCAGAGTGCAATCCAAAGACCCGTCCATAAGCATCAAACACTGGGGAGCCAGAGGAGCCATGATACATACAGGAGTTGTAGGTCACATGAATATCTGCATAGGGGTCCCTTTTGATCTGATAATTGATTGAGTAGACAGTAAAAAGATCATCTCTATAGGACTGTAAATTCTGTTCGACAGCCTGCTCCCTGTTTTCCTTCCTCATGACATGTGTTGGAGCCATTTTCTTCACTCCTCCTCCTGGATGACCAATAATGCAAGCCCCACCATCATCATTTGGTTCTGGTACTAGACCAAATCTCTCCAGGAGCCCTGGTGGTACTGTCGCTGTTTGTCCAGGGGTTTGACTCTCACAGGTGAGCTCTAACAGAGCATAATCTAAATCATTATTCCCAAGAACCCCCTTCGCCTGCCATGTTCTCTCTGATCTTGTTTCTGATTCTGATTCTGATCCATCTTGTTTTTCAAAGTTGAATTTTGCAGTGATGGTAAAATATTCCCACCAGTTTTGTATCCCACTTTTCTGCCACTTTTCAAACAAGTGGGCGTTGGTTAGAACAAAGTTGTCAAACAGCACAAAGCCTGTGCCCTGAACTTTAAAGTCTGACTTATTTTCCTTTATCTCCAAGAGACAAACAGACTCATTGAGCCTTACCAGCTCTCTCACTGTGTGGACTTCACTAAAGTACTGTTCGATCTTTCCAAACTTCTCCTTCTTCAGTTCCAGGGCTTTCCTAAAGGAACGACCAGGAAATCTCTCCTCCATCCAACAAGCGGGATCATATTTCTCCAATTTTAGCTTCCCTTCATTGGCTTCCTGTTAAATCAAGAATAGAATTTAAAATTCTTCTTCTAACGTATAAAGCCCTTAATAACCAAGCTCCATCATATATCAGAGCTCTGATTACTCCGTATGTTCCTAACAGAGCACTTCGCTCTCAGACTGCAGGTCTGCTGGTGGTTCCTAGAGTCTCTAAAAGTAGAATGGGAGGCAGATCCTTTAGCTATCAGGCTCCTCTCCTGTGGAACCAACTCCCAGTTTTGGTCCGTGAGGCAGACACCCTGTCTACTTTTAAGACTAATCTTAAACACTTCCTTTTTGACAAAGCTTATAACTAGAGTGGCTCATGTTACTCTGAGCTACCTTTATAGTTTTACTGATATAGGCTTAGGCTACTGGAGGACATCAGGGTCTAATTTTCTCACTCTATAGAGTTCTACTGTTCTTCAATTATGCATTACGTGTTGTCATTTCTGCTTTAACTTTTTGCTCTCTCTCTTTTATCTTCAGAGTAGGTACACCTGGTCTGGCGTTCTGTTAAATGTGACATCATCCAAAGAAGACGGCTCACCCGCTATTACCATCTAATGTAGAACAGATTACTGGATCAATGTGTTCTTCTGTGCTTGTTTGTCTCTCTTGTTGTGTCTCTGCTCTGTCTTCTCTAACCCCCAGTCGGTCGAGGCAGATGACCGTTCATACTGAGCCCGGTTCTGCCGGAGGTTTTTTTTCCCGTTAATGGGGAGTTTTTCTTCCCACTGTCGCTTCATGCTTGCTCAGTATGAGGGATTGCAGCAAAGCCATGTACAATGCAGACGACTCTCCCTGTGGCTCTACGGTTCCCCAGGAGTGAATGCTGCTTGTCGGGACTTTGAAGCAATCAACTGGTTTCCTTATATAGGACATTTTGACCAATCTGTATAATCTGACCCAATCTGTATAATATGATTGAACTTAACTTTGTAAAGTGCCTTGAGATGACATGTTTCATGAACTGGCGCTATATAAATAAAATTGAATTGAATTGAATTGAATCCATTTTTTCAGTTCTGGAAACTGCTGCTGCAGGAGATTCTTGATCTCCTTCAGGTCGACCTCATTCCCTGTTTCTTTTATTGCTGTCTGTAAACTGACACTGTTACTCTTTGCATACTCTAGAACGCTTGTTGTTTCATTCTTCTTATGTAAATCAGCTGATGCAGATTGTTGTGTCGCATCTTGCTTTTGAATTTGCTGTTGTACATCAGAATTTTTTTTTTTTTTAAAACATATCTGGAATTTCTTCTCGTGTAGGCAGTCAACTATTTCTGTACACCTTGTAAATTTACCATTTTTGTTACATGACAAAGAGAAGTCTGAGAGATCATCGACAAAGCGTCCGTCCAGTCTTAGAGCTTCCTTTATTTTCATCCCCTTTTCTGCATAAACACAGTAATACCTAAATTTCCCAGAAATATTGTTGCATCGAAATATCTCTTTTTTTGTTTTGCTGTATTCTCCTCCTATTTTATCTATAAAGAAAACAGAATAGTTGTCTTTTGGGAGGACGCTGGTCTCCTTTTGCTTTCTCTCTACCTCATTAGTTGACGCAGTTATTGTCAGACGCTCTCCTTCCTCAATACAGGAAAAAGGAAAATGTGTTGCAACAATGGGGCAATCATTCCCTTCTCCCAACTTGATGACGATGTTTTCTTCTGGTCTCTTTATTTTCTCTTTAAAGTCATGGCATTTTATAACCTGAAGCACACCGTCAGGTTGTGTACAAGTAATTGTGTATTCTCGCCCATCTGCATCAAATTTGACTGTGAATGTGTGCTGATGGTCAGCCTGCTGTGAATAAAGTAAAACATGTATGCAAAAATAAATAACAATAACAAATGCAGTAAAATAAAGCCAAAATGCAAACCTCTGAAGTTCCACCTTCTTCTGTGTTTTCTTCCTTAATGTTTGCTGGATTGTTCTGTGAAGAAGGAAGAAAATAAAAATGTTTGGTAGAATGAAAAATAAGACACGTTACTAAGAGATATTTTTTATTTTAAAAAAGCCATTTGGAAGTCATCATTAAATGTATTCTCCATTTGTAGTAATGTTACATGTACAATAAAAATGATGTTATATCTTGACCATAAAACAGAAAACAGATGATATATTATACAAACCTTTATAGAATATTAACATTTGACCATTTGAAGACATTAAAAGAAAAAAAATGACAAAATTCAAACCCAGTTAAGTTAAATATTATTAACCCTCTATGACTTTTTATTTCTTGGGAGAAAATATTTCACACGGTTTTTTTTGTCTTGCGGAGAGGGGGGTGGGTCTTTAAGGTCCCTAATGATAGATCAATTATAAAATGTGTGTGTGTGTGTTTATTATTCTGTATGGAAACTCATGCTAGCTGTATGCTAGTTTATTTGAAGCAAAGAGGTAATTCTCATTTCTGTCCAGAAAACTTAACTTGTGCTGTAGCGCTCTACATCCTCTGACATTCACACATACATATTACACACGTTACTGTGCGGTTTTACCCGTGCCTGACCAAGATGTAGGGATCCATCCTTCCTCACTTGGAAGCGATGGCGGCACAAGGAGCTAGAGATTTCATCCTGGCGACCTGCCAGTTGGAATCTCAGCCGTCTCAGTCGTCGTATCCTTGGCAGAGGTGGGGACTCGAGTCACATGACCTGGACTTGAGTCTGACTCGAGTCATTGATTTTATGACTTTAGAGGTGACTTGAAAAGGTTTTCAGAGACTTGTGACTTTATGGCTCAAGAACTGAACCTGTTTGCTTGAAAAGACTTGAAATCTTACCCAAAATCTAAAGCTTAAGACATGAATGATTTAAAAACTGCACACCATTAATTCTTTTCTTTCAATCAGCATCTACAAAGGGCGACAGTCTCTTTTTCCCCGCTCTGTACGAATGTGTGTGAGCTGCAGCACAGCCAATCAAACTAACCAGATTTTTTAAAAAGGAAAAGAGAAGGCTAAGAACAAAGACGCTCTCAAGAGTAATTTTGTTCGGGTCTGAATATGAAGTTCTGCTATTAAAATTTTCCCTGAATATTCCCAAAAATATTATTCAAAAGGAGGACTGTTGTAAAAGCTATGTTTAATTTTACTGTAAGCATGCATGCTCTAGTATTTGCATTTCAACATTATTAAAGACTCAAAATAACTTGATATTAGAAGTTTCAGACTTGAGAAATACTTGTTTTGACTCGAGACCTGACTCAGACTTGTAAAATACTGACTTGGTCCCACCTCTGGTCCTTGGTCAGGACACTTCACCCACATAGCCTGCTGGTATTGGTCAGAGGGTGGCGCCGATGTATGGCAGCCTTGCTTCTGTCAGTGTGCCAGAGGGCAGCTGTGGCTACAATGTAGCTTATAACCGTGTGAGTATGAATGGGTGGATGACTGAATGCGTTCTGAAGTGTTTTGGGGTCCTCTGGACTTGATAAGGTGCTATAAAAGAGCATGCCATTTACTACTGTTAAGGATAAATTAAAAAATTGATTATGGTCATTGTTTTGACTACATGAGGAGGCTGAGGACTTTTGGAGTACAGGGTGCACTGCTGAAGACCTTCTTTGACTCTGTGGTGTTTGTAATCTAGTGTATAACTCTGCTGTATCCATATGCTTCTGCCACTGTCACGCCCAAATGTCCCCATTTCTTGTGGGACAGTAAAGGTATTTTTATTCTATTCCATGAACCTCCTGTGAAGTAGATGGTCTTAGGCTAGCCTGGCCAGCTAGACTGACTTACGCCATAAACACGGTATATCAGTCTGAAAAGCTGCTGGCAGAGCCCAGTTTCATAGGCGGGACTAACAGGGTCAGCTTAAGCAGGTTACAACCAATCATAAATCTACGGATGTGACGCAAACTCCAAGCAACGCGCCCTGTTTTAGCTCTCAGAGGAGCCGGTTTTTGAGTCTTTTAAGATACACCCAGCTCATTCAGGACGTAATAAAGGACATTATTCAAACATGCTTAGTTGCTGCCGCCATCTTGACTGTAATGGGTACAGTAAAGCACTGTTGCATTATGGGTAAAGAGTTATGCATCATAAGCACCCATCTCCTGTGCTGTGTTTGGTCCAGTAAGTTCTAGACTGGAAAGTCTGAGCCTGTCCAGATCGACAAGCTGTGTATTTAATACACATGGTATAAGTCAGTCTGTCTGGCCACGCTGAATATAAGACATTAATGCACACATTTATTTAACATTACAACAAACTACAAATATAATCAGAATGAATGTTAAGCAATGATTAAATACCTTATTCTTTAAGTCTCTTATGTCTGGCTGTTTTTTATCTGCCTTTTGCTTCTTGGAAGCCATTTTTCTGCCATCACAGTGATGAGGGTGTGACAAATGCTGTGTTAAAAAATGAAATATATCCTATTTCAATCACCAATATGAGAGGTAAGGACTCACCGGTAGCTTCCTGTAAATCAGGATCTGAAGTATCTGGAACAGAAATAAAAAAATTGTTTTGATGCTTCCACTTAGGCACCAAAGACTAAATTCTAACGTTTTAGAGCTTTAAGCACCAAATAAAATAAACCAGAGATGTTTTGCTGCACAAATCATTCCAGCTGATTCTTTAAAGCATGCATCATTAATAACGAGTTCACCTCTGTATGTGCTCCTGTTTATGTTTAGTTTTTTTTTCTTTTCCAGCCTGCTGTAAAAAAAGCAACCCCTGGGGACAATAAAGATACCTTGAAACACTGCTGCAGACATCAGCAAGATAAACTGTGTTATTAAATAGTTATTGGAACCAAGTATGACTCTCTGTTTTACTTTTCTTACAATTCTTCAAAACTAGACCATATGCTCAGAGCTAAAAACAACATCTAAGCCTAATCCCCAACAAAAAAATAAATAAAATAAATAAAAAGGAAGCTGTGCACCCTTCCATAACATGTCACAGTACATCATTGGGGGCATCTAAAAAGTCTTCAGCAAATTAGATATTTTCACGGTCTGTAATATTTATATGGATGTATATTTGGAAAACTTCTCTGAAACCGACTAGGAATCCGACAGACAACCAAACAAGACTGAATGCTAGAAGCCACTCAAAAAATGCTATTACTACTATTGAGTCCTGGTTTATTGACTTTCAGGCCATTTCTTATACCGACAGAAATATCCTGTATCAAACTTGTGTTCTGATCACCACAAATAAGAGAATAAAAACTTTTCTGTAAATGTTAAGAGACGTCTCTCACCTCTGCTTCTCTCGATGAGCTCTGTGAAATGCAGGAAGAATGTGGCCTTCAGTTAATGTACATTCTGTTCCTCCAGGTGTCACTTCTCTATTGGCTTATGTAGATCAGCCAAGGGTGTGGTAACAGCACCTACAACAGTTAAAAATAACTACCTCTGCACTAAGCAAAAAGAAGAAAAAAAAACATAAAACATTGATACTCAGCATGTTGCAACATAAATAAAAAGAGGCATTCATTTAATTGGGAGCTGTTAATGCTTATAGTTAGAGTGGCTCATGTTACCCTGAGCTACCTCTATAGTTATGCTGCTATAGGCTTAGGCTGCTGGAGGACATCAGGGTCTATTTTTCTCACTCTACTGAGTTCTACTGTTCTCCAGTCTACTGTTCTCCAGTTTTGCATTGCATTGCATTGAAATGACTGTTGTCATTTCAGCTTTTAACTTTTTGTTCTCTCTCTTTTTTTCTTCATAGTAGGTACACCTGGTCTGACGTTCTGTTATCTGAGACATCATCCAGAGAAGACAGATCACCTGCTATTACCATCTAATGTAGAACAGATTACTGGATCAATGTGTGCTTCTGTGCTTGTTTGTCTCTCTTGTTGTGTCTCTGCTCTGTCTTCTGTAACCCCCAGTCGGTCGAGGCAGATGACCGTTCATACTGAGCCCGGTTCTGCTGGAGGTTTTCCTACACGTTAATGGGGAGTTTTTCTTTCCACTGTTGCTTCATGCTTGCTCAGTATGAGGGATTGCTGCAAAGCCATGGACAATGCAGACGACTCTCCCTGTAGCTCTACGCTTCTCCAGGAGTGAATGCTGCTTGTCGGGACTTTGAAGCAATCAACTGGTTCCCTTATATAGGAACATTTTTGACCAATCTGTATAATATGACCCAATCTGTATAATATGATTGAATTTGACTTTGTAAAGAGCCTTGAGATGACATGTGTTGTGAATTGGTGCTATATAAATAAAATTTAATTGAATTAAGCCTAATTAATACATGCCCAACAAAAAAATAAATAAAAAGGAAGCTGTGCACCCTTCCATAACATGTCACAGTACATCATTGTAGGCATCTAAAAAGTCTTCAGCAAATTAGATATTTTCACGGTCTGTAATATTTATATGGATGTATATTTGGAAAACTTCTCTGAAACCGAGTAGGAATCCGACAGACAACCAAACAAGACTGAATGCTAGAAGCCAATCAAAAGATGCTATTACTACTATTGAGTCCTGGTTTATTGACTTTCAGGCCATTTCTTATACCGACAGAAATATCCTGTATCAAACTTGTGTTCTGATCACCACAAATAAGAGGATAAAAACTTTTCTGTAAATGTTAAGACACGTCTCTCACCTCTGCTTCTCTCGATGAGCTCTGTGAAATGCAGGAAGAATGTGGCCTTCAGTTAATGTACATTCTGTTCCTCCAGGTGTCACTTCTCTATTGGCTTATGTAGATCAGCCAAGGGTGTGGTAACAGCACCAACAACAGTTAAAAACTACCTCTGCACTAAGCAAAAAGAAGAAAAAAAAAACATAAAACATTGAGACTCAGCATGTTTCAACATAAATAAAAAGAGACATTCATTTAATTGGGAGCTGTTAATGCTTATAGTTAGAGTGGCTCATGTTACCCTGAGCTACCTCTATAGTTATGCTGCTATAGGCTTAGGCTACTGGAGGACATTAGGGTCTATTTTTCTCACTCTACTGAGTTCTACTGTTCTCCAGTCTACTGTTCTCCAGATTTGCATTGCATTGCATTGAAATGACTGTCGTCATTTCAGCTTTTAACTTTTTGTTCTCTCTCTTTTTTTCTTCATAGTAGGTACACCTGGTCTGACGTTCTGTTATCTGAGACATCATCCAGAGAAGACAGATCACCTGCTATTACCATCTAATGTAGAACAGATTACTGGATCAATGTGTGCTTCTGTGCTTTTTTGTCTCTCTTGTTGTGTCTCTGCTCTGTCTTCTGTAACCCCCAGTCGGTCGAGGCAGATGACCGTTCACACTGAGCCCGGTTCTGCTGGAGGTTTTCCTACACGTTAATGGGGAGTTTTTCTTTCCACTGTCGCTTCATGCTTGCTCAGTATGAGGGATTGCTGCAAAGCCATGGACAATGCAGACGACTCTCCCTGTAGCTCTACGCTTCTCCAGGAGTGAATGCTGCTTGTAGGGACTTTGAAGCAATCAACTGGTTCCCTTATATAGGAAATTTTTGACCAATCTGTATAATATGATCCAATCTGTATAATATGATTGAATTTGACTTTGTAAAGAACCTTGAGATGACATGTGTTGTGAATTGGTGCTATATAAATAAATTTTAATTGAATTAAGCCTAATTAATACATGCCCAACAAAAAAATAAATAAAAAGAAAGCTTTGCACCCTTCCATAACATGTCACAGTACATCATTGGAGGCATCTAAAAAGTCTTCAGCAAATTAGATATTTTCACGGTCTGTAATATTTATATGGATGTATATTTGGAAAACTTCTCTGAAACCGAGTAGGAATCCAACAGACAACCAAACAAGACTGAATGCTAGAAGCCACTCAAAAGATGCTATTACTACTATTGAGTCCTGGTTTATTGACTTTCAGGCCATTTCTTATACCGACAGAAATATCCTGTATCAAACGTGTGTTCTGATCACCACAAACAAGAGAATAAAAACTTTTCTTTAAATGTTAAGAGACGTCTCTCACCTCTGCTTCTCTCGATGAGCTCTGTGAAATGCAGGAAGAATGTGGCCTTCAGTTAATGTACATTCTGTTCCTCCAGGTGTCACTTCTCTATTGGCTTATGTAGATCAGCCAAGGGTGTGGTAACAGCACCAACAACAGTTAAAAACTACCTCTGCACTAAGCAAAAAGAAGAAAAAAAACAAAGAAAAAAAAACATAAAACATTGAGACTCAGCATGTTGCAACATAAATAAAAAGAGACATTCATTTAATTGGGAGCTGTTAATGCTTATAGTTAGAGTGGCTCATGTTACCCTGAGCTACCTCTATAGTTATGCTGCTATAGGCTTAGGCTACTGGAGGACATCAGGGCCTATTTTCTCACTCTACTGAGTTCTACTGCTCTCCAGTCTGCTGTTCTCCAGATTTGCATTGCATTGCATTGAAATGACTGTCGTCATTTCAGCTTTTAACTTTTTGCTCTCTCTTTTTTCTTCATAGTAGGTACACCTGGTCTGACGTTCTGTTAACTGTGACATCATCCAGAGAAGACAGATCACCCGCTATAACCATCTAATGTAGAACAGATTACTGGATCAATGTGTGCTTCTGTTCTTTTTTGTCTCTCTTGTTGTGTCTCTGCTCTGTCTTCTGTAACCCCCAGTCGGTCGAGGCAGATGACCGTTCATACTGAGCCCGGTTCTGCTGGAGGTTTTTCCTTCCCGTTAATGGGTGTTTTTTCTTTCCACTGTCGCTTCATGCATGCTCAGTATGAGGGATTGCTGCAAAGCCATGGACAATGCAGACGACTCTCCCTGTAGCTCTACGCTTCTCCAGGAGTGAATGCTGCTTGTCGGGACTTTTAAGCAATCAACTGGTTCCCTTATATAGGAAATGTTTGACCAATCTGTATAGTATGATTGATTCTGACTTTGTAAAGTGCCTCGAGATGACATGTTTCATGAATTGGCGCTATATAAATAAAATTGAATTGAATGTGGTAGTATTAAGGTCAGAGTTCATGATTTAACGATAAGACACCAAGCCTGGAGCTCAATCTGAATGCCTTTATAGAGCAAGGATGTCAGGGGCCACAATGATCAGTGCTGTCCAAATAGTGCAGTCAGTAAGGAAGGAGGTAGGAAAAGGAGCCTGTATGCTCCCTCCTGCGGCTAGTTTTGCTGAGGAACCCCGCAAAGTCCCTTACCGGCACTAGGAAGCCTTCAGCCACTGACCCAAGAGAGAAGAGATCTCTCTCTTGGGTCAGTGGCTGATCTGGCGGACTTTTGACTAAGTTCAATGGACACAGCACATTACACTCAGGGTTGCCAGATCTGACTGACAGTTTCAAGCCCAAACACAATGTAAAAACCCACCCAACAAAGCCACAATCTAAGCCTGTCTTGGACTCATGTTAAAAACGTAGCGTTAAAAGCACATTAAACATATATTAAAGATCCTGCCTTTTTGACACAAATGCACTGAAGTAAAGAAAAAACGTGCGTACTGATTCCGCACAAAATATGCAATCAGGTAACTGCATAACTCAAAAGATCACTTCAACAATCACGTTATATCAACTGGAAATTTTTATCAATAGCTTCTCAACATTAGTTATAAATCTAACTTAATATAAAATTAATTTCTATTTAGATCAATCTTAAAATTTCTCTTTCACCCACAGCCCTGCAACCTTTTTAAGTTGATCAGAAGAACACAACCCAATTTGTAGCATTTATAACATTGACCAATACAATTTCATAGTGACACTTGATTAACCAGAGACTATTATTCATTGATGATGTCAGGTTTGACAGATTCTACTCATTTCAAAAATAAATTAAGTAGGGCTGTCAGTTTAAACGCGTTATTAACACGTTAACTTTGCTAGACCATAACGGCAACAATTTTTTTGGGGCGCGTTAATCATGCGTCAAAACACACACACCATTCCCTGATGTTTTTTTCCTCGCAGTGCTCTCCGGACTGTTTTTTTTTTTTTTTTTTTTTACCCTCGCCGCCTTCCGTAGTTCCGAGAATGATTGAGACCAAGCAAAACAGACCCCTGCTCACTGTTGCCAAGTCTGCTTATTTCATGCGACTTTGGGCTTCTTTTTTCTAAAGAGGATTGTAAATTTCATGAGTCTCGGGTTATGGTTTTTTGGGCTTGTTTCTGAAAATGAAATCGCTTATTTGGGCTCTAAAACAAGTGGTGCTGTTGCACTACAGACACAGTGAGTATAACCAGCTGAAATATCCCTCCGCCTCATTACGTGCTGGAGCTAATCCTGACATAGAAGCCGAGGGAGTAAAGGGAGGGGGGGGAGCTCTGCCCGTATTTTCTGCAGTTTACGGTTGCAATAACCGATGATAACTGCTGAAAGTAGATTACGCGGTGCAGATCACCATTTTGAACCATTTTCCTCCACTTAATGTCAAATCCGGGTCACGGCTAACCATAGTGTTAATTCAGTAGTATTGGCCTAATCCTGCTTCGTTACTAAAGGCCCATTTTTACCCCGGTTTACGATTTGACAATAAATGAGGAAACATTGATCAGAGGTAAAACATTGTAATATGCATATTTAATTTATCAGAAATTAAATATGGAGACAGAGTATTACATTACCATTCATTTTGTGATGCCCTCATGGTGATGCAGAGGTCTGTCTAACTTTCAAAAGTCTGAACACATCTTTTTAAGGGTGAGACCATCCAATGTTTTTTTTAGGAGGAGGGGAAAATCTGTTTCGAACAAAGGAACTCTCTTTCTGACCCACCCCCTCAGCAATAAAACTGAAGCTGCATGTTATCTTACCCGGCAACAGAGAGGAGAGACACTCTGCATTCCTCAGCAACCCCCACTAAGATATTTTATTTTTCTCAACAATCCCTCTGTTTTGATCCAATAGATCAAACCAAAAGCTAGGCTAAACTAAGTCCATGTCTTGAAACCCTTAAACAAAGTGTAAATGGTAAGATGCAATAATGTAACCCACTGTCCCCTCTGTTGGCGACTTATAAAATCAAATTAAGTTCAAATTTACCCCTTAAATGTAAAATAACCCAAGTATAAGCTAATAAGCTACTAAACCTATCTGAATCTTAAGTATACTAGAATTAAGAAAAGTAAGCACCTTTATCCGGGAGGTGTAAATCTAAGATAACTTTGCAACTACCAAGAAACTGTTACATGAGCTAAATACGACTTAAAGAGTCCTAACCTAGATTAACAAGATGTCTTTTTAGAAATCAATATAACCTGTGAGAGCACTGCACTCCGATCAAACCACAGAATAAAGACCAAATTATCATGCAATACATAACCAAGATCCTATCAGTACTGATATTTAACACCTTATGAATATGGAACTTATAAGACAAATGCAGTGATTACAAAATTCCTTTTCTTTTTTTTTACACAATGCATTCAATTGTTGTCATGATGTCTTGCGTCTCAGAGATGTCTTCTCCTCGCCCGTAAGGATAATGGTTTATAGAGTCATTGTTCCAACCGCCAATCCCCACACATCTGTATGTTAATCTTTATTAAAAATAAAAAATAAAAATCCAGCAGCCTCATCCGTGAGTGGCAATTGCCGCTTCAAGTGGCTCCAGTGATGTTTTCCTGGAACCCTCTGGCGGCTGGTACACACGGCTCTGGAATCTGATGGGCCCCTGACCTCTGGCCCACTGCATTTGTCTTATGATGACCTTAGCGCGCACTCTTTCGAGGTCAGGGGTCGGTGGACTCCCTTCACATTCCTGGACTCTCCAAGTTTTTATGTCTCCAACACAACCTGAAACTTACATGACAATCTTTTAGATATCAAATGTCGTGTGCTACCTGTAATTCCCGAGTGCTGACGCTGGCCCCGAAAAACTCCTTTCAGTCATATGGAATTGTATCCTGTAATGAAATTAACTGAACACTCCCACAAGAAACAAACATCAAAGCTTTTTACCCCATTTCAAATTTAGTCTGTGCACAGATTGTCAGCCAATTGTTTTTCAGATTCTAAATAATCTTTACCACCGCCCATTGTCCATCTTCATATTATCAGGAAACCTATTTTAGAAATGTAATAGTTAATGAGACACTTTATCACAGTTTTTCTATGCTCCTCCTTTCACAGGCCTCTGGTCGTCCTGCAAAGAACCCATACACGCACACACAAATACTTCAGGCCTCTGGTGGGGACCTCCATGTCTGTAAAATCAAAAATTAGTTAATTCGGTTTTGAAATCAAAGTACATTTTCCTGTAAGAATGTCAGAATGTTCTTTGGATTAATGTGACCACACATCGCACCACTTCACACAAAACTTCTCAGCACGCTGTATGTCACCACTCTATGAAACTCTGTAACCTCTACTCAATACTCAGATGTCCTACTCTGTGTGGTTCAGTTAACTCCAACACAATATATGCAGCTTTCAAGCCTTAGCTATCCGGCATGACACAACAACCATCTTTTAACAGGGCCTTTACTAGAAATAGCTTAGATATGCATCAATTTACCCTCTGTTTTCCTATTTTATCCATTTTTTCCATTTTATGTAGTTGTTCCATTTTATTTAACATTCACTTTTTGTACTGCTAAATCTGTTTAAGCCTGTTTCCAAGAACCCCCCTTACAGAATCTTCCTCCAGCAGATACGTGCTTTTCTGACACTTCACCCATTAAATCTCATTTATGGCCCCAGCCTGTTTCTTAGGAGTCGACTGAACAAACATTCAGAGAGCCATGGGAGAGCTCTTTCGGTTTTTTTTTAAACAACCGTTAACTAATTTGTTATCTAATTTACAACGCAGGCACATACCTCCCGTGGGGTCCTGCAAAAGAACCCCTCATCCAAGTAACTGTTCTCAATCCCTCTGTTTGAGAACAAAATTAATTTTGTTACAAAACATTAACAATGAACAGTATTTAGTCATCATAGGGAGTCAATTAACTGCAAATGCTCACCTGTGTTAAAGTAGGAAAAACACTGCCTTATATCCTAAATTCAAATCAAAACATTATTTGAGTGTACCCTGCAAAGTATGAGCAAGGGGTCCTTCAAAGATTGCGTAAGATCAATAAAAATATACTACATCATGATGGTGTTGCTGGGTAAAGGACATATAAAACATTGTGTTTAACCTGAATAAAACACCTGGTAATATAGCAAATCCTGGTGAAAAGCTGGTATATCAGAGCTGGCAACTGTTATATGTACAATAGAAAAATCTCAATACTTGTGAGCTAATAAGGAATAACCTAACTAATTCGTCTAACCTAAAATGTGTCCCTGGTAAGGAATAATATTTGGTTTAAAAACAGAATGTGTATCTCAGGGCACATCTGTGCATACCAGAGAGAGGCCTGATCGTAAAAATGGCCCCAGGAAGTCCAAAACCCCCCTTACGTAAATTTATGACATGCAGTTGTTAACCAGAGAGACAGTTCCACCCCGTGAATCTCCTGCTCATAGTTGTACACTGTCCGCTGTTTAATTGTGTACATAACAAAAAAGTGAATAAACATGAATATATTGTCAAAACAGCAAACCTGTGCACTGGGATACGCTCAATTGGCTGTCTTAAGAAATTATTAACCAGCTCCTGATCCATTTGCCCAGGAGCTTAAGGATGTACGTCAGCAGTCTTTGTGGCTCCTGAGATGAACTCGGATTGACATGCAACAGATCAGGCAAACAGGAGATCGAAGTTAAGACTTCACATTCAAGGCTTCCATGTGTGGAACTCTACATTTCTTCCCCCACGTGTTGCAGTGGTTCGCTGTAATGTCTCTGCAACGCACCTCAATGACAAAGTCCCCTTTTCACAACTCAGATGCTGATGAATCAAGTGGCTCCAATATGTGCAGAAAGTTCATACAGTCATTTCCCCTGACAGCTTGGGATCGGCGCTGTTCATGAGCGTTGGCCACTTTTCCAGGGTGCGTAAACATTGTTCATGGGAGCGTTATCCCCTTGCTAGGGTACTGACCTTCTGGAGGTGAGGTCATATTGGGACTTCATGCCAGGCTGACTTGCTGGTGTGAAACAATCCCTTGCCCAGTGCCCAGCGTGACCACATTTGTAGCAGATGTCTGTAGATGTTCAAAAAGTTCTGACATGTCCACCTCTTCTTTTCGGTCCTCTGCTCCTTCCCCCATGTCTGCACTGATTGTCACAATGCCATCCGCGTCCATGCGCAGGAACAACAAATCTGGAATCAAATGAAGAATAGAAAAGCGGAGGAGGCGGCCCCCTCCTTGAATTAAATTAGACTGTGGTGGAACCGTCAGGGTTTGAGCACCATGTGATGCACCCGCAGAGACATTTCTTTGTGTCATCTCCTGCTTTCTCTTGCTCACTTTCCGCTTTGCTTCTAGTAACTGTAATTTAAGTAATTGAAGTTGCAAGTCCTCTAAGTCTCGCTTCGACTTCCTGTCCTCCCTTTGAGCCACATGCAAATAGTCTATCAAACGGGTTTCCCAGCGAGCATATGAACACCCAGGCATATCAGGATTTTGTTTCATAAAATGGGACACTAAAGAAGAAACCCCATCCAAAACTGCCCCTCTAAATAATTCATCCAGATTGGAGCGATTTGTGTTAGGATCCACACCTGTGTGTTTGATCCATTTCTCTGCAGCTTGAGTTTTGTAATCTTTAGGACGCTGTTGCAGGTCCCAGGCGAATTCAGGAAGCTCTACTGATGTTGATAATGGAAAGTGCTGTGTAATTGCATCTTCCAAGGAAGAAATTACTGAAGACAATAAGGTTTCATCAGGCATATGGAACGTTTCAGCAACATTTTCAATAACAGCTATTACAGATGCAGACACAGAAAGTCATAAAATGGCTCTAAAATCACCTAGAGCCAGCCAGAGCCTGTGGTTAAATTTCGTAGTTCAACCAGCCATGAATTGCATATCACCAAGTGAGCAAGTAGAAAATTCCTCTGTTCCTAAATTACTGTGTGACAAGGGCATCTGCATTTTGGTAGGACTTTGAAAATGTGGATACATATACTGAATAATTTGGGGACCGTCCTGTGATTATCCCGTAATATTTCCCGTTTCTACTCATTTCTGCCGTTCTGCAATATCAGTATCTGTAATAAAATGATGCAAGCCATTAACATTTGTCATAGATTCCTCAATTTTAGCTGCTTCATTTGAGGATAACTTCAAAACAGACTCATGACTAAATGCAGGGTTAACTAAATCTGTCAAATCAACCGCAATATCCTTTTGCCCACACAATTAAGGTACATTTTAACCTTAACTTTTAACTTTTTTAGTTTTGCTTTCTCGTGTTTTCCCAGGCCTGCAATGAGCAGAAGCTGATAGGGTGCTATTTTCTGCTCTCTATTAATAAGATAGATTAAAGTCTGACTGTAATGACTTGTTTGGAGTGAACCCGTTAATCAACCAGACTCGGAGCTGCGCTCAAAGAAAAAGGTTTAATAACAGACTTTGGGGGAAAACAAAAACACGATCTGGGGTTAACAGAAACTGGACTCCAAAAACAGAAAACAGGTTGGGCAAAAACAGACAGGGCATCAAAAATATAACAGAGACTTGAAAAGCTCTTACCGGTCACTTCAACGTGAGGAATGAATTGAGACGTTCTCGCAGTGTGCAGAGAACTAAGGTAGGAATAAATAAGCGTGCAGACAGGTAAACAGGGAGGGGCTAATTAACGACAGGCAGGTGGAAACAATAATGAAACTCACAGGTTGATAGAACTAAGACCGAGGAAAAACTCTAAGCACAGAATAAGAATAAATACAAGGACCGGATTACTTAAGACACTACAGAACAAACCCTAAAACAAGACAGAAACTACAAAGGAAATAAACCCAAAGGCATGAGAGAAGCAACATAATCAAAAACCGAAACAGAACATTACAGAGCCCCCCCCTCAAGGGCGGATTCTAGACGCTCTCCAAGTGTACCAAAGTCCAAAACAGAACAAAATAAATAAGCCCGGGCGGGAGGAGGGGGTTCCAGGACGGAGGGTCAGGGTCTGAAACAGAAAACTACCCACATTGGGAGAGTCCAAACTAACAGTCTCTAAGAATGAATAAGAGTCTGGTGGACGTCCGGCGGGCGGCCCCGGCGTGACAGGTTCTCCGGCGGGCGGCCCCGGCGTGACAGGTTCTCCGGCGGGCGGCCCCGGCGTGACAGGTTCTCCGGCGGGCGGCCCCGGCGTGACAGGTTCTCCGGCGGGCGGCCCCGGCGTGACAGGTTCTCCGGCGGGCGGCCCCGGCGTGACAGGTTCTCCGGCGGGCGGCCCCGGCGTGACAGGTTCTCCGGCGGGCGGCCCCGGCGTGACAGGTTCTCCGGCGGGCGGCCCCGGCGTGACAGGTTCTCCGGCGGGCGGCCCCGGCGTGACAGGTTCTCCGGCCGTCGGCGGAGCAGGAACCTCAAAGGCCGTCGGCGGAGCAGGAACCTCAGAGGCCGTCGGCGGAGCAGGAACCTCAGAGGCCGTCGGCGGAGCAGGAACCTCAGAGGCCGTCGGCGGAGCAGGAACCTCAGAGGCCGTCGGCGGAGCAGGAACCTCAGAGGCCGTCGGCGGAGCAGGAACCTCAGGGCCCATCGCCGCGACCTGGAGAGAGAGAAAATAAAACCTGGCGCCGGACTACAGGGAACGGAAGGCGCCAGACTAAAGGGTACGGAAGGCGCCAGACTGAAGGGTACGGAAGGCGCCAGACTAAAGGGTACGGAAGGCGCCAGACTAAAGGGTACGGAAGGCGCCAGACTAAAGGGTACGGAAGGCGCCAGACTAAAGGGTACGGAAGGCGCCAGACTAAAGGGCACGGAAGGCGCCAGACTAAAGGTTGAGGAGGGCGCCGGATCACAGGCTAAAGGCGGCGACGCCGGACTACCGGCTAAAGGCAGCGGCGCCGGACTACAGGCTAAAGGCGGCGGCGCCGGACTACAGGCTAAAGGCGGCGGCGCCTGGTTAACAGCTACCGGCGGCGCCTGGTTAACAGCTACAGGGGGCGGCGCCCTATTAACGGCTACGAAAGAGGGAGCCTGGCTACCGGCGACTAATGAAGGAGCCTGGCTACAGGCGACTGACGAAGGAGCCTGGCTACAGGCGACTGACGAAGGAGCCTGGCTACAGGCGACTGACGAAGGAGCCTGGCTACAGGCGACTGACGAAGGAGCCTGGCTACAGGCGACTGACGAAGGAGCCTGGCTACAGGCGACCGAAGGGAAAGCCTGGCTACAGGCGACCGAAGGGAAAGCCTGGCTACAGGCGACCGAAGGGAAAGCCTGGCTACAGGCGACCGAAGGGAAAGCCTGACTACAGGCGACCGAAGGGAAAGCCTGACTACAGGCGACCGAAGGGAAAGCCTGGCTACAGGCGAGCGAAGGGGAAGCCTGGCTACAGGCGAGCGAAGGGGAAGCCTGGCTACAGGTGAGCGAAGGGGAAGCCTGGCTACAGGCGACCGAAGGGGAAGCCCGACTACAGGCGACCGAAGGGGAAGCCCGACTACAGGCAGCTAACGTGGGAGCCTGGCTACAGGCTGCTAAGGTGGGAGCCTGGCTAAAGGCTTCAGAGGCCACAGGGCTAAAGACTACAGAGGCCACAGGGCTACAGGTTTCAGGAGACCCCGGGCTGCAGGCTTCAGGAGACCCCGGGCTGCAGGCTTCAGGAGACCCCGGGCTGCAGGCTTCAGGAGACCCCGGGCTGCAGGCTTCAGGAGACCCCGGGCTACAGGCTTCAGGCACCAAAGTCAGACCCTTAGCCACCAGGAGCCTCAGAATCAACTCCTGGAGGGTCTCAGAAAGAGACGTCCAATAAAGTCTCTCCCAGAGCTGGCTGTCCATGAGGGCTATCTGGGGTCTGGACTTGTAAAGAACACCATGAGGCTCTAGGTCTCCAGGGGGTCCCGGTTGTTGCATCCCCTTCTGAGGTCCTGGATGACCGAGGAGCGAAGGATCCCCCTGGGTTCCAACGTCGCAGATCCGCGACGGACCACTCTGGGTTCCAACGTCGCACGTCAGCGACGGACCACTCTGGGTTCCAACGTCGCACGTCTGCGACGGACCACTCTGGGTTCCCACGTCGGACGTCTGCGACGGACCCCCCTGGGTTCCCACGTCGGACGTCAGCGACAGACCCTCCTGGGTCGACGCGTCACGAGACTTGAGCGGAGGCGGGTCCTCCAGAATCCCCTCTGGAGACTTGGGCAGAGGCAGATCCTCCAGAGCCCCGTCCTGGCCCTGGGGAACAGGTCCAGGGACCGAGACGTCCGCCGGACCCTCGGGGGCTGAGTCAGGGGCCGAGGCGTCTTCCGGACCCTCGGGGGCTGAGTCAGGGGCCGAGGCGTCCTCCAGACCCTCGGGGGCAGACTCAGGGGCCGAGGCGTCTTCCAGACCCTCGGGGGCAGACTCAGGGGCCGAGGCGTCTTCCAGACCCTCGGGGGCAGACTCAGGGGCCGAGGCGTCTTCCAGACCCTCGGGGGCAGACTCAGGGGCCGAGGCGTCTTCCAGACCCTCGGGGGCAGACTCAGGGGCCGAGGCGTCTTCCAGACCCTCGGGGGCAGACTCAGGGGCCGAGGCGTCTTCCAGACCCTCGGGGGCAGACTCAGGGGCCGAGGCGTCTTCCAGACCCTCGGGGACAGACTTTGGGGCCGAGGCGTCTTCCAGACCCTCGGGGACAGACTCAGGGGCCGAGGCGTCTTCCAGACCCTCGGGGACAGACTCAGGGGCCGAGGCGTCTTCCGGACCCTCGGGGACAGACTTTGGTCGGCTGTAAAATGACCGGAGGGCTGACCTGTAATGTCCCTCAACCTCCTTTAATTTTTTCTCCAACTCCTCTGAATAATGCAGAAATAAAGCCTCCCTGAGGCGCTTAATGATGGGGGCAAACGTTCTTATTTTACTTTCCAGGACCTCATGCTCAGGGTCATTAACACCACCAGGGGGAGCTGTGGGCAACTCCAACGCGGGAGGAGAAGGAGCGGGGTCTGAGGAACAGGAAGTGGCCTGTGGTTGAGATTCGGTCGCAGTCAATGGCCGAGCTGGCTCCTCGACCTGCTGTGCGGCAACAGTGGAAGGCAGAACAGCAGGTAAACGCCTCCTCCTACGGCGGCGAGACGGCGGACCCGACGGGGATGCTGACTCCTCCTGACGGAGCGGAACCATCGGAGCGCGCGGCGATTCCTGTGCCTGTTCTTCTGGGGAGGGGGATGGAGTCGGCTCGGGAAAAAGGTCCGGGCGGAGATCCCGCACCACCTCTGCTTCGACTTCCAGAAAAAAGGGAGGGTCTGGCCGGCATCGCTGCGGGAAAGTGCAGCTGACGAGGAGGTGACGCCTGGGACCGACACCGGGGGGACAGATCGCTAGCCGGGTTCCCTCAAAAGAAGATTCCGGCATCGATCCCTCATCCGCCTCCAGGAAAAGACCCGGTGAGTGAATGGCGTGAGCCGGTAAACTGGGCAAGGGACCGGCTTCGCCGAGCGTTGCTCTCTCGGAACAAGAGGGACGAGTCGGTGAAGGGTTCATGGTATTTTTTGGCGAGAACGTACTGTAATGACTTGTTTGGAGTGAACCCGTTAATCAACCAGACTCGGAGCTGCGCTCAAAGAAAAAGGTTTAATAACAGACTTTGGGGGAAAACAAAAACACGATCTGGGGTTAACAGAAACTGGACTCCAAAAACAGAAAACAGGTCGGGCAAAAACAGACAGGGCATCAAAAATATAACAGAGACTTGAAAAGCTCTTACTGGTCACTTCAACGTGAGGAATGAATTGAGACGTTCTCGCAGTGTGCAGAGAACTAAGGTAGGAATAAATAAGCGTGCAGACAGGTAAACAGGGAGGGGCTAATTAACGACAGGCAGGTGGAAACAATAATGAAACTGACAGGTTGATAGAACTCAGACCGAGGAAAAACTCTAAGCACAGAATAAGAATAAATACAAGGACTGGATTACTTAAGACACTACAGAACAAACCCTAAAACAAGACAGAAACTACAAAGGAAATAAACCCAAAGGCATGAGAGAAGCAACATAATCAAAAACCGAAACAGAACATTACACTGACAAATTATATCTATTTATTTATCTATTATAACTAAAGCTATCAAACAATGAAAACATTTTAATCACTATTTAATCACAAATTATATTTTATTTCTGAAAGTGTATACGTTCATTAGGCATTTTAAATGCTATTTTGCAATAGATAACGCTATTTAAAATTATACTCTTACAGAAGGTATCTTCCCTTTTTTGTTTTTTCCCAATTTTTAATGCCTCAAACAGATGTTTAATGTTCTCCCAAATTTCCAACAACTTTTCCAAACTTCTAACCTCTTTCTAACTTTTAGGCTACAGTTTAAAATTAAAATTTTCTCCAAAACTCACCAAGATGCAGCCGACCGTGCGCTTTCCAATGCAACTCACCCAATCAGCTTGCAGCCAATACCTCAAATCGCTTTTCTCCGTTTAAACTTCTCCTACACTTCAACAATCATCATTAATGCATCGACCTTTTTTTTTCCAATGATTTCCAAATTCCCCTTAGTTTTTTACCCATATCTTAGCCAGATTATTGCTCCATAATGAACACTTTTAACTCAACCAGATGAAATCTGCTCCACAGTCACTTCTCTTATTTTGAAGCCCACGCATGTGGGGAAATTTACACTATCATGATGACACACACACACCCAAGCAGAAATACACACAGAGAAACCCACACTTTGCAGATCCGCAGGCCCCACCAGTTTCTCTTACGCTCTCTCACACAGCATGGATCCCATTCACAACCGAGACATTCAAAACATAACAAACATTAATATTTAAACACAGACAGCCTAGCGCAACACAGAAGGACCTCTTTGTCCAGTCCGTTCGACGGAACGTTTTCTCAAAATTCCTCGTCTAACCTCCGTGCATCAGAACCTCGTTCTGATGCTAGAAAACAATCTATTGTTTTCCTGGGGCCCCTTTAAAATCTCTTTCTTCTATAACAGTTCACCATTTTAGGGTCTTACTGTTCTTTAGCCTCAATTTTTAAAGATGTTACGTATTCTTGGCCGTTCTCTATTCCCTGCTTCTTTATGAGCGTCCCAAATTCTCAAGAGGTAGCACAGCCCCTCAGCCCTAAAATCACCAGTTTGTCAGTCTGGTTTGCGTGTGGCCAATCCTCCGGACATATTTTTTGTCTTTGTTTTTTTATCTTTTTTATTTTGTTTTATTACAGTCTCACCATTTAAGTTTCTGGACTGTATGTTTCTATTTTCCTTCTTGTACAGCCTCACCATTTAAGGTTTTTTGGCTGTTATTCTGTTGTATCGTTTCTATCTTATTTTACGTTTTTCTGACGCAGACATACACATAAACCCCATTCGGTCTTTTCTCTCTCTCGGTTTCAACATAAATTCCATTCAATCCTCTCATACTAATAGCTCTATTCAACCTCTCATATTTTGAGAAGAAAGCTTCTCATTTACAGCAACACTTGATTTAGCCTACATCTAATCTTTAGCCAATAGGAGAATCAAAATCTCCTTACTTTTTTTCGGGTCGACCCTGTTTTGCTCTAAGTGATTACTTCTTCGTGCCCAAATTCAAAAGGTTCCTCCACTTAATGTCAAATCCGGGTCACGTCTAACCATAGTGTTAATTCAGTAGTATTGGCCTAATCCTGCTTCGTTACTAAAGGCCCATTTTTACCTCGGTTTAAGATTTGACAATAAATGAGGAAACATTGATCAGAGGTAAAACATTGTAATATGCATATTTAATTTATCAGAAATTAAATATGGAGACAGAGTATTACATTGCCATTCATTTTGTGATGCCCTCATGGTGATGCAGAGGTCTGTCTAACTTTCAAAAGATCTTTTTAAGGGTGAGACCATTCCATGTTTTTTTAGGAGGAGGGGAAAATCTGTTTCGAACAAAGGAACTCTCTTTCTGACCCACCCCCTCAGCAATAAAACTGAAGCTGCATGTTATCTTACCCGGCAACAGAGAGGAGAGACACTCTGCATTCCTCAGCAACCCCCACTAAGATATTTTATTTTTCTCAACAAAACCCAACCCATAAACCATACTTTAATGCTTATTAATTAGTTGTCTCTGTATTTGACAAACTAAGGCTGAATCACATTGCCAAACGAAGTACCTGGAGTTACAGTGTCAGCACATGAAGCTTTGCTAAACAGTCTCTTTCAAGGCTATTATGCTTCTGTCCCAGTTGCAAGCAAAGTGTAAGTCTCTGGAATGACCTGGAAATTTTAAACCCTTTTCCAGGATTTAAACTGTATGAATGTGGATATAAAGAGCATGCAAAAATATACAAAGAAATTATTGTTGCTGGTGTGAAAGCTCAGGATTATATGTGTGTGAGAGAGTGAAATAATGAAGAATAAAACTTGTGACTTTATTGAAATGTAAAATTAATATTAATTTATATGTATATGCGTAATACCACATCTATCTTTAAGGCGTAAAAATATTTCGGCATGAAAACAGGTATTTATTTACACATTATGTAAACATCAAGGCATTATGATTAGTGATTTAGCCATTATTGGCCATAACTTAACAGTTAATGGCACCAGGATGTTTTCATTCCAATTGTGAAAAGTGCTTAAAAAATAAAAAATAAAATTATTTTTTGTGCAAGAATGTTTTAGTGTGCAAAATTGCACACTAAAATATTCAAATAGGCTTTTACACTTTCAGAAATGCTCTCTTTTTCCATGCTCTAACTCTGCTCCACAGGTGGTTCTAGTTGGCAGGGGGGCGTGGCCCATACCTGCAGCTGATTGGGAGCGGCTTCCTCTGGCTTCTTAAGTAGTGCTCAGACAGATGGAGGACGCCAGGTCTAACTCAGTCGTGGTATGACATGGCCTTTGACCAAGATCCTGAATCTGAACTTGTGAGTCCTTTTTCGCACGCTGAACTTTGACTAACGTTGAGTCTCCTGTTTTCTTTAGTTTATATTTTTGGATTACTCACCCGCCTCGACGTCTCGCTCGAAGAACCAGCACCTCAAGAATCCCGACGCTCAGATATTGCTCTGGCACTCCACTCATACTCCCTTGGCATTACCAAGCTGGGCTTGAGACCCTTTCCCTGGATTCCGCTGGTTCACTCTCTCTGCTCATCCATCTGTCCCTCCTGTCCGTTGCGGCGCGCTCCGAATCCCTCGCCAGCTTACCATCGGTCCGCCCTCCAGCTACTAGCCACCGTTCACCTACTGAGAACTTTGGTCACAGAGTTTCCCCGACACTACTCTCCCGGTTAGTTTAGCTCGACTAAATGGTAAGCGGCACAGCTTCTGGTATATTTTCCCTGGTTCGATCTCTCGTATTAATTTCGTCTTTCTTCCGCAGTAACTCCAGCTCTGACGTTCAGACCTCGACCGATCCTCCAGCTTGTCGATCCCCTGTAGTCTGAACCCTCAAACATCTTAAAAGTGTGCTTGTCTTCCGTTCGTATCTGCATGTGGGCTAAACACTTGAAAAACATGACACTTATTAACTGTAATTTTGGTATTCAGGTCATATTTTAATCCTTGTTACCTTTAATGTATTATTATTATTACTCTATCGTGATATGCTGTCGTCATTTCAAGTAAAAGCACAATAAACAATATTTCTAACTTCTGTTTAAAAATAAAGTTAACTGAAGAAAGTGAGGTCTGCGAAGTGTGTGCGTGTTCCTAAAGCAGTTTTTTTACAGCCACGGGGAAAAAGCTGTGTTTAAGTCTGTAGGTATGGACTTACATTACTGAGAAAAGTGTCCTGGTTGGGCTGGGTTGTCCCGGATCGTTGTGCCCTGTCGTAGGAGGCATCTCTAATAGAATTCCTCTAGGGTGAGAGCGGGGAGTCGCTGATCCACTGAGTAGTCCTGATGACCTGCTGCAGGTGTGATTAGATGGAGTGCTGCAGGAAGGCTGGCTACTGTGGGGTCAGATCATTATCATCACACAATGAAAGTGAGGAAGAATTGAACAATAGCCACAATAAATGAGAAAAAATGGAACTGGCACAGTGAAATGTTCTTCTATGGTGCAGAAACCTGCTGTTGTTGAGTCATTAGGCCCGTTTACACTACACCTAAAAAACCGAGCCATGCCGAGACCAGTCCGAGCTTGGTCCAGTTACCAGGCCGAGCCTCGTTTCTGACGACCGTTTACACACAACGCTATCTCGGTTCCTTGGTTGCTCCTCGCCCCCTAGTGGCGATCTGCGGTACTACCGCTCTCTGGGATTGAAGGCGGAAGCAGCGAAAAGCACACAGCTGCGCCCGTAACATTCAGGAAGTTATGCTTGATATTGTGATATTTCGGTGTTTGCGGAGAGTCAGGGGAAGAAGGCAACCACTGGTGAATTTACTTGAGAAAGTTGGCTTTTTGGGAAGTGGATGAGACAAACGAACGTCTAATAAGGATTTACAGATGCAGGAAACAACGACAGACGCTGAGGTTCATTGCGCTGCTAAGCAGAATCATCACTGGAAACCGTGTGGCGCGGTAAGGAAGCTAGTATTATTATGAATGTCTGAAATTTGTCTGAATGGAGTGTGAATCGGGACGTGCAGCCAGACACGCCGGAAACCCCGCTGACAGTCAGCTGACTGTAAGGAGATGACACGATCTGCTCATGCGCTCTTCGTTATCAGAAACCGGGATAAAATAGAACCAGGCCGAGACCTACCCAAGAGCTGGTCTGCAGTTAGCGCGGTCCGGTTATGGTTAGCGCGGTCTGGTTCTGTCTGCTGACCGTTTACACACAAGAGTTATCTCGGTTACCGAGCTCGGACTGGTCTCGGCTCGGTTAAAAAAGTGTAGTGTAAACGGGCCTATATATCACCTTGACAGCAGCTCCATGCATGTCAGAAATTTTATAAGCTCATTTTAGATCCCAGATATGGTGCTTTTGTTGTTCAGCTGCCATTGCTTAACCATTAATGCACAGATTACTTATAAATAAGACTTGAATAAACAAGGAAAGTAGAATAAACCCATGCTACAAGCTTCAATTGTGTTTTGGTATTTCAATAGAAAGGGATCAAGGGTAACTGGTCACTTTCCTCTCACTTTCGTGAGAAAAGTAAACATACCTCTCCACAAAAGTAGGCCTACTGTTAAGCCTCCGTATGTAATTATGATTTTTTTATAATTATAAAACGTTTTGGCTGGTTTTTAATGAAATACATGAAAAACCTATAAAAACCTATAAAAGCTTCTGTAAAAGCCATCTCTACAAGAAAACAGAAAAAAACTTAATTCTTTTCTATCACTGGATCTGAGATTCCTCTGAAATCAAACTCAACCCTACATCACATCTTCAGACTGCTGCTTATCAGGCTTTTCAACAGCTCTCTCAAGTGGACATGACTACACACTACAGGGCAGAGTAAATGGAAGACGTCTGCTAGAATTAGAATTAGAAGATAATTTAGCCAATAGTTTTAGAATATTCCCTAAAAATGATAATTTATCATTAAAATGGAAAGAAGAAGTAGTCAGAGTAAACTACCTTAGAAATTAGCTCTGAAGTTATATGGCATTAATATTGTTATACCTATGAGAAGAAAATCTGAGAATGATCCAATGCTGATGGCTTCTTCTGAGAAGGGTGGGGGTACATAAATAATGATCCTGCTTTTTGTCTAAAAAATAGATATCCTATAGGCACTGAAAGAAGAACCAATCATAATGATCCTATAGGATAGGTTTGTTCTTTCTTTCTTTCTTTCTTTCTTTCTGCATTGCATGCTGGGAGTGTGTTGGTGACGGTGAGGCTGCATGTGGTGAGTCTCATAGAGAGTGGAAGAGTTGTCTGTAACAGGTTTTCCGATCTTTTCTTTTTATGTGGTATTTTTGTAATATTCTTTCTTGTACTGATTCTACGTATTAGGGTTATTTTGAATTCATTAGCGCTCGTAGCGCGTTTTGTTTGCGGGGATGGCGTCTTCAGGGGCGCCGCCCCTGTCTTTGAAAAATGGAATTCGAATTCAGCCTGACCCGTCAATCCCAGTTGAGACAGTTCTCCTGGCTGTTGGAGACATTGTCGGTCACATCAATTTAGGTTACGCTTCAAGAATGAATAAGGGAGTTGTGGTGTTTTTGAAAGAGGAGGGTTTTGTTACCCAGTTGATTGTCAGCGGAGTGACATTAGGTGGAGAGTATTTACAGGTGTCCCCGCTTACAGTGCCCTCTACCCGGGTTATTATTTCGGGAGTGCCGCCGTTCATTCCGAATGGCTTGTTGGAGAAAGAACTCCAGCGTTTTGGCAAACTTGCTAGCGGGTTCAAAACAGTAGGATTGGGATGTAAGAGTGATAAACTTAAACATGTTCAGTCTTTTAGGAGGCAGGTGTTTATGTTTTTAAACTCTCCGGCACCAGACGCTGGAGGTGTCTTTTAAACATGAAGAAGGTTCTTACATGGTTTATGCAAGCACCGGAAACATGAAATGTTTTGAATGTGGGGATGTTGGACATAAAAGGTCCGCTTGTCCGCACAAAAACCCGACAGAGAAGGCTAAAACAAGTACAAATGGTGAGGCATTGCAGAATGCTGATATTCCTCCGGCTGCGGAGGAGGGGGCGTTTCCCCCATCACCTGTCTCTGACGCTGGTGAGGTAAGCAGTGCTATGGCTGGACAGTCAACAAGGGATGACATGGAGAAACCTGGAACTAATGTTCCAAGAGGGTCCTCTAACTGTGGTCATCTTGACTCGGAAACAGATCAGATGGCTAACTCTGTCTCTGTTTCTGCTGAGGCAGCGCTGCAGCCCGCAGGTGAGGGGGCGGCGGCCTAGTCTGCAGCTGACGCTGCACAGGTAGATGATATGGAGTATGACAGTGATTCAGATACTGTTTCAGTCGCAGATTCCCAAACATCCAGTGGCGATTTGTATACTTTAGAAGAAATCAATGTTTTCCTTGATGAAACATTTGGAAAACATGTTAAAGTTACTGATTATTTTCCTGATGTGGAAAAATTTATTAAGAGTGCACGAATGGTTCAGAAAATAGTTGGTTTTGAAATGCTTGATGAAAAGAAGCGATTCCGTTTAAAAAAGCATATGACAAATGTTCGGAGACAATCATTGGTAAATCAAGGAAAAGGGTCAAAACGGTTAAAAATTCAGAAATAAGGTTATGATTATAGAACACTGGGTGGTCTTTTCTTTACTGTCTTTGTCAATCCTTCCTTTCCTTTTCACCTGTATGCGTAATATCACAGTCGGAACTTTAAACATCAATGGTGGGAGGGATCCACATAAAAAAACAGTCAGTTTGGAGATGATCATTCAGAAGAAGTTAGATGTTATGTTCTTACAGGAGACACATACAGATCATGAAAATGAGATAGAATGGGGTATCAGTTGGAAAGGGAATTATTTTTTGTCTCATGGGACCAGGTTGTCTGCTGGTGTAGCGATTTTATTTTCACCAGAATTGGTTGCTAATATAATATCATGCACTGAGTTAGTCCCGGGCAGGGTCCTGGTGGTTAGAGCAGAAATAAAAAGATTTTCTTTTTGTTTTATTAACGTTTATGCACAAAACCAAGGGGAGGGCAGGATTAAGACTTTTGAGAAAATACACAGTTTTTTGCAGCAGTTTAACCAAAATGAGTGTGTTGTGATGGGTGGGGATTGGAACTGCACTACTAATTTCACTACAGATAGAACAGGGGAAGAACCTCATTTTCCATCATCTTTTAAATTGGCTCAGTTGATATCAGAGCTGAATTTGGTTGATGCTTGGAAGAATCAGCACCCCCAAGATAAACAGTACACATGGGTAAAAATAAAATATGGAACAGTTAGTGGGCTAGATTGGATAGATTTTATATTTCTGGTATTCATAGAAATAGACTATCCAACTGCCGAATTTCTCCTGTTGGTTTTTCTGACCATCATTTAGTTCATATGGATTTGTGTCTCTCATCCACTACTAGATGTAAATCGTATTGGCATTTCAATATTAAACTGCTTCAAGACATGTTTTTTTGTCAAAGTTTTAGTAATTTATGGCAGTTATGGAAAGTAAGAAAGTCAGATTTTACATCTTTAACTGACTGGTGGGAGGTAGGGAAGGCTCAGATAAGAGTATTCTGTCAACAGTACACTAGTCATTCTACAATTAAAATTAAGAAGGTGATTCAGAATTTAGAAAATGAAATAACACAATTAGAAAATGATTTTCTCACAGATGTTACAAATAATGAACATCTTAAACAAAAGAAAGATCAGTTAAGTCGTTTTTTGCATGAGAGGGCTAAAGGGGCTTTAGTTCGGTCGAGGTTTGTCAATATTAAAGATATGGATGCTCCTACATCTTTCTTTTTCAACCTAGAGAAGAATATCAGTCGAACAAAACAGTTGATTGACCTTCGGCTTCCAGATGGAACTTTAACTACTGATCCTAACACCATGAAGGAGCAGGCTGTGGGCTTCTACAGTGATCTTTTCAAGCGGCAGGACTGTAACAGAAGCTGTATGGAGGATCTGGTGGATGGTCTTCCTCAACTTTCTGCTGCAGATCGGGCGGTTTTGGATACTGGGTTTTCATTGGAAGAGCTGACTGCCGCTGTTGGACAAATGGCTCCTGGAAAAACTCCAGGTCTGGATGGATTACCTGCAGATTTTTATAAACATTTTTGGAGGCTTTTGGGAGAGGACTTGTGGGAGGTGCTTCGGGAGTGATCCTCGTCAGGCATCTTGCCATCATCCTGCCGTAAAGCTGTTCTCTCTTTGCTTCCAAAAAAAGGAGACCTGACTTTGTTGAAAAACTGGAGACCTGTTTCCCTGCTTTGCGTAGATTATAAATTATTTTCTAAAGTACTTTCGAATAGGCTGAAGAACATTCTTGAATTCATTATACATAAAGATCAATCATATTGTGTACCTGATAGATCTATTATGGATAATCTTTTTCTTTTAAGAGACTTGATAAATATCTCTAAACTATATGAAATTGATGTTGGCATTATCTCCTTGGATCAGGAAAAAGCTTTTGTCAGGGTTGATCATTGTTTTCTGTTCTCTACATTAAGGGCTTTTGGTTTTGGTGATGGCTTTATTTCTTTAGTGGGTTTATTGTATAAAGAAGTATTTTGTGTTGTTAAAATTGGAGGAGGATTAAGTTGTCCTGTTAAGGTTCAGAGAGGTATTAGACAAGGGTGTCCTATTTCTGGACAATTGTATTCTTTGCAATTGAACCCCTTTTACATAAACTGCGCTCTGTTTTGACTGGTGTTATTCTTCCATGTATCCCTAATTATTCAGGTTTAGTGGTCTCTGCTTATGCTGATGACATAAACATTTTTATTAGAAATCAGAATGATGTAAAGGGTCTTCAACACTGTTTGGAGCTTTATGAAAAAGCATCTTCAGCTAAGGTAAACTGGGAAAAAAGCTCTGCATTAAAAATTGGCCCATGGATTAATAATCTTCCTATTTTACCAGGTAATATTGTTTGGGCTAGCCAAGGTTTAAAATTTTTGGGTGTTTTTTTAGGGACAGATACATTTTTGGAAAACAATTGGGAGGGTGTGATGGAGAAAGTGTGTGTCAGACTAACCAAATGGAAATGGCTGCTGCCTCAGCTGTCTTACAGGGGAAGGGTTCTGGTGGTTAATAACTTGGTTGCTTCGGCTCTCTGGCATAAGTTTGCTGTGTTAACACCACCGCCATCTCTCATACAACGTCTTCAAAGGACTTTAGTGGATTTTTTCTGGTCTGGACGACATTGGGTGAGAGCTGCTGCCCTGTACTTACCATTGGAGGAGGGAGGACAAGGACTCATAGACATTACGTCACGGATTGCAGCTTTCAGGTTTCAAACTGCGCAGAAACTGTTGTATGCTACTGGATTACCATTGTTGGATACGGCATGTCTTCTTTTAAGGAAAGCAGGATGTATTGGATATGATAAACATCTTTTTTTGTTACAACAAGGATCCTTGGACTTGGCTGGTCTTACTCCGTTTTACCATTCGGTATTAAATGCCTGGAAGATTTTCACTTTCGAGAGGACGGCTGATACAACACCAGGGATGTGGATATTTGAAGAACCTCTGTTTGAGAACAATTTCATCCCATCACAGCTGTTGTCGTCTGGTACTTTGAGATCTAAGATGAGAGAAGCGGGATGTGTGAAGCTGGGTCATCTGATGAAGTTATCTGTGTCCGACCTAACTGAGCGCTTGGATGTGCGATCCAACAGACTTGTGTTAAGGCTGAAAGAAGAAGCCTGTGTTTCTTTGTCAGACTCTGTCAGAGCATTTGCTGCTGATGGTACTCTGTCTGACCAATGGGAGGACCAGTATGAATATGTATTTCCATCCATAATTGTCTCTCCTGCAGTGGATCAATGGCAGGATGAGGCAGAAAAGCTGTTGTCCTTCCAAGTTACGCCATTAGGACATTTTGAAGGATTAGGAAAAAAGGCCTTGTACAATATTTGTGTGAAAGTTCTGAATTTACATTCTCTAGCAGAGGTGAGGGTGTCGAAGTGGACTGAGTTTTTTAACACCAGCTCTACCCCAAGAGGCTGTTGGGGGTCCCTGTACAAACCCCCGATTGAAAAACGGGTGGGTGACCTCCAGTGGAGGATTGTACACGGGGCCATAGCTACAAACAGGTATCTGGCACACTTTAATCCTGGCACTAGTGTCAACTGTCCTTATTGTTTGCAGGAGGAAACTTTACATCATATTTTTGTTGAATGTTTAAGATTGATTCCTCTTTTTGTTGTTTTGGATCGTTTGTTTGGTGGTTTTGGTGTACAGTTTTCTTTATTTATGGTCCACGATATTGCGCAAGGAAGAAATCTGTTTATGTGGTTTTAAATTTCATTTCTGGAATGGCAAAACTAGCAATATGGATATCAACAAAGAACAAAAAGAATGGTCATAAAACTGAAGATGCTCTTGTTCTATTTCAGAGACTGATAATTGCTCGTGTTCGTGTGGAATTTGAGTTTTTTAAGTTAAAGAACATAGATGTTTTTGTAATTTTGTAATGTTTTTAATTTTTGATTTTTTTTCTTTTCTTTTATGTCACGAACCAGAGACAGATGGACCCAGTATTCAACCAGACAAGCAGAGGTTAGGTTAAGGAACATTTATTTACAAAAATGCAAAAACAAAAACGGGTACCAGGCCAAAAAGGGGAAGAATGTGTCCAATAACAAAAAGCAGCCACAGATGAAACTATCTACAAAACAGAGGACAGGCTAACTCAAAAATCCAAAGATAAGTCTGATCAGGAAACAGGCGGGCAGAATAAACTCAAGCAGTGGTCAGTTAAACAGGCAAACAAACGTGGAACAGGGAATGCTGGACAAGACTCACCGATAGGGATTGGAAAGACAAACAGTAAACAAGAACCTAGACAAGACAAAACTCAAAGCAACCAGAGAACCTAAGGAAGGAGGGCAAAATACCTTAAACATAAACCAGAACGTGACAGAGCCCCTCCCTTAAGGGCGGATTCCAGACGCCCTAAAACAAGACAGACTAGACCGGGTGGGTGGAGGGAGGTACTGGACGGAGGGCCAGAGTCAAAACAAAAACAACCCAAACCGGGCGAAAGTCGAAAAACAAAAAACAAAGAGTCTGATGGGCATCCTGAACGACGGCCCCGACGAGTCAGGTTCTCCGGCGGGCGTCCCGGACGACGGCCCCGGCGTGTCTGGTTCTCCGGCGGGCGTCCCGGACGACGGCCCCGGCGTGTCTGGTTCTCCGGCGGGCGTCCCGGACGACGGCCCCGGCGTGTCTGGTTCTCCGGCGGGCGTCCCGGACGACGGCCCCGGCGGGTCAGGATGTCCGGCGGACGCCCCGGACGACGGCCCCGGCGGGTCAGGATGTCCGGCGGACGTCCCAGAGCCCGGCCCCGGTGTGTCAGGTCTTCAGGAGGCCGTCGGCGGACCAGGAACCTCAGAGCCCAACGCCTGGAGAAGGAGAAAACAGAAACTGGCGCCGGACTAAAGGTTACAGGGGGCGCCTGGCTACAGGCGACTAAGGAGAGAGCCTGGCTACAGGCTGCTACTGACAGAGCCTGACTACAGACTACTAAAGGGGGCACCTGGCTACAGGCTTCGGGCAGGGCCTGGCTACAGGCTTCGGGCAGGGCCTGGCTACAGGCTTCGGGCAGGGCCTGGCTACAGGCTTCGGGCAGGGCCTGGCTACAGGCTTCGGGCAGGGCCTGGCTACAGGCTTCGGGCAGGGCCTGGCTACAGGCTTCGGGCAGGGCCTGGCTACAGGCTTCGGGCAGGGCCTGGCTACAGGCTTCGGGCAGGGCCTGGCTACAGGCTTCGGGCAGGGCCTGGCTACAGGCTTCGGGCAGGGCCTGGCTACAGGCTTCGGGCAGGGCCTGGCTACAGGCTTCGGGCAGGGCCTGACTACAGGCTTCGGGCAGGACCTGACTACAGGCTTCGGGCAGGACCTGACTACAGGCTTCGGGCAGGACCTGACTACAGGCTTCGGGCAGGAGTGCTTTAAAGCTGCGAGGAGCTGGCACTGGAGACAGTGCGTTAAAGCTACGAGGAGCTGGCACTGGAGACAGTGCGTTAAAGCTACGAGGAGCTGGCACTGGAGACAGTGCGTTAAAGCTACGAGGAGCTGGCACTGGAGACAGTGCGTTAAAGCTACGAGGAGCTGGCACTGGAGACAGTGCGTTAAAGCTACGAGGAGCTGGCACTGGAGACAGTGCGCTAAAGCTACGAGGAGCTGGCACTGGAGACAGTGCGCTAAAGCTACGAGGAGCTGGCACTGGAGACAGTGCGCTAAAGCTACGAGGAGCTGGCACTGGAGACAGTGCGCTAAAGCTACGAGGAGCTGGCACTGGAGACAGTGCGCTAAAGCTGCGAGGAGCAGGCACTGGAGACTGTCCTTTAAAGCTGCGAGGAGCAGGCACTGGAGACTGTCCTTTAAAGCTGCGAGGAGCAGGCACTGGAGACTGTCCTTTAAAGCTGCGAGGAGCAGGCACTGGAGACTGTCCTTTAAAGCTGCGAGGAGCAGGCACTGGAGACTGTCCTTTAAAGCTGCGAGGAGCAGGCACTGGAGACTGTCCTTTAAAGCTGCGAGGAGCAGGCACTGGAGACTGTCCTTTAAAGCTGCGAGGAGCAGGCACTGGAGACTGTCCTTTAAAGCTGCGAGGAGCAGGCACTGGCGTTGAGATTGAGGGCTGGTCCTCCCGGACCCCCTCTCGGGGCTTGAGCGGAGGCGGGTCCTCCCGGACCCCCTCTCGGGGCTTGAGCGGAGGCGGGTCCTCCCGGACCCCCTCTCGGGGCTTGAGCGGAGGCGGGTCCTCCCGGACCCCCTCTCGGGGCTTGAGCGGAGGCGGGTCCTCCCGGACCCCCTCTCGGGGCTTGAGCGGAGGCGGGTCCTCCCGGACCCCCTCTCGGGGCTTGAGCGGAGCCGAGGCGTCAGCCGGACCAACCGCTCGCCGGCGTTTGCGGTGGCGGAACGGCTGTGGCAGAGCGCTCCTCCCTTGGAGGTGGCGTCTTGGACCCACACCAGGGGGACAAAACGCCAGCCTGGAACCCTCAAAAGAGACCCTCTGCACATTAGCTCTGCAGGGGAAAGAGCTCCAAGGCCGCAGCAGGCTCATGTCAGCTATTTATTTGTCTGATCTGTTCTTGTTTTGAGCCTCAGCACTGAATCTGTCACGAACCAGAGACAGATGGACCCAGTATTCAACCAGACAAGCAGAGGTTAGGTTAAGGAACATTTATTTACAAAAATGCAAAAACAAAAACGGGTACCAGGCCAAAAAGGGGAAGAATGTGTCCAATAACAAAAAGCAGCCACAGATGAAACTATCTACAAAACAGAGGACAGGCTAACTCAAAAATCCAAAGATAAGTCTGATCAGGAAACAGGCGGGCAGAATAAACTCAAGCAGTGGTCAGTTAAACAGGCAAACAAACGTGGAACAGGGAATGCTGGACAAGACTCACCGATAGGGATTGGAAAGACAAACAGTAAACAAGAACCTAGACAAGACAAAACTCAAAGCAACCAGAGAACCTAAGGAAGGAGGGCAAAATACCTTAAACATAAACCAGAACGTGACATTTTATTAACATGATATAGTTGTATTGATTGCTGGAATGTGTAATAAAGGCAATATTTAAACTTTCTTTCTTTCTCTCTTTCTTTCTTTCAATAATATGTCTATAAAGCTGTATTAATTATATTAACAAAGCTACATTTATATACATGTTGAAATGAATGGATGGAAAACGTATCTATTTTTATTTTACAGTTATTCACTCGAAACACCCCACCATCGTTAAGTTCTGAGCTGATGACCCAATTTTGCCTGGATGTCTGCAATTCGCTGTGAATCAAGTTCAAAGTAACCAGGAAACGTGAGACTGTGACGCTTTATTACCACGTCAGTAGCTAATATACGGACATGTCTAAAGTGACAGAGAAAAACCTCCAAATATCTACAACGAAAACCTAAATTCCAGATTTTATTATCTTCTATTAATATATAGAATCCTTAAAATTCAGTTCAAATGCTAAAGCCATTGAAATCATAACTGCCCTTAAAGAATTGCCACCCTTGAGCACTGATTGGATTTTGCCATTGTAAAATAATTGCTCTCTTCTGTAAAGCCCTTTGATGTTGTATCTGTTTGTAATTATTATTTTTTTGCAATAAAAAAAGAGGAAAAAAACGAGGTTTAAAAAAAAAGTGACAGAGAGATCTCGTCGACATCGGGAGAAACCAGTTACATAAATCAAGAGTTGTGATGTTTAGCTGTAGCTTTTTTCAGGTCAAAGAGAGAAACAGTAATTTCCCAGCTGCAAGTGAATGCAGCATGTTTGGCGCCACATCCTTCCTTCCTTCAGCTCAGATCCGCGGTAAGAACGAAAGGAGCAGACCTGCTGCACAGCCAGCCGCATTTCCCCCTCGGTTTAACTTGGTTAATGCCCTCAACAGTGTCTTCTTACATCTCCAACTTCGTCCGTTCAGTTTGTTTCGGCTTTTTTGCACCATTTCTTCACTTTTTTCTGCAAATGTCAAGTCTGCAAAGTCCCGGTGAGTACAAGGTGTTTTATGACAATGACAAACTGAGTTATGTCTCTGTAAGAGCGGGTTGCATGAAGACAAAGCTTTCCCCAAGACAAAAAAAGCGATTAAAAACTGTGAAATGTTTGGAACAACAATTGAGCGCGGCCACCATCTTGGACGGGTCTTTTACGAGTTCATACAGTTTGGTGTAAAAAGGTATTGCATTTTAATAAATGTGTTAAAAAATACCAGTTCATGCTGGAATACTTTGTTTTATGCTCCTAAACTAAGAAACAAATTGTATTACATGGTAATAATTGTATAAATGAATAGATTTTATATTTTATTAAAGAAGAAAGTTTGATTGATTCATTTAAATTTATGTCCCCCCCCCCCCCCCCCCCCCACACACACACACACACACACTCATCTAAAACCGAGCCTTCTGTACACAATAATTTCTGCATTTTCTTGTGTGCTATGCCCAGGCATCAGGGGCGCAACTACCCAGTATAAGAGGGGTATGCAGCATCAGTTTTGGCGCCCCCCCCCCCCCCCCCCCCCTGGATTAAAATAAATAAATAAGTGCCAGACATCATCATGTATGGTCTTTAAATAATAAAGGTTTATTTTAAAGTATATCAGCCACTGTAGGCCTGCCATAATAATAATTAGATGGTATATTATTAACAATGTTAACACATAATAAACAGTTGCAAATTGACAAACATTAACATTATCATTATAACCAATGCAACTTAATGCAGCCTTTCTAAATCAGCCTAGTGATGGCATCAGATAAGACAACTATTATGCAGTAAGGTTTTGCTGCTGTTGAAATTACATTCACATTTTGGATTTTAAAAAGTAGAAATATGGATAGCCTTAGCACAGACCTTTAGAGAGAGAGATGTGACCCTGTAATTACAGCTTCCATGTCACCCAACAAATGTAAAGCAGCCTACATGTCTGACAGCACAGCTAACATGAACAGCTAATGGTAAAACAACATCTTTATTGCATATTATTTATGCATGAGTTACTGCATAAGTTATGTTTTCTGGATTCTGGTCATTTATTGTACATGCTACCTTATATTTTCCACTATGTCAGCGCAGCAACATTGGTTTTGCATTAAGCTAGAAGCTAGCTGTAAACCCCCATTTGGCTGCTACATTCCCACTGTTAGCAAACACAAGCTAGTCTGTTCATATATATTCATATTGTATGAATATACAAGCCTAAGTAACGGGAGCAAATCTATGCATGATTCCATGGTAAACCAAAGTCATTGCATTAGTTATATACATCAACAGCTAATGGTAAAACAAAATATATTAATGATTCCATGATAAACCAGTTTATGTATCTGTTTTCCAGATTCTTGTCCTGTACTGTACCTGCTACCTTACAGGGTTTCCCGCAGCGCTATACTCACGCTACCCCCCCCCCCCCCCCCCCCCCCCAGTCGATCCGTGCAAAACTTGTCGCCCCGCCAATTCACCGCCTCGATTAAGCAAATTCCTGCCTTATATTTTCCAGTTTCGAACTCAGCAACCTCGGTTTTGCACATTCTAAGCAAGCTGTGAACCCCCATTTGGCTGCTACGTTAGTAATCGCTAGCTAGTCTCTTAACGTGAATAACGTTATTTGCAAGCCTCCAAGCACAGCCGTCAAACTTTAATTCCTACCTGTTGCCTTTCACCATCCACCTGTTTAACTGCTGTTGCATCCCTTGACATGCCATCTCCCTTTCCCTCTTCCTTTTTTTATTTTTCGCCCCCCACAGCTTTCTTGATTTATCCATTTTCCATAGACAACTAAACTCACTACTCGTAGGCTATTCTATCTGCTCGCTCAGCGCTCACGGCGCCCCCGCTCCCAAGTACATCCCGCTGCAGCCTTCCCGCAGGCTGCAGCGGGATGCTTCTCCCCGCTCCCTCTTGTGTCAAAATTCTACGGTGGAATCTTATGACATAGGGCGTCTACTCTAGCATGTTTTTGTTCTAAAATGTTATTTAAAACATTGAGGAAATTCAAATTTAAAAAGCACAATAGCAGCTACATATAGAAAATACCAAAACTTTTTTTTTTTACCATCACTTTGGCGCCCCCATGGTGCTGCGCCCCTATGCACTGCATATAGTGCATACCCACTTTTTGCGCCACTGCCAGGCATACACAGTTTTTAAAAGGCCTGGAAAAGTCTTCTTTAAAATTTCCATTGCGTGATATTTACACTAAAAGTGTGCATACCACATGAAAAATAAAATGGTGTACATCAAAAGATGTTCAGCTTTAAAAAACATGCGCACGCACCCCAGCACACAACTTTCCTCTATATATAAACAGGTTCTGCCCTCTACACGCCCAGATCCAACCATAGCTGGTCAATGCAAAGCGTAAAGCGTAGATGTCGCCCACTGTAAAATAACTCGTTATAAATTAAACACGATTGCTGTTTTCAGCGTCAGATGAAAGCTGTGCTCCATGTTGAAATTCCTCTGAGGCTGCGCACTCAGTTCGAAAATCAGAGGCGGGAGACCCCTGCCATGATAAAGACCCCCCCCCCCCCCTAAGCAAATAGATAAAAATAAATACTGCAAGAAGTATTTTATGCAGCCTAGTAACCTAGTAAGTTAATTCAATTTAAAAGTTTGGTTTATTTTGGCCTTATGCTAGAAACAGGGCAGGTTAGTCCAACTACTCTGTCCTCCCGACAGAAATGGGTAGCTCTGCCTTTCAGGAGAGAGACGTCTAAAGGAGGAAACGTGTTGCAGTGTCTAAGTGCAGCAAAGCAGCGTACGCACGTCTTACACTTAGCTTTTCATTTTAATCAGTCAATAAATGTACACTAGAAGTATAATACGTGCGTACAACACGCATTTATGCTATGTGACGCCTAAATAGTCTGCCTCGCATAGCGTGAATTATACGGTATTGTTACGTCAACATTACAACGGCTTGAAAGAACGTCTGATTCTTTCATTCTGCCTTGTTGAATCTCTGGAAAGCTGTTTAATATGGGATTTAAATGACATGTCTTGGTCGAAAATAACACCAAGATTTTTTACTTTATTACCAGAGGCCAAGTTAATGCCATTCAGATTAAGTGATTGATTAAGAAGTTTATTTTTTGAGGACTCTGGTCCAAAGATTACAACTTCTGTCTTGTCAGAATTTAAAAGCAGGAAATTTAAAGTCATCCAGCTTTTGATGTCATCAAGACATGACTGCAGTTGAAGTAATTGGTTGAATTCATCAGGATTTATGGATAAATATAACTGCGTGTCATCAGCATAACAGTGGACATCTGTTGGAATCAGAGGGGGAGTCAAGACCAGTAGTGTCCAGAGTGCTGCATATTTTAGATCTTGTCCTGATTGATCCCAACTTAGTCAAACAAACAGTTCAGTACCAGATCTCAACAGGGCTGGGTGCTGATGAGTTAATATGGCCGCTTCAATCAACTTTGGAGCAAAGATTATCTAAAATCTAAAGGGGACCTTTCTTCAAGGACTGGAGGACACCCTAGAATTACTTTCCTTTTAATTAAAAAAATATTTTGCAATAGTTATATGCAGCCTTGCATTGCCGTTAAAATCCAACAGATTGCAAATCTAACCCCGATGCTCTCCTTTCTGTGGGTTTCATGTTACAATCTGGAGCCATCTGGATTTAATTTGCAAGGAGCTGGAGCATCTGGAAGGGGATCAAAGGAAATAAGTCATGCAGTGTTGTGCAAAAACATTCCTACCCCGATAGGCTTTTCACATTTTCACACCTTAAAACCATAAACTACAATATATGTCATTGGGATTTAATGTGAAAGAGCAACTCAAAGCTGTGCATTCTTGTTAGAAGTGAAAGGACGCACGGTTTAAGACATTCTTTTAGAAAATAAAGCAAAGCTGGTTTTAAGTAGTTCATGCATCTGCTCATATTTCCCTTAACACAAATGTTGATCTTTATTTTATTTCTTAGTTGCAAAGCTGCTGAACGTCTCAGCCAGAGGGCCTAAAACCACCAGAGTCTGTTTTCCAGGAAGTAGATGGTAAGTCATAGTCTCCTCTTTTGAACTGCCTCATTTCACTTTAAGCTTCAGCTTTGTCATTGTGTCGGCAGATAAAGATGTCTTCCAAGAAGAGAAAGCGAACAGAAAACACATTGGACATCAGGACCTATTTTGACAAAGAGAATGTTAGTAAAGATGTGGCACTGATGTGATGTCATCAGTGCTGGATATTTGTAACATAAATTTCTGCATCTTGCATAGAAATGAATGAGCAGCTGCACACCTTGATGGTTTTATATATCTGTTTTTTTTTCATAAGGTTGCTCCAGTAAATGTCCACAGCCCACCCAAGAAAAAAATAAAAGGAGATGCAGTTTTCCACGTGAGTTGCTGGTTCATGAACTTCGGAAGATTTGGAACCATTATTTATACCATACCCACAACGCTGTTGTCTCAGTCACATGAGCCTACTGCATTCTAGTTGCTCATGAAAACTACAAGATATTGTACATTAGACTTTGTCCACGGACCCAGTTTTAGATTAGCATCTAAGTTACAAGTTTATAGCACCTGGAACATATGAGCCAACAGTTGTTGCTCTCCAGTCCTTTGAATGAGTATTGTGCACAGTGATACTGAATCTTCTCTTCAATGTTGTTGCATAAACAGGGTTTCCGCGGGTCATTAAAAATCATTCAAAGTCATTAAATTATTATTTTTTTTAAATTAAGGCCTTAATTGGCATTAAAATTCATTAAATGTGATTATCGGTGGCTTTTAAAATGCCTTATTTTTTTTCTAAAAAAAATACGTTCATAAAAACAGTTTCATCAGATATATTATATCAGATATGACTGATTCTGCGTGTTTGCGAGGAGCCAAACACGCTGAACTGCTTCCGGTTGATCATAAACATCGTAACGATGTAACATTGTTACGATGTTCGGAAAAGAAGCTCGAGGCGGAGAAAAAGCTAGAGAATGGGAAAATGCAAATTTCAACAAAAGTGGGTGGAAAGCAAGGAATTCGGGACATGGCTGCAGCCTGTCGACAGTAAAGATGACGAAGGATTTTGCCGTGTTTGAAAAAAAAGTTAAGCTTTGCACAATGCTTTACGATCTCACATGAAGACGGACAGCCACAGATCAGCTGCAAGGGGCAGACAACAGCTAACAATGTCAAGTTACTTTTCTGTAACCAACGCAATCACGTCCGCAGTAGCTACCGCAACCAGCACAAACAGCACAGCAGCAGTGGGTGCGATTTGCTGGGGGGGATTTACCTCCTCTCTGTTTGTGATGTCCCCCCCTCTGGTCTTTTGTGTTTTATCCCTGGGGGGGATACATTTCTGCCCCCCTCTGGTCTGAATAAGTAATATTATGGATTTTTAAAAATTTATATTAATACATGTCTTGTGTCCTTCACATTTGTAAATTAAATTTTTTGTTTGTTTTTAAAGAGTATTATTACGCTTTCTGCTCAAAGCGGTTAAAGTAAACTAATATCCACTCCCGAGTCCCGACAGTAGATGGCGCAAGTTTAAAAACAATAGTCTAACCTACTGGATCTAGCTAGCTACCTGAAAGAGCACCTGCTAGCTAACCATTATTAATAAAACTTCTATTCATTAATAAAACTTTTGAAATGATCCCCCCCTCTGTTTTTTTGCAAATCGCACACTATATATATATATATATATATATATATATATATATATATATATATATATATATATATATATATATATATATATAGTCATGGGTACTTGTTGATGGCATTAAAATTATTTCTATGAGCATTAAAAGAGCATTAAAAAGCATTAAATTAGAGTTGCTCATTCCTGTATAAACCCTGATAAAGCTGTTCCAACATTTAAACACCCTTTTTAACAATGACTAGCCGCTTTGGCGTCTTCCAGTCCGACCTACAACCTTTGACCTGCTTTAAACGGACCAGAGTTTGTTTCCTCCCTTGGTCTAGACCAGGGATGTCAAAGTCAAATACACCGAGGGCTGAAAAAACAAATTTGCTACAAGCCGAGGGCCGGACTGGTTCAATGTTTATTAAAACATATTGAAATGATTACACGTAGCCTATTGAACCAAGACCTAACACAGCTTATATTATTTAATAATTAAATTAATAAAGCAATAGTTTCTAATGGATCTGTCAGTAATTTCAAGTGAAACCATTTGTCAACAGGCAAACAGACAAAAACAAACTTCCTTCAAAGAAAAATCGCATGTTCTGTACATTAAAAGAATAAAGCAATATTTTGTTATGACTGTCATTAACCTCAAGGGAAAACATTTTCAACAGGCAAACAGCAACAAAATTAAATTGTTTTTAAAAACAAAATATGTTTCTTAATATCAAAATAAATACATAAATAAAAGTGCATGCATTATAAACTGAAAATGCATTATTGTGCTGCTCCATGATCCTACCGATCACTGCTTTCAAATAGTAAAATGAGAAAAAAAGAATCAAATCAGTTGTATTCTTTCTCATGGCTCTAATCTGCAATTTTCCCTGAGTCCATTCAACTGAAAAATAAATATGAATAAAGAAAATAAAATACAAAAATCTATGGCAATTCATTCAAAGAAAAATCACGTCCTGTAGTAGGAAATGTAAAAATTTAACTGATTAAAAACTGAAAAATACGTTACTACGTTACTCTGTGATGCTCACTTTTCTGAGGCAGAGCCTGATACTTGGTGGTGTCTCATCTTTTGTACAAGTTCATCAATGTTCAGGGTTAGTCTCTGAGCTGAGGAAATCCTCAGGATTGAGTGAAGGTGATTATCAGTAAGAAGTTGTTCACACAGGTATTTGCTGCCAAACATAGAGAGCATCCCAGCAGCTTGGATGCGCAACTGGGGCATTGTGTCGGGGATGAAACGTTTTTGTTGTGCTTTGTATGTTTGGATTGTTTTTCTTTTTTTTCCTCCCTTTAACAATCCAACACACCGGGCTGAAATCAGTTGTCTAAGGAGGCGGAGCGCACGGATTGTGCTCCGCAATTGCTGTGCGCAGGTGTTAGCAGAGGCTGATTGAAGCCAAAATAAAGTGAGCCTGGATGGAAGGAGAGGGGAGCTGATCCTGCAGGTGACAGAGACAGACACGCTGCCGAGCGAGGGGCAGATGCTGTTGCTGCACTGCGTGCTGTTGTCCGCACGCCAGGCACAGAATACCGGGAGGTGAACAGACGGCCCAATACCGAGGATCAGGGCCCTCGGTATCGGGCCGTCTGTTCACCTCCCGGTATTCTGTGCCTGGCGTGCGGATCCCACCTGCCCCTCTGCCCGTGCCTGAAAAGACGGAGATACTCCGTCTCAATCAGAGTATCGGTAGGAAATGCATATTTCAACAGAGTCTTGGTGCGGGGATGCTGGCGTTTTCCTGCTTCTTTCTTTTAGCTGGATCGGTCTGAAAAGGGGTGTGGCATGCCGAAGAGTGGAACAGTGCTGGAGCGCCGCAGAATCAAGTGTTAATCGTTAAGAGGGTGAGATGTAGACAGATCGCCTCCACCAGAAGGAGCATAATAAGTGAATAATAGTTGGTGAATTTTAAAGAAAAATTATTGAATCTTGGACTTTTAAAAAAGAGAAAGAGACTGTTTTATCATGCCACTATTACGGGGACTTTTGTTGGAATAAAACATCTTGGGCTTGATTGTTTCGTTGTTTGGGTTTTTGAGTTGCTTGCTCCCTCTTGTGTCAAAGAGGGAGTGTGGGGCCATATTGGTCACATGTACAAAATGCTAGCGGGCGGCTGTGCCCTGTGGGCCAGTTCTAATAGTAATTAAATATCATCCAGGGGGCCATAGATAATTCATTCGCAGGCCGGATTCGGCCCGCGGGCCTTGACTTTGACATATGTGGTCTAGACCTTTTAAGCAGGTGTGAATAGACTCAACTAAACCCTGATCCAGAGCTGGTCTTGGTCCGCTTCCAAATGGACTCTAGCATGTTTCGTTTCTGGTGTGAATAGGAACCGGCCTTTATCCGATCCAATTACAGAAAACATGCGTCTCTTTGGACTCAGCAAGCAGAGGAAGCGGTAAATGTAATACCTTGTTGCTTAGCAATTCTGCTGCTAGCATTGCATGCTGTGGGTTTCCCTCAACTTGTAGGAGCATTCTCTGACATCGTTCCAACACTAGAAATAAAAGCTGCCTTTGACACTGAGTGATTTCTCAGCTGTAATACCAGCACAAATATTGAGAACGGAGGTGCTGTACGCACGATTTCCATGATATTTTCCCTCCTTGTTTGGGTCTGTGACAAAGTCCCGCCTTAGTAATTTCTGTTCAGTAGGAGCAACGATCACAACATGCGTGGCTTTGTTACAAGTTATAGTTCACTTACAAAAGTACAGAGTGACAGTAAACCGCACCAAACAAAAAATAAATAAAAATAAAGTTTGTTTCAGACCAAACAGGCAAACCAAAGGAGGTTTGTTTGCATGGTGGAGGCTTCTTCCTAAAAACCACTGAGCCATGATCCAAATCCCCACAGCAATTCTGTTATTTCCGCCTATTGTGTTCAGGAAATGAACAAGAATGCTGTTGCTTTGCATGGTGGAAGGTTTATGGGTACTTTACCGTTCATAGGTTTTAGACAACAGTAGGAAAATGCTGAAAAGTAAAAATACTAACTCATATTAACTTTTTATTTATTTGTAGTTCTCAGTTTCAAAAGCACCAAGTCAGCAAAGTAGAAACGTAGGGAGACTGAAATCAACATTTGGTTTCTCCACATTTAATGCTTCAAGCAAGATCAGCTTGGGCTGACCAATATATCAAGATTTTTTAAAGAGAGATATAAGTGGAGACTATATTATTTGTATTGAGATGGTTTGTAGTATGCTATAATTGTACTTTTATGTATTCCAGTAGCTTATTTTTCAGCTGTTTCTCTTATTTATCTACACATCTTTGTTTTAAAAATTGCCTGTTTGTCATATGAGATAAAGCTTTGATTCAGATTAGGGGTTGGTGATATGGACGTTAACTTTTATCACAATATATTTTGGTAATGTTGGGATAACAATAAAAGTGATGATAAAAGACTATTTACAGCTTCTTGCAGTGTTTTTTCAGGTAACTGTTTGGCTGACTGTATGTCAGTTATAGCCCAATAAACACAAATGTTGTCTTATTAAAACAAAATTTGAATAAGTTTCATGAGAACTCTAGTTATATAAAATTAAATGTGATTTTTTTTTTCTACTAAGCTCAACACAGTAACTGCATTTAATTTTTTTCTTATCTATTGATATTCATTAATGCTGTCAATGAGCCAACAGTGGAGAACAGCAAAAATAACAATCTTGACATTACTGACAGTTTTGGGGGTTTTCAGACACCACTAGTTGAAATTTATAGGTGCCAAGATAAATCCAAATTCTCATTGACATTTTTCACAATAATGATAAAGCGATATGATATAGGCACATGTGGGGGGGGGGGGGGGGGGGGGTCCTTGTATGTGGTGTGGGAGTTGTTTGAATGTCAGTGTTGGGTGGGTTTAATTGAACTTTCTCTCCTTGTGGAGGTGGAAAGTGGTGGGTGGGAGGGGGATGCTTGGATGAATCGGTGTCCGGCTCCTTGTCTCGGTCCTGGTTCATGGTGGCTCTCGGTGCTGGTTCTATCCGGGGAACAGGAGTCTGCATGGTTCGAGCGGGCTGGCTCACTTTGTGCATATATAGATCAAGCAGAGCACTATGGCGAAACCAGTAAGGCTCCGCTTGTGAAAGTAAAATCTGTTGGGCTCTTTTGGTACTAAGTTAACAATTTTTATTGCCACATTTACAGACAGGAAACACTCAAAATAAGTTGTTAAGCCCTGAGGGCTTTAGAAGTAATTTCTGCCTGAAAATACACAACAAAATTAATCAATATTAAAACTTTGTTTATAAGATCTAGATGGTAACATTTTGGCACCTGTGTAAAGGAAAGACATAAAATAACTATTAAGTGGGACCAGTATTGAAACTATCACCATGTCTGATTTGTGATTTAAACTAGGGCTGAACAATTAATCTCATTTGCAATATAATCGCAATTTTAAAATACACAATTTCCAAATCCCAGAGGTCTGCAATTTTTGGCTATATAACAATGGATAAGAAGCTGTAGGTGATGTGTTTAAAGTGGGTTTACCTTCACATGGAAGGGAAGAGAGATACAGCAGTGAGAAAATCTAATTTTATTATTTGTTTTAGAGTTTATATAATCATACTGTTTTACCAGAAACTTTCAAGAATCTCACCATAGCATTAAGTTATGGTCAATCAGTTTAATACATAGACTTGCTTGTTGGTTGCACTTTGCACTTTATGTTCACCAAGGATTGATGTCCAAATCAATTAAAAGCTGTTCTCTTGAATATTAATACTCAGATTAATAAAAACTGTTAAATTTCTCATTTTAAATAGTCCTTGTTTACAAACATCTTTGTCTACAGGCAATTTTTGTTGTTTGTGGTTAATGCAGAGAAAAGTCAAAATTAAATTGCAATTATGGTTGAAATATATCGCAGTTTAGATTTTTGGCAAAATCGTACAGCCGTAATATGTTTAGAAAGACATGATAAATTAAACTGAAAATAAAATTTGCATTAAATCGCAGTATTAAGATAAAAAAAAAATCACAATTGGATTGTTTTCCAAAATCGTTGAGCCCTAATGTAAAATATCCAAATTTGTTTTGCCTGGCCAAATCTTTTTTCTAAATAAAACGGTGAAAAACAAAGATTCTTGTGAAGACCCAAGAAAACCTCAGATTTACAAAGTAGAACAGACCAGACATTCATGCTCCTCAATGCTGGTCAAAGAGGAACTGGACTTTGGACCCAGGAGGGGTTTGTTTTACGATGCTCTGCCTTCAGGACTGTGTCCTACAATCTGACACGGGGCTGTAACCGTGTCATCCATCCAACGTTCAGATTCATCTTATTGGCTGCGAGGCACAACAGTACTACTCTAACTGAATACCACACAGAGGTTTAACAGCAATCCTAAACTACTTCAATGTGCCGCAGACTCAAACATCCACTCCTCTGGGAGCAAGGGACACCAACGCTGGCAGTTCTCTGGTGAGTCCAAACTGAAATGTCTGAGGATTTTATTTATAGATCAGAAATTCTGAAATGAGCTTTATAACTCTGATTATCTGCAGGTCAAACCCCGACATCACCGACTACCCTCCATAAACCCCAGTGTTCAACGGAGGGCTTGGACGACAGCTGAGGACGGGTTGAAACAAGTCCTGGAAGCCTCTCTGGCCACGGAAAAGGTTGTCGAGCATTTTCCAAAAACATACAAAGCACGTTCTCCAAGAAATACAGAAGAAAGGTGTCAAAGGTGCCTCAGAGGAATCTCCGGTGTAGAGAATGAGGCTGGAGGAGGTGCAACAAAAGCCTCTGAACAGCAAGGCTGTGAGGACCAAACTCTGGAGATCTCTGGATTTCTAGATGAGAGAAAATTGGTGGAGAGCAGATTTCCAGGTGATCTGGAAGCACCGAACCTGAGGATTGAAGACGTTCCTGGTCAGCTTGTAGGAATAGGGAGATCTGTTTGTCTGATTGTTGTGGAGAACGTTTCTCAGGGAACAGGCTTTGTGCTGCTTGATAACCTGATCCTTACAAATGCACATCTGTTCAGAGGATGCACTGACGGAAAAAGGCTGCTGGATCACATATCTGTCTCTGTTGTTTTTCAGCTAAGTATTAGGCGCCAATTTACCGTGGAGAAAACGCTTGTCGACATCGACGAACAGCTTGATTATGCCGCACTTGCACTCATACCTGTTGGCCAAGCCGAAAACCAACCAGAGAACGTAGAAGTTCCTCCAGGGCTCCTCAGGAGGTTAGGTCAACTGCAGGAAAGCGGTGAGATTTGTATCATCGGGCACCCTGGAGGAGGAGAGAAGACTTTCAGATACACATTTATTATTGAGGAAGAAAATAGGAAAAAAACTGAGGAGGATCAATTAGCTAAATACAAAGAACATGAGAAATTATTGATAAAACAAGGTATTGAGAATCAAGGCATTAATAACATAATGGTGGGTGGACGCATTGCAAAACTGGTGATAACTTACCGTTCTTACATGTACGAAGGGTCATCAGGGGCTCCAGTTATTGATGGACAGTATCAGGTTATTGGGCTGCACACTGGAGGGTTTAGGGGTACACCCTCCACAGGGTCGGCAGAGATTTGCGTAATGGAGTTTGCTCGTCCCCTGTTGACAATATTTGAAAAATTTGTGAGTAATCTAAAGCAAAATGGAAATAGGCAGCTGCTGGAAAGAATCAGGTTGGAAGCGCCGGAGGATATATACTTTAAAATGTTAATGCTCAGTTTTTAAATTTAGCCAATAAGAGAGAAGAACAAGTTCAAAACATCTGAGCTGTCAGCAGCAAGAAATATGGAGAATTGTAATTTTTTTAAACCAATTAAGAGTAATCTGAACAACCTCCACAAACGAGGACTTGTCTCTTAAAACGTATTCTCTCTCTTTGGTTTTTAACTTGGCTTGAGATGTTTTTGAAGTGCTTTATAAATACAATTTTTTGCATTTAGGGTTGCAACGATTCAATTACATCAATTATGAAAAAAACAATCGTAAATGTCATGCCTGCCTCTTAGGTATTCCATTCCCAGTGGCTGACAATTAAATCACATGCAGTTCACTAAGTCGGCTGCAGAGGGCAGTATAGCCTCATTCTACTAGTAAGCAATGCTCACTCTATTACCCATGAGCAGTAATGGCCATAGACATTATAAAGAGTAGAGACCACTGAGCTATATAATACACTGGAGTGCTAATCGCCGTCTGTTTGAACGAGTCGCTTTGAAGCCACCAGCCGCCATATTGGTACTCCCTATTTTCCTCCAGTAACTAGGGAATATGTGCGCTACAGCATCGAATAACGAGGATTTTCTCATGTTCAGGGGGGGGGGCTTAAGACTTTTAAAATGTCAAATGCCATATAGTTTTATGTTATGTTCTAAAAATATCAAGTACTGAGAAAGTCGTGCTGAAATATTTTGCATTTTATTCATTTAAATATATATGTTTAACATTTATAAATATATAAATAACAATATACAAAAACATATATTTACATATGTGTATACATATATATACATATACACATACTTATATATACATATATATATTTAATATGAATAACGTAAAATATTTCAGCACCTAATTTCCTAGTAGTTGATCGTGTTAGTACATCCACTGACTGTAGAATTACCTGTGAAACGTTTTCACTCAGCCAGAAAACTGCTTGTTATTGCAAGCAAATCCTATGGGATTCTGTGAGAGTAGGGAGTAGCAAGATGGCGGCCAGTGACTTCAGTTTTTCGGCAAAATCAGCACTCCAGTGTATAATATAGCTCAGTGGTAGAGACCCTGGTCGTTTCTCAGTATGCGTTCTCGTGACACGTCATCAACCTCAGCACTGTTCCAATTGCCAAGACCACCAGACCGAGAACGGACCAAATCCCCGGATGTTGTTCTCGCCCCGCCCTCTTTATCCAGCATGCATCTGAGCAGACTTGTGCGTTCTTCGGTCCGACCGCTTTCCCAGAATGCACCGCGGCAGCAGCTTGATTCTGGTTTCATAGCCACAATTCTGTGATTTTATTTTAATAAGTAATAATTTATTATCATCTAAAGACTACTAATAACAGGAGGTTATTTTCTAATACAATCTATTTTTTTGTACAAAATAATGACCTTTGTTATAAAGTAAACCAACGCATTTTGTAGGAAAGGATGGAAATAGTTTTTCTAGTCATTTTTTAAACCAATAAAGTGCATTGAACGGTCCCCTGCAAGTTATTCTGTTTGCACATGTGCAAATGAGCTGATGGTCCAGATTGCACTACCAGTACAGATCGTGTAATGACAGACCCGGCATCGACCGCTATTGCCATTGACGAGATTTTGGGCCACCATCTAGGGGTGGTTGGGAGAGCGGCAGAATCTTGTTGCGCTGAACTGTTTTAAGATTCATGATACATCATGATACACAGAAATCGGGGACATTTCCGGGGTCAGCAGGCCATCCAAAACGGGGACAGTACCCGGAAATCATGGACATCTGGTCACCCTACTGGAGGGACGGAGCGATATTACAAGATTATGTAATGCGCCTTATAATCTGGTGCACTTTATATGTGGACAAAGACACACTTAGACACGTAAATTCATGGTGTGCCTTATGGTCCAAAAAATACATTCATTTTTTTCAGGAAGCCACTTTGGTGTCCAGCAGAATGAGCTTCTATCTTTTCACACCAATAATACAAAATTATACTGTAAATAAACATCTGTCGGAAAACAGTGTTTGATGACTGACTGATACCCGTCAGGTTAAAGTGAACATGACTCAATGAAGACTTTGATTCTCTCTGCACTCAAAAAACAACACAAAACTATGTAAAAAAACACCACAAGACGAACGTTCCTTTTTTTAGTGAAGGATTAAAATTAAAGCAACAACATAACAGGATTGTGTCATTTTACCCACAAGTTGATGAGAGGGATGCAGGATCTACTCTTTATATACGTCTATGGTAATGGCCGTAAGAGTGCAAAAAGTGGGAGTAAAATTTTATAAATTCCACTTTCTCTCACACAAAATAACCTCTTAGAATGATATTAGGTGGGAAAGTGGCTGTGTAAACAGAAATATCTGCTTGGTTTATCAAAATGGAAGGCTTAGCTACAAAAGTATTTCATTGCAAGATAATTGATAGCTGCAGCCCTAATTGTGTTACAGTGTGGGCCTAATGTAAGACCATTTGAGCTCTTTACTGAAATACAATTTGAAGAATGTTTATGACTAAACTACACTTAATATTATTTTTAAAATTGTTTTATGGTGGTTAAATTTAACTGTTAAACTGCCAGCACTTGACCAACAGTGAATTATGGTTACATTAGAGAGTTATTTGTAAATATTTGTAAGTACAAATGTTCCCAATTTTTAATTTGAGATATCACCAATGAAAACATGTCTGGTTACAGTTTAAAAAGATATATATATATATATATATATATATATATATATATATATATATATATATATATATATATATATATATATATATATATATATTATTATTCTTTTTTTTTTAAATAAAATTTCAAATATACCAATAGATACAGGTTTGTATGTTTATTGGTTAGTGAACTTGTGGCTGCAGGGATAAGTTGCCAGTATCAATAACAATGTGAACACATATTTAATTTAAAGAAATAGTTTGTATTGTATTGTATTTATGAAATCATTTAAAATGATTATTGTTACTTAAAATCATTGGAAAAATTTTACTGCATGCAGAAATGCATGATTGGTTTGCTTTGTCTGACTGGCCTCTGAGTCCAGCACGTTTGTGCAGGTCTGTACGCCACACCAAACTCTCCTGTCATTGTAGCATCACAATTTTGTAACGTATTCTTTCAAGTGCATTCATTGTATACATGATATGTTGTATTTTTGTTTCAAACTTTGGAAACCGGCTTGGTTTCCAATGCCAGTTTCATTGTTGACTTGGAATAAAATGCATTTCTCCGCAACTCTTGATGTTCTGTCATTATTTTATTTCTCCCTTTTTAGGTCTTAAAGGGGACATATCATCCTTTTTAAATTTCCTTTTCAAATTGAAATCATTCAGTTGTGGTCTAAGTGGAACTGTAATGTTTGGTCTGAAATCCTCGTGAATTTACCCCCACGTTCCCCCATTTTCCCCTTGTTCTGAGGTGTGTATGAGTGCAACTCGTTTTGGCCTTTAAAGACTGAATAACTGTACTGGACCAGGAATGAAGGTGCAGTGAACCTTGAGATGAACAGATTAACATTTTATCAACAAAAGAGTTGAAGCAAAAGCCAAAACAGATCCTTCAGCACCTTGCAAAGGTATACATCTTGCATTTTCTTCACATACAAGCTTGGATGTTTTATTTGGATTGTATGTCACCAACACAAAGACACTCGTATTTGTGAGGAGAAGAAAAATCAGTAAAAAAGTCCTCAAGAAGGAAGATTAACCGTACAACACAGCGGTCCCTGGGTCAAGCTCCTGAATTTCATGAGCCAAACAGGAAACGTCGGGCGCTGGACAGGATAAAGTTCCAGTGAGTTTCAGAATAAAATCATGGCACCAACTAGCTAGCTTAACTAGTGTAAACAAAACACTGAAAGATGAGGAAACAGAGGAGCTTTTGGACGATTAAATAGGATTTTTAAGCGTATAAGTTTTTTATTTTTTTTTGCCCTAAATATTTTAAAAACATGGCTCTTTTTTAACCATTTATGAGGGAATAGCAACAGAAAGGACCACATGAACTTCTGTTCCCGCCAGGGCAATTTCCGCAACCAGACGCTGTTTCCCTAGGAGCAGTGGGAGTGGGTGTTTGTGGCAAACTGCAACTGGATCAGGACTGCAACCCATAACGCCAGTGTGAGCTGCTGGTAAGTAGTCTGCAGTGACAGACATACCAATTTTATTAGCTTATTTAGGATGGTTCAACTGCTGTTACTGGTGGACATAACTGCATGCAATAAGACAGTTTATTTCAGTAATTTTCAGTTTGATAAGAACTGTGCAGTATTTCCATTTGTAAAAATCTACTGACTAAATGAAAATAACATAAAAAAAGGGGCAATATATGCCGGATTAGAGGTCAAATATGACCTGCATTGATTTTATTATACGTGGTTATCATATAAAATCAGTGCCAACCCATAAGTTACAACCAGGCTTGGTCTTAATCAGATCTACTGTCTCTTATGGTAGTTAAAAGTTCTTCCTCTTCTCTTTGCAGTTCTTTATCTGTCAGTTCTCCTGCTCATCATCTCTTTTCAGAGCGTTGCGTAGACTCCTCCAGAACTCTGGCCTCCTGTCCTCCTCCTGGGGCCACTCCAGGTAGGTGGTGGAGCTCATGAGTTTGCGGAGTTTGCAGAAACGTTTGGGGATGTCGTCCTTGGACAGGGGTTCCAACAGGATCAAGATGGCAGCGTCTCCACCGGCTTCAAACAGCCAGAAGTGGGAGAAGTCCAGCTCATAGCGGCACCAGTCAGACTGGACAAAGTTCTGGGAGAGGACAAAGACAGCACGACGGCTGCGCTCAATGGCGGTCATTATGTTGTCCATGATCCAGTGTCCAGGAATAAAGTCCCGCTTGTGGAGACAGAGAGTCAATGGGGATGTTGGATTCATTGAGTCTGTGTCACTGTAGCAGATTAGAAATTAAACCAGATTATTGTTTAGTTTCTGTCCTTTATAATAAACATAAATTTAACAATAAGTCTGTCAATAAACGGTATACTCTACTTGACTTGAACTAAATATATTTATATATATATAACAAGAGAGTGATAAAATAAAGCACCACAAGTAGCAGCGGCTATCGCACAGGTCAGATTTAAACACAAACAATGGTACTACGACGTAAATGATTAAACAGTGTTTAACATCATGGGATCTACAGACTCTCAGTGTGAACCTGCATGCCTCTACAATCAGACACAAACTTCACACAGCTAACTTACTTAGCAGCAGAGCAAGGAGGAAGCCTTTGTTTACGTAATTCACGGTGCGCTTTATGGTCCGAAAAATACGGTAGTTGATACAAGATGCAAGAGGCAAAGCATGATGGGAAAATTATGCCCACAAATCAAGAAACGATTATTAAAAAACAAAGTAGTTTAAGGATTACCTTTGCTCCTCCATCTCAGCTACCAGAAAGTTTTCCACCCAACTAGCATCTCTTTCACTGTAGGAAACAAATGCATCAAAGGACAACAATGGTTCAGATCCCTCCATGTTTCTTTGTCGCCGGCGTTGTTGGGATTGTCTCTTGGCCTTGAGCCACGCCCAAGTCATCTTCAGATACCAGAAGGTGTGGCATCGCCAGAGAAGGACAGAAAGCAGCATCCCAAGAAAAAGGGCCACCCCACAGCTGACAGATACGAACAACACTGGCTGGCAATGGGTAATGGAAAGGTTAACTTGACCCACTGCCACCCCCTGCAGGTAGAGAGGGGAGTCACAGACATAGCTATGCTTCCCGTCTTTTATTTTCACATCGCCATTTCCCACAAGTTGTGATCGGAGGAAGGTGACGAATTCACAGGAGCAGACGAACTTGTTATAACCCGCCTCCAGGTTCTCGAGTCGTCTGTATGACTGAAGGTCTGAGAGGCCAAATATGTTCAAGGTGTTTGACTGTAAAAGTACAAAAGAAGAGTGAAATAGGATGGGGAACACAAAGAAGACAGAAGGTGACATAGATTGTTTCTTACCTGTATTGTAAGTGTTTGCAGATTGGGGTAGCTCCCCCCTGGTGGTAACCTCAGGAACTTGTTCCCAGAGAGGTGGAGTTCTCTCAGAAATGGCAGTACCAACACAAATTCTTTGAGCTCATTATAGCTCAGATCCAACACCTTGAAAGGAGTATGAAATAACTGTGAGTGTATGTTTTCAAAGGGGTGTGTACTTCTCTTTGATCCGTTTTCTCTAACTAACCTGCAGAGATTTTGGTAGACAAGCGGTGGTGGTGGTTAGCTTAGCCCTGGAGATGTTGAGGTACCTCAGGGTGGACGGCCAGGAGCAGCTGGGGGGCATGGTGCTGTAGCCGGTTCTGCTAACCTCCAGGTGGGTCAGTCTTGTGAGCTTTGTGGCCAGATGGCTCAATGCGGACAAAGACTGGACACAAATGGACGAACATTTAAAATGTTGGCATTGTGAGAAATGTTACACTAATTTTACCTGAGGTTTAATAGTGACACCTTTAGAGGGTTTCCACTTATGTTTAAAACTCGGAGCTTCTGGAGTGTTTCTACGTCGTCACACACCATGTAAGACAGAGTCAGGTCAGTCAGCAGGTTGTCGGACACATCCAAGTATTGTGTGTTCACCATCAGTTTGGTAAGGTAACAGGATAACAAGAACATCTGAAGGTAAATTTGGGACAAAGCTGTAAGTTGGGAAAAAAACTTGTCTTCTTACTTTTTACTGAACATATAATGCTGCATGTATCCTCTACAATTCAAGACAAAAAGTCTGAAAAAATAAATCATTAATAAAAAGCTCTAGCAACTTGGTAGCAAAAGTGTAGAAACCCTTTTAACTCATACTATTTCAGCTTTGTGGCTTCTTTGGTAGAAGCCTGTCTGCATCCTACATCATGACCATTTTAGGAGTACAACTTGCTAATGATTGCCCACATCTCAGTGTTGTTCTCCAAATCTTTAAGACATTGAAATGTTTGGACCTCTTGTTCACAGTTGGATTTCTTTGGTCAGTTTAATTCTTCACTCAGCTTTAAGGTTCCTCTTAGGAAGTCATTCTTTGTTCAAATGGAAGGATGCTTGGGATCTTTTGCACCAAACCTTCCTTTTAGATTTCTTGTCCAAAAGTTAATGTTTGGTTGCTTTACACATTCTTCTACAGGTTTTTAGAGGATCTAGAAAGGTCCAGGTATTAAAGGAAGGGAGAGCTTCTGACCCTGAAATCTTCCCTTCTGTCTAGACATGGACAATAAGGAAGCTTACTGACATGTAGAAAAAAAGCTCCTTCATGAAATTTTCCACAGCTTTAGTCACCTTTGTAGGCGCACTTGCCATCTTCTATCTCTTCCTTTCCAAAGTTTATTAGGAACCTTCATATTTTTTCTTCAAATATTTGCAAACTATCTTTATTGTGCCATGGTAATGAATATTCCTCTGAAATTCTTATGTATCCTTGTCCAACTGATACCTTCATACAATGAGATCATGTCTGTGGTTTATAAACTTAAACTTTAAATTGCATCAAAAATCCATTGTATGGGGGAAGCTCTTAGCTTCTACTTTCTATGCACATGTTTTGCCATAAAAAGGTAGATCGCACTACACCTTCCAGCTACAACAAGGCTTGAGACCACACCTCTAAGGTGATAAAACCACCGTGCAAACAAAGGCCCGGCTCTTTCAAATTGGGCAAGCTGCGTCGAAGAGACCGCATCAGCTGAGAGATCTTCACGTTGGGACACGTGTTGGATCCGGTGATCATCGTTTTGTGGAACAAAGCTGAACATCAGCTTTACCCTTTTGCCGTGGGATTGACAGAGGAGGTCCTTGGACATTAACTAGCTTAATGTGCGCAACCCTCGAGGAAGAACAAAGAAGTCTCCATCCCTTTCTGCCGATAGACAAGATAAGATCTTTCCTGCTTCGGCCAAGCAGATCAAACCATCACTTGGCAGTGGAACCGATGCGGTGTAACGACCCACGTTACGACCGGACTGATTCTCCAGTTCAGGAGCTCCACAAGGGAAAAATCAAAGAGTCTGTCTTTGGATGTTTACATGTTGTGACTAAATTCAGGTGATAAACCGCTTTATGTGTTTCTTTTTTACTTCCTGTGAAGCCATTGCGCTGTCGGTTGGTGATCATTGTGGAATGTATCATTATCATTGTGAACGAGCCACGCTGTCGGCTCCAGGGTTACTCTGAACGTTATTGTTAGGATCCAATCTCTTTCCTTCTTCCCACTCTCCTCTCTCTTTATCCGCTGCTTTTGGGCTTTGCGCAGATTTTAAAGCTCATTCATTGGGTCAGCCAGTAGCCTTTGTTTTGAGTTAACCTCCCCTCAGTAGCTCCATGTGCTTGTGGCACCTAACTGTGGCATAAGCGGTAGCTATCTTGAGCTCTTAGCTTAGCTGCTTGAAGCTCAATGTGGCTAGTCGGATTAGTAGCTGGGCTGGTGTTTTGAAGCACCATCGCATTAGCCAGATTAGCCAGATCCATTTCAATGCTGTTTACATCATTTGCTAGTCATGATTGTGATTATTCAGTGTCCAAGTTTATTCATTGTGCTGTAAGTGTACAAGTGTACATCCAAGTTTAGTCATTGTGCTGTTTGTTATTGTTTTTATTTGCCTCTTTTATGTTGTTTTGATTCAGTAGGTAATATGTTCAAGTGGTATTAGTATTAAACAGAACAATTGCTGGAAAAGGGAATTATTGGTTTAATAAATTTTAACTATTTTAGTCGTTGTCATCAGTGGGTTTTATATTAGTGATCGAACAGTCTTTAAAAGTTTACGAATTGCACTTTTTGAGTTACAGTTTTTATTGATTGCTTTGACCTCTTTGAAGAAACTGGCAACCTCTCAGTTTTCATCATCACCATCTCAGCAGAGCAAAACACACCTCTTGCAAAAGCGGTAACCCATTCTCATTGGTTTGACACATTTTTTCCCCACCCTTTTGCAAAACAGATGTTATTCATGCAGTCCAAACTCGATTGCTTTAGCTGTGGTAGCCAAACAGAAACCATACGTTCCCAGCTCTTAGAAACTTCTTGATTGGTATGAAATCACTGAAGCACCTGTTTGACACTTCTTCACACAACTTTTCAATTTGCAATCAGTCTGCACGCCTTAAAAGGTGCCATGTTGTGTGTTGTTCTTTGCAAGCATGGATGGTCTAGCAGGGGTGTCAAGCTCCGGTCCTCGGGGGCCGGTGTCCTGAAACTTTTAGAGGTTCCCTGGTACCACACACCTGAATCAAATGGCACAATTAGCTCCTCAGTATGTAGTCAGGTTCTTCCGAGTCCTGCTAATTACCTGATTATTTGACTCAGGCGTGTTGGACCAGGGAGACATCTAAAAGTTGCAGGACACCGGCCCTTGAGGACTGGACTTTGAAACCTGTGGTCTAAGGCAAGAGTAAGAGGGAGATGGGTCAGGGGAAGAAGATTATGAGGAAGAGGAATCCGTGTGCGAGGTGGAGGTGGAGGTGTAGCTGGAAGGGCTCAAGTTACAGATGAAATTCGGGCAATTGTGATTGATCATGTGGTAAATCATGGCCTTTCACTTAGAGGGGCGGAACAAAGAGTCCAACCATTTCTCAATAGAAACACGGTTATTGTAAGTTTTTTTCGACTGGAGAACAGGTAATGTTGCTATACAGTATATACAGATATATCTCTATCTATTCCTATAGAGGAATTCTTCAGCGCATGGAAGTGGAAGGTACATGATCACTGCCCCTATGAGCAGATGCCCTTGCTCAATGCAATGACTGCTGCTGCCCAAGATATAGATGCAGAGGCATGTCAAGGATGGATCAGGCATGCAAGAAGATTTTGAGTGTGATGTAGATGAGGCAATGTAGCCTATTTGTCAAGAGATAAGAGACTAGAAGAGAATCTCTGAAAAAAGAATGGATAATCAATAAACTTTGCATCACTACATATCTGTATCTGGATTCATTTTTGGCAAGGCAAATTTGACTACAAATGACACTGACATGTATGCTGCTACAATGAACCAGCAATGCTGCACTGATTCACATTAAGTGTGGTATTTTGTATTTTGTTGCCTCTTGTGAACTGAGTGATTGGAAGGGCTCAAACATTTGTGTGCAAGTTGTGTTGTTTGAGGGCAAAACCTGCTTTTGGTCCATATTTTAAATGTTTTGGCATAATTGGAGCCTCTTGGAAATAAAATGTATCATTGTGACCATTGGTGCCACTGTTTAGGCCTCTGCGTTGTTTTGAAAAATGTGGATTTTGAGTTGACTGCTGCATCAAAGCAATCAATAAAAACTGTAACAACATGAATATATAGAGACACTTTTGGTTAATGATTAGTGATTCCGATTGCAATTATAATTTAATATAATTAATGTTCACTAGTGGCAAGTCTAATTCAGTCCTACAACTGGCGAGACATCCACATTTCATGGTAAATATGGTTAATAATTGTTGATTAATAAACCCAATTGCTAGTTATTATCATTATAAATGCCAGTAGCGCTTAATCACAACCATTTGTAAAAAAAATTTGTTGTAGCTTACCTTTGACTAGAATAACATTATTAATTAAATAAAACATCATTTGCTGCTCTGTCTTTTATCAATACTCATTCACATTAATGCCAGAACAGAGTTTAATACATTTTGTTTGTTGAGTGTTATTTTTACCTTTGAGTTTATGAAGGATAACTTCTTCTGGTGTTGAATAAGAAACTTTATCTGTACTGTCATGGCAAACTTCAAAACATCCAAAATTGTGACATCACTGACGAAGAACTCGTCCATGCTTCTTAGATCTGTCCAATTAGCAGGTATCCACCTAACACAATGACAGCAAAGGCATTGGCCACATTAATGCTAAATACTTAGATTTGGGTTAACATCCATCCATATATCCATCCATTTTCTAACACATCTATCCCTCATGGGGTCGCAATGGGAGCTGGAGCCTATCTCCAGCTGTCAGGTACACCCTCGACAGGTTTCCAGTCTATTGCAGGGATTTGGGTAAAGAATTACAGCCATAAATATTTATACCCTCACAATTTTTTGTCGAAAATTCACTTATAATTTTAGCAAGATATTTGTTCTGCCAATAATTCATATTTATGAATCTCTATAGCCCCGTTTACACTACCCTTGTAAAACCGATCCAGGCCGAGACCAGTCCGAGCTTGGACCAGTTAACCAGGCCGAGCCTCGTTTCTGACGACCGTTTACACATCACGCTATCTCGGTTCCTTGGTTGCTCCTCGCCTCCTAGTGGCCATCTGCGGTACTACCGCTCTCTGGGATTGAAGGCGGGACCGAGCAAATCAAAACGGCGGCGCCCGTAACATTCAGGAAGTTAAGCTTGGACAGACTCGGCTTTTGGGACGTGGATAAGACAAACGAACGTCTAATAAGGATTTACAGACGCAGGAAACAACGACAGACGCTGAGGTTCATCACACTACTAAGCAGAATCATCTCTGGAAACCGTGTGGCACGGTAAGGAAGCTAGTATTATTATGAATGTCTGAAATTTGTCTGAATGGAGTGTGAATCGGGACGTGCAGCCAGACTGCCGAAAAAAAACGCGGACAGTCAGCTGACTGTAAGGGGATGACACGGTCTGCTCATACGCTCTTCGTTATCAGATAACCGGGATAAAAAAAACAGTCCAAGACCTCCCCAGGAACTGGTCTGCATTTAGTGCGGTCCGGTTATGTCTAGCGCGGTTCAGGTCAGTCTGCTGACCATTTACACACGACAGTTATCTCGGTTACCGAGCTCGGACTGGTCTCGGCTCGGTTAAAAAAGTGTAGTGTAAACGGGCCTTATCAGTGTGGGCTCTATTTGGGTACCCTGGCTTCCTCCCACAGTCCAAACATGACCATTAGTTTAAGTGATTTCTCTCATTTGTCCTATGTGTGTATGATAGACTGGCAACATGTCCAGGGTATACCCTTCCTCTACTCCATTGACCTTTGTAGAGAGGCACCAGCGCCCTTGCATGGATGGATGGATGGACGGAAGGACAGACTTTGACTAAAACAACTGGGCAGTGATCAACAGCTCATGCTAACACGCTGGTTTCCCACCTGCCCTCGCCTGTCAGAGTTAAACCCACTATGGACATGGATCTCAGCGGGACTCCATCTATCAGTGCCAGGAGGGAGACAGTTGCTTCATCAGACATCGAAAGGTTATGGACAGACAGATTTCTGAAGAGAAGAACCCCAAGAGAATTAGCGGCTCGTTTCTAAATATAGTATTTTGCTCCATTTTATTAGGAAAAGCAAAAAATGAAATAACTGACAAACCTGATCCTCCTGATTGACTCTTTGAAAGGCTGAATGGAGAAAGACTGTTTCAAATGAATGTCCAGCAGAGTTATCTGAGTTTCAGGGTAACACACGTCATCGAGCAGAGCAGCAGCCAGTGTGGGGTGTGTTAATAATGGACCATGAAGGCTTAGGGTGACACTACCCAGAGGCCAAATGTTCCCAAAAGTACCAGAGTCATACCTGTGGAGAACAAAGAGTCACAAGAAAGATTGGATTGATCTATAAAGGTTTGATCTTTGTTTTTTGATTCCAATTGTCCAGCAGTTATTTATTGATAATTAGCTCCTAATTAGTAGATCCACAGGTTTACTGAAAATCTACTTTTTATTTTAAATTTATGCTGTAGATAGCACTGTTATTGCAGCAATAAGGTCCTGGGTTCAAGTCCTACTCTTGCTCTGGGTTTCTGCATGTTCTCCCTGTACATGTGTGGTTTCTGTCTGGGTACTCTGGCTTCCTCCTACAGTCCAAAAACATGACTGTTAGGTTAACTGGCCTCTAGAAATGATCCTGTCTGTCTCTGTGCTGCCCTTCGATAGACTGGTGACCTGTCCAGGGTGTACCCCACTTCTCGCCCACTGACAGCTGGAGATAGACACCAGCACACGACCCCAGCAGGGAGAGCGTGTTAGAAAAATGAATGTTTTAATTATTTTTTTAGTCCTGATCTCCAGGACCTTTTCAAAGGATCTAGTATTTGTTTCTTAAACTGTTAAAATAGTGTCATTTCTCCCCACTGTTAAATAGCTCGCTAAGTATGAAGTGAAGAATTGATGCAATCTACTAACTTCTGTGTAAATACGTTTTGGGACACTGGGATGGAAAAATTTCCAAAAGTATTGAGTTTTCATCTCAGCCTGGGCAGTTTACTGCTTGTGTTCGCCTACTCTCTCCGCCTTTTTCCTGTCAAATAATGGCAGCTAGAGCCTCACACAAGATTTTCACTGAGAGAATAAAGCAGTAAAGTGGAAAAAACTGACAAAGATTATTAGAAGTTTTTCATTCAGATCACTTTAAAGGATTATAAAACACTCTCGGTGCTAGAAAGGACTGAATACCTGACCAGGTTGTTGCCGTGCACTGTGAGCTCATCGAGGTTGGTTACTCCTGAAAGATCTTCTTTCCTCAGCTCCTTAAGATCTGGACCTCCAAACATCAGTCTTCTCAGTCTGACGAGTCCAAGAAACAATGGTGGAGAACCGAGCGTGCTGCAGGTGACCCAGAAAGACATGAATCTTGATCATTCTGCCTGGTCTTTATTCAGGTATAGGCCTGATATATTAAAGAATTATTTTTGCTCTTTAACAATGTATTATGGGAAAACCTGCTCAGTTTTATAACTTGTTTTAACTTTTGATATATAAATGAGAGGACTGGCCAGTTCACACATTGATTATTGCTGTTGTGGTGTTCGCACCTGAGTTCACATGAAACTAAGAACCACATGTGTTATTGTGTTATAATTTGTTTTAACTTGTGGTGGGAACTTATGACAATGTGTTGTGGGAAAGACTGATTCTGTATTCCTTATTTTGTTTATATTTGCTGTATTCTGAGTGCACTCATATTATTTTGCTTCACACACTGCTGAGATGCTGGGAACGGGTCCTGTTTGGGAACATGTTTTGGAAAGGAGGGCGGCTGTGGAGGGAGAGATGGCCATTCTCGCTCCACACCTGACTCTTTGTTTACAAGTATATAAAGAGGTGACTGCCCTCAGCCCGGAGAGTCTGCCGTGAGTTCGTGTGTGGATACCGGCATCGTGAACGCTGATCTTAACCTGGACTGAAGGCTCCCAGTTCGTGTCAATGGTAAGGGCTGATTCTGAGAATCTGTTGAGCGTCACGTTTGTTTGAAAGCTTGTTGCTTTAATGCTTGCTACTTTGCCTGTGTGAAGAGCTAATTGTTTTGATGTGCTGTATTCTGTGGGGAATAATAATAAATGTGTGCCTTATATTCTAACAGAAACAGTGTTTGAGTCCTTATTTGTGTTTGCCGATCTCTCCCGATCCTGAATAAAAATTTCATAAAACATTTTGGCGTTGTCGGCAGGATTGGAGGAGAGACTACAATACACAAATATGTTTAGAAATATGTTTAAAAGGAGAAAGAACTCTGATGAGAAAATTCAGAGGGAAGAGGTAGTTCCCGGATGGGAGTTTCCTCATTCTAAGCAGATAGCGCTGTGTTTGCGCGATGGTGGGGGCAGACCGGAGCCGTGGAGCGGCCCGCTGGAGGCAGCGGGACCCGAAGAATTATTGAAAGTGTTGCAGAAAATTGAGGTGCAAAAAAAGGCTCCGGTGGACGGATTACAGAGGCGCTTGTGGATTTGTGCCACGGCTTGGAAAATGCAGCATGAAGCTGGCCAACAATTAAAAACTCAGCAGTTAAAAGACAGACAGGCAATGACTGAGCTGCAGTCCGCTGAGTCGCTGTACCGGCAGCATGTGCAAAGGCTGACTTATCAGCTGGAACAGATGACCAGTGTTGCAGAAAAAGCTGTGGCCCAGGTGTCTGTGTTAACAAGGAAAAAACAGGGGAAAAAACCCCGCCGTTTTCCTCTGAAAAAAGTCCGTTCGTTTGTAGCTGGATTGGGGTCTGGGTGGGATCCCGAGAGCTGGGACGGTAATATGTGGGACGATGAGGAGGACAGTGATTCTGGAGGTCCTCCAGATCCACGTCCTTTCCCTCCATTGGGGGTTAAACCCGTCGTCCGAAGGAGAAGAGACCAGCAGCATGTACCCGCAGCCTTCCGGCAGCGGATAGATGCTCAAGGTAATGATGTACTTGATGCTGCGGGACAACCTGTTATGGAATGGGTGGAACAGCCGCAGCCGCCGGCGGTGTCACGGACCATAACAGAAGATTACTCGCAGGATGAAGTTGCTCATATCACTAAAAAATTAAGGCAGCATCCGGGCGAACCCACTGATCTATGGGTGGCCCGACTGCTGGATGAAGGTGCAGAACAGATTGAAATAGATCACGGAGATGGCATGGCATTTGGTGGTCTGAGCACTGATGGGAATGTAAATGCTAATTATCGGCAGGAAGTGAGAAATTTGGGGGATCAGGCGAGATCATTGTTTGACGTGTGGTCTGAGGCAGTACGAGCAACATGTCCCAATGTATCTGATTGGCTCGAAATCTCTGGACCATGGTTAACATTAAAGGAGTGTGTGCAGAGGCTGACTAGGCTGTGTGTGCGTGATCTGTTACCAGTGGGGATGGTGGCTGGATATCAGCAAGTGGCTGTTCCGAAGGTGGTGAGAGATCAGTTGATTAAAACTGCCCCACAGCATTATCGGGCAGCTATGCTTACTGTGATGCTGGGAGCTCCAGATGCCCCGATGGAAACCATTAAGGCTCGAATCATGGAGCTGGGGAATCTGGGAGAATGGGGCGAGCAGGAGGAATGCAGACCACGAGTTCAACAAACTCCGGTCCGCAGGCCGCAAAGGGAGCGTGGGAGAAATAAACAGGGTCCACCACGTAACATGTTGTGGAGAGCACTGATTAATGCTGGGGTGCCTGCTTCAGAGATACACGCATTACCTACTGATGAGTTGAGACAGATGTGTCAAAGGAGAGGCTTAAAAGTTAACTGTGTAGGATTTGGTGCTGAGCTGGACCCATTAAATTCTTTGATTCAGCTGTTGCTAGAGGCGATTCATCCCACACCATCGGCTCCACCTGCTGAACAATCTGAGTCTGTTGTGGGCAGAAAACCTGCTAAGGTGGTTGAGACTGAGGTGTCAGAGTCTGAGGAATCCTCGGGCAAAGATGTAAAAGTAAGGAGAGTGAAAAAAAGGAAAAGAAAGAACAAAGATAGAAGGAGGAGCAACATGTACCCTGATCTGACGGATCTGATGGAGTTTAACTAGGATTGTGCAGCATGGAAATTCGTGGGAGGACAGATTGAAGTTTTTATGTTTGTATGTTGTTGGTTTTTTTTCCGCGCAGGAGAGCGTTCTGCGTGCAAACAGCTGGTCAAGGCAGTTATATTGAAAAAAAATGTGTCTGATAATCATGACTTAACAAATTGGAAGCCTAAATTGATGCAAGCAGTGGCCCAATTGAATAATTGGCCAATTGCTCCAGGGGCAGACTTACTGTCTCTGCATTTGACAAACTGAGAAACCGCTCAGGATTATATGTGTGTATAAGAGAGTAAAAATAAATGAACAATCAAACTTGTGATTTTATCTGAATGGAAAATGTATTAATGTATATGTGAATGCTTAATAAAGGAGTTAAAAATATTTCAGCATTATTGACTAGAATTTATCATTTTATAGCACAAGGATGTGGTCATTCCAATTTTGAAAAGTGTCTGAAAAAGAAAATTTTATGTGGGAAGAAGCACAGCAAAGAGCATTAGATTTGGCTAAGAAAGTCATACAACAAGCTGTGTAATTGGGAAAGATGATGTCCGGGCCTGTGGAGTTGCAGGCTTCAGCTGTTAATGACAATACAAGCTGAAGTGATTGATGGGGATTATCAAGGAGAAAATCCCTGGTAATTGAGAAAGAAGAAAAACTAGCGCAACTGCTAGTGAAACCCTGTGAAATGACAGAGGTTCAAGGGATGGCTGCCCCCACTAACATCACTGTAAGAGGAACAGGGGGGTTTGGCTCAACAGATAAACCAGGAGCCAAAGTTTAGGTGAGACAAGAAAATGGTCCACCTAGACCAGCTGAAATCATTTCACAAGGGAGTGATGCAACAGTGTCAGTATTTTACTCAGGAAAAAAAAAATGGATAAATGTTATGTAAGAGAAAACTAATCAAATTCTTTGTCTTATAGCAGTACTAATTTTGATTTCAGATCCATGTTTCCGTGGGATCTGCTGATTGGACGACCCGAGGGACAGCGCGATGGCGGACGTCCCAAACCGTGGGAGGCACCACAGGGCCGGTGCAGGACTTGGGACCATCATCCTCCGTGTCCTCGCTGCCATGGTCCTGCTGGCACACCTCTGTTGGGCAGAAGCACCGGGCCGGATCCTGAAAGAAGTGGTTCAGCCGTATCAACTAGGATGGCAGGACAGCATGCGTGACGGAATCCAGGATGACGACACATGCTCTCGATGGCACGTATGCGTAATAAGCAACATTACCAGCTCATGCCCCATATATTCTTGTGATGGATGTTTTGAAGAAAGAAACATACCGGTGATCTCCAAGGGATGTACCGTTAAAGTGGTTTCAAGGAGAGGTTTGTGCCAATATGAATCATTTGCAGAACGAGCGTGTGAGGACGACGGCACAAAGGAGCTGACCCCGAACTTGACCTCATCGGAGGTTTGGATTACTAATCGGATTGCCTTTGCTTTTTCAATATATGTACTGCCGAACTCTACTAAGAACACACACACACAAATTGCACCTGCTGCACACACTTGTCAACAGATGGCACAATCGACGATAACCAACAAAGTCCACTGGAGAGTGGTTTTTCCTCCTCTGCCGACATGCACTAGGACGAAACGTGCATGGTGGGACACTTTGCTTGGTGGAACAGGTACTGTGTTAGGTGTTTCTAACACTATTGATAATGAAATAACAAGAACTATGCTATCAAACACTGGACAGCATGCATCAAGAACTGTTCATCAGGTTGGATTGTGGATGCTTACTGTTGTAACATCACAGGAGGAAACTGCAAAGATCTTCCTTAAAGAACTGAAATGGCAATTAAAAATGTGGAACACAACGGCAGAAGTGTTAACGAACATTTCTGTAGCTTTGAACTGGACGGTATGTAACGTACAAATGATGCACGCTCACATGCAACAAGAACGATTCAAGCGTGTGGTTATTATCGGAAATTTCCAGGAATGGAGACAACTATGGAACATTAGTAGTAAAAGTTGGTTACAACTAGAACCACAGAAGACCTATTGTAATGCTACTATGTGTGAAGGACATTGGACGCAATATGATGTTACCAATAGTACTACTGTCTGTCATTATTATATATTGGCCGTAGTGACTGTACAGGGGTATGGTTTTTGAAACTGGATGGTGATTGGTTTGGCCCACAGACAAACTACACCTATGAACCTGAATCTATGCGAGACTGCTGATAAAGGGATGGTATGTATGCTACAACAAGGACATCTTAACCCATGTTTAACCGGAGACGAGGTGTTATGTGATTGGATTCATGAACCAGATAGAGAAACAATAAAGAGTCATCCTCAATTACCTCAGGTGCCTGTCGTTGGGTGTTTTGATGTATACATCTGAAGTTGGAATAACGTGACCTATCAATTAACCAATTTCACTATCTCCCTGGATCGGTTCAAATGCGCATTGAATCAGTCTACGGAACTAAATTGCTTAGCTGAATCACACAGGTCCAACATTTCCAACTTAAAGGTGTCTACATTTATGGCCCAAGGACAGGTTTTGCATGCGGCTAAGTTAATGGTGCAATTATCTGCACATCATTGGTGGGACATTTTTAATGGAATGTCTTTTACTGCTCGAAACTATGTAGTACCTCCCTTGCTTTTGCTCATTATTGTTATTATAGTGTTAACCTTATGTAATGTTTGCACCTGTATAATCAAAAGTGGTTTTGGGACGGAAAGAATAACTTTAAAATAGACCTTGGGGACAGGTTTTCTAAAATTAGGTTTTCCCAAAATTAGGATTGTCAAAGACCAAGGGGTGGAGTGATATATTAAAGAATTATTTTTGCTCTTTAACAATGTATTATGGGAAAACCTGCTCAGTTTTATAACTTGTTTTAACTTTTGATATATAAATGAGAGGACTGGTCAGTTAAATAAGAGAGAGGACTGGCCAGTTCACACATTGATTATTGCTGTTGTGGTGTTCGCACCTGAGTTCACATGAAACTAAGAACCACATGTGTTATTGTTTTAACTTGTGGTGGGAACTTATGACAATGTGTTGTGGGAAAGACTGATTCTGTATTCCTTATTTTGTTTATATTTGCTGTATTCTGAGTGCACTCATATTATTTTGCTTCACACACTGCTGAGATGCTGGGAACGGGTTTTGTTTGGGAACATGTTTTGGAAAGGAGGGCGGCTGTGGAGGGAGAGATGGCCATTCTCGCTCCACACCTGACTCTTTGTTTACAAGTATATAAAGAGGAGACTGCCCTTAGCCCGGTGAGTCTGCCGTGAGTTCGTGTGTGGATACCGGCATCGTGAACGCTGATCTTAACCTAGGACTGAGGGCTCCCAGTTCGTGTCAATGGTAAGGGCTGATTCTGAGAATCTGTTGAGCGTCACGTTTGTTTGAAAGCTTGTTGCTTTAATGCTTGCTACTTTGCATGTGTGAAGAGCTAGTTGTTTTGATGTGCTGTATTCTGTGGGGAATAATAATAAATGTGTGCCTTATATTCTAACAGAAACAGTGTTTGAGTCCTTATTTGTGTTTGCCGATCTCTCCCGATCCTGAATAAAAATTTCATAAAACAAGGCCCCACAGAGGAATTAAGGCTGGCCTGGCAGTTCAGCTTTCACTATGACAAGGACCCTAAATCAGCCTGAGCTACCGTAGGATGGTTTAGATTCAAGTATATTCCTGGGTTAGAATGGCCCAGTCAAAGTCCAGACCTTCATCCAACATTGTGATAAGGCTTTGATAATTATTATTCACAGATTATTCTTATTCAGTTTTGTTCCACAAGGTATAGGGGTTAAAGAGAATCCAAGCTACATCTCTTAGATTTTTATTTACAAAATAAAGATTGATTTGAATTTATGCACACACTTAATATTGCAAAACGTCAGGGTATAAATGATTCTCCAGGGAAGCGTAACCTGAGCGCCTGACCTGTACGGGTTGTTGAGCAGATTGAGCTGCAACAAAATCTCCAGCTTGCTGAACCATCTGTGGTTGAGAACCCTCAGAAGGTTGTCAGAGAGGTCCAGCTCCTCCAGGCTCCAAAGAGAGTCGAACGCTGTTGGATGGATCGCAGCTAATCTGTTACCTGAAGGGCAGAGTTATATGCATTCAGACAACGTCACTAATGAGTTCAGTTAGGGTGTATTAGATACTATCATGGCTACCATGGAGATCCAGAACCCTCAGTTGGAAGTGTCCAGTCAGGTCATCTTGGGTCACCATGCTGATGTTGTTGAAGGATAGATTGAGGATCAGAGCTTGGTCTGTCACCACAGGAATGCTGGTGAATCCACCGTAGGAGCAGTTGCAGCAGAGATGCAGGTCACAGCGACTGCAGGATGGCCTCCCATCATCGCTGTTTGCCGCCTCACCCCAGATCGGCGAGAAGAAGAGGATTAGCATCAGTATGGTTAGATGTCTCATACTGTAACGAAAAAGTTGAGTGTTTCAGTTGATGAACTTAGACTTAGACAACTTTATTTGTCATTTTGTATGCACAGAGTGCGTACAGAACGAAATTTTGTTTGCATACAGCTTGAAAAATTTACAGTAAATTGCAGTAAATTACAGGATAAGGTGCAGCAGTGATTTATAATAAACAATTGAAATGTAAACAATGTAAACAATGCAGGAGAAATAGACAGTGTGCGATCACAGTGTACAGGTGTGTATTTTTTTAAGAAACAGAGTTCGGCAGCATTTGTAATGCTAGATAAGGATGCAATGATTCAAATGTGCAAATATACGAATGTGCTACAGAGTCCATTTTGTGGCTTCAGCAGTTCAGAGTCCATTTTATGGCTGCAGAAACTGTCACGATTCTGGGTTGTTCGGTTGTGGTTTTCACTTTTGGTTTGTGTTTTTCCAGTATGTTTCCTGTGTTCTACAGTTTTGTCTCCACACTGTCTCTGCCTGTCTGCAATTGAGTCCATCTCCGAGAACCTCACCTGACAGAATAATCGAGCCAAAACTAAGACCCAGCAACAGGTTATGGATCTTAAAATATTTCCTGGGAGGCAGAGGAGGATTTACGCCGCTCAGCAGGTCTAATGGTGCTACAAATGCCACATGAGGCCTTGACATAGGTGGTTCCTTTTCTGGGAACAGATCCTCTGAGACGTTGCTCCTCTACACCCAAACAAAATGCTGCAGCAGATTCATCCTCCACAAAAGTGCAGTCCACGCCGTCATCAGCTGCCGTGGTGTCTCCCAGCTCCAAAGTCCAGTCACTCGTGGAATCGTCATCGTCAACAACGCTCCTGGTTCAGTCAGCATCATTGACGCTATTGTCAGCTACACACCTGTTTCCACATCACTATCGGCACCTCCTGTCCACGTTGCAGAGTTGTCCAACGACAATGTCCAGGTGGGATTACATCAGGTTCCTGAGATCCATTGAAAGTTCTCTCAATGGCTCCAGCACCAAGACTCCATGCCTTCTGAGCCTCACTCTGAGGTCTCAGCACGCCTAAACTGTTGAACTGTGTTTTGTTTCTAGCACTCCTTCCTATGCTCCCTCTGCCTGCCTGCGTTTTTTTTTTTTTTTTTTTTTTACTTTTCAGGCCGTCTAACATCCGCCCTTGACTAGGAAGTTATGTCAAGATTAAGAGTGGGCTGGTTGTGGTGTTCATTTTGGGTTTATGCTTTTCAGTATTTTTTGTTTTTCACAGGTCTGGTCTTAAAGTTCTATTATCTCTGTTCATTATCATTTAGGGTTTTCCTTGTTAGGTAATTCTTTAACTTTCTAGTATTATGAAGACATGTCCTTAAACTTTGTTTGGTCCTGTTAGGTCTCTATTTCTGTTTCCCCCACATTTTCCAGTTTTCCCCCTCTCTCTTTTCAGCCCCATTCATATTCATATTCACATTCATGTTCATATTTTCATGTTCAGGCTTTCATCCTCAGTTACAACCACTAACTAATTAAGCTTATGCTGTCCACCTATGGGCATCTCATCACGCTAATGATTGCAGTGGGAGTTTTACATTAAATTACCCCCCCCCCCCCATTAATACACAAACACAGCAGGGGAATTACTTAGTTAATGTTACAATATCTTATATTTAATAGACCACATTTAATTGTTTTATGTCTTGGTTCAAGTTGAGTTGTATTAATTTTTATGAGATTTTTATGTTTTGTTCATAAATCATGGGTGGGTAGCAATCAACGGTGTCTCCTCATTGGTCCGCATGAGGTGGGTCAAAGGTGACTCCAACCAACGTGCACTGGTTGTGTAGGTGGGTTGTGTGACAAGTGAGAGTGCGAAATTTCTTCACTTCCCTTGAAGTTGCTGACTGTTTTGTTGAGGCAGCTTCCTTGGTGTGAAAGTGGTTGCTCATTTATTTTTTTGTGAAAATGGAGGCCATTTACTCTCAATGTAGGGGGTCAATTTTAGCAGATAATACTGATGCTGCTGATGTGTTTTGCTCCGACGTCTCTGGATTTGGGGCCAGTTTGGCCCTGGCCCCAACAGATGTAACAGTGAAGCGCCATTCCTTATGTATGTATGTATGTATGTATGTATGTATGTATGTATGTATGTATGTATGTATGTATGTATGTATGTATGTATGTATGTATGTGTGTATGTATGTATGTGTGTATGTATGTATGTGTGTATGTATGTATGTATGTATGTATCTATCTATGCTAGAATACTGACAAGGTTAGTGGGCTAAATTCTCTTGCGACACCCAGAAACTGTGGCAGGCCCACCAACGTTTGTTTAAATAATGAACATCTGAAATTGCAGGGCGCATGCGCAACAAGCTCTCAGTAGACAGCCATGGGGCACAAATGCTATGGCCCCAAGCTCAGATCATCCAATAAAAACATTGGAATTGCACAGGTTACGTTTACATTCTGCCGGATAGATAGACCATCTAATGTTGGATGGCCTTGGTGACTCATTGAAGGATTAATGTGAATCTTTTCTGGTCAATAAATGAACAATATGAGTAAGCCTTTATTTGAAATTTTATGTATAAAATTCAACTACATACAGGCTACATTAAGTCTCATTTCTAGTGTGTTGGTTTATGCTAATTTAACTGTTTTATGCAAAATTGATCAAAGTCGAAGCTGTGTTGATAAAAAAAACAAAAAAATCAGTTGCAGCTAATAGGTGTTGAGTTTTATGAGCCCCACCTAACTTATCATGCCAGAGACCCCACTGGTGTTTTCTGTTCACAGCATCATAAGTGAGTGTCCTTGACCAGAGGGCATGTAGTGCATTTGTAGTTCTATAATCAATGAAAGTTGAGTAAATTCCTACAAAATGTTTATTAGCAGTCATTTGTCATCACCCACGGGTCACTGAACATTTAAAAAGGTTTTTACCTATGCTTCGTGAGATGTCATTGAGACTGACGTCACACTGCGCAGTTTCCAGCTGCCGTACAGTTTATTTATTTATGCTTGGAGAAAGCAGTGGCGTGGTGCGATGTTGTGGGCAACCGTAAAAACACAAAGTGGTGTTTTAGAAGTATTAGTATTCTCCTATCAATCAAGTTGAATGGATTATTTCAGGAAGCGAAATAAAGCGCGCAGGAAAGTCATATTTCTGTAAATGTGAGGGGTCCAATCAGATAGCTTTCAAAAGTAAGTGTGTGTGTGTGTGTGGGGGGGGACACGTCCCCTTCACACACAGTTGTGACGCCCCTGGCAACAATACGGAAGCTGCAGAGAGGTGTGTTAACCTACGGCTCTGCTTCCTGGTCTGGACCCTGGGTTGTCAGCATTTAGGAGAACTAATAAATCCGGCCAGTTCTCTATAAAGAAGAGCTGCACCATCCAAAGTGGGATGAATGCCGTCTCTCCGGATCAGACCAGGTTCTCCCCAGAAAGTTTGCCAGTTATCAATGTAGCCCACGTCGTTTTCAGGACACCACCTAGACAACCAGCGGTTGAATGATGACATGCGGCTAATCATGTCATCACTGGTCAGATCAGGCAGGGGACCAGAGAAAATTACAGAGTCCGACATTGTTTTAGCAAACTTACACACTGAAGCAACACCAACTTTAGGGACCTCGGATTGGCGTGACCGGGTGTCATTACCGCCAGCGTGAATAACAATCTTACTGTATTTACGCTTATCCTTAGCCAGCAGTTTCAGGTAAGATTTAGGGTTAGGGTTAGGGTAATAATCCAATAATCAGGGTCGGCTTCTCAGCGGGTGTGTCGCTGAGTGGGGAAAATCTGTTAGAAACGCAGACGGGTTGGTGGTGACATTGGAGGGGCCACTATGTGAAGCTAATCTCTGTGGCTAAGCACAGACCTGGGTCTCCAATTCTGACACCCTTGCCTCCAAAGCTACAAAAACACTACATTTATTAAATATACCGTTATCACTAAAAGAAAAGCTAAGAATAAGCAATGTGCTTATCTGTTATGAACAGAGAGATGTCACAGCAAAGAGATTTAAGATGATAAATAGCTTGAACTTGTGTAATGCTTAATCTAATCTGACGACCCCAAAGTGCTTGCCACTACAGCCGTTCACACACACACATTCCCACCCTGACAGTGGTGAGCTACGTTGGTAGCTACAGCTGCCCTGGGCAGAGACAGGGCTACCAAACATCAGCGCCACCGGGTCCTCTGACCACCGCGGGTGAAGTGTCTTGCCCAAGGACACAATGACTGAAACGGTGAGAGTGGGGGATTGAACCGGCAACCCGCCAATTGCAGGACAAAATCCCTAACTGTTAGCACCACTGCCCCCCCAAAGTCTGGAATACTTAACCACAATCCACCGTGCTGCAACAGAAAACAGGAAGTGATACGCTTTACCGCAATCTCAGGAGCTCAACAATTCCACTGTAGTGGACCCCCCCCCCCCCCCCCCCCCACAGCTCTGTTTCCCGGTCTATTTGAGCGACCCAGAGGTGAACTGCTCCTCCCTATGGTCTGTCCTCCAGCCTGTCAGCTTCTGTGCAGCGTGCAGGGCTGCAGCATCTTCTCACAGCAGGCAGAGCACCTGTAACTGCACATAGTGAGGAATTGGCGCTTTTGGGGGACCGATTATTGTTTTTTGTTTGTTTTTTTGTTTAACTGCTCATGTCACAGTCGGCTGCTCGGTTCGCCTGTGCCGAAAACCACTACTGGATACCATCTGTTTCCTTTGCACTGCTCATTTGCTCCTCGTTGGATTATGCTGTTTTCTTACTAAAACTGTCTTGTCCTCTTCTTGCCTCACCTTTTGAGTTTTTTTTATTTAATTTTGTGCAATAAATACTTCAACTCACCACACTGCCTCTGCCTTCCTGTCTGTACTTGAGTCCATCACCAAGAACCTCACCATGAGAGAAACAGAAAAGTAAGAATGTTCATGCTGCAGCTTGAGTGGTCTGACCGTGAAGCAGAAGTGAATGTCAGGAAGGAAGAATTAGGAAACAATTTATCAGGAAATTAAGTCATGTTGTCTCCACTGTTCAACTTAATTGCATCAGACAGGCACGTAACTGGTAGACAGGGAAGTTTCCTTGAGGGTATTAGGGTTTTTATATGGGTCTTAGGTTAAAACCGCTGCAGAAAAAGCAGGAATATATACTTCCATCAGTGTTTAAATCTGACTTGTGATCATTGAAAAATGGAAAAATACTAAAATGATTATTTGGTTAAATTGTGACATTTGAAAACAAAAAGCCTAGACATAAGATGTTTAAAGGAGTGCTTGACAGTTTGCAAGCCTCACACTGAAAGACCTATGGTCTAAATTCACAGCAGAGCAACACAAAGAAAGGATCCACGACCCCGCAGAAGGACCTCATCCCCATAAGTGCAATACAAACCAAATAAACATTTCTGAGGTATTTAATAGCTGAAAGTCTGGTTTTCTAAAACATACCAAAAATAAAAAGAAAAGAGATGTTGCTGTTAAAGTTTATTCATCTGAAAATATCAGCAAAATGGGTTGTTTCAGGTATTGTTCATGAAAGCAGCATCTACTGGTTTACGGGTTTAGAGAAAGAAAAACACATCTAGTGCTGGAAATGACAGGCTGCTCAGCAAAAAACAATATTAAATGCTAAGTAACATGAAACGTGTGGAGCTAAACAGAGAATGAAAAATAATTAAATAGAAAACCAGAAAAAATACTGTTCGATTTGCTGTTTTCATTATATACCCTAAATGTTTGAGTATACAATACATGTTTTAAGAGAGAACAAATCTTAGACTTAGACTTAGACTTTGTATGCACAGAGTGCGTACAGAACGAAATTTCGTTTGCATACAGCTTGAAAATTACAGTAAATTACAGGATAAGGTGCAGCAGTGATTTACAGTAAACAATTGAAATGTAAATGTAAACAATGCAGGAGAAATAGAAAATGTGCGATCACAGTGTACAGGTGAGTATTTTTTATTTATTTTTTTAAACCAATTGTATGTGCAGAAATGATTGTGCAAAGGGCATTTGTGCAAGAATGCATTTTAGAAACTGAGAGTTTGGCAGCATTTGTAATGCTAGATAAGGATGCAATGATTGCACATGTGCAAATATACGAATGTGGTACAGAGTCCAGTTTATAGCTTCAGCAGTTCAACAGTCTGATGGCAACAGGGAAAAAGCTTTTGCAGAACCTGGTGGACCTGCAGCGGATGCTGCGGAACCTCTTCCCAGAGGGTAGCAGGGAGAACAGTCCATGGTGGGGTTGTGAGGGGTCCCTGATGATGTTACGGGCTTGGGACACACAGCGCTGAGATGAGATGTCCTTGATGGAGGGAAGAGGAGCCCGATGATCCCTTCTGCTGTCCTCACACTCTCCTCACGTTCTTCCAGTCGGAGGCACTGCAGCCTCCCCACCACACAGAGAGACAGCTGGTCAGAATGCTCTCTATGGTGCTTCTGTAGAAGGTTGTGAGGATGGGCGGGGGCAGGTGGGCTCTCCTCATCCTCCGCAGGAAGTACAGTCGCTTCTGTGCCCTCTTCACCAGTGACGTGGTGTTCACAGACCAGGTGAGGTTGTCCGTGATGTGCACCCCCAGGAACTTGGTGCTGCTGACCACCTCCACCGCTGAGCTGTTGATGAGCAGTGGAGCGTGGTGGGGCCGGTTTTTCCTGAAGTCGACGATGATCTCCTTCATCTTCTCCACGTTCAGGATCAGGCTGTTGTCTCTGCACCAGCCCACCAGCTGCTCCACCTCCCCTCTGTAGTCCTGGTCGTTGTCGTCTCTGATCAGGCCCACCACCGTTGTGTCGTCTGCAATCTTCACGATGTGATTGGTGGTGAACCTGGGGGCGCAGTCATGAGTCATCAGGGTGAACAGCAGGGGGCTCAGGACGCAGCCCTGAGGGGAGCCCGTGCTGAGGGTGATGACATCAGAGGTGTTCTGACCGACCCTGACTGACTGAGGTCTGTTGGTGAGGAAGTCCAGCAGCCAGTTGCGAAGAGGTGTGCTGAAGCCCAGATGTTCTAGTTTTCCTACCAGGTGCTGTGGGATGATGGTGTTAAACACTGAACTGAAGTCCAGGAACAGCATCCGCACGTGCGTGTTCTTCTCCTCCAGGTGTGCCAGGCTCAGATGAAGAGCAGAGGAGATGGTGTCCTCAGTGGAGCAGTTCCTTCGGTAGGCAAACTGGAACGGGCCGAATGTTGGGGGAGACTGGAGACAATGTGTTGTTTCACCAGCCTTTCAAAGCACTTCATCATGATGGGAGTCAGTGCAACAGGCCGGTAGTCGGGTGACTTGAGGTTTCTTTGGCACCGGAATGATGGAGGCAGACTTGAAGCATGCAGGCACTGTGGCTTAGTCCAGCGAGGTGTTAAAAATGTCTGTGAGGACACCAGCCAGCTGACCTGCACACTCCTTGAGCACCCGCCCAGGTATGTTGTCAGGACCTGGGGCCTTCCGCGGGTTGACTCTCCTCAAAGTCTTCTACACGTTGGCAGTGGCAAGGCAGAGCACCTCCTCTTCCTGATGGGGAACAGCCTTCACTGCTGGAGTGCTATTTAGTGCCTCAAACCTCCCAAAGACGTTATTTAGTCCATTGAGGAAGTCAGCATCAACTTCAGACGACGAAGAAGAAGAAGATGGAAGAAGAAGAAAAAGAAGATTTTTTTGATTTTTAACAAAACATTTATACATGATACAATAAAATAAATCACTGCTAAACAATGATCAGAACAACTTTAAAGAGGTAATTATTTACATAAGGTGCTTGTTATATATTAGTACACTCTGATCAGAAACCGTGCATAAAACCTCCTTAAAACCCCACAATTGCACAAAATCATTCAAGTTGCCAGTGGCTCTGTGGAAGTGAAACTCCAGTCTGATCCTGGCCTTTACGTTGCACTTCCACAGAGCCACGGCATCGAGATGAGGTCCTGCCTGCAGTCTGTCCCTTCGAGATATATAAATAGCCATCTTTGCTTCGGCAATTAAAAAATTTAAAATTTGGGATTTTAACTTATAGGCCTTACAGTAACGTACACCATTAATAAAAAGAGAAGTGGTAAAAACTACACTAAAGAGGTTAAAAACACTCATTAAAAGTTTAAAAAAAGTTGACAATCGTACACAATCCATAAAAACGTGAAAAACATTCTCTGACATACTGCAAAAAGGACACTCATTTAAAACCCTGGGTGTAATGACTGATAAAAACGAGTTTGTTGCAATTGCTCCGTGAAGGATTCTCCATTAAAGATCACCAGTTCTTTTTCTAATCGGAGGCTTATATAGAGACCTCCACTGGGGTTTTTGTCCTCCAAACTTGTCGTCCCACACGCTCTCTGGCCTTTTTTGCAGAGTTCTCTTGTTGAAAATCTTGACCAATGTCCTGTACAGTAATTTTGGTCCTGTGCTGCACAATTTCATATTTGAGTTTATGTTTTGTAGCAGAGGGCCACTTTCCTCCATAAAATCAGGATCTAGGTGGATGTCCGGGAATGGGTCTGCAGGGTCTGGTGGGTTTTCTCTCGAAAACAGCTGCAACAGACGCCTCTCTCCAGCTGTCATCCTCTCTCTCACCAAGTCCAAGTATCGCCGTAGCAACCTGGCAGACCGGACTCCGAGCAGCAAACCAACATCTCTGACATTGTCGAGGTTTGGTCTAGCCACCTCCACCAGATGCCTTAGGGTCACTGTCCCGGACCTGCACAGCGCGTCCGACAGACCCGGTACTTTGCTGCCACAGACGTCCAGTCTCGCTCCACAGACCACAGGTTCTTCTAAAAACCAATGCAGAGAGTTAAACGTTTCTGGTGTTTTTATTTTAAAAAGAGCACAGGATTTAAAAACACCCTGATAAAACTGAGGCATCCCTTTTAACTTTAAAAAACTAATATCGGTTAGAAGCAGAGCAGCATCCAGCCCCAAGTTATTTACACGTCTGAGAATACAACTGGCCACATCTCTCCACACGGTGTCAGGAGGCCCTGCCAGGTACTTCTGGAGAAACTGCACACGGTAAGTAGCTGTTCTGCTTGCCAGGTGGACCAGGCCCTTTACCAGCAATCCCGGCGGTGGGTCCAAGACAGAAAGCTTGTGCCACAGCTGTGAAGCAACTAAATTGTTTAAAGGAGAAGTCCGGTCAACAAGGAAAAATCAGGGGACCATTAGCTATAACTAAAACTAATACGTTTGTGGTTATTTAATGAACTTATCTTTAATCAATAAGAAAATAAAAACATAAATTGTCGTCTGGATCGCTGTGTATAGAGGCGGCCATAAATGCCCATATTTGGGCAGTAATGGCCGTCCGACATCACATCCTGTGACGTGGAAAAGCGGAAGCGGCGACAGCATTTCTCCCCGCTTTCCATGCAAAGTCAATAGGAGCCGTTCTACACAGCTGCGATCATCAACAATTTTTTCGGATTTCCAGAGGACTTCACCGCTGACATTCCCAAGAGCTATTGCTGAAGCAACAATGCCCACGTGCATGGCCATCGGATGTTCTACCACAACTGGTAAAAGTGGAAAAAACATAGCTTATTTCAACTTTCCGATTCATGAGCCACCGGGCTCGTCGCTGGATTGCCAACTTGAAGAGAGCGGATTTGCCATCTAACTTCTTGCCAGTGAGAAAACACCATTTCGAAGAAGAATGTTTTGAACATGATATGAGAGCGAGGATTTTCGGTAAGTTATTTTTAAATTTTTAATTTTTAATTTAGAATTTGCGGGGATGGTTACCGACCAGAGGGGCGGAGGGATACCACATCAGCATGTGCTGGAACGCTTTTATATTTTAATATTTATACAATAATGACCACCTGCCCTATTTACTAGAGGTTAAATATAACTCAAGTCACTTCAGCGCGATCTCTCCTCCGCTGCAGCGCCTGAAAGCCGTGCTGCAGAGGAGCGAGCGCACCCACACACACACACACACACAGACGCACGCGCGTGTATATATATATATACATGTATATATATATATCTTCGGGGACCCGACTGAGTTTGCACTGGAAATAAGTCCGCTTTCTGTCAAGAAACTCTTCTAAAAAATCCATATCGCTATCAGATGATGATAGCTCCACGGAACTCCCATCACTGTCACTAAGTACTTCATCACTCTCTGCTTCTTACAGAGCACCAGTCGTCGCCATCTTGGAAAATAGTGCGTCGTGACAAACAACAGAGCGTTGGGACTTGCTAAACAGAGGGTCCGCCGAGTGACGTCACAAAATGGGAGGTGACAGTACTATTCTTAAACAAGATGGGTTCCTCCACATAAACATGATTAAATGAAAATTATTCTTTATTAAAAAAACGTATAATTTATTGCACAGTATGTAGTAGTTTTATATTTAAAGTACTTTCAGCAGTTTGATTTCTGATTTTGACCGGACTTCTCCTTTAAAACCAACACCCTGCCTCTATATGACATCTGAGGGTGTAGCCACTTCCACTTAGCAAGTTTAGTCATGACTTTTGTTTCCATGTCTTCCCATTTTTTCTGTACAGTGGTTTTGTCCCCCAGATAAACCCCAAGGTACTTAAAGCCGTCTGTCTTCCATTGCAGATTTTGAGGGAGAACCGGACGCCCTCCATGCCACTCACCTGTGGCGAAGGCTTCACTCTTAGCCCAGTTCACCCTCGAGGCAGACAGGATAGAAAAATGATTGGTAATCTTGTTTAAAACATCGACGTCTTGTTGGTCTTTTATAAAAATGACAACATCGTCAGCGTAGGCAAATAAAACCATCTTTCTTAAATCCGGGTAAAACCAGACCTTGAACACTCGCACGTATTTTCTGGAGGAGGGGTTCCAGGGAGAGTGCGCAGAGCATCCCCGAGAGAGCACAGCCCTGCCGAACGCCTCTACACACCCTAAAAGGAGCACACAGGCTACCGTTGATCTTTAGCACACTCTCAATATTATTGTACATCACCTGGATCTTGGCTATAAAACCAGCGCCGAACCCAAACCTCTCCATGATTTCCCAGAGGAAGCTGTGTTCGACGCGGTCAAATGCCTTTTCTTGATCTAGTGCGATCAAGGCCGTATTCAAACCCAATGAACCGGAGACCTCCAAAACATCCCGAATTAGGTAGATGTTATCTACCATGGACCTGCTGGGGACGCAGTAGGTCTGGTCCCGGTGGATGACCTGTTCCATTGTTCCTCTCATCCTGTTTGCAAGGGCCTTGGAGAGAATTTTGTAATCCCTGCACAGAAGAGACACAGGACGCCAGTTCTTTATGTCCTGCAAATTGCCTTTTTTTGGCAGGAGGGTGATGACTGCCCTGCGGCATGACAGCGGGAGCAAACCAGTGGTCAGGCTTTCATTGAAAACATCCAGCAGGTCCCCTGTTAAGATGTCCCAGTATGCCTTGTAAAACTCAACGGTGAACCCGTCGATGCCTGGGGCCTTCTGGCCCTGCATGCTCTGGAGGGCCGCGTGGAGCTCTTGCACCCCCAAGGGGCCTCTAGCTGGGTTATGGTCCCCTCAGCGACCTGAGGCAGTCCACTACAGAACTCCTCGAACAGTTCATCATTCTCCTTGTACTCGCTACGGAATAGCAAAGAGTAGAACTCCACCGTCCTCCTCCTGATCTGCCCCGGTTCACTTAACTGCTGCCCCGTGTCTGACAGTAGAGAGTGGATCAGCTTCCTCTGACCACACTTTCTCTCCAAGTTAAAGAAAAAGCTGGAAGGCGCATCCATATCCGTGATGTTCTGGATCCGGGACCTGACCAATGCGCCTTGAACTTTAGTCTCCAGCAGGTTTGCTAAAACAGCTTTTTAGATTTGAGAGCTTCAATGTACTCTCGATTTCCTGTGGATTCACTCAAATGTTCTAACTCCACAATATTTATCTCCAGATCCTTAATAGATCTGGTGATGTCACGAGTAACATTGAGACTGTGCTGCTGACACAGCAGTTTTATTTGAACTTTACCGTGGTCCCACCACTGTTGCAGACACGTAAAATCACTCTCATTGTCGCTGATATCTGACACCTCCCTCCTCTCTGCAGCCAGCTTGCTGGCCTGAACAGCAGCCACCACATTCCTCCTTTTGCTTCGCCTCTTTGTAGGAGCTGAAGCCTCCACTTCCATCACCTCCTCTGTCTCACCTGTCTCTCCCTCCAATCCAGTTCCCAAAACCGACTCTTCACTGTTCCATCCACCTACCTCAACCTCTCCTTTCCCGCCCTGATCTCCACACACTAAATGCTCCTCATTGCTCTTCCCCCCTCCTGTTCTCCCTGTACACCGTCTCTCTCCCCCTCACCACCATTCACCCCATCACCACACACCACCGTGCATCCATCTTTTCCCCCACACACACTCATTCTACTGTCCACCACTGGCACCTCAACAATACCATCTGCTGACTCTTCTGCCGCGGGTTCCCCCGCGGGTTCCTCCGCAGCAGCCGCAGCAGCAGCCGCAGGTTCCTCCGCGGGCTCCTCCGCAGCAGCCGCGGGTTCCCCCGCGGGCTCCTCCGCGGGCTCCTCCGCAGCAGCCGCGGGTTCCCCCGCAGCGGCCTGCTCACCAGGTGGATCCCTCACCTGTTCAGCAGCAGCGGGCTGCTGCTTCGCCGAATCCGGTGGGGCCGGCCCGGCCCTGTCGGGACACATTTTTATAATGTGGCCCTCTTGACCACAACCAAAGCACTTCATTTTAGAAGACGTGGCAAACAATATATAATCAAAGTCATCTATTCTGACATGAAAACGCAAGTTAAGCTCCTCATCTCGACGATTTAATATCATGAACAGTTGTCTCCTGTGAGAGACAACGTGTTTTAATAGCGGTGATTTACAACCGAACGGCACTTTTTTAATTGGTGACACCACCTTACCATGTCGAGACAACTCTTTAATCAAGAACTCATCACTAATAAAAGGAGGGACGTTTGACAATGTTACCTTAGTTGCAGGTAAGGTAAGCGGCGAGACTTGTAAAAACAAACCATCCACAGAAACACCCGCTTCCACTAACTGTTGAGCCTGCTCCACTTTTTCAACAAACAAAACCACCGCTCCATTCATTCGTGCTGCTGACTTAATAAATCCGTGTCCAATAACTTCCCCCACAGCCAAACAAACATCTTCCACGCTGCATGGAGAACCAGCCCCAACCTTAATGCCGTTCTTCCGTGTCAGCGTGGAGAAGACACCAGAGCCACCACCTACCACCATGGCGTTCAAGACGCCGACCTACCGCCGGGCAAAACCCGACGGCCACCAAACCCCACAAAAAAAAAACAAAGTAAAACAACTATATACACAATATTTACACTCACTCAGTGAAAAAGGACAGAAAAAAGTAAGAAAAACCACTCAAACAGATTTTTTCACTCGCTCTCTCTTCCGCTCCTTCACTCACACTCCTCCCACACGAAGAAGAAGAAGAAGAAGAAGAAGAAGAAGAAGAAGAAGAAGAAGACGGAAGTGTTGATGGCTGTGGATAGCAGATTCTAATATAACAGATCTTGAATCATCTCAAATAAATGGCAGTAAAACAGTTATTAGATTCATCCATCTGTGTTCTGTGTTGTCCGAGAGGAAGACGGAAGAAGAATCTACTTGTTTGCGCGTGCGCACTGCGCGAGGTTGGGGGAAAAACGGCTTGTAAACTGTCGTAGCTCTGCTTGAACAGCAGGATGCGCTCACGAAAACCTCACGACGGCCGACTGAATTTCAAACATGTTTGATTTCAACCGACCATCCGATTCCTGATCGGGAGGTGGTCGTGAGAAGCCAGTCGCCCCTCCTCCCCTTTATACGATCAAGCTGAAATTCGGCCCGATTCAAAAAATGCTCGCACGACTGAAGAATCGGCAAAAACTCGTACAGTGTATGCGAGGCTTAAGCCGCGTAAACAGTCGAGCGTAGTAGTGGTCACAAGTCCAAAAACACTACATGACCGTAACTCCAGCAGGCGCTGGCGGTCAAGCCAAATCTGATAGGTTGATCTTAATAGTTTGACTAAGAATAACACGTTTATAATGCTTTTCTGTGAATAGAAATAATTATCCACTCTTTTAAAACACTGTAAGCGTTTGAGTTTCTGCACCTTAAGTAAAAGCCATGTTGTGGCTTTTCTAACTGTAATGATAAAATGTAAAATCAACACAGGCTGTGTGTTGAAAAAACCCCTTCAGTTTATCCTTCCCTCTGTTCTATTAATTATCTTATGTAAAAAAATCTCTTTTGAGGTAGCAGCTCTGAAAACTAGAATACTTCTTTTTTAAAAGAAAGCATGAAAATAAAATTTTAAGGGATACAAGCATTCTGAAACAATGTTCTTTGTGGCTAGGTTTCTAGATAATTTTTCTTACCTTAGTATCTGCTGAGATGTAAAGAACATCAAAAAACCTGCAAAAGAGATTTTTTCTGTCTTACAGAAGAACTATGAGTTGAAGAGTAACCTGTTGTGAAAAGAGGAAATGAGAATGCAGAGCAGTTTCATGCTATATGCAGATCATGCAAATATGTCCTGTCTATGACCCTTCTGTCAGCAATATCACTGATATCTATTATACACTGGATTGCTAATAGCCCACTGTTAGAGTGAGTCGCTTTGAAGCCACCAGCCGCCATATTGGTACTCCCTATTTTCCCTCAGTAACAAGGGAATATGTGCGCTACAGCATCAAATTACGAGGATTTTCTCATGTTCAGGGGCGGCTTAAAACTTTTAAAATGTCAAATGCCATATACGTTTATGTTATGTACTAAAACTATCAAGTACTGAGAAAGTCATGTGCTGAAATATTTTGCATCTTATTTATTTATATATATATATATATATATTTATATAACATTTATAAATATATAAATAACAATATACAAAAACATAAATTTACATATATGTATACATATATATACATATACATACACACACACACATATATATATATATATATATATTTAATATTGTCACGATTTGTCTTTGGACGAACCCGGACACAGCACGCACACACAGAGCTGGTTTTAAGAGTTTATTGCAAGCAGTGAATGATGATGACATGATGAACCAGATTGAATGACATGAATAACATGTAAAATATTTCAGCACATAATTTCCTAGTAGTTGATCGTGTTAGTACATCCACTGACTGTAGAATTACCTGTGAAACGTTTTCACACAGCCAGAAAACTGCTTGTTGTTGCAACCAAATCCTATGGGATTCTGTGAGAGTAGGAAGTAGCAAGATGGCGGCCAGTGACTTCAGTTTTTCGGGCAAATCAGCAATCCAGTGTATAATAGAGATCAGTGAGCAATATACATGTGTTTCCATTTTTTTTCTTGCTAGCAAAGTTTGTTGGACTGCATGGAGTAAACAGATTCCTGTGGGTCAAAAATCAGTGGAGCTGAAACATAAGTTTGATTAAACATGACAGCACAGTTGCTCTGTTTCCTTTCCAGGTTCTTTTGGATTTAAGAATAAAAATATTAAGTAATGTGGTAGTCATTAAGTTGTTCAGTAAATGCTTGTATCATTTTGGGTGTTGAATATTAAATGGTTCAAGTGATTAAATGGGATTGATTACTGGAACATTTGTACAGTGTGGATTAGATTTGTGCTTTCAATTAGACCTTCGAGACCTCCACAGAGTAACACATGCTGTAAAACAGATATAGTCTCCATGATGACACGTTCTTTCTTCTGATATGTGAGGAGACTATCCCCTTTGAAGGGTGTGTCTAAACCTAGAAAAACACATGTTGCCATGATACTGGGGCTCTTCATCTTTAGGACGTCGTCCATGAATGACCAACTGTAACAAAATTAAAAATATAGAAATTGTCAGGACTCAGCAGGCAGTGCTATGCAGCTTCCTGCTGGTGCTGCGTTTTCTCTCTCTCTCTCTCTCTCTCCACAGGTGACTGCAGTTGACAGGTGGGCATGGTGCGCACCTGCGGCTCTTTCAGCTCAGAGTATATTTGGAAGACCTTTCATTGTGGTTCCCCTGGGGAGTTGAAGAGCCGGTAGAAGGCACTTGGGTGTTTCTTACTCACATTTCCGGATAAATCGCTAACTCTACCTTTAAAGGTTTACATAGGTGCAAGCGTTTAAACAGGTGTAAAAACAAATAGTGAATATTTAAAATCTCTCTAAAACGATCAGGAAGACAGAGAAAATAATATGAAACTGGGGTGATGTGTACTTGTTGGGAGTTGTTGGTTTAAAGACGGGTGGCTGCTTTCTGGACTGGTTAAAGGTGAATTAGACTCAACATAGAGACACCAACATATTTGCATCTGGAGCAAATAAAAGCAACAATAGCCTTCTTCCAGTGTGCATAATATAAAAAAGACCTTATAACTTTAGCTAAAAGACGTAGCTGAAAAAGTTAGTCCTGAAATCCTTATCAAAAATTATCCCTAAACAGTGCTTCTTAGACTCAAAAAAATATTACTGATATCTGTAGTGGTGTTGCTGCCAAAGAAAAACACATTTAATCTTTTGCTTGTTTGAAAAGAAAAAATCTAACCACTGTTTGACAATTGATATCATTGCAACCTGGATTCAGAGACAAATAGATCATCTGCATAGCAGATGACAGATGGCTGATAATGACGGCAGCTGCCACTTTTCATTAGCGACAGTGAAGGAGTTTTAAGTTACTGTTGATCTACTGAAGTAGTGAAAAGCAGGTAGTGGAGCAATGAAAAGACTATATGGTCAAATATCAATACGCAATGCCTTGCTTGATTGAGTTTCTCTGTAAATGTGGTAAATAAGTTTCACAGGTAAATTACAGGTAAATAAGTTGGATTGATGGTCTTTGTAATTATTGTATTTTAGAATCCTTTATAATGCTTTTCTGTTTTGCACAATGTTTTTGATAAGTTCTCTGTATGGAACTATTTTGCTCAAACTATAATGAATTTTTCAGAATTTTACACTGAATTTCAAAAACAAACATAAACTGCCTTGCTGTACAATTTCCAAATGGGCAGCTTTAACAGATCCAATAGTGCATTGTACACTATTTTGTCTGTTTCTGTCAAGCTTATTATAATTGTTTAAATAACAAAGAAATTATTATTGTGTTTTTATCTTATTTCTTTACTGTTAAAAACTTATTTTGACTGACAAATCCGAATTAGCATTTTTGACAAACTATTTAGGAACAAAATTACAATACAAAATATTACACTAAATTCCTTTTTTATCAAATTACACAAAATCATGAACACTGAATAAAAACATTTGCTCAAACTGCCCTTTAGATGATATTATTGGTGTAATAGGTGTATAACTTTTTTTTATATATTTAATATTACTCTTTTAATGTGTGCTTCTCATCTTTTTTATTTTGTATTCAGTTTTTATCTTATTTGATAAGTTTGTTAGAACATTTCAGGTAAATTCTTTATAGTTTTCATAGTTTAGCAGTTCCTACCATAGACATAATATAAGAGTAGACCCCGCATTGACTGTCGCAGCGCAGGAATTACGGCCGCCATCTTGGGGCGGTCGACCTGCTACCCTAACCTGCTGATTCAAGTTTTTGTGACTTAGTCTCTCCAAAATTGCATCTGCTCTGTGAAGGCATCAGAGCTTTAGACATTGGTGAATAATATATATATATATATATATATATATATTATTCGCTAATGTCTAACAAAGCTCTGATGCCTTCACAGAGCAGCTGCAATACATATATATATATATATATATATATATATATATATATAGATAGATAGATAGATTGTTATGGCTTGGCTCTTGGACCATAACAAATCAAAGGGAAGCCCCGCATGGCATAACTTAATATGGGATTTATTTAACAAAGATTCATAACTGGTTGGAGAGGAGAGGGAAAGAGGGAAGTAGGTGGCAGAGAGAGAAAGAATGAGCTGAGCTCCTCCCAGCTGGTCTGATCTGATCTGCTCCCAGCTGGGGTTGATCATCTGATGCTGGGGCTGGAGCGGAGCTTGGGCTTGCGATGTCAGGTGAGGAAGCTTGCTGCCGTCAGTCTGGCCAGCTGCCTCCACTTCCAATCAGCACCAATTAGAAGCTCTACACAGGGACTCAGAGGAAAAAAATAAATAAATAATATATATATATATATATATATATATATATATATATATATATATATATATATATATATATATATATATATATATTTGTGTATACTGTAACTGTGTTTTTGTATATAGTAATAGCAAAAAATTATTAAAGTGTATGAGTGGCTGTGTTTTGCAGCATACATAAATTCTGTCAGAATATTCAATTACTTTTAACCACACTAAGAACATTTAAATGCACTGAACCATTTGTTATAATAGCTATAGCTTTAAAGTTTTCAGAAAAAAACAATGTGAAAATGAGTTCAGTAATCAGCGAGTATAGTTGACTAAAATAGATTCTTTGGGTATGTTGTCCTTGGGAAGCGGTTCAAGCAGGATCAAGATGGCAGCGTCTCCACCGACGTCAAAGAGCCAGACGTGGGAGAAATCCAGCTCATAGCGGCACCATTCGGACTGGACAAAATTCTCAGAGAGGATAAAGATAGTCCGACGGCTATGCTCAATGGCGCTCATGATGTTGTCCAGAATCGGGTGTCCAGGAAGGAAGTCACGCTTGTGGAGGAACAAGGACAACGGCCGAGAGAAAGTGGGATTCCTGGAACCATGCTCACTAGCAAGAAAAAAGGAGGAAATAGTCAAGCACAAAAATAACAGAATCATTAAATCTGTGCGATCGTGACTTCAAAAACTGTCCACTCCACCAGCCAATCACAGACAGGTTTCTTTCCATCCAATCACATCCACCTGAATGCAAATACTGCATTCAGGTGGATTAAATCAAAAGGCTGCAGCTTTTGGCAGAAATTACTAAACATAACGGTGGGATTGAAGAAAAAACAACAACCAATAAACAGTTTAATATTTTAGCCTAAAATATTTAGTCTAAAATAATTCCTTGAGTTACTTTTCTTTCCAGCTTCTGGGAGGTGATGCAAAAGTTTCTTGTGATCATAATCATCATCATTGTCATCATTATTTAAAGAGCACTTTAACACGAGGTAAAACAAAATAACATCTAATAAAATGACATGGGTAAAGACTCAACAGTTTAAAACAACAACAACAATAATAATAGGCTGTTTAAATCCTTAAAAACAAACAGAAGTTCTTTAAACTGAACTCTAAGATAAACAGGCAACCAGTGAAGGGAGGCCAGGATGGGGTAATATGCTTTATTTATGTTTTTCCATTAAAAGGTGTGCAGCAGCGTTTGAACCAGCTGCAGACATTTGAGTGAGGACTGACCGATTTAGAGATAAAGAGAATTACACTAATTCAGCCATGATGAAATGAAGGCTTAGAGTGTTTCCATATTTCTGCCTTGGAAGAATAGGTTTTACCTTTGCTTTGTTCCTTACATGATAAAAATGACTTAACTGACGTCCCTTTTTGACTGTCAAGTTTAAAATCACCGTCCATTTTAAAATTGAGGGGCTAAACATTCATTGTCGGTGTCAGGATCAACAGGACCAACAGTTCTTTGGGTGTTTAAACGGGCATATTTGACAATTTATGATTTGCAAAGACAAAGAGATTCGAGTTTTGATGTTCTCCTCGTCATTAACTTTACCTCTTTCTATAGATTCTCTTTCTCATTCAATTCAGGACTTTGCATATGCCTTATCATCTAGGTCTATATTGAAAAACTTACAGTAAAGTAATGAAATGTTGATTCTGGATGTAGTGTAGGAATTCCTTCAATATAAACCAAAGAACATTTTACATTACCTGCCAGAAGCTGGATAAAAAACAGTATTTTCACACCTCACATAGTAGCTCAAGGAAATATTTTAATCTAAATGTTTTAGGCTAAATATTTTAGGCTAAAATGAGTAAACCCTAGTGATGGATTTTTGGGTAAACTAAATAGAGCAGTGTTACATGTCATTGTTTCTAAAACAGAATTTTTCTGAGCTGCATCTAAAAGGGCAAACATTGAGAGTATACCCACTGCTCCAGGGACCACTACACCACTGCAGACAGCCACAGATCAGCTGCAAGGGGCAGACAACAGCTAACAATGTCAAGTTACTTATGCAACACTGCATGCGGAGGTCCTCTGGTGTCTGAACACAGCCATCAACAAGTACTATATATATATATATATATATATATATATATATATATATATATATATATATATATATATATATATATAATATAGGAGAGTCATGGGTACTTGTTGATGGCATTAAAATTATTTCTACGAGCATTAAAAAAGCATTAAAAAGCATTCAATTAGGGTTACTCGTTCCTGCATAAACCCTGCAATAAAACGATATGATAAAGGCACATATCGGGAGGGTGTCCTCATATGTGGTGTGGGAGTTGTTTGAATGTCAGTGTTGGGTGGGTTTAATTCAGGGGTTAAAGCAAAAATGATCAATTTCACTGAAAATTTTTTTCTAGTCAGCCCATATATTCCCGGGCCGTGGAGGTCATGCCAGCTTAGTAACCTCTTTTGCTTATTGTGCAAAGTCCACTTTAACCAAATCTGGTAGTTCCATGGACAATTCCTGTCTCTCTCCCACCTTCCAGCTTCAGAACCTTGGTGCCATCCTGGACAGCCTCTCATCCTCTCCTTCACTTTCCACATCCATAACATCACCTGGTTAACTTTCATATTTGCAGCATCAAGCAAGTTCTTCCTTCGCACTTTTGCCAAACTGGTCCACAGTCCACTCACCTTTCCACTTTACAATTTCAAAACCCTCCATAAACTGCAGCTAATTCAAAAGACAGCAGCTTGCATCATTACATCATCTTATTCACACCTGTACATTAACTCCACCGTCACATTCAATATAAATCAATCCTATGATCATACAAGGCCAACCACAGCTATGGACAAAGAGGGACACATAACCAACACTATCATGAGATCATACATTTTAATTTGACACAGATCGCACATTACAACAATACGTCTCTGCTTTGCCCGTTATTGCTCACCAATTAGTTATCACAACTTATGAGTTTATAAAAAGACATTAGCTTTTTTGAAGTTTACAAAAACGGTTATATTTTAGCCCAGTGACATGTCCAGGATGGACTCTGTGTCCCCACCTCTCGCTAATTGACTGCTGGAGATGGTCACCAGCTCCTCCACCACCCTGTGTTACGTCAAGCCACGTTTTCCAATCAGATACGGCATGACGTAACACCTGAACGGAAAAGCAGGTATAGCAAATCCATGGATGGGAGGTTACATTTTTAAAAAATTTAGTAAAATTGCTTAAAGTTTATCAGAAAAAATGTAACTTGCTTTTAAAGATGAACATTTTTAATCAGAAAAATGTTATTAAACTTCTGCGTTAAGTTAAACATTGTTCAAGGTAATCTTGGCTGGTGTAGCTTGTCTGTCTGGCAGGTGTTTCTGGGTTGAAGTAAAATGAGTCCATAGTTCCACAGACAGGAGGCTTTTTCACATGTTTCTGGTGCGACTCGCTTCTACAGTGTCGCTTCACATCGCGCTCCACTCCGTGTAAAAATAACAAATAACTACAAAAACTCTGAGAATTGCCTTTCTCTGGTGTCACACAGTTGGAACCCGTTCTCCAGTCGATGTTGTAGCTGCAGTTTTTATTTTTATTTCCTTAATAATCTGTATGCATCAAAATCCTTGTGATTTTATTTAACAAGTGTCCTGGTTAAGCTGCTCATGAGGTGGACACTGCTGCATATTGACTGACAGCCGCTCTGACTGCAGCTCTGCCTTCTTTGTTACAGAAAAGTGCAGGTGGAATAATATTTATGTTTTTGTTTTTACTTTTTCCAAATCAGACCCAGTCAAACCGGGACATCGTTTCACATTCCGACTCTTCTTCTTCTTCTTCTTCAAAAACAGTGCGTCATGCTAAATTAGCCGAGCTGGAGCGTTACTCTTTTTGCAGTTTTAATTAAAACATAACAGTGAATCATGGGGAGATCCCTGGTTAGTCGCCGCGTTTATCAGCTAAATTACTGGAAGCGAGGGAATAAACGCTGACAGGTGACATGGCCACAGGTGGAAATAACTCATTAATTAACTGCAGGAGCAGCGACAGACACACTTACCGAGGGAAGTTGTTGTCAGCTGTTCTATCCACTGAACTTTATGACCTGCTGATTTGCATTAATCTAAAGAAAACCTTTGACCACCGCTACTTTCATTCATACCATCTGTGGTCAGTTTGAGATGTTCTTCCAAAAGTTAAAATGATTGAACACGATAAACCTCAGACTTGGCAGATCTCCGCTTTGCAAAGACCTGCCCTACTCTCTTTCTGATTGGCTAATGTCCTGGCTCTGCCAGATTTCATTGGTTGAGCGCAGCTTCTGTTTAAAATCTTGAATAAAATGTCTACACAGAACATTTTGCGCTCATTTTCCAAATGACGGAAATCCGTCGCAGCGACGGAGAACTTTAACCCATGATTTAACTGAATTTTTTTTCCTCGGTGGGAGTGGAAAGTGGTGGGTGGGAGAGGGATGCTTGGATGGCTCGGTCATTGTCTCCCTATCTCTTTCCTTGTTCATGGTGGCTCTCGGTGCTGGTTCTATCCAGGGAAAAGGGGTCTGCATGGTTCGAGCGGCCTGGCTCACGTTTTGCATATATAGATCAAGGAAATGACTATGGTGAAACCAGTAAGGCTCCACTTGTGAAAGTAAAATCTGTAAGTAAAATCTGTTTAATCTTTTTGCCACTAACCTACCAATTCTTATTGCTACGTTGACAGACAGGAAACACTCAAAATAAGTTGTTAAGCCCTGAGGGCTTTAGAAGTAATTTCTGACTGAAAATACACAACAAAATTAGTCAAGATTGGAACCAGTATTGAAACTATGAACATGTCTGATTTGTTATTAAACAGAGAAAATACCCAAATTTGTTTTGCCAAATCGTTTTTCTAAATAAAACAGTGGAAAACAGTATAACAGTAATATTCTAACTGAATACCACACAGAGGTTTAACAGCAATCCTAAACTGCTTCAATGTGCCGCAGACTCAAACATCCACTCCTCTGGGAGCAAGGGACACCAACGCTGGCAGTTCTCTGGTGAGTCCAAACTGAAATGTCTGAGGATTTTATTTATAGATCAGAAATTCTGAAATGAGCTTTATAACTCTGATTATCTGCAGGTCAATCCCCGACATCACCGACTACCCTCCATAAACCCCAGTGTTCAACGGAGGGCTTGGACGACAGCTGAGGACGGGTTGAAACAAGTCCTGGAAGCCTCTCTGGCCGCAGAAAAGGTTGTCGAGCATTTTCCAAAAACATAAAAGCACGTTCTCCAAGAATTATACAAGAAAGGTGTCAAAGGCGCCTCGGAGGCATCTCAGGTGTAGAGAGTGAGGCTGGAGGAGGTGCACCAAAAGCATCTGAACAGCAATGAGCGGTGAGGACCAATGGAGATCTTTGGAGTTCTAGATGAGAGCAAATTGGTGGAGAGCAGATTTCCAGGTGATCTGGAAGCACCGAACCTGAGGAACGAAGACGTTCCCGGTCAGCTCAGAGAAATAGGAAGATCTGTTTGTCTGATTGTTGTGGAGAACGTTTCTCAGGGAACAGGCTTTGTGCTGCTTGATAACATCATCCTGACAAATGCACATCTGTTCAGTGGATGCACTGACGGAAAAAGGCTGCTGGATCACATATCTGTCTCTGTTGTTTTTCAGCTAAGCAATAGGCTCCAATTTACCGTGGAGAAAACGCTTGTCGACATCGACGAACAGCTTGATTATGCCGCGCTTGCACTCATGCCTGTTGGCCAGGCCGAAAACCAACCAGAGAAGGTAGAAGTTCCTCCAGGGCTCCTCAGGAGGTTAGGTCAACTGCAGGAAAGGGGTAAGATTTGGGTCATCGGACACCCTGGAGGAGGAGAGAAGACTTTCAGATACACATTTATTATTGAGGAAGAAAATAGGAAAAAAACTGAGGAGGATCAATTAGCTAAATACAAAGAACATGAGAAATTATTGATAAAACGGGATATTGAGAATCAAGGCATTAATAATATAATGGTGGGTGGACGCATTGCAAAACTGGTGATAACCAGACAGGCTCTCCAGTTATTGATGGACAGTATCAGGTTATTGGGCTGCACACTGGAGGGTTTAGGGGTACACCTTCCACAGGGTCGGCAGAGATTTGCGTAATGCAGTTTGCTCGTCCCCTGTTAACAATATTTGAAAAGTTTGTGAGTAATCTAAAGCAAAATGGAAATAGGCAAGTGCTGGAAAGAATCAGGTTGGAAGTGCCGGATGATATCTACTTTAAAATGTTAATGCTCAGTTTTTAAATTTAGCCAAAAGGAGAGAAGAGCAAGTTATAAACATCTGAGCTGTCAGCAGCAAGAAATATGGAGAATTGTAATTTTTTTAAACCAATTAAGAGTAATCTGAACAACCTTAAAACTTATTCTCTCTCTTTGGTTTTTAACTTGGCTTGAGATGTCTTTGAAGTGCTTTATACATAAAATTGTTTTGCATTTAGGGCTGCAACGATTCGATTATATCAATTATGAAAAAAACTATCCTAAATGTCATGCCTGCCTCTTAATATTCCAATCACATGCAGTTCCTTAAGTCGGCTGCAGACGGCAGTATAGCCTCATTCTACAAGTGAGCAATGCTCACTGTCACTACCCGAGTGACACTCACTCTATAATCCAGGGGTCGGGAATGTATGGCTCGCGAGCCAGTTGTGGCTCTTTGATCCCTCTGATGCGGCTCAGCTGTTGAAAATAATTATGTCGCAGAGCCGTTTACCTCATGCAGGCTGTCGTCAATGTTGGCTGGTGAACACTCCTCACCAGTTGGTGGCAGTAATGCACACTGAAAAGATGTTTGTTCACCGCCAATAAACTCAAGAAGAAGAAGAACTGCTAGCTGACTGGCAGCAGAGAGACGAAATAAACACAGCGAGGCGTAGTTGAGGCGGCGTTAGTTTTTTTCTTTTTGAGGCGGTATTTTTAAATGCTGCTTATTTGTAGTAAATTCTACAAATGACAAGAACACCAAGGTGACACAGGACCTAAAATAACATGGAGTCATTGATGAGGGTAAAGAGAGCTAAACAGCAGGGTAAGTCGTTTCTATATCTAACGTTTGTTCATTTTCAAAGTGAGGAAACGCGAACAGCGCTTGGCTCGGCACTGTGAGCGTTTTCCTGCGCGGCCAAAGTCTAATGCAGCTGTTAGCTGGTTAACGACAGGAGCTCGTTTACGTGCGTAACTTTTCCGGATGTGATTAAAATGTGTTTGGATTAAAAGAAAAGAAAGTATTCTGGATGTACCGTTTATATGGGCTGAAAATCAAATAACCCGACCATGACGTGGGTTTACTCGCACCAAGCGTTATTCAAAATAAAAACTCTGACATTAGAAGAGTTGATGATTTCCATAAAACAACAGTAGAAGTTTTGTACTTTGTGCGGAAAAAACAACAACAAGTGCAGAGGTGCGTTGGTTCTGCTGCGGGTCTGCTGCGGGTCCATTTTTTCCCAGAATGCACTGCGGCCACAGCTTGATTCTGGGTTTATAGACACAATTCTGTGATTTTTTTAAAGATATTTTTAGGCCTTTTTAGATATTAAAAATATTATTGTTTTAAAAATATTTTCAATAAAATATGATGTAGTGTATAAATAATTTTGTATGTTAAAAAAAGAACTTAAATTATAGTTTATTTAACAAAAAATGTTACCTCTCAAATTCAACAATGAATACATTATTCATACAATTATTTTAAATTATTAATATAAGTAATAATTTATTATTGTCAGGTTTAAAGCACCTAAAACATTCATTAAACAACACACAGGGAAGAAAGACAGCAGACGTTAATTTTACTCTCGAGAGGAGAAACGACAGAGATCTGCTCATTTACAAATCTTCCATCGCTCTGAAGTACACCCCGTCATCACCTCTCTTTTTATTTCCAATAGGGGTGGTCCCTAATTACAAAACTCAGTTGCAGCACTAAGGAAGTAGGGGAACAGTGACATCCAAGATAACACAGCATGATTTAATCACATCTCTTCCAGGCACTCAATACAGACCATTCACTACTCAGAGAATGGGTCACAAGTATCACAGATAACTGGGCGCATCACAGTTACACAAATTCCTTGTATCATTATCAACACAACATGTTTTCTGTCTTCTGCAGGTCTCCTAGAATGGCAGAAGATAGTGAAGGACACAAACAAACGATAAAGCTACAACACTAACCACCTCACATATATATTCCAGTAAATATATGATGACAAACCCAATAAATCATTAACACAATAAAAAAAATATAAAATATTCCCAACAATTATCATCTAAAGCAGGGGTCACCAACACGGGGCCCGTGGGCACCAAGTAGCCCCCGAGGACCACATGTGGGGCCCATTAGCCTGTTCTAAAAAAAAACCACAATCCACCTGTGTCCTGCATCTACAACTTTATTTTATGTGGTTACTCTTCCTGTTTACTCACATTTGCATTTATATAGATTTAAAAATGACAACATCTAGAACAAAGCATGAAAAATGTGTTTATTTCACATAAATTTAAGGTGAACTCTGACTCTTCTAGTTCAAAGGTCAGCACTGGTAGCCCTTCGTATGACACAATGCCAACGAAGTAGCTCTCAGTTTCAAAAAGGTTGGTGACCCCTGATCTAAAGAGTACTATTAACAGGAGGTGAAATGCAGGTCCAGACGAGCTGTGTGGTGCTGACGTCACGACTAAGCTTCTGTTATAATACACAGAGATAGTTCTGCATGCTCCCGTTCTCCCCAAGTCCGTACTTTCTGTGTTCTTGCCAAGAGCGGACTTGACGAGAACAAGTCCGTTCTCCTGCTCTCGTGAATTGAGAAACAGCCTTGTCACTGCCCTATCTGTACCGGAAGCACAATCCGTACTGTTGGCTCTTTTGCGCATGTACAGACAGAATACCTTCCAGGAAGGCAATTTTTTCTTGTTCTATCTTGTCTTGGGTGGGGTGTTTCTTTTTGTATTTCATTGTAATTGTACGAATATTTCATGATTTACAGGAAATTACAAAAATACAGAAGTTGAATGGCATTTCAATTCAGGCATTGACAGCTCTGATCATGTGCAATGATGACGTCACAAAGAGAGAATGTTAATTCATCTGAATGTTTTATTTTCTCTGAACTTGATCAAAGAACAGACAGTCTATCGTCACCTGCAGTTACGTTTTTGTGAAAAATAAACGACGTGGTCACCATAACAACCTGTCTGTGACGGGTCCATTAGAGGGCGCGTTGACAGCATAAATATGTTACAGCTCACTCAACTTATTTTCTGATACAATCTATTTTTTGTAAATTTTTTGTACTGACATTTGTTATAAAGTGAACCATTTTGGTAGGAAAGCCTGGAAATGTACAAAAATGTAAAAAACACCACAAAACAAAGTTTCCTTTTTTTTAGTAAAGGATTAAAAATTAAGCAACAACATAACAGGATTGTATAATTTTACCAACAAGTTGATGAGAGGAATGCGGGATGTACTCTTTATATGTGTCTATGGCAATGGCTGTAAGAGTGCAAAAAGTGTGAATTTTTCTCACACAAAATAACCTTTTAGAATGATATTAGGTGGGAAAGTGGCTTTGTAAACAGAAATATCTGCTTGGTTTATCAAAATGGAAGGCTTAGATGCAAAATTACTTCATTGCAAGATAATGGATAGCTGCAGCCCTAATTGTGTTATACTGTGGGCCTTAAGAGCTCAAATGTAAGACCATTTGAGCTCTTAAATGAAGTACAATTTGAAGAATGTTTATGACTAAACTATACTAGATTATTTCCTGAAAAGATGTAATGGTATAAAAATGTTTTATTTTGGTTAGGATTAGCACTTTACCAACAGTAAATTATGGTTACATTAGAGAATTTTCTGTTAGTTATTTGTAAATATTAGTTAGTACAAATGTTTACAGTCTTTAATTCTGGTTACAGTTTAAAAAGATATATATGTATGTGTACATATATATATATAAATATATATAAATATAAATATATATATATATATATATATATATATAAATATATAAATAAATATATATATATATATATATATATATATATATATATATATATATATATATATATATATATATATATATGATATATAAAATGATAATTATGAATTATGAATTATTTTTAACTCTCGTTTTTAACTGAAATATCAGTCTTTTAAACCTGTGTATTTTAATTTGTGTATGGAGAACTTTTAAAATATTTTAATAATTTTAACCTGTCACATGAACACATATTTAATTTAAAGAAATAGTTTATTACATTTATAAAATCATTTAAAATTATTATTTATTGTTACTTAAAATCATTGGAAAAATGTTACTGTATGCAGAAATGCATGATTGGTTTGCTTTGTCTGACTGGCCTCTGAGTCCAGCACGTTTTTGCAGGTCTGTACGCCACACCAAACTCTTCTGTCATTGTAGCATCGCAATTTTGTAACATATTCTTTCAAGTGCATTCATTGTATACATGGTATGTTGTATTTTTGTTTCAAACTTTCACCGGCTTGGTTTCCAATGTCAGTTTCATTGACTTGGAATAAAATGCATTTCTCTGCAGCTCTTGATGTTCTGTCATTATTTTGTTTATCCCTTTTAGACAGTCTTTAGGTCTTAAAGGGGACATATCATCCTTTTTAAAAGTCCTTTTCAAATTGAAATCATTCAGTTGTGGTCGAAGTGGAACTGTAATGTTTGGTCTGAAACCCTCGTGAATTTACCCCCACGTTCCCCCATTTTACCCGTGTTCTGAGGTGTGTATGAGTGCAACTCGTTTTGGCCTTTAAAGACTGATTAACTGTACTGGACCAGGAATGAAGGTGCAGTGAACCGTGAGATGAACAGATTAACATTTTATCAACAAAAGAGTTGAAGCAAAAGCCAAAACAGATCCTTCAGCACCTTGCAAAGGTATACATCTTGCATTTTCTTCACATACAAGCTTGGATGTTTTATTTGGATTATATGTCACCAAAACAAAGACAGTTGTATTAGTGAGGGGAAGCAAAATCAGTAAAAAAGTCCTCAAGAAGGAAGATTAACCGTACAACACAGCGGTCCCTGGGTCAAGCTCCTGAATTTCATGAGCCAAACAGGAAACGTCGGGCGCTGGACAGGATAAAGTTCCAGTGAGTTTCAGAATAAAATCATGGCACCAACTAGCTAGCTTAACTAGTGTAAACAAAATACTGAAACATGAGGAAACAGAGGTGCTTTTGGACGATTAAATAGGATTTTTAAGCGTTTAAGCTTTTGATTTTTTTTTGCCCTAAAAAATTTAAAAACATGGCTCTTTTTTAACCATTTATGAGGGAATAGCAACAGAAAGGACCACATGAACTTCTGTTCCCGCCAGTGCCATTTCCACAGCCAGATACTGTTTTCCTAGGAGCAGTGGGAGTGGGTGTTTGTGACAAACTGCAACTGGATCAGGACTGCAACCCATAACGCCAGTGTGAGCTGCTGGTAAGTAGTCTGCAGTGACAGACATACCAATTTTCTATTAGCTTATTTAGGATGGTTCAACTGCTGTTGCTGGTGGACATAACTGCATGCAATAAGACAGTTTATTTCAGTAATTTTCAGTTTGATAAGAACTGTGCAGTATTTCCATTTGTAAAAATCTACTGACTGAATGAAAATAACATCAAAAAAGGGGGGAATATATGCCTGATTAGAGGTCAAATATGACCTGCATTGATTTTATTATACGTGGTTATCATATAAAATCAGTGCCAACCCATAAGTTACAACCAGGCTTGGTCTTAATCAGATCTACTGTCTCTTATGGTAGTTAAAAGTTCTTCCTCTTCTCTTTGCAGTTCTTTATCTGTCAGTTCTCCTGCTCATCATCTCTTTTCAAAGCGTTGCGTAGACTCCTCCAGAACTCTGGCCTCCTGTCCTCCTCCTGGGGCCACTCCAGGTAGGTGGTGGAGCTCATGAGTTTGCGCAGTTTGCAGAAACGTTTGGGGATGTCGTCCTTGGACAGGGGCTCCAGCAGGATCAAGATGGCAGCGTCTCCACCGGCTTCAAACAGCCAGAAGTGGGAGAAGTCCAGCTCATAGCGGCACCAGTCAGACTGGACAAAGTTCTCGGAGAGGACAAAGACAGCATGACGGCTGCGCTCAATGGCAGTCATTATGTTGTCCATGATCCAGTGTCCAGGAATAAAGTCCCGCTTGTGGAGACAGAGAGTCAATGGGGATGTTGGATTCAATGAGTCTGTGTCACTGTAGCAGATTAGAAATTAAACCAGATTATTGTTTAGTTTCTGTCCTTTATAATAAACATAAATTTAACAATAAGTCTGTCAATAAACGGTATACTCTACTTGACTTGAACTAAATATATTTATATATATAACAAGAGAGTGACAAAATAAAGCACCACAAGTAGCAGCGGCTATCGCACAGGTCAGATTTAAACACAAACAATGGTACTACGACTTAAATGATTAAACAGTGTTTAACATCATGGGATCTACAGACTCTCAGTGTGAACCTGCATGCCTCTACAATCAGACACAAACTTCACACAGCTAACTTACTTAGCAGCAGAGCAAGGAGGAAGCCTTTTTTTACATAATTCACGGTGCGCTTTATAGTCCGAAAAATACGATAGTTGAGGTAAGATGCAATAGGCAAAGCATGATGGGAAAATTATGCCCACAAATCAAGAAACGATTATTAAAAAAACAAAGTAGTTTAAGGATTACCTTTGCTCCTCCATCTCAGGTACCAGAAAGTTTTCCACCCAACTAGCATCTCTTTCACTGTAGGAAACAAATGCATCAAAGGACAACAATGGTTCAGATCCCTCCATGTTTCTTTGTCGCCGGCGTTGTTGGGATTGTCTCTTGGCCTTGAGCCACGCCCAAGTCATCTTCAGATACCAGAAGGTGTGGCATCGCCAGAGAAGGACAGAAAGCAGCATCCCAAGAAAAAGGGCCACCCCACAGCTGACAGATACGAACAACACTGGCTGGCAATGGGTAATGGAAAGGTTAACTTGACCCACTGCCACCCCCTGCAGGTAGAGAGGGGAGTCACAGACATAGCTATTCTTCTCGTCTTTTATTTTCACATCGCCATTTCCCACAAGTTGTGATCGGAGGAAGGTGACGAATTCACAGGAGCAGACGAACTTGTTATAACCCGCCTCCAGGTTCTCTAGTCGTCTGTATGACTGAAGGTCTGAGAGGCCAAATATGTTCAAGGTGTTTGACTGTAAAAGTACAAAAGAAGAGTGAAATATGATGGGGAACACAAAGAAGACAGAAGGTGACATAGATTGTTTCTTACCTGTATTGTAAGTGTTTGCAGATTGGGGTAGCTCCCCCCTGGTGGTAACCTCAGGAACTTGTTCCCAGAGAGGTGGAGTTCTCTCAGAAATGGCAGTACCAACACAAATTCTTTGAGCTCATTATAGCTCAGATCCAACACCTTGAAAGGAGTATGAAATAACTGTGAGTGTATGTTTTCAAAGGGGTGTGTACTTCTCTTGGATCCATTTTCTCTAACTCTAACCTGCAGAGATTTTGGTAGACAAGCAGTGGTGGTGGTTAGCTTAGCCCTGGAGATGTTGAGGTACCTCAGGGTGGACGGCCAGGAGCAGCTGGGGGGCATGGTGCTGTAGCCGGTTCTGCTAACCTCCAGGTGGGTTAGTCTTGTGAGCTTCGTGGCCAGATGGCTCAATGCGGACAAAGTCTGGACACAAATGGACGAACATTTAAAATGTTGGCATTGTGAGAAATGTTACACTAATTTTACCTGAGGTTTAATGGTGACACCTTTAGAGGGTTTCCACTTATGTTTAAAACTCGGAGCTTCTGGAGTGTTTCTACGTCGTCACACACCATGTAAGACAGAGTCAGGTCCGTCAGCAGGTTGTCGGACACATCCAAGTATTGTGTGTTCACCATCAGTTTGGTAAGGTAACAGGATAACAAGAACATCTGAAGGTAAATTTGGGACAAAGCTGTAAGTTGGGAAAAAACTTGTCTTCTTACTTTTTACTGAATATATAATGTTGCATGTATCCTCTACAATTGAAGACAAAAAATCTGAACAATAAATCATTAATAAAAAGCTCTAGCAACTTGGTAGCAAAAGTGTAGAAACCCTTTTAACTCATACTATTTCAGCTTTGTGGCTTCTTTGGTAGAAGCCTGTCTGCATCCTACATCATGACCATTTTAGGAGTACAACTTGCTAATGATTGCCCACATCTCAATGTTGTTCTCCAAATTAATTTAATTCTACACTCAGCTTTAAGATTTAGGTTAATGCGCTCAACCCTCAAGGAGTTTCCCTCCCTTTCTGCCGATAGACAAGACGAGATCTTTCCTGCTTCGGCCAAGCAGATCAAACCATCACTTGGCAGTGGGACCGATACGGTGTAACGACCCACGTTACGACCGGACTGATTCTCCAGTCCAGGGGCTCAACAAGGGAAAAATCATTTTATTTTTTGGATAGAAATCAATACTTGCCAGGGCAAAAGCTTTATTTAGAAGTAACTTAATACCGATGTTTGACTCTTCAAGGGGTCTGTCTTTGGATGTTTACATGTTGTGACTAAATTCAGGTGATAAACCGCTTTATGTGTTTCTTTTTACTTACTGTGAAGCCATTGCGCTGTCAGTTGGTTATTATTGTGGGATGTATCATTATTATTGTGAACGAGCCACGCTGTCGGCTCCAGGGTAACTCTGAACATTATTGTTAGGATCCAATCTCTTTTCTTCTTCCCACTCTTCTCTCTCTTTATCCGCTGCTTTTGGGCTTTGCGCAGATTTTAAAGCTCATTCATTGGGTCAGCCAGTAGCCTTTGTTTTGAGTTAACCTCCCCTCAGTAGCTCCATGTGCTTGTGGCACCTAACTGTAGCTAGTGGTTAACTCAGGCATAAGCGGCCGCCTTCTTGAGCTTATAGCTTAGCTGCTTGAAGCTCAATGGGTTTCGTCAGGCTCGTAGCAGGCCTGGTGTTTAGAAGCACCATCACATCACTCCAAGGATTAGCCAGATCCATTTCAATGCTGTTTGCATCACTTGCTAGTCTTGATGGTGATTATTCAGTGCTTAATTAAGTAAGGCTTATTTAAGTTAGAAAATTACCTGAAGGTTTCTACATTCACGTTTAATCATTTTGCTGTTTGTTGTTGTTTTTATTTTCCTCTATGTTGTTTTGATTCAGTAGGTAATGTATTCTAGTGGCATTAGTATTAAACAGAACAATTGCTGGAAAAGGGAATTATTGGTTTAATAAATTTTAACTATTTTAGGCATTGTCATCTGTGGGTTTTATATTAGTGATCGAACTGTCTTTAAAAGTTTACGAATCACACTTTTTAAGTTAACAACATGAATATATAGAGACATTTTTTTTTTACTTTTGGTTAATGATTAGTGATTCCGATTGCATTTGCAATTATAATTTAAGGTAATTAATGTTTACTAGTGGCAAGTCTAATTCAGTCCTACAACTGGCGAGGCATCCACCTTTCATGGTAAATATGGTTAATAATTGTTGATTAATAAACCCAATTGCTAGTTATTATCATTATAAATGCCAGTAGCGCTTAATCACAACCATTTGTAAAAAAAATTTGTTGTAGCTTACCTTTGACTAGAACAACATTATTAATTATAATGTCCAATTATAATTTTTAATAATATTCATAATCAAATAGGTTAAACTGCACAGCACATGCATGCATAAAGAAAACCAAAATACATCAAAGAGGACAGAAATGTTGTTATAACTATAGAATAATATTAATATGAGATGAAATGCTATTTGGTCACCTCAAACTAAAATTACACCCAATAGAGTTTGCCTTATGATCAGTAACTTTCTGAATGAAATAAAGTTTATGGACAAAAAATAACATCATTTGCTGCTCTGTCTTTATCAATACTCATTCACATTAATGCAAGAACAGAGTTTAATAAGTTTTATGTGTTGAGTCAGTGTAATTTTCACCTTTGAGTTTATGAAGGATATTTTCTTCTGGTATTGAAACAGAAACTTTAGCTCTACTGTCATGGCAAACTTCAAAACATCCAAAATTGTGACATCACTGACGAAGAACTCGTCCACGCTTCTTAGATCTGTCGATTTAGCAGGTATCCACCTAACACAATGACAGCAAAGGCATTGGCCACATTAATGCTAAATACATAGATTTGGGTAAACAGCCATATATCCATCCATCCATTTTCTAACCCATCTATCCCTTGTGGGGTCTTGAGGGGTGCTGGTGCCTATCTCCAGCTGTCAATGCGCGAGAGGCAGGGTACACCCTGGGCAGGTCTATTGCAGGGATTTGGGTAAACAATTATAGCCATAACTATTTATACCCTCACAATTTTTTGTTAAAAATACACTTATTATTTTAGCAAGATATTTGTTATGCCTTTAATTCATATTTATTCTATTTGGGTACCCTGGCTTCCTCCCACAGTCCAAATAACATGACCATTAGTTTAATTGATTTCTCTCATTTGTCCTATGTGTCTATGATAGACTGGCAACATGTCCAGGGTATACCCTTCCTGTAATTCCCTCCAAGCACGAGCAGACTCAAGTGGTTTCCTTTACTGGTTTATTTGAAGTTGCTTTTGGTCTCTCCGAATCCACCGTGAAAACTAAACAACGTTGACAAACATAAACATTAATGTGACAAATAATAACTTGCGGAGCACACAAAACAATAGTTACAGCAAACAAATACATAAATACCTCGTTGGCTGCATGCTGCACAAAAAAGGGAATTATTCCAAATCTTTAAGATACTGTTTCCATAAACGTCTTCAGCATTCAACTTTACAAAAAACCCTTAATAACTCTTTCTCCCGCGAGAGCTCAAAAAACCCTTTTAGACTTCAAAATAAAAGCACAGTCTCTATGTATTAGACACTATAATATAAAACATATACAACTTAATGAATATTAACCGGACAATCGCCTTTGAAAAGGATAGAAAATGATAGAATCATCATGTTCGATTATTATTACGTACAATAAGCATAAATGCAGCAATTACACTTCCTCTACTCCATTGACCTTTGTAGAGAGGCACCAGCGCCCCTGCATGGATGGATGGACGGACTTTGACTAAAACAACTGGGCAGTGATCAACAGCTCATGCTAACACGCTGGTTTCCCACCTGCCCTCGCCTGTCAGAGTTAAACCCACTATGGAGATGGATCTCAGCGGGACTCCATCTATCAATGCCAGGAGGGAGACAGTTGCTTCATCAGACATCGAAAGGTTATGGACAGACAGATTTCTGAAGAGAAGAATCCCAAGAGAATTAGCGGCTCGTTTCTAAATATAGTATTTTGCTCCATTTTATTAGGAAAAGCAAAAAAGGAGATAACTGACAAACCTGATCCTCCTGATTGACTCTTTGAAAGGCTGAATGGAGAAAGACTGTTTCAAATGAATGTCCAGCAGAGTTATCTGAGTTTCAGGGTAACACACGTCATCGAGCAGAGCAGCAGCCAGTGTGGGGTGTGTTAATAATGGACCATGAAGGCTTAGGGTGACACTACCCAGAGGCCAAATGTTCCCAAAAGTACCAGAGTCATACCTGTGGAGAACAAAGAGTCACAAGAAAGATAGAAAAAGATTGGATTGATCTATAAAGGTTTGATCTTTGTTTTTTGATTCCAATTGTCCAGCCGTTATTTATTGGTAATTTGCTCCTAATAAGTGGGGAGCGCTGTTGCCTTGCAGCAAGAAGGTTCTGGGTTCAAGTCCTACTCTTGCTCTGGGTTTTTTCTATATGTTCTCCCTGTACGTGTGTGGTTTCTGTCTGGGTACTCTGGCTTCCTCCTACAGTCCAAAAACATGACTGTTAGGTTAACTGGCCTCTAGAAATTCTCCTGTCTGTCTCTGTGTTGCCCTGTGACAGACTGGCAACCTGTCCAGGGTGTACCCCACTTCTCGCCCATTGACAGCTGGAGATAGGCACCAGCACACGACCCCAGTAGGGAGAGCGTGTTAGAAAACAGATGTTTTAACTCTTTTTTAGTCCTGATCTCCAGGACATTGTCAAAGGAATGTTGGCACCAGTATTTGTTTCTTAAACTGTTAAAATAGTGTCATTCCTCACGGTGACTACATAGCTTGTTAAGTATTAAATGAAGAATTGATGCAATCTATTGGCTTCTTTGTAAATACGTTTTGGGACACTGGGAAGTATTGAGATTTCATCTCAGCCTGGGCAGTTTACTGCATGTGTTCGCCTACTCTCTACTCCTTTTTCCTGTCAAATAATGGCAGCTAGAGCCTCACACAAGATTTTCTCTAAGAGAGTAAAGCAGTAAAGTGGAAAAAACTGACAAAGATTATTAGAAGTTTTTCATTCAGATCACTTTAAAGGATTATAAAACACTCTCGGTGCTAGAAAGGACTGAATACCTGACCAGGTTGTTGCCGTGCACTGTGAGCTCATCGAGGTTGGTTACTCCTGAAAGATCTTCTTTCCTCAGCTCCTTAAGATCTGGACCTCCAAACATCAGTCTTCTCAGTCTGACGAGTCCAAGAAACAATGGTGGAGAACCGAGCGTGCTGCAGGTGACCCAGAAAGACATGAATCTTGATCATTCTGCCTGGTCTTTATTCAGGTATAGGCCCCACAGAGGAATTAAGGCTGGCCGGGCAGTTCAGCTTTCACTATGACAAGGACCCTAAATCAGCCTGAGCTACCGTAGGATGGTTTAGATTCAAGTATATTCCTGGGTTAGAATGGCCCAGTCAAAGTCCAGACCTTCATCCAACATTGTGATAAGGCTTTGATAATTATTATTCACAGATTATTCTTATTCAGTTTTGTTCCACAAAGTATAAGGGTTAAAGAGAATCCAAGCTACATCTCTTAGATTTTTATTTACAAAATAAAGATTGATTTGAATTTATGCACACACTTAATATTGCAAAACGTCAGGGTATAAATGATTCTCCAGGGAAGCGTAACCTGAGCGCCTGACCTGTACGGGTTGTTGAGCAGATTGAGCTGCAACAAAATCTCCAGCTTGCTGAACCATCTGTGGTTGAGAACCGTCAGAAGGTTGTCAGAGAGGTCCAGCTCCTCCAGGCTCCAAAGAGAGTCAAACGCTGTTGGATGGATCGCAGCTAATCTGTTACCTGAAGGGCAGAGTTATATGCATTCAGACACACGTCACTAATGAGTTCAGTTAGGGTGTATTAAATACTATCACGGCTACCATGGAGATCCAGAACCCTCAGTTGGAAGTGTCCAGTCAGGTCATCTTGGGTCACCATGCTGATGTTGTTGAAGGAGAGATTGAGGATCAGAGCTTGGTCTGTCACCTCAGGAATGCTGGTGAATCCACCGTAGGAGCAGTTGCAGCAGAGATGCAGGTCACAGCGACTGCAGGATGGCCTCCCATCATCGCTGTTTGCCGCCTCACCCCAGATCGGCGAGAAGAAGAGGATTAGCATCAGTATGGTTAGATGTCTCATACTGTAAAGAAAACATTGAGTGTTTCAGTTGAGGAACTGCAGAAAATGTCACAAATTTCAGTTGTTCGGTTGTGGTTTTTACTTTTGGTTTGTGTTTTTCAATATGTTTCCTGTTTTCTACAGCTTTGTCTCCACAGTGTCTCTGCCTGTCTGCAGATCCTCTGAGACGTGGCTCCTCTACACCCAAACAAAATGCTGCGGCAGAAGCTATGCCCAAGCTTTCCATCTGCAGCTAACGACGCTGTCACGGGGTGGCTCCCTCATCCTCGCCTGCTACAGCAGCAGATTCATCCTCCACAAAAGTGCAGTCCACGCCGTCATCAGCTGCCGTGGTGTCTCCCAGCTCCAAAGTCCCGTCACTCATGGAATCGTCATCGTCAACAACACTCCTGGTTCATGCGGCATCATTGACGCTATTGTCAGCTACACACCTGTTTCCACATCACTATCTGCACCTCCTGTCCACGTTGCAGAGTTCTCCAAAGACAATGTCCAGGTGGGATTACATCAGGTTCCTGAGCTCCATCGCCTCACTGTGGTCTCAGCACACCTAAACTCTTGAACTCTGTTTTGCTTCTAACCCTCCTTCCTAAGCTCCCTCTGCCTGCCTATGTTTTTTTTTTTTTTTTTTTTTTTACTTTTCAGGCCATGTAGTATCGGCCCTTGAATAGGAAATTCTGACAAGATTATGAGTGGTTTGGTTGTAGTGTTTATTTTGGTTTTATATTTTTCAGTATTTTTTAATGTTTGACAGGTCTTGTGTTACAGTTCTATTGTCTCTGTTCATTATTATTTTGGGTTTTCCTTGTTAAGTAATTCTTTAACTTCCTAGTATTAGGAAGACATGTTCTTAAAATTTAGCTTGTCCCTGTTAGGCCTCTATTTCTGTTTACCCCACATTTTCCAGTTTCCCCCCCCCCCCCCATCTCTTTTCAGCCCCATTCATGCTTATATTCACATTCATGTTCATATTTTAGGCTTTCATCCTCAGTTACAGTTACAGTTATGCTGTCCACCTATGGGCATCTCATCCCGCTAATGCTTGCAGTGGGTGTCCTACATTAAATTATCCCCCCCCCCCCCATGAATACACAAACACAGTAGGGGAATTACTCAATTTATCTCTATTTTACTGGGGCTTGTAAATAGTTAATGTAGAAACACAGGAAAACATGATGTAGCTTATAGTTATTGAAATATTATTCTTTGAACACAGATTCTCCCCTGTAATGTATTTCTTTTCCTGGTCAGGCAGTATGGATCAACATTCATTTTAATTGATAAAGCAGAGAATTGGTTTGGTTTTATTGGTTTGTAGTTTAGATGAGGGAAACTGAGGGTCAAATGCTCAAAAGAATTGTATTTATTAATTGACCTGGGACTAATTAATAAATCAGACTGAAAGATGGTTGCTACTCCTCCTTCTCTTAGAAGTATTACTTAGAAGTAATACTTAGAAGTATTAGTATTCTCCTATCAATCAAGTTGAATGGATCCTTTCAGGAAGCAAAAAAAAGCGCACGGGAAAGTCATATTTCTGTAAATGTGAGGGGGTCCAATCAGATAGCTTTCAAAGGTGTGTGTGTGTGTGTGTGTGTGTGTGGGTGGGGGGGGACACGTCCCCTTCAAACACAACTGTTGTAACGCCCATGGTAATAGTGCAGAAGCTGCAGAGAGGTGTGTTAAACTACGGCTCCGCTTCCTGGTCTGGACACTGGGTTGTCAGCATTTAGGAGAACTAATAAATACGGGCAGATTCCCCGAAAGAAGAGCTGCACCATCCAATGTGGGATGGATGCCGTCACCACAGTACAGAGACCGCCCTTATCAAGGTGTTTAATGTCGTCCATATAAATACAGACTGTGGAAGAACCACAGTGCTGGTTCTATTGGACCTCAGTGCAGCATTCGATCCTGTTAGAGCGCCTGGGAAACTGGGTCCGCCTTTCTGGTACAGCGCCAACTGGTTTAAATCCTACTTAATGGACTTTTTTGTGTCAGTAGGTAACTTTACATCAGGGATGACAAATATCACATGTGGAGTTCCCCAAGGGTCCATCCTGGGTCCCCTCCTTTTCAATATCTACATGCTCCCTCTAGCTCAGATCATAAAAAACAACAACATCAGCTACCATAACTATGCAGACGACACACAGCTCTACATCACCATGTCACCAGGTGACTATGGACCAGTTCAGGCACTGAGTAAATGCCTAGAAGAAATCAAAGCATGGATGTGTCAAAACTTTCTTCAATTGAATAAAAACAAAACAGAAGTAATAATCTTTGGACCAATAGAGGAGAGATCAAAAGTTAGCACACAGCTTCAGCTGCTTCAGCTAGGAACCACTGATCAGGCCTGAAATCTGGGAGTAGTGGTGGACTCAGACCTGAACCTCCAAAAGCATCTAAAGACAGTTACAAGGTCGGCTTTCTATCACCTGAAGAACATTTCCAGGATTAAAGAACTGATGTCTCAGCAGGATCTGGAAAAACTAATCCATGCGTTTATTTTTAGTAGAATTGATTAATGCAACGGTGTTTTCACAGGTCTGCCTAAAAAGTGGATCAGACAGCTACAGCTGATCCAGAACGCTGCTGCCCGCGTCCTCACAAAGACTAAGAAAGTAGAGAACATGGACCCGGTTCTAAAGTCCTTACACTAGCTCCCTGTATCTCAGAGAATAGACTTTAAAATACTTCTGTTAGTCTATAAATCCCTAAATGGCTTAGCACCTAAATACATCACAGACTTGTTATCAGTGTATAAACCATCTAGACCACTCAGGTCTTCTGGCTCCAGCCTTCTCTGCAGAACCAGAACCAGAACTAAACAAGGAGAAGCAGCATTTAGTTCCTATGCTCCACTGATCTGGAACAAACTTCCAGAAAACTATAAAAGTGCTGATAGCCTGAGTTCTTTTAAATCAAGATTGAAAACACATTTGTGTAGGACTGCCTTCGACTGTTCTAGTTAAACTGTTTTTACTGAAACATCATTAGTTCAACTTTGTAGTCCAACTGTTTTTAATGTTTGCTTTTAGTTTCTATTCTCCCGTGTTCTATTTTGTTTCTACATTTTAATCCTACTTGCTTTTATTCTGTTTTATTTTCCTAGATTTTAAACATGTAAAGCTCTTTGCATTGTCTCTGTAAATAAATTTGCCTTGCCTCTCCTGATCAGACCAGGTTTTCCCCAGAAAGTTTGCCAGTTAATGTAGCCCGCGTCGTTTTCTGGACACCACCTAGACAACCAGCGGTTGAATGATGACATGCGGCTAAACATGTCATCACTGGTCAGATCAGGCAGGGGACCAGAGAAAATTACGGAGTCCGACATTGTTTTAGCAAACTTACACACCGAAGCAACACCAACTTTAGTGACCTCCGATCGGCGTGACCGGGTGTCATTACCGCCAGCGTGAATAACAATCTTACTGTATTTACGCTTATCCTTAGCCAGCAGTTTCAGGTAAGATTCTATGTCGCCCGTTCTGGCCCCTGGTATGCATTTAACTATGGTCCCTGGTGTCTCTAGTGCCACGTTTCTGACTATAGAGCTCCCAATCACCAGAGTCGGCTTCTCAGCGGGTGTGTCGCTGAGTGGGGAAATTTTTTTTAGAAACGCAGACCGGTTGGTGGTGATCTGGGGGCTGAAATCTAAAGCTATGCTTCCTACGAACCGTCACCCAGCCGGCCTGCTTACCCGGGTGCTGCTGGAGGACCGCTACGTGAAGTTACTCTATGTGGCTCCGCGCTAGCAAAGGGGCGAAACTATCAGCTGATTTTTCAATAGCACGGAGTCTCGGGTCTCCAGTTCTGACACCCTCGCCTCCAAAGCTACAAAAACACTACATTTATTACATGTACCATTATCACTAAAGGAGGCAGAGAAATAACTAAACATCAGACACAGAAAGCAGCAGAGAGTGGGAGACGAAGAAACTAATGGAAGGCTAGGGGTGGAAGCCATTGTACGGCTAAAGCTAGGCTAGGCTAGCAACCTCGAGGACATGAAGTGCAGCAACAGAGAATGTGTTTTAAATGTGCTTATGTGTTAGAAACAGAGAGCTGTCACAGCAAACAGATTTAAGATAAAATGAACATCTTAAATTTAAGATAAAACTGAGACAGTATGGAACAGCAAACCACAATCCACACTGTAGCAAAAGAAAACAGGAAGTGATGCAATACACTTTACCGCAATCTCAGGAGCTCAACAATAGGGGGTTTTCAGCTGACGTCACGCTCACGTGACTACTCTGCGCGTCCGCCGTATTGGGTGGCAGTCGTTTCGCACCGTTGACCCGCATTGTATTACGCCTTAGGCAGTATTGGAAGTGAACAATGGTGAAAACGTGTTTAATGGTTGGTTGCACGGCCCGTGGAGGTGGAGATCAACGCTCTTTCTTTCGCCTACCAGCCGTGATAGTGAATCAGTGTGAAAAAACAAAACAGCTCTCTGAACAACGCCGTCACCTATGGCTGACACGGATATCCAGGTCCGATTTGGACGGTGTTAAGCTGGAATACGCCAGAGTCTGCGGTGCTCACTTTGTCACAGGTAATTAACTGTTAAGTATTTAAAACATGTAAACCGTTGCTGTATTGTGGGCTGTAACAGCGCAACACATGATCGCCATGGGAAAAACATAGAAACGGGTTAATTTTCCACCGCTTTCCTGCCTGGAGGCGCAACCACGGAGAACAGCTGTTATAGATAACAAAGAGTCGTCGGCTCGCTTGGATCGCGGCTGTAAGACGACCTAACATAACTTTCCACAGTATCCCGATGTCAATGAGAGTGTGTTCTAAACGTTTGAAACACATAGCAGTTAGTTAAAAGTACATTACATGCGTGAGTGGTTGTTAGCACTAACGGTTAGCAGCTACTAACTTAGCATGTGCCAGAGCCCGTCTGAGCGCAGCTTACCTTTGAACGAGTTACTGTGTTCCCACTGTTTGCTGGCTTTATGATCTGCCGCTCCTGAACCCATCCATTCGTAAACTGCACATGAGACTCCAAGGACTTGTAGCTTCGGAACTGTTCAGAAGTATAGGCGCTCACACCACAAACAAGGTAGCCGAAGACGTCCGATATGGAAAGTGACGTCCGCGCTACTTCCGGGTTACGCCGGTAGGCTTTTGCCGGCGTAAATACGGTAAATACAACTTAATTTTGCACTGGTCATTGTTCTGATTAAATAATTAAAGCCGCGAGCGGCGTCGATCAGCCCTGCAGCCAAGCGCCTTCGCGCACCGCCGGCAGTCAGCCACCGCAGAAGCATGCGCCGCATTTGCGTCGGATTGTTTACATTTTTACCATCTTATTAAAACTCACCCGTCCACGTATGATGGCGATTTCCTTGATGTACATAACTTCGACATCTCGTACCCAACCAGATGTGAACTGGTTGTGAGCCTCTAGACCCTTGTAAGCTCTCATTTCCTCGAGAGTGTGCAGAGGGTTTTCACCGAACACCAGGTAATGCACTATGTCGACGTGCTCTACATTTGGCCAATCATCAGGATTACGGCTAAACAAGGCACCGTGGAGGGCATAGGGGTCCATATGGTCGATCACGGAACATTTCCTCAGATAGACGTCCTTATCTGGTCGCTCTAGCGTGCTGGCGTACTTATCCATTCTCGATACGAAAATACGTGTAGGACAACTAGAGATAAGGAAGTGTACCACCCAATATGGCGGACCGGAAGTTGGCCAGTGACGTCAGTGAAAACCCCCTATTCCACTGAGGAGTGGATCCCCCCACAGCTCCTTTTCCCAGTGCATTTGAGAGACCCAGAGGTGAACTACTCCTCCCCATGGCCTTTCCTTGTCTCATAAGCCTGCAGCGTGGAGGGCTGCAGCATCTTCTCACCGCAAGATGGAATTGATGCTTTTGGGGCACAGATTATTATAATAATATTTTTAACAGCTCGTGCTGCTCCGGTCGGCTGGCTTGTTCGCCCGTGCCAAAAACCGCATGTTTGCCACCGGTTTCCGTTGCTCTTTAAGCTCCCACTTCTCATTTGCTCCTCACTGGATTATATTGTTTTCTTATGTTGAGGAAAATAAATATCTTAGTTGTTATATAAATCAGGTATTCGTATGGAAGAACTAAGGAATGCATGGGTTGTGACTGTGTCTGCCCTTTGAGAGTAAGATAAACATACAGCTGGGTGTTATGGCGAGGATAGGTCATTTGGCGTAACCCCTTACAGAATAGAACAGCCTCTTTGTTTAAAGAACACATAGGCAAGCAAGGCAGATAACAAAGTTCCCAGATCACCCCCCTTTAAAAAGCCCTTTAAAAGATGTGTTCAGACGAGGAAAAATCAGACAGAAATCTTTTTACATCGCCATGAGCCAGGATGTCAGCTTGTACTGAATACAACGCAATGGTAATATAAAATTCTGTCTCCGTTGGGAATTCCTAATGAATTAAATATGCATATTTTAATGTTTACCTCTGATCAATGTTTTCTCATTTACTGCCAAATCTTAAACCGGGGTAAGATGGGCCTTCAGAGCTAAGCAGGAGCAGGCTGGTGTATTAAAATTAATACTTACCAAGCCTGTCTCAAGACTGTGTTTAATGCCATGCCACTTCCATGCCTGACTTCTTGCCTCACCTTGTAATACCTGTAACTACCTGTAAATACTTTAACTCGCCACACTGTCTCTGCCTTCCTGTCTGTGCTTGAGTCCATCACCAAGAACCTCACCCTGAGAGGAACAAAAAAGTAAGAATTTTTATGCTGCAGCTTGAATGGTCTGACCTTGAAGCAGAAGTGAATGTCAGGAATAAAGAATTAGGAAACAATTTTATGAGGAAATTAAGTCTTGTTGTCTCCACTGTCGAACTTAGTTCCATCACACAGGCACGTAACTGTTTGAAAGGGAAGTTGCCTTGAGCGTATCAGGGTTTTTATACGTGACTTAGGTTAAAACCGCTGCAGAAAATCAGGAATATATACTTCAGTTTAAATCTTATTTGTGATTATTAAAAAGTGGAAAAATACTAAAAATGATTTTACGGTTCAATTGTGACGTTTGAAAACAAAAAGCCTAGACATAAGATCTTAAGAGGAGCACTTGACAGTTTGCAAGCCTCACACTGAAAGACCTATGGTCTAAATTCCCAGCAGAGCAACACAAAGCAAGCATCCAAGACCCTGCAGAAGGACCTCGTCCCCATAAGTCCAATACAAACCATATCAACATTTCTGAGGTATTTAATAGCTGAAAGTCTCATTTTCTAAAACATACCCAAAATAAAAAGAAAAGAGATGTTGCTGGTTAAAATGTGTTCATCTCAAAATATGAGTAAAATGGGTTGTTTCAGGTATTGTTCATGAAAGCAGCATCTACTGGTTTACGTGTTTAGAGAAGGTGGTCCATTGGTCCTGGGCTCAGAGATCTGTTCACAGGAGCCGGTGGTTGGTACCACTCCACTCAGCTCAGATAGGAGTTCAGTGATTCATATGTTTTCACCATATACCCTAAATGTTTGAGTAAACGATACATGTTTTAAGAGAAAACAAATCTGATAGGTTTATTTTAATGGTATGATTAAGAATAACATGTTTATAATGCTTTTCTGTGACTAGAAATAATTATCCACTCTTTTAAACACTCGAAGTCTTTCAGTTTCTGCACCTTAAGTAAAAGTCATGTTGTGGCTTTTCTAACTGAGTAATGATGAAATGTAAAATCAACACAGGCTGTGTGTTTAAAAAAAAAAACTTCAGTTTATCCTTTCCTCTGTTTTTATTAATTATCTAATGTAAAAAATCTCTTTTCATGTAGCAGCTCTGAAAAAAGAATACTTGTTTTTTTAAAAAAAAAAGCATGATAATAAAATTTTAAGGGACACAAGCATTCTGAAACAGCGTTCTTCATGGCTAGGTTTCTAGGCAATTTTTCTTACCTTAGTATCTGGTGAGCAGAGATGTAAAGGACATCAAAAAAACCTGAGAAAGAATAAAATTCTTATTTTGTCTTGAGAGGAACTATGAGTTTACTTGTAACCTGTTGTGTAAGGAGGAAGTGAGAATGCAGAGCAGTTTCATGCTATATGCAGATCATGCAAATATGTCCTGTCTTTGACCTTTCTATCAGCAATATACATGTGTTTCCATTTGTTGTCTTGCTAGCAAAGTTTGCTGGACTGCATGGAGTAAATTCCTTTGGGTCAAAAATTAGTGGAGCTGAAACAAAAGTTTGATTTCACAGTTGCTCTGTTTCCTTTCGAGGTGCTTTTGGATTTAAGAATGACATTTTTAAGTAATGATATCACCTGAGGAGACTTTCCCCCTTAAAGGGTGTGTCTAAGCCTAGAAAAAGACATGTTGAAATGATATTGGGGCTCTTCATCTTTTGGACGTCGTCCATGAAGGACCAACTCTACCAAAATTAAAAATAAATTCCAAGATGGCGCTGCGCAGGCAGCAGCCAGTCACATCGGCGGTATCCCTTCTTTTCCTACTTTCTCCTTTTTATTGTGTTTTCTGGATTGCTTGTATATTTTTGAATACCGCATCGGGTATTCTGAGCCTAGATGCCCTGAAGAAACCAACGTTTGGGACTCTAGTGATTATATTTTTGTTACTTTCGGCACATTTCGATGCCGCGAGTGGAGATCCCTTTGTCCGCAACTCCGAGCGTCCCTTGATCTACACGAGGAACCAGCTTCTAGGACTACGTGACTCCTCGCGCTGCGGCCCCGTTCATCACCACGCTGAGAAACTATACATCCCCGCAGAAATACGGAGGAGGCGGAGAGGATGTCGGGGCGGGAGGACGAAGCGGAGGAAAGGTTATTTACCATCGGTTGTCACTGGAAACGTTAGATCTTTACGAAACAAGACCGAGGAACTCACAGCACTAACCCGTTTCCAGAGTAAGTACAGAGACGCTAGTATTATGTGCTTCACGGAGACGTGGTTAGATGGATCTGTCCCGGACTCAGTGATCTCCACGGACGGCTTTAAACTTATCCGCGCGGACAGAACTTTTGCGGGGAGCGGAAAAAAGAGAGGGGGAGGGCTGGCGGTGTTTGTGAATGAGAGATGGTGTAGCGCGGCGCATGTTCACGTGAAGCAGCAGATATGCTGCTCGGATGTTGAACTTCTCGCAGTGAGCTTAAGACCTTATTACTTGCCGAGAGAGTTCGGCCACGTGATCGTGCTCTGTGTTTACATCCCTCCGTCCGCGGACGCCGCCGCCGCGTGTGAGCGGATCCACGCCGCTGTAAACAAACTGCAAACACAGCACCCCCGCGCTCTCCTGCTGATCACAGGGGATTTCAACCATGCCTCCCTCCGCTCCACCCTCCCCACGCTCACCCAGTACGTCACGTGTAAAACAAGGGACAATAAAACGCTGGACCTTTTTTATGCTAACGTTAAGGACGCTTACACCTCCGCCCCCCTCCCCCCTCTGGGACGCTCAGACCACAACCTCGTCTATCTGCTCCCCCACTACATCCCACTGGTGAGGAGAACAATAGCACAGAAGAAGTCAGTGAAAGTTTGGTCAGACGAAGCCAGTGAGAAGCCGAGGGATTGCTTCAGAACCACAGACTGGAGCATGTTCCAAAGCTATCATGGAGAGGACATCAACAGCCTGACTGAATGCATCACTGACTACATGAACTTCTGTGTGGAGAGCATTGTGCCTACACGACGGCTACGATGCTTTCCAAACAACCCCCGCTGGGTGACCCCTGAGCTGAAAGTCCTCCTGAACCAGAAGAAGAGGGCTTTCTACTCAGGGGACAGAGAGGAGCAGCGTAGAGTCCAGTGGAGGATCAGGGCGGCAAAGAAGGATTATGGGAAGAAGATGGAGGAGCAGCTGGCACAGAACAACGTCAGGGACGTGTGGAGAGGTCTGAAGAACATCTCCGGCTTCGGGCAGAGGACCAGCAGGGCTGCAGACGGAGACACCAAGTCTGCAGATGAGTTGAACACATTCTTCACTCGGTTCGACTCCCCCCACACTGGCCCCCTCCTTGCCCTCAACTCTCCACACGACTCCAACCACCAGCCCTCCAGAGATCTACCATCCCCCCCACCGCCACTCCTATCAACGACTGACCCATCCACACCTTCAGCCCTACCTCCCTCCCCCCTCACAGTCACACCAATGCAGGTGAGAGGACAGCTGATGAGGCTGAAACAAAGGAAAGCCTCAGGACCGGACGGCATCCCCCCCAGGCTGCTGAGGACCTGTGCAGATGAGCTCTGTGAGGTCCTCAGCTACATCTACAACCTGAGCCTCAGCCTGGGGGTGGTGCCCACCCTGTGGAAGACTTCCTGTGTGGTACCGGTTCCCAAAACGCCGCACGCCAGGGAACCGGCCCACTTCAGACCAGTCGCCCTGACCTCCCACCTGATGAAGACCATGGAGCGCCTCATCCTAGCTCACCTGCGCACCGTGGTGAGCCCCACTCTGGACCCGCTGCAGTTTGCCTACCAGCCCAACATCGGAGTAGAGGACGCCATCATCTACCTGCTGCAGCGGGCGCTAACCCACCTGGAGACCACCGGGAGCGCTGTGAGAGTCATGTTCTTTGACTTCTCCAGCGCTTTCAACACCATCAGACCGGTGCTGCTGAGGGGGAAGCTGGAAGATGCTGGGGTGGACAAACATCTAGCTGACTGGACCATGGACTACCTCACTGACCGCCCTCAGTACGTACGGCTGCACGGCTGTCAGTCAGAGGTGGCACGCTGCAGCACCGGGGCCCCCCAGGGCACCGTTCTGTCTCCGTTTCTCTTCACCCTCTACACCTCGGACTTCACCTACAACACAGACAGCTGCCACCTTCAGAAGTTCTCTGACGACTCGGCCATTGTGGGCTGTGTGTCTGAGGGGAACGAGCTGGAGTACCGGTCGGTCATCATGGACTTTGTGGACTGGTGTGAGAAGAACCATCTGTGCTTAAACACCAGTAAGACCAAGGAGATGGTGATCGACTTCAGGAGAAGACCCCCACCTCACTCACCTGTGAACATCCAGGGGCAGGACATAGAAACTGTGGAGAGTTTCAAATACCTGGGTGTTCACGTCAACAATAAGCTGGACTGGACACATAACACCGACGCTCTGTATAAGAAGGGCCAGAGCAGGCTCCACCTCCTCAGGAGGCTGAGGTCCTTTGGAGTGAGCCGGCCTCTGCTAAAGACCTTCTATGACTCTGTGGTGGCCTCAGCCCTCCTCTACGCTGTCGTCTGCTGGGCTCCTGGCAGTGCAGAGCGGGACAGAAAGAGGCTGAATAAGCTGGTGAGGAAGGCCACTTCTGTCCTGGGCTGCTCTCTGGACTCAGTGGAGGAAGTAGCTGAGAGGAGGGTGATGTCCAAGTTCACATCCATCATGGACAACACCTTCCACCCCCTGCACCAGACTGTAGAGCAGCTGAGCAGCTCCTTCAGTGCAAGACTTAGACATCCTGTCTGTAAAAAGGAGCGCTACCGCAGGTCATTTATTCCTGCTGCCATCAGATTTTACAATGCTGCACTGTAACTGCAACTGTGACCATAACTGTAATATTTAATGTGCAATAACTAAGGTGCAATAATCTATTTAATACACTGTCCTACAACCCGTGCAATAATCCTGATGTAGTGACTTCTGCTGCTATCAACACTTGAACATAAGTCAGTACACATGTATGTATGTATGTACAAATGTATACAATGTATATGCACTTACATACGCGTAGGTGCGTATGTAAGTAGGCGCATAGATATATGTATATATTTAAGTATATAGATATGTTTATATATATATATATATATATAGACCACTAAGAATGTAAATGAGACATTTACATTCCTATTTCCTTTTTTGTATTTTTTGTTTTTGGTATTCTTTTGATCCATTGTAGATATGAAGATTCACTGTATATAACTGAATGCACCTTCCCTACTCTGCACCTTCTTGTATGAGCCGATGTGACGAGTGAATTTCTCCATTGTGAGATCAATAAAGACTATCTTATCTTATCTTATCTTAAATAAATACAGAAATAAATACAAGCTCAATAAATAAATAAGTTTAAAATAAATGCACAAGCATACAGAAAATAAATAAATGTAAGCAATAATTAAATTATACAATGAGACATGAATGTAAAGGTCTCATTCACTTAGTTTATTTATTTATTCCTCTTTTGTAGTAACTAATTTTTCAGTAGAATTGTAGAATTTTAAATGTATTCATTTCTGTGCATATTTGTCTGTTTTATTCTTACTTTGTTATATTTTTACCCCATTGATTTTTTTCAACCATATATATTTATGGCTGCCCATTTTCCATTTATGAATGCACTTCAGCCTCATTGTTCAAATGAGGAGGGGTGGGTCTTAGGGGGCCATCTGCTCCCTATTGGTTGTTTTGGTGTAAGAGTCCAGCACTGCGATAACGAGGAGCCGGTAGAAGGACTTTAGAACTGGGGTGGTCGACTTTTAAGGCAGACCTGTGAAAATACCATTGCAGTGATTGATTCGACTACAGATAAATGCATGGATTTCTTTTTTGTGATCCTACTGAGACATTAGTCCTTTAATTCTGGAAATGTTCTTCAGGTGATAGAAAGCCTCCACTAAGCGTTGAGCCCATCCCCTCCTGTCCGGCTCCCCTACATTGACTGGCACCTTGACCTGCTGGTGCGTTGTGGTCCTCGGTGTGCTGACTCACTCCAGGTGGCTGCTCCGCGGGGCCTGAGCCCCATGGCTCTGTCAGGGCCCCAGTTGGGGGCAGGGAGTTCCTGGGCCTTGGGCCTCGGGGGGGGGCGTGGCTGAATCCGCTCCAGGGTAGCTGGCACCCGCAGGCTTGTTGCCGCAGCTCCCGGCGGCTTCAGCACTGTGGCTGTTGGGGGGTTTCCTGGGGCTCTTCTCCGCTCTTCCCTGGGATGGGGGAGGCAGCTATACCTATGTTGGTCCTAATTGGGCCCCCTTGGTCTAGGGGCCCTTTCGAGCATGTACTCTTCTGGTTTCCCTGGTGTCTGCCTCAGCGCTCTGGGGGGTGGGTCTTTGGCTCGTCACAACCACTTTTAAGCATTATTCTTATGGATTATGCACTCTCTCAAACATCTATAGGTGCTTGATTCAAGTGCTTACAGATTCACTTCTATACAGAAAACCCCTATCATTAGTTTTAGCTGTCACTTTATACATCTTGTAATAAATGATACTAGGTATTTTTTTGTGATGTTATTCAATTTAATTTTATTTATATAGCACCAATTCACAACACGTCATCTCAAGGCTGTTTACAAAGTAAAATTCAATCCAATCATACAGATTGGTCAAAAGGTTTCCTGTCTATGGAAACCCAGCAGGTTGCATCAAGTCTTGACAAGCAACATTCACTCCTCATGAAAGAGCGTAGAGCCACAGTGGACCGTCGTCTGCACTGTCGATGTCTTTGCAGCAATCCCTCATAAGCATGCATGAACCGACAGTGGAGAGGGAAAACTCCCCTTTGACAGGGAGGAGCGCCTCCAAGGAATAACTAAACATGAGACACAGAGAACAGGAGAGAGGGGGAGACTTAGAAAGAGATGGAAAAGCCGGTGAAGAAGTCATAATAAGGCTAGAGCTAAGCTAGGTCGAGAAAAGCAAACTGTGTGAAACACGGGGACTTCCCAAACATGAAGTGCAGCAACAAAGAATGTGTTTAAAATGTGCTTGTCAGGGTTCTCTGTGTTGGCTGCTCTAACTCTACTCCTCAGGTGTGTCTAGTTGGCTGAGGAGGCGTGGTCCACACCTGCAGCTCGTTGCAGGCGGCTTCCTCTGGCTTCTTAAGCAGAGCACTGGCAGATGGAAGACGCCGGAGCCTTAACCAGTCGTGATTTTGGTGCTTGGATGCACTCACCTGTCTTGACGTCCCGTCCGAAGAAACAGACCAGCAGACCCGTCTGCTCAGATTTTGCTCTGGCGCTCCCCTCATACTTCCTGGAAGTTACCCAGCGAGGCCTGAGATCCCCTTTCCCGGGTTCTGTTGGTTCTGTGCTCACTCTGGTCAATCCATCTGTCAACCGCTGCCGATGAGGTCGCCTCGGATTCCTCGCCAGCTACATCTGCCGCCCTCAGCCACTAGCCACCTATCTCCATCTGAGTAGTCACATAGAGTTCTCATGACGCTACTTCTTCCCGGTTAGGTCCGCCCAGCCTAATGGTAAGCAGCGCAACTCCTAGCAAGTTTCTTGGCTCTTATTTCAGAAGAACTCACTTGCTCTTTCTTACAGACTCTCCAGCCGTGACGTTCTGACCCAGCCGAGTCACCTGTAGTTCCGTCCATAAACCTGCCTGTTCTCCTTTAATAAAAGTCTTAAAACTGTGCATTGCCTCCCGTTCGTATCTGCATGTGGGCTCGTCATCTGAAAACCATGACAGTGCTTATGTGTTAGAAACAGAGGTGTCACAGCAAAGAGATTTAAGATAAAATTGAGAGAGGCTGGAACACCAAACCACAATCCAAATCGCAGCAACAAATAACAGGAAGTGATGCAATATGCCTTATTGCAGTCTTGTGGCTATCAAGGCGTTGCTTCTTTGTTCCTGTAATACATCATCGGTTGGTTTTGCTGTAATTTTTATATGTATCTCTGCAGGTGTTGAAGCAGACTCCGTGAATGTTATCTTGTTCTCTACTTTTCCTCTAATTGTGTCACCTTTTCTTCCTTTTAGCATTTTGTTTCATCTTTTTCTCTGCAAGATGGGTTGAATAATTGGGAATTATTTTGACAACCTTAACAAAATGACTCACATATATGTGTAAATGGGAATTTCGAAAATAAGGCGTGTGTTATATGGTTGTTCAGTCTTGTGGGTTGATTATCTCTAACAGCTGTTTGTCTGTGTGAGTGAATTATGTTTTGTTATTGATGTTAGAATGTTTAACGCCGAAACATTTTTTACTTTAGGCTAAACCAGGACTTCCTATCTGAAGTCCAGTCAATCAAATGAAACAAAAACAGGGAGACTTGATTAACTCATAATAATTCAGGTTAGCAAAAGTACTGATTATTCCATAATCAAAGGACGGACTATAATGGGACATTTTCTACTCTACTTCTAAATTTAAACCTTTTGCAACACATGTCATCTTTAACAGAATGGCATGTATAGTCTACAGCCTGTGTTTGCAGAGATGTAAGGTTAATCAGAGTTAAGCTTCTCAGTGTGTGCTTACATGGTCGTAAGGGGTAGGCTAGTGGTTAGAGCAGCGAGCTTGTACTATGAGATATATGTTTTTCCTTTAGATGCAGGAGGTCATATAATGTGAGTAAGTTGAAAAAGAACAAGGAAAATGGATCTTTGAATGTTGACTTTTACCTGAGACTTTTGACCAAAGGTTCAGACTTACTTAAGAACCTCTATGACTAACAAAGATGGCAATGAACCTTATTAGAGACTAAACAAATGTCAGATATTCCTTTCCACAGCAAATCAAAGAGAAATTAAAAGTTTGGATGAGTAAAATTGAATTGAAATGAAACAAGTATGAGTGAAGGCCCATATTGATGTTGGGATGGTGTAGAGGGGCTATTTAACTAGAATTAGTTTTTAATTCTGAGAACAGGAGATATTATGTGGCATGTTTTGGTTTCTTTGAGTGGTTTAATTAAGCCGGAACAGCTAAATTCTGCGGAGGCCTGTTGAAATGCAAATGTTAATTATTGTTATTATTCCCCAAATGAATTGGCATTTGGAGGCCTTGTACTAAAACTAATTTACTTTTTTTAAATTATGTATTTTAAGGGTTTCACAAAAGTTGCACAAAAATAGCTCCACTATGCCCACTGGAAAGTTGCAAAAACACCCTCCACATTTATAACACTGTCATATTGATTTTGTATTAACATTTTTACCATGAAGAAAAAAAAAAACATCATCATCATCGTGATTAATAAAAATTAAAACAAGTATGTCTTGTATATGTAAATAAAGCCAGTGGCATGCACCGACATTTTGGTGGGCAAGTGCTCAAGTCGAGAAAAAGGGCACCTTGTGCAGAGCTAGCACAAAGTGCTGTCAGCAGCCTTTGTAGTATGACAATTATTACTGACAGTTATTACTTGAACATCATGTAAATACACCCATTTTAAATTAATAGCCATATGTTTTCTGAGGCAGATTTTTTATAATGTTCAACTCTACAGGTTGGTTTCTCAAACAGAACAAAGTATTAAATTTCTGCAACACACGGGGAAAAAAAACAAGGATGCATCTTATGTGCATTTTACAAAATTTGTAAGATTAGTAAAGCATCATAATTACTATAAATTGATTAAAGGTTAGATTAGTGACTCACAGCCAGCCGTTACGGTAAAGTTTCTGGGTCAAATTTTAGACTGACATTACCGTTTTTACACAGGGAGCACAATGTGTTTGTCTGGATTACATAAATCTGTACTTTTTCACAAAATATCTAAAAATCATTATATTCCAGGGATGTGACAGTAAGAGTATGTCATGTTTTCAAGCTTGGTTAATTCGTCGAACTGATAGAAAATAAATGAAATGAAATGAAATAAATGTCACACATACAGATGCATGCAGCCAGAACACGCAGTCACATGCAATCAGCACTATCTTCCATTGAAGGGAGCTGAAGGAGATTTCATCACTTCTTTTAAAGAGTTATAACAGAAAACGAGTGGCTGTAGATACAAACTGAAGCAGTCCAGACCAAAGTAATGCAAATTTGCCTTTATTTTATTCATTGATTTATTTATGAAGCCCTTTAAAAACAGTCAAACAAGGAGACCAAAGTGCATGACATAAAATCATAAAAGTGCAGATAAACCAAAATAATTAAATTCAAAATGAGTGTGCTAAGGAACATCAAAAGCATTTCTGAACAAATACATCTTCAATTTGCATTAGAAAGTGATTCAGCTCACCCCTTGGGCATTATATGAAAGATGACTGGATTACCTGTCACACCCTTAAAGCTCAAACACATACTTTAGTTGGTATTGCTGTTCAGAAACGCTTTTTGTTATACTGGGTGAAATGGTCCTTCCATCCTGAGAGTAGTCAATACTTTACGCATTCAGAAAAGGGAATGAAAAATGTACATCTCTGTGAGAGCTGCAGGACCATAAAAATGCTATCCCTGCCATCTGTCCGTACCCTCCTCTGTCCCTCGAGTTCCTGGGGTATCCCCTCATTTATTGGCTGTCCCACATGCCAATCATTCTGTTGCTGGCTGCGAATGTACACTTCTTGCGTTTAAGAATCCATTTAGCTTTGGTGTTAGCCGTTCATTGTAGCACAGCTGCTCTCACTGGATACTTTTAAAATGGCTGAGAGTTGCAAGAAGCAAACTCTCACAAGTTTATGAGAAGATGAGGAAAGCCTTAGAAGAAATAAATAAAACCAGAGTATATTTGGGAGACTTTTTCATCAGTGGCGCCTCCAGAAATGTTTCATAGGGGTGGCCAGATGGAGTCACTTAAACTCTTGGGGTGGCACTGAAACTAAAAGCCATAATTTCAGGATTTTATTCTACTCTTGTAGTAAAGCTGCCTGTAGAAAACTATCAGAAAGACTGAAGTAAACGCCTACTAATATCTTTTGGTTTTTAATGTTCTTTTGGGGATTTTTTATTTCCTAATGATCTAATGTGCATAGAGCAATAACAGTACAGTTAAAATTTTGAGTTGAACAACAACTCCTTTTTATTGTGTAATTATATTTAGAATAAGGTGTATATTTATTGGAAAACAAATGAGTTACTAGGGGAATGTAGATACTGGCAGATACAAATGAAAGGGCGATAGAAGCTCAGTAAGAGCGGCTGCCTACAATTTACACTGAGCAGTGGGGGTGGCCAGGACATGGCACGAGGGGCGTGGCCACCCCTGGCCACCCCCTGGTGGCGCCACTGCTTTTCATGTGGTTCCCCTGAGGAGTTGAAGAGCAGGTAGAAGGGACTTGGGTATTTCTTACTTACATTTCCAGAAAAATTGCTGACTCTACCTTTAAAGGTTCACATAAATTATGAGGTGAGAGGCTCTAAACAGATGTAAAAACAAATAGTGAATATTTAAAATCATTTCTAAAACACTCAGGAAGCCAGAGTAAATAATATGAAACTGGAGGGATGTGTGCTTGTTGGGAGGTGTTAGTTTAAAGACGGGTGGCTGCTTTTCTGGACTAACTGAAGATGATTTACACTCGACATAGGGGCACCAACATATTTGAATCTGGAGCAAATGAAAGCAATAATATCCTTCTTCCGGTGTGCACAATATATAAAAGACTATAACTTTAGCTGAAAGATGTAATTCTTATCAAATATTATCCCTAAATGGTGTTCCTTAGACTCAAAGAAAAATTACTGACATCTGTAGTGATGTTGCTGCCAAATAAAAGTACATTTAGTCTTTTCCTTGTTTGAAAAGAACAAATCTAACCACAATTGATATCATTGCCACCTGGATTCAGATACACGTAGGTCTGTAGATCATCTGCATAGTAGATGACAGATGGCTCATAATGACGGCAGCTGCTACTTTTCATTAGCAGGAAGGAATTATTCTTACTGTTGATCTACTGAAGTAGTGAAAAGCAGGTGGTGGAGCAATGAAAAGACTATATGGCCAATTATCAATACGCATTGCCTAGCCTGATCGAGTTTCACAGTAAATGAGGTAAATAAGGTTCACAGGTAAATTACAGGTAAATAAGTTGAATTGATGGTCCTTGTAATTCTTGTATTTTAGAATCCTTTATAATACCTTACTGTTTTGCACAATGCTTTTTATAAGTTGTCTGTATGGAACTATTTTGCTCAAACTATAATGACATATTTCAGAATTTTACACTGAATTTGCATAAACAAACAAATACTGCCTTGCTTTACAATTTTCTAATGGGAATCTAACAGATACAACAGTGTGTTGTATGCTTTCTTGTCTGTTTCTGTCAAGCTTATTATTGCATTTTTATCTTTTTCTTATTTATTTACTGTAAAAAACTTACTTTGACTTTTACAGATCTGGATTAGGGGTATTTACGTAAACTATTTAAGAATAAATTGCAAGCAAAATATTACACTAAATTCCTTTTTATCAAATTTATACAAAATCTTGAATAACACTGAATAAAAACAAACTGCCCTTTAGATGATTTTATTGGTGTAATAGGCGTCGTTTTTTTTGTATATGTTTAATATCACTCTTTTAATGTGTGCTTCTCATCTTTTTTTATTTGTGTTCAAGTTTTTATCTTATTTAAAAAGTTTGTTAGAATATTTTAGTTAAATTCTTTATTGTTTTCATAGTTTAGCAGTTCCTACAGTTAAACCTTTCTCCTGGGATCCGGGTCCCAAAAATATTACAAATCCACAGCTCCACCTAGTGGCCAGGTTTTAGTATTAGTAAAATAATATTACACACTGAAGCCAAGCACCAACTAACCTCTTCAGTATAAAGTACACTGTTAGCTGGGGAAATGAAGTAAGGTCTAACATTTAGACCTTACTTTCTTACTTAATCGACCCAGAAAAAAAATTATATTTTGCAGTTCATATAATCCAAGTTTCTCCAAAAAGTGTTGGGTGGAAGGATCTCCTGTAGCGGTCTCTATTACACTGGAAGCCTCTGGCTAAAAACACATTGCATTTTATGAAACATCCTTCACAGTCATCTCCAGAGGTTTAAGTGGAGACCCCAGAACGGAACCAGCCATATTTATGAGCTTCTTTAAGTCACTGGCTCTGATGCTGCAACCCTAACAGATAATGGCAGCATGTTGCTGCAAACACTGAAGGACCTGAGCTTTCTCAAGAAGTAGAGTCGTCCCTATTCCTTTTTGTAGATGGCTTCATAGTTGCGTTTCCAGTCCAGTCTGTTGTCCAGGTGAACACCGAGATATTTTTTGTCCTCCACCCCGTCCACCTGTTCTCCAATTATGCAAATAGTGTTGGACATTTTAAAATGCCCATAAAGGTGACATAAGTAACAGTATTGGTGCTTTGGACCTCTTTATTCAGAAGAATTCAGCATAAATAATTTGTTAACTAATTGGGTAAGTTTTACTATATGTCAATACTTTTCCTTCTTACTGTTTTGTGTTTGAATCTACGCTCATTTTCATTTATCTTTCTGTCCCTCCCTCTATCCTTTCCAACTCTTTTCTTTTCAGTCATGGTCTCTTTTCAGAGCGTTACGTAGACTCCTCCAGAACTCTGGCCTCCTGTCCTCCTCTTGAGGCCACTCCAGGTAGGTGGTGGAGCTCATGAGTTTGCGCAGTTTGTAGAAACGTTTGGGTATGTTGTCCTTGGGAAGCGGTTCAAGCAAGATCAAGATGGCAGCGTCTCCACCAGCATCAAAGAGCCAGAAGTGGGAGAAGTCCAGCTCATAGCGGCACCAGTCAGACTGGACAAAGTTCTCAGAGAGGATAAAGATAGTCCGTCGGCTTTGCTCAATGGCGCTCATGATGTTGTCCACAATTGGGTGTCCAGGAAGGAAGTCACGCTTGTGGAGGCACAAGGACAACGGCCGAGAGAAACTGGGACTCCTGGAATTATCCTCACTAGCAAGAAAAAAGCAGGAAACAAGGTTATGGACTAACTTTCATATTGACATATTCAGAGGTCATTGTTTACACTGATGTACTGGAACTGAAAAATGTCCACCGGGTAATTTCCATGTTTGTGTTTATGACTGCACTGCCAGTCTAGAAAGCATCAGGGCAAACGGTTAAAAAATACTCACGTTGGTTCTTCCAGCTCCGGTACCAAGAAGTTTTCCACCCAGGAAGAATCCCTTTCACTGTAGGAAACGAAAGCATCAAAGGACAGCAACCCCTCTGACTCCACGGTATCTTTCCGTTGTTTCTGGGAACCTCGCTTGGCCTTGAGCCACGCCCAGGTCATCTTTATGTACCAGAAGGTGTGGAGTCGCCAGAGCAGAACACATAGCAGCACCCCAATAAAAAGGGTAGCCCCACAGCACAAAGAGATAAACAAAACCTGGTGGCAATCACTGACAGAGAGGCGGACCTGACTCACTGCCTCTCCCTTCAGATGGAAAGGGGAGTCGCAGACATAGCCGTCCTCTCTGTCTGTTAACTTGACGTTTCCTCCTCCTTTTAGCTGGGACTGTAGAAAGTTTACAAAATCACAACTGCAGATGAACTTGTTGTAACCTGCCTGGAGGTTCTCGAGTCGTCTGTAAGACTGGAGGTCTGGAAGGCTGAACACGTTCAGGGTGTTAAACTGAAAATAAAGAAATCAGGTTTCAAAGCCTGGAGAACAGAGTTGACTTGATTGGGAGGGATAGTATTGTTTCTAACCTGCATTGTAAGAGTTTGTAGATTGGGGAAGCTCTGTCCAGCAGGTAACCTTAAGAACTTGTTTCCTGACAGGTACAGTTCTCTGAGCAAAGGTAAGGCCCGGGAGAAGCTTTTGAGATCATTGTAGCTTAGATCCAGCACCTATAATTATTGAAGCACAAAGGAATTTAAGAAGGTTTTTGATTCGACTGCTTCAAATGTATTGGGTTTGCCTCTTAACAGATCATTGTCTTTACCTCAAGTGATATTGGTAGACAGTCCGTGGTGGATCTTAGCTTAGCTCTGGAGATGTTGAGGTATTTCAATGTAGAAGGCCAGGAGCAACTTGAGGGCATTGAGCTGTAGCCGGTTCTACTGATGTCCAGGTGGGTCAGTTTCAGTTTGGCAACCAGTCGGTTCATCGTGGACAAAGACTATGTAGACAGAAGTGGACAAACCTTGAAACCAAGGTAATTTGATACCTGGAAATTTGAAGATTTTACTTTGAGTTTCATTCTGAGACCTTTAGAGGGTTTCCACTGATGTTTAAAACTCTGAGTTCCTCAAGTGTTTTCTTTCCATGACAAAGTGATTCTGCCATGGTCAGATCAGTCAGTAGATTGCTGGACAAGTCTAGGTACTGCAGATTTACCAGTAGTCTGGAAGTCTCACATGGCATTAGAAACACCTGAAGGTGAAAGTAAATTTTAAAAGAAAGCTTAGAAAATGACAACTCAAGCAGTTTCAACACAGAACGGTTTCCTCTGCTGATGTTTGGCTTTGGTAAGACTGGTTCATACAAGAGCACGGAAATATTTCAGTAGTTGCTATCAGCACATGCTTACCCCAGCGTTTATGAGCGACACCTTCCTTGGGTATTGCAGAAGAAACTTTAGCATTAAAAATGAGGTGAATTTGAAGACATCTAGCACCACAACATTTCTGAGAAAGAACTCATCAATGTTTTTATGATCGGTCCAATTGGCTCTTTCCCACCTGCCACAGACAGAGCAGGAATCACACAGTTAACCAGAAATAAAAGTCAACACGTTATGTCAGGATAGATGTCAAATTTTATTTATTTAAAAATAAGATGAAAATATTGCTGTAGATAAAAAGTTATTTTTGTCACAACAGTAACTGTTTGAACATGTATCAATAGGACTATGTAACAGTAGATACTCATTCCTAATCTCTATATAAGTTTCTTCTGGTACCTACAATATTCGACTTCCTGTGTAAATAACTTCAGAAACAGAAAGTAGGAACAAGCTAAGATGGTAGCCTCCATTGGGTTTCTGGGTAACATGGACTTACAGGAGTGATGGAAACAGACCATAAATGACGACAATATGTCAGTGATTCAGTCTACAGAAATAGACTTGCTATGTCTATTTAAAACATGTCACTCTTTAAACTGAAACCTTATATCTCAATGAGATTTAACTACTTGGGTGCATAATATCCTGTAGTTCTCTGTGGGGACCACATCTAATATAAAATTAGTTCATTTCAGTACCATTACTGATGCATCATGCAGACCAGCAGGTGTCACTGTTGGTATCTTACTTGAATCCACCAAGACTACTACTGTTTATGGAAGTGAGTATTTCAGATTTTAACAGGTTTCAAAGTGGTTTTCACCTCATTTGAGTTTGATTACAACTGAGCCGTCAATGTGTTTCACCAGTTCGATATATGGTTATTCTGATGAGTGGTTAATTTATCCAAGGTAAGAAATATTAGATGTCATACGTTTGTTGAAAGGCCTTACATATTTCATAAATATCCTTGAAGATCACCTGATGGCTTTCTTAGTTTTGGACAGTCTGCTTTTCTGGGCTGCGTACCCCAGAGCAAAATCACTTCTCACTGATATATTTTCTTTGTTCTGCTAATTGATTGGTGGAGACAATGATTTCCACGCATTAAGTGCAGAAATATTTGCAGGTAATTCTCATGTCTTGATTTCGTACCTGCCCTCGCCCGTCAGCGTGACATCTTCAAAGGAGAGCAGTGAGAGTGGGACTCCATCTAAAACCACCAGTAGGTCGACACTCGACTCGTCAGACACAGACAAATTGCGGAAAGAAAGATGCCTGAAGAGCAACAACACCAAAAAAGTTTCTGGAGGCATGCAAAAAATAACTGTCTGGTGTTTTTTTGTTACAGCAGGAACAAAATGAGAAGACCATAACAATCAAACCTGATCCTCCTCTTGGCCGACTCTCTGAAGGGCTGGACTGACTCATTCCCAACCAGATGGAGGTCCTCTAGAGTAATCGGAGTCTCAGGGTACGATATGTCAGCGAGCACAGCTGCAGCCAAGGCCACATTGGTTAGGAAAGGGCCGTGGAGGCTTAAGGTAACACGACCCAGAGGCCAAATGTCTCCTAATGCGCCAGAGTCATACCTGCAGAGAACGGAGAAAAGTCAAGGATTGAAATTGCTAACCTTTAGCTGTAAGAAGATGCTTATATGTTGTCACATCAGTGCGTTGTAAAGGATTAATGCGTTAACACCTGGCAAGGTTGTTGGCATGCACAGTGAGATCCTCCAGCTCGGTGACACCCAATAGATCTCCAGTTCTCAGCTCCTTCAGATCTGAACTTCCAAACTTCAACCTTCTCAGTCTGACAAGTCCTTCAAACAATGAAGAACTGAGACGGCTGGAAAAGACCAAAAACAGAGTTCATATGGCTGTTTCTACTTGTTTTTGCAGGTGCAAAGATGTCCAAAATATTCTTGGTGCTTCCTAAAATAATATTCTAAAAATATTATGCATGCCTTTGCTAGAAATCTCATAAAATGTAAAGAATTGCAGATCTTGTATTTAAATGCTGCATTTCCCTCTGTAGTATGGGGACAGATCTGGAGTAAATAGAATGCACCCCGCTTTTGGTCCGGCCTACATGCGGTACAACACGTGACTCTTAACCCTTCGGCGAAACTCATAAATGAAAGGTTGCCTACCTCCCCTGAATGAAGATTATAAATATATTATGAATACATTTTGCTAGGGATGTCATCAAAAAACATAGAACTCCAATATTTTTCTTAAATATTTGTTTTTGTGAGCACAGAAGTCCGCACACGTTGGTGACATAACTTGCTTCGTCCTTGGTAACAGCCTAGCAACGTGATGTGACTGCTTCACGTCTTTCTGAGATGCAACATTAAATGAAATATTGTCTACCTTCCCTGAACGAAAATTATAAATATATTATGCATACTTTTCACTAGAAAGGTAATCAAAGTACATACAACTGCAGATGTTTTGCTTAAATGGTGTTTTCATATGTACCGGAATCTCGGTGGCACTCGGTGGAGTAGGTAAGAAACGTCACTTCCTCATGTCTTTCTGAAAAAATATTTGGTGAAACTAATAAAGGAAAGGTTATATACCTTCCCTGAACAAAGATTATGAAAGTAATATACAGTAATAAACATACTTCTCGCTAGAAATGTAATCGAAATGCATATAGGCAATGCAAGGCCAGGCAAATTTATTTTTAAAGCACATTTGTCATGTTTTAGTTTTTGTTTGTTTTACTTTGGACATTTCTGGACTCTTCCTCTCAGCCTGTCACCACTCAGCCACTATCCAGCTCAGCCTCCCTCCAGCCACCACCCCACTCTAGATCATCTCCACCTGTTGCCATTAACTACTCTACTCAGCTCACCTGTCACCAGTCTACATGTACCTGCCTCAGCCAACTCATCGCGGCCAGAACGCCTCCTCTCTTCATTGCTTCTCATGTTCCTGTGTGATATACCCTGTCTCTTCCGGATCTTGTGTGCTTAGCCAACTGGACTCTTCAGTTAAAGTTGCCTGTGTCTGTGTGCTGCAGTTCTGCCTGTTTTCTCTGTGAGTTCCAGCTGCTTGCTCTGCCTCTTCTGGTGGTTTCTTTGTCTACATCGCCTGATCTGGTCTCTCCCTACCTGCATCCTCTGGTCTCCTGTTCTTCCCTGCCTGCCTGCACCTGCTGCCATCACTCGTCTGCCTAGTTCTGGCCATTATTCACCCTCTCAATGAACCTTTTAAAAATACATGACTCTGTGTCCTCCTGAATATCGGGTTCACCAGCAGTAATCATTACAACATTTCAGTACAAAGACAATACAGAGTGCTTTACATGATTAAAATATGGGAAAAATACAAACAGAATAAAAGCAAGTTGCAATAAAACGTATAAACAAAATAAAACATGGGAAAATGGAAACTAAAAGCAAATATTAGAAACAGTTGGACTACAAACTTGAATCAGAATCAGAATCAAGTTTAATCGCCAAGTAGGAATTTGACTTGGTATTGATGGTGCAGACAAAAAATAAGAATACAGTAAAATAGGAAGCAAAGGATATACTGTATACACGGAAGCTGTATACACTCAGTAAACTGTGCGTTAATGTAACGCAGAAGCTTGTACGTCCTGAAAGGGGGAGAGAGACAGTGTCCAGTGTCACAGGCGGCTCTTGGCCTTGTTGATAAGGCTGGTAGCAGATGGGAAAAAGCTGTTCTTGTGGCGTGAGGTTCTGGTCCTGATGGACCTCAGCCTCCTGCCAGAGGGAAGTGTCTGAAATAGTTTGTGACTGGGGTGAAGGGATCAGCCACAATCTTCCCTGCACGCCTCAGAGTCCTGGAGGCGTACAGGTCCTGGAGAGATGGAAGATTGCAGCCAATCACCTTCTCTGCAGACCTGATGACACGCTGCAGTCTGCCCTTGTCCTTAGCGGTGGCACCAGTGTACCAGATGGTGATGGAGGAGGTGAGGATGGACTCAATGATGGAGGAGTAGAACTGCACCATCATTGTCCTTGGCAGGTTGAATTTCTTCAGCTGCCGCAGGAAGTACATCTGCTGCTGGGCTTTCTTGGTGAGGGAGTTGATGTTCAGCTCCCACTTTAGGTCCTGGGAGATGACAGTTCCCAGGAAGTGGAAAGACTCCACAGTGTCAATAGTGGAGTCACAGAGGGTGATGGGGGTAGCTGGGGCTGAGTTCTTCCTGAAGTCCACAACCATCTCCACTGTTTTTACAGCGTTGAGCTCCAGGTTGTTCTCCCTGCACCAGGTCACCAGATGGTCAGCCTCCCACCTGTAGGCGGACTCGTCACCATCAGAGATGAGTCCGATGAGAGTGGTGTCGTCCGCGAACTTCAGGAGCTTGACAGACTGGTGACTGGAGGTGCAGCTGTTGGTGTACAGGGAGAAGAGCAGATGAGAAAGAACACAGCCCTGGGGGGAACCAGTGCTGATGATCTGTGAGTCAGAGTCATGTTTTCCCAGCTTCACGTGCTGCTTCCTGTCAGACAGGAAGTCTGTGATCCACCTGCAGGTGGAGTCAGGCACATTCAGCTGGGAGAGCTTCTCCTGACGCAGAGCTGGGATGATTGTATTGAAGGCAGAGCTGAAATCCACAAACAGGATCCTGGCGTAGGTTCCTGCAGAGTCCAGGTGCTGGAGGATGTAGTGAAGGGCCAGGTTGACAGAGTCGTCTGCAGATCTGTTGGCTCTGTAGGCAAACTGTAGGGGGTCCAGGAGGGGATCAGTGATTTCTTTAAGGTGTGAAAGCACAAGGCACTCAAAGGACTTCATAACCACAGAGGTCAGAGCGACGGGTCTAAAGTCATTAAGCCCTGTGGTCCTTGGCTTCTTGGGAACAGGGATAATGATGGTGGCTTTGAAGCAGGCTGGCACGTGACATGTCGCCAGTGAGGTGTTAAAAATGTCTGTGAACACTGGAGACACCTGATCAGCACAGTGCTTCAAGGTGGAAGGAGAGACAGAGTCTGGTCCAGCAGCTTTCATGGGGTTCTGTCTTTTGAAGAGTTTGTTAACATCTCTCTCATGTATGGAAAGAGTTGTCACTGAGGAGGAGGTGGAGGTGATCTGTTGGGTGGTGTCGTGGGGGGTGATTGCAGGAATGTCCCTTTGTCTGTCGAAACGACAGTAGAAGTTGTTCAGGTCGTTTGCTAACTGTTGGTCGTTCATGGAGTGGGGGGCTTTAGGCTTGTAATTTGTTATCTGCCTAAGCCCTTTTCAGACAGAAGCAGAGTCATTGGCTGAAAACTGGTTTTGCAGCTTCTCAGAGTACAGTCGTTTAGCCTCTTTCACCTCCTTGCTAAACTTGTATTTTGCATCTTTGAATCTGCATTTGTCCCCACTTCTGAAGGCATCTTCTTTGTCCAGCCTTAGCCTTCTGAGTTTGGCTGTGAACCAGGGTTTGTCATTATTGTAACTCACCCTGGTTCGTGATGGAACACAGCAGTCCTCACAGAAGCTGATATATGATGTCACAGCCTCTGTGAACTCATCTAGACTGTCGGTAGCAGCCCTGAAGACGTCCCAGTCAGTAGAATCCAAACACGCCTGAAGATCCTCCACAGCCTTACTGGTCCACTTCTTTGATGTCCTCACTACAGGTTTGCAGAGCTTTAGTTTCTGCCTGTAAGCAGGAATCAGGTGAACTATGACGTGGTCAGACTGGCCCAGTGCAGCACGGGGGACGGCGTGATAAGCATCCCTGACTGTGGTGTAGCAGTGATCCAGAATGCTCTCCTCTCTGGTCGGGCATTTAATAAACTGTCTATATTTAGGAAGTTCATGAGTGAGGTTTCCTTTGTTAAAGTCACCAAGAACAATAACTAAGGAGTCGGGATTTCTCTGCTCCACGCTCAGTATCTGGTCTGCGAGTGTGCGCTCTGCGGCCTGCGCGTTTGCATGCGGCGCGATGTAAACACCGACCAGAATGAATGAAGCAAACTCGCGGGGTGAATAAAAAGGCTTACAGTTTATGATGAAGGATTCCAGGTCAGGAGAACAGTGCTGCTGGATCACTGACACAACGTTGCACCAGCCGCTGTTGATGTAAAAACAGATCCCTTCACCTTTCGCTTTGCCGGAGAGATGTGTGTTGCGGTCAGCTCTGAGAAGTTGGAAGCCGTCCAGCTGCAGCCCGGCGTCCGGGATTTCTCCACACAGCCACGACTCAGTGAAGCAGAAAACAGCAGATGAAGAGAAGTCCCTGTTTTTGCCCAGCATCAGTTTCAGTTCGTGTAGTTTGTTGGACAGGGAACGTACGTTGGACAGGATAATTCCTGGTAGCGGTGAGCGGAGTCTGCGTTGGCGGAGACGCTCCAGCGCGTTTCCCTCTGGCGTTTCGCTGCGTTTCCAAGGGTGAGCGCACCTTTGACAAGCATGTCCAAAATTTCCAGCGTAGGGAGAAGAAAAGTAGGGAATAAATCCTCTGGTGTTGTAGTCCTGATGTTCATGAGCTCTCCTCGGGTGTAAGAGATCCTAGTATCATTGCAAAAACCAGAGTTAAACAGTAAAACAAAGCAAAAAAAAAGCGCACCAACACACCGTGGCTGCCGTCCGCGGCGCCAACTAATGATGTTTCAGTAAAACAGTTTAACTAAAACAGTCAAAGGCAATCCCATAAACGCAGTTGTTTCATTGCACATATTCATGTACAGTTCTGTATATTAAAGTTTAAGAGTATTGCACATTAACTATCAGGAATGTTCATTGTTTCATATTTAAATAGCACAGATTTTTGGAACTCGATGCGAGCCCTAGCAGACCCTGAAGACTGTTTTGTTTTGCATGCTATAATCCCTGTGGACCAACGTGGATATTACATGTTTTAATTTTTGGTGTCATGATAATAATGAAAACTAATAAGTTACTTTAAAGTATTCTCTGTATAATGGGCAAATAGTTGTATTTATCATGTATGTAAAATAGCAGTTTTCGCAATAAGTTCCCATTATACCCTGTAGGTGTCACCACCAGACCCATAAACATGGAGATGTGGTTGCGGTGTGGCTGCAGACATTCCCACAGATAGGTGATTTAGATACTCCTGTTGAACTCCTCACCTGTACGGGTTGTCGAGCAGGTTGAGCTGCTGCAGAACCTCCAGTTTACTGAACCAGTTGTGGTTGAGAGTTGTCAGCAGGTTGTCAGAAAGATCTAGCTCCTCCAGACTCCACAGAGAATCGAACGCTGATGGATGGATCACAGCTAACCTGTTACCTGCAGGACACAAACGTCTGCATTCAGCCACGTCCTGCTGGCCGATGCAGCGAGACTCACTGAAAACAATGGTTACCATGGAGGTCCAAAGCCCTCAGTCGTGAGTGTCCCATCAGATCATCTTGGGTCACCATTGTGATGTTGTTGAAGGAGAGGTCGAGGCTCAGAGCTTGGTCTGTTACCATGGGAACACGGGTGAATCCGCTGAAGGAGCAGTTACAGGAGAGGTGGAGGTCGCAGTGATCGCACGACGGTCTCCCATCATCGGGGTCTAACATCTGACCCTGGATCAGCGATGGCAGCAGCAGGAGGGTCAGGGAGCAGGTAGTCAGGTGTCTCATGCTGCAGGGAGGCTGAGCAGATTTATTGAACTGTACAAGACAATGAAGTGAAACTCACACATTGGGGAAGTGATTTAATAAAACAGGAAATACAGTTTATTTTTGCTTTTATAATGGGTTTTATGCATCTGGGCAGGATGTAATAACGAATATCTGAATGAAAATTAGTTCTTCTTTGGCCGTTTCACTCACATTCCACTCTGGGCTTATATCGACCAGTTTCAATTAAACGCAATATTGTTTATTGCAAGTTGGCTCAGCCGCTTAACTGTGACATCTGAACAATGCAGACTTTATTAAAGCATTGGAAAATGGAGAGATGACCCAAAACCATCATGAAATAATTACTGATTGGTTTTTGCAGCCCCTTCGACGATCCTGGTGCCCATCCTATCGTAACAAAAGTCGACAAACAGCAAAGGAGAAATTAGCTCCACAAGGAGCTGCTTTCTGAAAACCTAACATGCAGTAAATGATCAGCTGAGGATGGATGTATATGTGTGAGCTTTATGTAACCTTTCACAAGAAAAAAACTTGATATTTATTGATACAAAATAAAAAATAATGACTTAAACAGTGACATGTAAGTGTGCATCAGTCACTGGAAAATGGTAATTATGCTCAGGTTAGCATAAACGTTAGCTCAGACTTTGCTGAAATTTTAGAAACTACTCAGCACCACATTATAATCTTTGGGTTTAAAACACATCAACATCATAAACTTAGAGGCAACTGTACATGAACTCCTGAAAAATAAATTTTTAACATTTCCACTCAAACCTTCAATGCAATAAAACAAATCAGAGGAAAATCCTTTATCCTTTATACCTTAAACATACTGGAACTCAAATATGGGATTTTCTGACCCTGTGTTTAAAATGCATTGGACAGGTTGGTTTGCAGCATCTTTTCAAACTCATGATTAAGGACTCTCTCTGGCTGTACTGGGCTGTTTAGGTCTAATACAGCTGCAGTCTGCGTTAGCTACTGTGTTTGCTACTTTTACAATGCTACTGCACTATAACCTGGCATAATAGCACTGTAATAACTGTGCAATAACTATTTGATACCCTGTGCAATAATCCTGTACAATAATCCTGTATACTGCAATAACTGTGCAATAACTATTTGATATTTTGATACTATTTTATTTTTTCCCATCCACTGTATATATCTGGATCTACTGTATATACCTCATGCACCTTTTCCTCCTTTGTCACAAGTAAATCTCCCCATTGTGAGATCAATAAAATTCTATCTTATCTTATCTCTCCTATCTGTAGCAAAGTGTCTTCTTTACCGCCTCCAAAAGTCCACTTTAACAGCATAGAGCCTCCCTCTGCTGGTTGTTTTGGAACAATACATTGCATAGTTGCAACTTAATTTACACAGACATCCTAATCTGTGTTGCCACCCCCCCCCCCCCCCCCCCCAGGCCCAAAGGCTGAAACAACCACAGTGTGTTGATGTATTCCCCATCAGATGAGCCATGACAAGGGGATCTAGGGCTGCTCCTGTTGAGGTCAAAAGATCATCAGAAAGAGAGAAATGACTCAAAAGCTCCTTCTGGACCAAAGTCCTCTTATCAATTTAGTCACAGGATGATTTTATTAAACTATAGAGAATAGATCAGTGTGATTATCATCCATCACATTTAAAATGAGAAAAAAATTAGTTTTTTTTGTTAAATGTACAAAATTATTTTGTAAGAAAAGAAGATGCAAAAATTAGGGTTAACATGACTATCGCTGAAAGAAGAAGATGTGAAATCTAATTTGTTTTATTAAACTTGCTATTTTAAGATAAGTGATTAAAGAATATTAATTCTTGAGACTGGTTTTTAAATAGGTAATGAGACTGAGAATCATTTTTCTAACGAGGCAGATACATCGTTGGTGTATCAATACAGTATCCCATGAATTGCAATGACAAGATTTCCGTAGACTTAAAGGACATCTATTACTTGAAGAACATATTTTTCTGCTCTTCAGTGAACATCCAACACCAAACCATACAAACTATATTTCAAATATATTTCTTGTAGTATTTTGTTCCTACGTCTGACTTCCACTCAGGTTACGAAATCCAGACTCTATCAATTTCTAACCCTTTACTGCCTTTAGTTGCTTCTCTTTTCTTTTGTTCTCCGTTTGAAACGGCCAAACAGTTTCAGATGCAATTTCTATTGTCACTGAATTGAAAGCACTGCTGCTGAGATTTTACGTTTCCCTTCATTATCTTTAAATGTATGTTGTCTTACCTTCTTTGCTCCGGAGTAGAGTCCTGATAAAGGAGTAAACATAAATTGATCAAACTGAAAGGGAAAAAAGAATGAGATAAGAGGGTGGGGGGGTTTATGGCTTGGAAAGAGGAAGTTTAAACTGTGGGCTGACATCTGGAACCAGAACTGAAAAACGGTAGTAAGTATGAGTCAATGTTGTGGAGGAAACATCCTCCAGTGTTTGCCAATGTGGGAAAGAAATGATCAGTTTTACCAATTTACTTTAAACAATCCTTTTTTTTGTTCCAGAAAATGTTTTTTCCACTAAAAGCTTATTTTGTATTTGTTAAAATTGATACAACACTTGTAGACAGCCAGTCCAGTCAAAAGTTGTGTTAGACTCTTTGAGTTTCAGTTAAATCGCATGCAAATGTTTGCTGGCACTGGACCATGATGCACAACCTCTGCTTTTAAACCTTTACTAACAGGAGGATTACAGCTGCAAACTCTTAGCGGAAAGGAAACATGGTCTTAGGTTTGTTTTAAATACCATTTATCATTTGTGGATATAAATCATAAATGGTACTTAAAAAAATCCCCTCAACTGCCTTCAGCTAGTTGAAAGCATTTTCACATTGTTCTGTAATTAGACTGCACTTCTTCCTCTTTTTAGCTTCAACATATCCCTTTTATAAGATGTTAACAAATACTTGCACACTTTTTTGTTTCTCATGGAGTGCTTTTCTGGTACATTCATGCAGGTTGAACAATTATTGACATCGCTCTGTGAATTGACTGCTGCTTCTCTTCATTTCGTTTGTATTGGAAGATCTCAGTATTATCTGAATATGCCGTATTATGTATTAATAAGTGAACATTATTATCCCATTTAGATAAGTCAATCTCCTCTGCTGTACAGCACAACCTTAAATGTAGCTTTTTTCGTACTGTTTTTACATTTTTGAGGGACTTCTCTAAAAATGCTCATTCTTTGTTTTTCTATGAGTTTTTTGATTTATGTCTGTGTGTTATATGTGCATTCAGACCTAAGGTCTCGCCAAAATAATGCTAAATAATGACAATAAAGATCATTGATTAATTGATTTTAGAAATGCAGCTGCCAGGCGTTTCGCTGGTTCTTTTAAATGATCTCATGTTGCACCTTTATTAATAAAACTACGCTGGCTTGCTGTTTAAAACAGAAAACAGGTTAAGTTAAGATTTGGACAGTAAAATTAAATCTGAAATAATTTCTGGTCACTTGTAAGTTTGGGTTCTGTTTTCGGTTTTACTTTATGTTTACATTTTCTGTTTGCCTTATATCATCTTTAACAATCAGCGATATATCCTGTGACAAGGTGATACCTTCAGCTTTATATTACATTTAAACCCCAAATGTGCAAAGAGAACGCTTTGATTAACATAAAATCTGGATTGCTGGATTAGTTTAAAGGAGAAAACTGAGCTCCATAAGTCAATAAGAAGCAGCTGAAGGCTCAGTTGTTTAGACTGTATCCTGGGTTTATTATTTTAAATGTGTTTACATGACAATAATGTGGATCATCAATGGCTATTTCATTGCTATACCAGCCATGAATAATAATACATTGAGACGGGAACCAGAAAGTTTAATTATTAGGATATTGGAGCCAGAAGCCAATTTGTTTGTGGACCAGAAATAAGAAGCGGTAGAAATCTGCAGAATAAAAGCCAGAGGAGCAGCAGAGACGCCAACACTGCATGACCCAGCAGTAACTGAGTTCATATCGAGTGTTTTTTTTTACATTCATCTGGATTTATATTCCTGTCAAAAATTAACTGCTTCTGTTTTGTTTTGTCATCGGAATTATGAACGTAAGTAATTTATTTAAGTTTCACTTCAGTTATTTTGAAAATAACTCATTTGTGACTTTGCATCTTTGTTGTGCAGATTCCTTTTCCAGGCCTCATCCGCATGAGCTGTCTTGGCATTTTTCTCACAGTTTGTGTTGTTCTGACGCTGAGCTGAACTGTACCAATTGACTCAACACTCACCAGGAGCCTGCGACCTCAAGCGCCTGCAGTGCATGATCTACCCTGGAGGGTTCTGGCCACAGTGCGACGCAGACGGCCACTTCCTCCCGCTGCAGTGCTCTGGCTGCACCGGATACTGCTGGTGCGTTGGCGTGATCACCAGAGAGGAAATCCCCAACTCAAAGACATCGTCTGAGGTCAGGCCAGTTAACTGCGGTGAATGATTTTGTCTGAGCACAAAGCATTAAATACCATAATTTAGCGAATTAGCTCATAATTTTGCTAAAGTGTTTTAAAAATTTAAATAGATGTCATAAACCTGGCAAAATCTGATGACAGCCGCTTCCAGGGTTCCTGCACAAAATGTTCACGTCCAAGTAAAAATCTTAGACGCAAAAAGCAGTTCTAATTTTTTTGTCTCATTTTGAAGTGGTATAGATACTGAATATTATGACGATTTGACTGTTGATAGAAATGATTCATAAGCCTTTGTGTTCACATCTGGCTGCTTCTCTGACTCATAGGTTCCTCGCCCGGTCTGTCAGTTTAGATGGACGACCATGTCTTGGTAGGTTCCCCGCTGCGCCGTCGTCTGATATGTTTGTTCGTTAGTGTTCTCTAACAAACCTGTCGGGCAATGCAACTAAAACCTAAGACTAAAAGGAGCTAAAGAAATGAAGCAAATAACTAGCACTACTAGGTGTTGAAAATATTGATATGTGTGTCTATGTTTCATTGCAAAGAACAATCACTGCCCGCATGGATGGAGCAGTTTTGGCTATCGGTGTTTCCTCTTCATCGACACGCCAAAGACGTGGCCTGGAGCTCAGGTGAGGGCTGATGAAGCATGAAAAACAAATTACTGAGTTCCTACACTACACTTTGCCTCTCCGCCCACTCGGACGCTTTTTTTTCTCTGCTCCCTGCTTGCTTGAATTTTCCTGCCTTTCATTTTTTATCTCTTAGCCAAAACTACAAAAACTTGGATTTAGTTATTTTTTTCTTTTTCTTTTTTTTCCTGTGTGGACTATTTTAGTTTTCAGCTAATTCACACAAGATGCCTCTTTACACCCCAGAGGAGTCAGTTCTCAGGAAAAATGCTGTTATAGAAAGAAATCAACATGAAGTGGATATGGAGAAGAACTACCAGATTCCAGCTAATCAGCAAAAGATGTCTGCCTTAAACACAGAGGACCTTGACACGCTTCTACAGAAAATAGCTGTCATGGAGCTGAAAATCTGCTGACTCGAAGTGAATTATTGTGTAAAACCTGCGTATGGAAATGAAACAACCCTGCCTGTGATTCCGAACGGTGACCGCCAGCTCAGCAACTCCGTGAACAAACAGATCCTTGAGGAAAATGAGAATAAACCCACTGGCAGCCCTCCATGGACCATTCTGGGCACAAGGCCAAACGATCAAGGAACCACTTGCCTAGACCAAAAAAACTGGCCGATACTACAGAGAAGTGTACCAAGAAAAGGGAAACAACAACAGGCTGTTCTCACAACAAATGATAGGAGTAAACCTGCTGGAAATGTTGGAATTCCGTTACTAAACAGATTCGCTCCGCTCCAAGATGTGACCCAGGAGGATCATGACAACAATCAAAGGTATGTCAACAATCTTTGCTCTAAGCTACCAGAAAAAAAGCAAGCCACAGGGCCAAGAACCCTAATATTATGCAATGGATCTGAAAGTGGGATTAAACATTTCTGTAACAAGAAAAACACAGAGGTGTTGATTTATAACCCTTTGAACTATGGCCTGGTGTCTAATGTATCAGACATCCTTCCATGGATCACGACATGAAAGAAAGCCGCCCCTGGAAAAACTCATAGTATAAGCTGAAACCCTGGGCGATGCTGTACGGATAAGAAAATCAGAAGTATTGAAAGAGGATTACATTTGTCTTCTAAATCTAGTTGATGGCCCTAATGTCAAGGTGTTTCTCAGCGGCCCTCACGTGCTCGTTAATTGTGGAGATGAGATTTTTTCCAGAGTTCTGATGCTTAACAAATGGCTGAAAAAAATATGCAAACTGTAACCTTCATAGATAACTTTAACATCTTTTGGGAGAGGAGACATCTGTTCAACAGAGATGGTTTCTCTCTAAATAGGTCAGGAGCAAAACGGCTGATTTCAAACATCTTCTATTATGTGAACCATGCACCATCAGCTCTGTCCCAAAATAAAGCACAACCAGAGCCAAAACAAATGATAAGCCCAGTGCAGCCCGAACAAGCCAAGATAAAGATGGCCAGAAATATGACACAGAAAGAGGCTTCGTCAGAATTACAGGAGGATTCATCCTAGATCTCAACAGGAGGACAAAAAGAGGACTCCCCTTTAACTTCCAAAGAGAACCAAAAACCTCCATCCCCACGAACACCGGTCCAGACTGCCCCCACCTCCCCTTCTTCTCCACAAAGCCCAGATGTTTATTTTCTGGAATTTTCTCACAACATGAACAAAGTATTTAAGATTGGCCTACAGTTGACATCCTCTCCACATAACCATTCTGACAACCACAGCTCTGTGACTAAACCAGCATCTTCTAAAAGCCGCAGAGCCCCAGATCCTCCTCCTCTACGTATCACGGAACATGCCTGTGGTCAGGATCTTCAGATCACTTCTCTGTGATACACACCGGGCCCTGGCAGCACGTTTATCAGACATGACAGTTTCCAGCATCAGCTTGGGCATTTTGCCGGAGATTATGGAATATCTGTGATGATACGTGGCAGAAATAAGAAAAACAAAAGGATAAACAGGAACAAACACTTAAAAGTCATAAACTGTCAGATGCAACCTGTCACAGAGACATCAACCACCAAGTCATATAAACTGGGTTTACTAAACATTAGATCTCTGTCAGGAAAATCCCTTTTAATTAACGACTTCATTATTGACAATTATCTTGATGTAATGTTTTTAACAGAAACATGGTTACATGAATTTAATGAAGAACTTATTCTGTTGGAGTTGACACCTCCAAACTACAATTTACTTTGTGAGAGCAGACAGAAAAGGAAAGGTGGAGGAGTGGCAACATTGTTTAATGATTCACTAAAGTGTAAAAAGGTGTTTCTGGGAAAATTTGACTCTTTTGAACATTTGGCTCTCCAGGTAAAGAGCCCGGTACGAACTATGTTTCTGAATGTTTACAGGCCTCCTAAGTCCACATCAAACTTTTTCAATGATCTTAGTGACCTCCTATATGTGATATGTGTTGATTATGACTGTTTAATTATTGTTGGAGACTTCAACTTTCACGTTGACAATCCTGAAGACAGAAGTGCAAAAGAACTGTGTGACACACTTAGAAACTTTGGTTTAACTCAACATGTTAAACAGCCAACACACAAACAGGGACATATTTTAGACCTGATCATCACTAAAGGTCTAAAGATTTCTAAGGTCAATGTAACTGATGTTGCCCTATCTGATCACTTTTCTGTTACCCTTGAAAGTATAATTTCCAGTGACTCATTTAGTCAAAGGGATATGATAAGAAAACGCACCTTTAAGGACAATGCCATGGAAACTTTTATCCAAGCTTACTCTGCTATTTCAACTTTATAGTGCAACTCAGTAGATGAGCTAATAGATAACTTTCATTCTGAAGTCTAAATAATTTTTTCAAAGCTACACACAATTTTGAATACCACTGAAAAAAAATTGCTCAAACTGCCCTTTACGTGATATTATTTGTGTAATAGGTATATTATTGCTCTTTTGTATCTGTTTAATATCTCTCTTTTAATGTTTTTCTCATCTTTTTTATTTTGTGTTTAGTTTTTAATCTTGTTTCAGAAGTTAGTTGCGGTATTTAAATGAAATTCTTCATAGTTTATCAATTGCTAAAGTTAAAGCTTTCTCCCGGGATCAGGGTCCCACAAATATTACAAATCCACAACTCCACCTAGTGGCCAGGTTTTATTAATAGTAAAATAATACTATGCACAGAAGCCAAACACCAGTTATCCTTTTCAGTATACTGTTAGCTGGGGGAATGATGGCTTAATGTTTAGAGCTTGTTTCCTTACTTAAGCAATCCCAGAAAAAAAAAAGAAATATTGCAGTTCAAATAATCCAGGTTTCTCCAAAGAGGTGTTGTAGTTGCGAATCCCTGTGGGTATTAAGGATCTCCTTTAGCAGTCAGTATTACAGTGGATTTGAACAAGTCTCTGACTAAAAACACATAAATTTTACGAAACATCCTTCACAGTCATCTCCAGAGGTTCTAGAGGAGTCCCCATAAGAGACCCAGCCTTCTTTTTCAGCTTGTTAAGCTGAAAAATAAGTACGGTCTACTCTGTTTCTTCTTGTAGACAACTTCACGGTTGCGTGTCCAGTCCAGTCTATTGCTCAGGTAAACACCAAGATATTTTTTTTTATCCTTCACTTCTTCTTCCATTTTGCAAATAGTGCTGGACATTTTCTTTTTTTTTCTTTTTTCCCAGTGTCCTGTCTAGCAATGTGGCAATAAGAATTGATATCTTAATGCCAAATAGAGCTCGACAGATTTTGCTTTCACAAGTGGAGCAAACAGCTTTTGCCATAATGCTCCGCTTGATTTGTGCATGTAAATAGCTTTATTGTGATTCCTGCAGGGAGAATTTCAAATTATATGGACACTACAATGGGAAAGTAGGAGAGTAAAGGAAGAACAAGAAGAGAAAAAAAAAAAAAAAAGGATAGAGAAGAGGTGAAAGAAAGAAGAGATGGACATTTTCAAATGCCCAGGAAGGTAACAAAATAGCTACAGTAGTGGTGCATCGGACCTGTTTATTCAAAAGAATTTTTCTGTATTTCAAAACTTGTTTCTTTACTTTCTTAATGTTCTTTGTTTGAATCTACACTCAATTACATTTATTTATTTCCCTCCCTCTATCCTTTCCAACTCTTTCCTCTTCAGTCATCGTTTCTTTTCAGAGCGTTACGTAGACTCCTCCAGAACTCTGGCCTCCTGTCCTCCTCCTGAGGCCACTCCAGGTAGGTGGTGGAGCTCATGAGTTTGCGCAGTTTGTAGAAACGTTTTGGTATGTTGTCCTTGGGAAGCGGTTGGAGCAGGATCAAGATGGCAGCATCTCCACCGACGTCAAAGAGCCAGAAATGGGAGAAGTCCAGCTCATAGAGGCACCAGTCGGACTGGACAAAGTTCTCAGAGAGGACAAAGATAGTCCGTCGGCTGTGCTCAATGGCGCTCATGATGTTGTCCATAATCGGGTGTCCCGGAAGGAAGTCACGCTTGTGGAGGCACAAGGACAACGGCCGAAAGAAACTGGGACTCCTGGAATTATCCTCACTGACAAGAAACAAACAGTAAACAAGGTTATGGACTAATTTTCATATTGACTTTTCATATTGATTCAGAGGTCAATGTTGGAACTGAAAAATGTCCACCGGGTAATTTCCATATATTTATTTATGACTGCACTCCAGTCTAGAAATCATCAGGGCAAACGATTAAAAAAATACTCACGTTGGTTCTTCCAGCTCTGGTACCAAGAAGTTTTCCACCCAGGAAGAATCCCTTTCACTGTAGGAAACGAAAGCATCAAAGGACAGCAACCCCTCTGACTCCACGGTATCTTTCCGTTGTTTCTGGGAACATCGCTTGGCCTTGAGCCACGCCCAGGTCATCTTTATGTACCAAAAGGCGTGGAGTCGCCAGAGCAGAACACATAGCAGCACCCCAATAAAAAGGGTAACCCCGCAGCACAAAGAGATAAACAAAACCTGGTGGCAAACACAGACAGAGAGGTGGACCTGACTCACTGCTTCTCCCTGCAGATGGAAAGGGGAGTCGCAGACATAGCCGTCCTCTCTGTCTGTTAACTTGACGTCTCCTCCTCCTTTTAGCTGGGACTGTAGAAAGTTTACAAAGTCACAAGTGCAGATGAACTTGTTGTAACCTGCCTGGAGATTCTCGAGTCGTCTGTAAGACTGGAGGTCTGGAAGGCTGAACACGTTCAGGGTGTTAAACTGAAAATAAAGAAATCTGTAGGTTTCAAAGCCTAGAGAACAGAGTTGACTTGATTGAGAAATATATGATTCTTTCTTACCTGCATTGTAAGAGTTTGTAGATTGGGGAAGCTATTCCCAGCAGGTAACCTTAAGAACTTGTTTCCTGACAGGTACAGTTCTCTCAGCAAAGGTAAGGCCCGGGAGAAGCTTTTGAGATCATTGTAGCTTAGATCCAGCACCTGTAAATATAAGTGTAAAGGAATTTAAGAAGGTTTTTGATTTGACTGCTTCAGTTGTATTGGGTTTGCCTCTTAACAGATCAGTGTCTTTACCTCAAGTGATGTTGGTAGACAGTCCGTAGTGGATCTTAGCTTAGCTCTGGAGATGTTGAGGTATTTCAAAGTAGAAGGCCAGGAGCAACTTGAGGGCATTGAGCTGTAGCCGGTTCTACTGATGTCCAGGTGGGTCAGTTTCAGTTTGGCAACCAGTCGGTTCATCGTGGACAAAGACTAGACAGAAGTGGACAAACCTTGAAACCAAGGTAATTTGATGCCTGGAAATTTGATGATTTTACTTTGAGTTTCATGCTGAGACCTTTAGAGGGTTTCCACTGATGTTTAAAACTCTGAGTTTCTCAAGTGTTTTCTTTCCATGGCAAAGTGATTCTGCCACGGTCAGATCAGTCAGTAGATTGCTGGACAAGTCTAGGTTCTGCAGATTTACCAGTAGTCTGGAAGTCTCACATGGAATCACATACACCTGAAGGTGAAAGTAAATCTTAAAAGAAAGCTTAAGAAATGACATCTCAAGCAGTTTCAACACAGAACAGTTTCCTCTGCTAAAGTTAGGCTTTGCTAAGAGTGGTTCATATAAGAGCATTGAAAACTTTTGGTAGTTGCTATCAGCATGTTTACCCCAGCATTTGTGACTGACACCGTCCTTGGGTATTGCAGAAGAAACTTTAGCTTTACCAATGAGGTGAACTTGAAGACATCCAGCACCACAACATTTCTTAGAAAGAACTCGTCAATGTTTTTGTGATCGGTCCAACTGGCTGTCTCCCACCTGCCACAGACAAACAGTGGGAATCACACAGTTAACTAGAAATAAAACAGTCATAACGTTATGTAAGGACAGATGTTAAATTGTATCTATTCAAAATTAAGCTAAAAATTATCCTTTAGGAAAAAAAATGATAGCTGTCACAACTATATAGTATTTGTATAGATGTATAAAAGAAAAAGGAATGACAACTTGGAATGGAAAGTTGCAAGACTAACACCAGCATAAATGTTTAAAAGATTATTACATCATACAATTTTGCAGATATAGAAGTTTCCAGGTTTTATATGACGAAATTCAACAATCTGAGGTGCCAAGCTCCTGAACACTTAAGGAGTTTTGTAACTTATTCCACGAAGTGGGACAGGCATACATGAATGCCGTCCTTCCTCATTCATTGTTGACTTCAGTAATGAGAAAGTAGGAACAAGCCAAAATGGTAGCTTCCAGTATGTTTGTGGGTAATGTGGGCATATAGGCAAGGGTGAAAGCAGTTTTAAATTCTTGCAGGTACTATAAATAACCCCCCCCCCCCCCAAAAAAAATTATGGCCATTTCTATGCCTGCTTCTGGTCCCACCAAATATTCACGGGTCGTGTTGAAGGACTTTAAAACTGGGGTGATGTGCTCTACTTCTTGGTAAGGACACGGGGACAGCATTCTGGATCAACTGCAGCTGTCTGATCAACTTTATTGGCAAACCTTTGAAAACCCCGTTTCAGTAATCATTTCTACTAAAGATGGATTAGTTTTTCCAGATTCCGCTGAAACATTAGACCTTTAATACTTGGAACGTTCCTGAGGTGATAGAACAAAATACGTTGCGATTGTGTTTAGATGCCTTTGAAGGTTTGGGTCTGACTCCATTACTACACCCAGATTTCAGGCCTGATCGGTGGTTACAAGTTGAAGCATCTGAAGCTGTACCTGATGTTCTGTGACACCATCCAGGTGGGCAGATTATCTGCAATCACCCTTCTAACATATAAAAGATTCCTGGATCGGTAGCTACGTTTACATGGACAAAGTACTCAGAATAAATGGCCAGTCGGAATAAAAATGTGTCATGTAAATAAGACGATCGGAACATTACGATCAGATTAAACTCTGGAATGAAATTGTACTCTGAATGAGGGGTGGTTTATGCCGATTGATAATCCGATCGACATGCATGTCAGAATTAAGTTATTCTGAATATGGCAAATTGACCTGAATGTGACATATTTCTGTGTTGTTGAGATGCGGAAATAAGTCGGGGAAGCACAACTCTTGTGGCTCCAGATAAAAACTTTCTATTCGTAACATTAAAAGAGCTCAAAATTGTTAGATTTTCAGTAATGTTGCAGCTGTAATTACAATCTGGTCCAAGTCTAGTCTGGGCACTCGGAAGACAAACAAACTGGTAAACTACTGCTTTGTTTAATATGTCTTTGTTGCTCAGCAAAGATTGAAGTTCTTCTTGTAAGGGAAATTTGATAACTGTGCGTCTCAGAGTTGTTCTATTTTAAATAAAGCCAGGTGGATATATTGGATTCCCTGATCTCACACTGACCTGGGTACTGCTGATAGGCTGCCGCTACTATCAGCTGTACCCAGGCGAGGCCATTCTATGCATATATGGAATTCCAGAAATACAAAAAGAAGGGGTGGATTTCAGCAGCATAACTCGGTCACATACAAAATTGCAAAACATCTTGCAACAATTTTGGTTCCGCTGGTTGGAAACACTCCACACCACATACAAAACTCCGTAGACTTCATTTCCAAAGTCCGACACCTGAGACTGGCATCAGGGGAAAACATTGTTTCCTTTGATGTTACCTCTCTTTTCACTTCCATTCTGAAATCATAGGCCGTGAACACTGTCAGCACTCAGTTGGAACATGGTGAAGCACAATTGTGCATGGAGGAGGTGGAGAGCAGGGCAGTCAGTGCTTACAAAGGAACACCACCAACTCACTGGTTTAGATATGTGGATGACGCTTGGTTCAAAATCCAAACCAAAGAAGTTGCGACATTCACCAACCACATCAACTCAGTGGACAACAACATAAGTTTTACTAGAGAGGATGCCAAGAACAGCACATTGCCCTTTATGGATTGGGCGGTGCACATTGAGGAAGATCATTGTAGATGTGTATGGCCTTTCTTTGGACTCGTTCTGCATAAACTAAGTCCAAATCCTGCAGACGGATTGGCTGTTAATTGGCTGTTAATTTTAACATGTACGATGGGGAAGGAATCCAAAATGCATTTTAGACATGAGACCCACACAGCACAATGGAGAGACAGACATAAAGGACGGCCTCTCTCTCAGCAGGGTGCTTCTGTAGACACCCCTACAGATAAAAGTCAGTGGACTTCTGACCACCCCTCTCTTCAGACTCATGCTCCTGACTCCAAGCTGCTCAGCCACCTCTCCCTGGAGCTGACCAGGAAAACCCCACTTCGGACAATGGGCCCTGCATGGGCCTGACCGACACACGAACTAACACCTGGGAGAAAACTGTCATCGCCCAGGGGACATGTCCGGGCAAATCAGAGTTAAGTCTGCTGTCTTAACCTCATCCCCAATAGCAGAAGGAAGGATCCTGCCTGCCAAATACAGCTTTGTTGTATTTCTCCTCAGCCTTTACAGGGAAGCGAACCCCAGACGGAGCTGGAAAGGTGACAAAGGGCCCGCTTTTGATTGTGAGGAAAATCTGCTCTAATCGGGACTGCAACCGAGTCAGAGAACGTGGCAGAGACCAGGCCTCCGAACCCGACCACATGGTGCTGCAGAGCTAAACGCTAGCCCGCCAAGAACAGCCAATAACTTCCCTGCTTTCAGCGCTCCTTCCTGGAATGGCCAAAGTGGATAAAACTCACACGAGGCAAAAGACAGGTTTGGGCAGAGAAACCAAAAGGGAAAGTTTAAATGGCTCATTTGGGAAATGTTTGTAAACCGTTTGCACACGGTATCTTTAAAACAAAGGGCTAACGGAGGTAGTTCGTTGCTAGCATTCGGTACCATGTCATTGTTGAGTGTGTGTTTAGGGTTATAACAAAGGTTATCTCCACAAGGGTTTCAGACATTGATGGGACATTAATGTTTACGTTATCCAGCCCACTCATTATGACTAAAATAAAGCTAAAGCTTTTATTTGTTAGCGCCGAATGCCCGCTAGCCAAAATGCTATTAGCTCCTGCTAACATCCGGTTCCAGACATTTTAAAAGGAGCTTGTTTTAAAGTATAAAGCTTAGCCGTTCTGCTCGGCCATCCTTCGATGGTGCTTTGAGCCTTATTCCCGCATTAATATCGAATATTAATGTCGGTTTTAAAGGCAATTTTGATAACTTTAACCAATGTAGCGACCGATCGCTACAGCGTCCCCTAGCGCCCGAAGGGAGAATCGCATTAATAAGATCAGCCGTTCATAAGGGTTAAATAATTTAACTGAGCAAATCAGTCTTTAGAATATTATTTACTCAAAATAATGTTCTGGTTAACTTGGGCTTTGCATTGTGAATGGATTGAAACACATGTCAAATGTTGTTTAAATTAGTCAAGCTAATTTAACCTCAATTCACATTCTTTAAGCTGAACTTTGGTTCTTTAATTTAAACAAAATATTATTTCATCAAATAATGTTTTGTTTAACTCAGGATTCGCATTGCGAATGGATTGAAACACATGCCAAATGTTTTAACTCCATTCCATGCTTTTTGGAATCAGATCTATAGTGAACAAGGATTCACAGAATTATTCTGATGATGATCAACCACTTTGTTTTGTCTTTTGTTTGTTTTTGCATGTAAATAGTTCCTTATCTTAGCTTCTTTTTATTTTCATTTTGCTTAGTAGTTTAGTTAAGTTACACTAGCCTAGTAGAGAGGATTTACTGATTGAAATATTGTGTTAATTCAGATAAACAGCATTACACAGTGATGTTCTCTGGATGTTCATTTTATTTCTGTTATTAAATTCTTGAACTTGAAAAGAAGTTGTCACTCCTTTATTCTTTGTGTGTTTCCTGTTAAAAGATCGCTAGTCCTCGAATTCATCCCTTTCAACCATTGTCTTGATATCATCTTAACAGCTGATTATCACCAGACAATACTTAACAGACAGAGGGTTATTTAATAAACATTAAATAACTTGAAACAGTGTATAATTGCACAACACACCCGTGCTAGTGCCTTCCTTTCCTGAACTGTGCAGCTCCCATACCATACAGTTATGTGGAGACATAACACACTCTCTATGGTTGCTCTGTAGAAGTTATTTAGCAGTTTAGACGGAATTCCAGACATTTTCAGTTTCCTGAAGTCATATTTCCTTTCCTTTATGCCATGGCTGCATTCTTAGCATTTCGACTGATGGAAAACGTCCTGAAATATATATTTAGGTTTTGCTTGTGTATTATTTTCCCTTGCCTGGAGGACAGTATTAGTAAAAAATGGCTCAATTTACCCCGCTCTCCTCTGCACAGTACCGTACCGTACCGGCTTACTTTCACCCCTGCCCATAGCTGTGATGGAAAAATCCAAATAATTTCTTTATAGATGAAAATATGCAGCTGATTCAGTGTACAGGAATAGACATACTACATCTATTTAAAACATGTCACTCTTGAAGCTGAGATCTTGTGTCTCAATGAGATTTAACTCCATCATTGAAGAATACAAACATTTTATTTATGTACTTGGGTGCAGAATATCCTGTAGTTCTCCTTCGGGACTAGAAACTACCTGTCATCATGCATTAAGGCCAGAAGATGTCACTGTGGTATCTTACTTAAATCCACTGTTTACAGAAGTATTTCAGATTTTAACAGGTTTCAATGTGGATTTCACCTCATTTGAGTTTAATTACACCTGAGCCATCAATGTATTTCATCGATTCTACATACGACCAAATCATGAGTGGTTGATTTACCTAATGTAAGAAATATTAAATGTCATATGTTTGTTGAAAGTCCTTACATAGTTTATTTCTTTGTTTTGGACAGTCTGTTCTTCTGGGCTGCGTACCCCAGAGCAAAATCACATTCACTTAATTTTCTTTATTCTGCTAAATGATTGGTGGAGGTAATGATTCACATTAAGTGCTGAAATATTTGCAGGTGATTCTCATGTTATGATTCCCTACCTGCCCTCGCCATTCAGCGTGACGTCTTCAATGGAAAGTAGGGAGAGTGGGACCCCATCCAAAACCACCAGTAGGTTGACAATCGACTCGTCAGACACAGACAAATTGTGTAAAGAAAGATGCCTGAAGAGAAACAACACCAAATAGTTTCTGGAGGCATGCAAAGAATAACTCTGATGTTTTTGTGTTACAGCAGGAACAAAATGAGAAGACCATAACAATCAAACCTGATCCTCCTCTTGGCCGACTCTCTGAAGGGCTGGACTGACTCATTCCCAACCAGATGGAGGTCCTCTAGAGTGATCGGAGTCTCAGGGTACGATATGTCAGCGAGCACAGCTGCAGCCAAGGCCACATTGGTTAGGAAAGGGCCGTGGAGGCTTAAGGTAACACGACCCAGAGGCCAAATGTCTCCTAATGTGCCAGAGTCATACCTGCAGAGAACGGAGAGAAGTCAAGAATTGAAATGGCTAAACTTTAGCTGGAAGAAGATGCTTATATGTTGTCACATCAGTGCGTTGTAAAGGATGAATGTGTTAACACCTGGCCAGGTTGTTGGCATGCACAGTGAGATCCTCCAGCTCGGTGACGCCCGATAGATCTCCACTCCTCAGCTCCTTCAGATCCGAACCTCCAAACTTCAGCCTTCTCAGTCTGATGAGTCCTTGAAACAGCGAAGAACTGAGATGACTGAGATGGCTGGAAGAGACCAAAAACAGAGTTCACTTGGGTCTTTCTACTCGTTTTATGCACAGCTACTGTTAAGAAAAATAAAATATCTTAGTGGGGGTTGCTGAGGGATGCAGAGTGTCTCCCCTCAGAGTGACTGTTGCTGGGTAGAATAACATGGCGTTTATTGCCCCCCCCCCCCCCCCCCCGGAGGGGGTGGGTCAGAAAGAGAGTTCAATTCAATTCAATTTAATTTATATAGCACCAATTCATGAAACATGTCATCTCAAGGCACTTTACAAAGTCAAGTTCCATCATATTATACAGATTGGGTCAGATTATACAGATTGGTCAAAAATGTTCCTATATAAGAAAACCAGTTGATTGCATCAAAGTCCCGACAAGCAGCATTCACTCCTGGGGAAGCGTAGAGCTACAGGGAGAGTCGTCTGCATTGTCCATGGCTTTGCTGCAATCCCTCATACTGAGAAAGCATGAAGCGACAGTGGGAAGAAAAACTCCCCATTAACGGGAAGGAAAACCTCCGGCAGAACCGGGCTCAGTATGAACGGTCATCTGCCTCGACCGACTGGGGGTTACAGAAGACAGAGCAGAGACACAACAAGAGAGACAAACAAATACAGAAGCACACATTGATCCAGTAATCTGTTCTACATTAGATGGTAATAGCGGGTGAGCCGTCTTCACTGGATGATGTCACAGTTAACAGAACGCCAGACCAGGTGTACCTACTATGAAGATAAAAGAGAGAGAACAGAAAGTTAAAACAGAAATGACAACACGTAATGCATAATTGAAGAACAGTAGAACTCTATAGAGTGAGAAAATTAGATCCTGATGTCCTCCAGTAGCCTAAGCCTATATAGGTAGCTCAGAGTAACATGAGCCACTCTAGTTATAAGCTTTGTCAAAAAGGAAGGTTTTAAGATTAGTCTTAAAAGTAGACAGGGTGTCTACCTCACGGACCAAAACTGGGAGTTGGTTCCACAGGAGAGGAGCCTGATAACTAAAGGATCTGCCTCCCATTCTACTTTTAGAGACTCTAGGAACCACCAGCAGACCTGCAGTCTGAGAGCGAAGTGCTCTGTTAGGAACATACGGGGTAATCCGAGCTCTGATACATGATGGAGCTTGATTATTAAGGGCTTTATACGTTAGAAGGAGAATTTTAAATTCTATTCTTGATTTAACAGGAAGCCAATGAAGGGAAGCTAAAATAGGAGAAATATGATCCCTCTTGTTGATTTTCATCAGAACTCTTGCTGCAGCATTTTGGATCAGCTGAAGACTGTATTTTGTGGAGTTCCTGATAGTAAAGAATTACAATAGTCCAGCCTTGAAGTAACAAATGCATGGACTAGTTTTTCAGCATCACTCCTGGACAGAATGTTTCTAATTTCGGCGATATTCCTGAGGTGAAAAAAGGAAACTCTGGAAACCTGTTTAATATGGGATTTAAATGACATGTCTTGGTCAAAAATAACACCAAGATTTTTTACTTTATTACCAGAGGCCAAGTTAATGCCACCCAGATTAAGTGATTGGTTAAGAAGTTTATTTTTTGAGGACTCTGGCCCAAAGATTACAACTTCGGTCTTGTCAGAATTTAGATGCAGGAAATTTAAAGTCATCCAGCTTTTGATGTCATCAAGACATGACTGCAGTCGAAGTAATTGATTGGATTCATCAGGATTTATGGATAAATATAGCTGAGTGTCATCAGCATAACAGTGGAAATTAATCCCATGCAGTCTGATAATTTTGCCGATCGGAAGCATATATATAGTAAAGAGAATTGGTCCAAGGACTGAACCCTGTGGTACTCCACAGGTGACCCTAGAGTTTGAGGAAGATTTATTATTAACATGAACAAACTGGAATCTGTCCGACAGATAAGATTTAAACCAGCCTAATGCTTTCCCTTTAATCCCTACAATATGTTCAAGTCTTTGTAGGAGAATATTGTGATCAACTGTATCAAATGCAGCACTGAGATCTATCAGGACAAGTACAGACACAAGTCCATTATCTGAGGCCATGAGAATATCATTAGTGACCTTCACCAGAGCTGTTTCAGTGCTATGATGAGCTCTGAAGCCTGACTGAAACTCCTCAAGTAGGTCATTGCTTTGTAAATGTTCACAAAGTTGATTAGCAACTACTTTCTCAAGAATTTTAGATAAGAAAAGAAGATTAGATATAGGTCTGTAGTTTACTAGCTCATCTTGATCAAGAGAAGGTTTCTTAAGTAAAGGTTTAATAACAGCTACTTTAAAAACCTGTGGTACATATCCATTTACTAAGGATAGATTAATCATGTCTAAAATAGGACCACTGATCAAAGGGAATACCTCCTTAAACAATTTGGTTGGGATTGGGTCTAACATACAGGTACAAGGTTTAGATGAAGCTAATATTTTAGATAGCTCAGAAAGCTCTACTGCTTCTAAACAGTTCAAACACTGTGCAGGTTCTAAAGATTCCTCCAATGCTGTATTACTTACTGGGGATGAGGTAATCATGTTTGGGAGGATGCCAATTATTTAATTTTTAATGGCATCAATTTTATTTATGAAGAATCCCATAAAATCATTACTACTAAGAGCTAAGGGAATGGATGGATCAACAGAGCTGCAGCTCTGAGTAAGTTTGGCAACTGTACTAAAGAGAAATCTAGGATTATTTTTATTCTCTTCAATTAATGATGTAAAATATGCTGCTCTAACTCTGCGAAGGGTCTTGTTATACAACAATAGACTGTCCCTCCAGATTAAGTAGGATTCCTCTTGGTGTGTAGAGCGCCATTTTCTCTCCAATTTCCTAACATTGTGCTTCAAGGAACGCAGCTCTGAATTAAACCAGGGAGCCAGCTTCCTGTGAATAATCACCTTCTTTTTCAAGGGAGCTACATTGTCTAATGCAGAACGCAATGAGGACGTCACACTGTTAGCAAAGGTATTGATTTGTGAATGGGAAGAAACAGCTGCCATCTACAGGGCATTTCTGCAATACTGAGGATATTAAAAGGGGGACAGACTCTTTAGGTTTTGATACAGCATTATCCGATAGAGATCTACTATAATGGAACCCTCTTTTGGGGGTAGAGAACTCAGTTAGATTAAACTCAAATGTTATTAAAAATGATCAGATAGGACAGGGTTGTGAGAGAATACTGTTAATTCTTCACAATCAATGCCATATGTCAGCACAAGGTCCAAAGTATGGAGCCGAGAGTGCGTTGGCTTATGCACATTTTGAGCAAAACCAATTGAATCTAGGATAGTTTTAAAGGCTACTCTAAGGTTATCACATTCAGTGTCAACATGGATGTTAAAATCCCCCACTATAATAACCTTGTCAGTATTTAACACCAAATCAGATAAGAAATCTGACAACTGATCCAAAAACTGAGAGTAAGGGCCTGGTGGACGATACAAAACAATAAACAGAAGAGGTTTTATTGCTTTGCAGTTTGGATGAGGGAAACTGAGGGTTAAATGTTCAAAAGAACTGTAATTATCAATCGGCCTGGGACTAATTAATAAACCAGACTGAAAGATAGCCGCCACTCCTCGGCTATCAGTTCCTTTGTCCGAAACAGCTTTCTCCTCCTACTAAGAAAAAATGGGAGTGTCTTACCCTTAAAGATAAGATGTGTTCAGAGCTGTAAAAATCAGACAGACTCCTACATCGCGCGGTGAAATCATCTTATATGGTAATGTAACACTCTGTCTCCATATTTAATTTTTGATAAATTAAATATGCATATTACACTGTTCTACCTCTTGATCTATGTGTTCTCACTTACGGCCAAATCCGGAACCGGGGTAAGTTGGGCCTTAAATAGATATTTAGGAGCAGGTCGGTGAAACCTCATTCTTTAACACTACCTTGGGTTATCATGTACAAAGAGTGGTACAAAGTTGTCTAACCACAACATGGTGTTGTTATGCACAAGAAAAATAATCAACATTAAACTTATGGAAATACAAGACTTTTCACTTGTCCTCCCCCGATTTAGATATGGAAACAGTTGTAAATAATCCCTGCACAAGTAGGTGTTTCAGTATGAGTGAGTGTGTCTCAATCAAAAATCACACGAGATTTTGAGTTAAACACACTTTTAAATGAAGTGCGGAGAAATTGAAAAATAAGTTATTTTTCACAGACAAAATCAGCCTCTTTAACTTTAATTTAATTTTCCAACATATGGATCATTATCACTTTGAATACGTGATAAGATATAAGTAGAATGGGAGGCAGATCCTTTAGCTATCAGGCTCCTCTCCTGTGGAACCAACTCCCAGTTTTGGTCCGTGAGGTAGACACCCTGTCTACTTTTAAGACTAATCTTAAAACTTTCCTTTTTGACAAAGCTTATAGTTATGCTGCTATAGTTATGCTGCTATAGGCTTAGGCTACTGGAGGACATCAGGATCTATTTTTCTCACTCTGCTGAGCTGTCCTACTGTTCTCCAATTTGCATTGTTGGTTGTTATTTCAGCTTTTAAATTTATGTTTTCTCTGTCTTTTTTCTCTTCATCTGGTCTGTTATCTGTGACATCATCCAGGAGAGACAGATCATCCACTATTACCATATAACAAAGAAAAGATTCCTGGATCAATGTGTGCTTTGCTCTTTCTGTGTCTCTGCTCTGTCTTTCTGACCCCTAGTGGGTCGAGGCAGATGAGCGTTCACACTGAGCCTGGTTCTGGTTCTGCTGGAGGTTTTCCTCCCTGTTAAAGGGGAGTTTTCCTCTCCACTGTCGCTTCATGCATGCTCAGTATGAGGGATTGCTGCAAAGCCATCAATTGTGCATATGACTGTCCATTGTGGACTGAATGCCTTGAGATGACATGTGTTATGAATCAGCACTTTATAAATAAAATTTAATTGAATTGAATAAGATGAAAGGCTGACTCAATGTAAAGCTTGAAGCATTTTAGATATTAGGCAAACATTTACTCATATCCTGCCTTTGTGCCTTCTTGGTATAAATCCAGTTTAGCTCACTAAAAATGTTGGCTAGGACATCATATCTACAGAGTGTGAAAAATAATTAATAATAATTGCAAAGTTCAGCTGTTTTTGCTTTTTGTCACTGCTCTATGATATATTGATTGAATGAAATGCTTGAAGCATAAATACATTCTTTGATGGTGCTTTATAGAAATGCAAGACCCATAGCCAGGGTCCAGGCTGGGGGTGGCATTACTCCTCCCAGGAATAAGGCGTGTGTAATGTTCTGGTTCTTGTTGATATTTTGGTTAAGTTAGCTTTCCTGCTTTAAGGGTTAGTTCTGTTTCTAGTTTTTTATTGTGTTGGAATCATGTTTAGCTTGTTTACTGTTTTAGTTATCTGGTCTTCTCTATTAGTTTTTATTAAAGCTTGTGTTTCTCTCAGTCACTTCCCCTTATTTGATCACTGTCACCTGTCCTAGTTAATTAGAGCCACTTGGTTTCACCTGTCCTGCTGCCTATTTAAACCCTCCTCAGTTTTCTGTTTGTTGCCGGAACTTCACACATGCATCATTGCTCATGCCTCCTGTTTCCCTGCGGTAAGATCCATCCAGCATTCTGTGTTTTGCCTGATCCTATTCTGTTTTTTGAGTCTGCCTGCACCCTGTTTACATTTTTTGGTTTTTTGCTTGGATTACCGCTTTGACCTTGGCTCTGGACTAGTTTTCTGTACACCTGCCTGATCCATCCTCATCGTCTCTTAAATAAATCATGTCAAGCATTACTTTAAGTGTCTGATTGAATACCGGGTTCATCTCCACTCCAGTTCATGACAGCGTGGGGCTTAATTATGTAAAACAGGGCCTGGTTTTCTGTTTGTCTTTTTGTCATGGAAATTCTCAGGTTTCTTCCAAGTGTGGAGCTCATCACCCCCCATCATGCTCCGTTTTGTTGGCTGGCGCCTTGACCCGCTGGTGCTTTGTGGGTCCTCGGTGTCTGGGGCTGGGTTCTCGGGTGTGTGCTGACTCACTCCTGGTGGCTGCTTCACGGGGCCTGGGTCCGAAGGCTCTGTTGGGACCCCACTGGGGGGCAGGGTGCCCCTGGGCCTCGTGTCTCTGGGCCCATGGCTAGATCCACTCTGGCGTAGCTGGCTGCCAGCTTAGCCTATGGGTTCGCTGCAGTAGCTCTCGGGGTCTTCGGCAATGCGGCTGTTGGGGGTTTCCGTAGACTCCTCTCTGATCTTCCCTGGGATGGGGGAGGCAGATATCCCTGTTTGTCCCTCTTAGGCCATGGGCCAGAATCTGTTAGATGACTTTTCGTATGAACTGTCAGGGGGCAACTTTCTTCCACTTGGATCAGTTGCAACAGATGGCAGTGATCTAGAAAAAAACCTTATGTTCCCACAATTTCATTGGCACATTAATAAGTTTTAATTTGCTCAGCCAATCAGATTGCTGTATTGTCAGCTGTGCGAGTTCAACCAGTTCATCATGGCTGCGCCTGTAAGGTGTTGTAAGCATCTGTTTCCAGACGAACAAAGCCCAATAATACCATTTTCTGGTGCCAGTTGGCATAGATCTTGATGGCAAGGAAAAAGTAAAGATTCTGGTCCACGGCCTATCTTGGGCTCCTTTGCTCTGGGGGCCCTGCCTCGGCCCTCTAAGTGGTGGTGGGGGGTCTTTGGCTGCTCACAACCACTATTGAGCATTTTTCTCATGGATAAACCGTACATACACAAGCACACTCACAAACACCTAAAGGTGCTTGGATTAAGGTACTTACATATTGACTTCTATACAGAAAACCCCTATTATCTTTAGCCTTTCACATCTTGTATTAAATAATACTACGTATTTTGATTGATGTCTTCAAGGCTTTGGTTGTTTGTACCGGTAATACTTTATCAGTTGGTTTTGCTGTTCTCTTTGCAAGTGTAGAAGCAGACTGAGGAAGTTATTTTTCCTCTCTTTTTCATCTCCTCTATTCTTGTTACCTTTTCTCATCTTTTTCTCTTCCTTTCTTAGTCTTCTACCTTCCCCGTTTTTGTGTCAATTGAATGTGAAATAGTCTCAGAATAAAATCTAATACAGCTTTTAGCACAAATATCAAGTGAAAGCAGAAAGGATCCACTTGTGAAAGTAAATCTGTTGGGCTCTCTATGGCATTAAGACAAGAGTTCTTAATGCTACACCTCCAGACAGCAGCTTATTGCTCTGATTGGGTTTACAAGTGTTGTTTCAGTGTTGTCCTCTTGAGCCACATCAGATAATGCCCTTGAAACAATCGGTGTAGTTCAACTTTGGCTCAATTAACACAGTGCTGATTTGTCTGCTAGCTCCCCAGATGATACCTCTAGTCTTGAGAGCCTCCGCCTGGTTAGTAGCTGCATGGTTTCTCCCAATGTCAAGTACTAAACGCCGCTCCATTTTTGGTGTCATAATGATAATGAAAAATAGTAAAAGTTGTATAAAGTATTCTCTGCATAATGTGCAAATAGTTGTATTTATCATGCATATAAAATAGCGGTTTTCGCAATAAGTTCCCATACACTCTAGGTGTCACAACCAGACCCATAAACATGGAGATGTGCGAAGACCAGCAATAAGGTTGCAGTGTGACTGAACACATTGCCACATATAGGTAATTTAGATACTTCTGTTGAATTCCTCACCTGTACGGGTTGTCGAGCAGGTTGAGCTGCTGCAGAACCTCCAGCTTACTGAACCAGTTGTGGTTGAGAGTTGTCAGCAGGTTGTCAGAAAGATCTAGCTCCTCCAGACTCCACAGAGAATCGAACGCTGATGGATGGATCACAGCTAACCTGTTACCTGCAGGACACAAACGTCTGCATTCAGCCACGTCCTGCTGGCCGATACAGCGAGACTCACTAAAAACAATGGTTACCATGGAGGTCCAAAGTCCTCAGTCGTGAGTGTCCCATCAGATCATCTTGGGTCACCATTGTGATGTTGTTGAAGGAGAGGTCGAGGCACAGAGCTTGGTCTGTTACCATGGGAATACGGGTGAATCCTCTGAAGGAGCAGTTACAGGAGAGGTAGAGGTCGCAGTGATCGCACGACGGCCTCCCATCATCGGGGTCTAACATCTGACCCTGGATCAACGTTAGCAGCAGGAGGATCAAGGAGCAGGTAGTCAGGTGTCTCATGCTGCAGGGAGGCTGAGCAGACTTACTGAGCTGTATAAGACAAAGAAGTGAAACTCACACATTGGGGAAGTGATTTAATAAAACAGGAAATACAGTTTTTTTTGCTTTTATAATGCGTTTTATGCATCTGTGCAGGATGTAATAACAAGTATCTGAAGAAAAAGATTATTTCTTTGGACTTTTCATTCACATTCCACTCACGGCTTACATTGGCCAATATCAATGAGACACTGTTTTGTGGTTTGTTCAGCCACATAACTGTGACATCTGAACAATGCAGACTTTAATGAAGCATCAGAAAATTTATAGATTGGAATTTGGCATCTGGACTTCATTATAATATACAAGTACAGAAGTACCATCTTCCCCCCCCCTTTCTTTACTAGCTTTGACTTTGTGATACTGTTAACTTTTATGGTGATTTTCCTTGATTACAACAGAGATAATACTAAATATATTTCTGAACATTTTTTATGGATTTCTAATTACCCAATGAAAAGCAAATGTGTGCTAGAAGAAATGAACCACATATACTGTTGGCATGTGAAAATAAATTGATCTTTGCCATAACTGCCATAACATGTTTGGGTTAGCTTTGTAGTAAACAACTCATCTCAAACCTTTTACATACATTTAGCTACTTCCACCAATTTAAAGGATTTTATCTGGTGTGTGTGTGTGTGTGTGGGGGGGGGGGCTGTGGCTTATCTTTATTTTCTTGGGGGGGGGTGTGGCTTATCTTTATTTATTTTTTTGGGGGGGGGGGCAGTAAAGTCTTATTTAGTATAACCATGTTGTTAATTAATGCAAATTACAGAATAATGGCTTAAACAGTGACATGTAGGTGTGCATCAGTCACTAGAAACTGGAAGGTCGGACTCACAGCTTTCAGACTTCCTGTTTGCGGATCGTCACTTCCTGTTTGCGGTAAGGCGTATTGTGTCACTTCCTGTTTTCACGGTGTGCATTGCGGTCTGTTGCTCCAGACTCTCTCGCTTTTATCTTTAATCTCTTTGCTGTAACATCTGTTTTGAACACAGAAGCACTTCTAAAACATTCTCTGTTGCTGCATATCACACTTGGGAACTCCTCGTGTTTCACACGGTTTGCTTTTTTGGCGTGGTAAGAGGGCGCTAGCCTAGCTTTAGCCTAGCCTAGCTTTAGCCTCGCAATGGCTTCTTCTCCTATTACATCAGCTTCTCCGTCTCTGCCTAAGTCTCCCCCTATATCCTGCTCTCTGTGTCAGATGTTTAGTTATTCATCTGCCTCCTTTAGTGGTACTTGTAATAAATGTAGTGTTTTTGTAGCTTTGGAAGCGAGGGTGTCAGAATTGGAGACCCGGCTCCGTGCTTTGGAAAAACCAGCTGATAGCCGCCCCTTTGCTAGCACGGAGCCACATAGACCTAGAGTTACATCACGTAGCGGTCCTCCAGAAGCAGCACCCGAGCAGCCGGGTAACCAGGCCGGCTGGAAGACGGTTCGTAGGAAGCATAGCTCTAGATTTCAGCCCCCAGATCACCATCAACCCGTCTGCGTTTCTAACAAATTTTCCCCACACAGTGACACACCCGCTGAGAGGCCGACCCTGGTGATTGGCAGCTCTATAGTCAGAAACTTGGCACTAGAGACACCAGGGACCATAGTTAAACGCCTACCAGGGGCCAGAACGAGCGACATCGAATCTTACCTGAAACTGCTGGCTAAGGATAAGCGTAAATACAGTAAGATTGTTATTCACGCCGGCGGTAATGACACCCGGTCATGCCGATCGGAGGTCACTAAAGTTATTGTTGCTTTGGTGTGTGAGTTTGCTAAAACAATGTCGGACTCCGTAATTTTCTCTGGTCCCCTGCCTGATCTGACCAGTGATGACATGTTTAGCCGCATGTCATCATTCAACCTCTGGTTGTCCAGGTGGTGTCCTGAAAATGACGTGGGCTACATTGATAACTGGCAAACTTTCTGGGGAAAACCTGGTCTGATCCGGAGAGATGGCATCCATCCCACTTTAGATGGTGCAGCTCTTTTTTCTAGGAATCAGGCCGGATTTATTAGTTTTCCTAAATGCTGACAACCCAGGGTCCAGACCAGGAAGCAGAGCCATAGTTTAACACACCTCTCTGCAGCTTCTGTACTGTTACCCACCCATTACCCTATTGAGATGGTGTCTTTCCCACAGCCATACTTAACAGATCAAACACTGATCTAAAAGGAACAAATCATACAAATCTAATAAAAATCAATACGACTCACTTTGAAAAATCAAAAAATTAAATATGGTCTTCTAAATATAAGGTCTCTCCCTCCAAAGACTTTGTTAGTTGATGAATTGATTTTTTTTTCTTCCAGTGTCCTGTCTAGCAATGTGGCAATAAGAATTGATATCTTAATGCCAAATAGAGCTCGACAGGTTTTACTTTCACAAGTGGAGCAAACAGCTTTCGCCATAATGCTCCGCTTGATTTGTGCGTGTAAATAGCTTTATTGTGATTCCTGCAGGGAGAATTTCAAATTATATGGACACTACAATGGGAAAGTAGGAGAGTAAAAGAAAAACAAGAAGAGAAGAAAAAAAAGAAAGAAGAGGTGAAAGAAAGAAGAGATAAAAGGAAGAGAATGATAAAACGTCCTCTGTCTGCTACATCACCTGGAAAGAGACACAAAAAGAACAGCACAACCAACAGACATAAAGCAACAGATACAATCGTGTAACACCTTGATACCATTGCTAAATCATATGTATTATTATTTAAGCTGACATGTGTAATGTGATACCTAAAAAAGAAAATAAAAGAAACTAAATAAATGAATTATGAATTGATTTCTGATAATCAGATTTCTGATAATCAGATTGATTTATTTTGTCTCACAAACCTGGCTACAAGAGGACTACTTTAGTATAAATGAGTCAACTCCCTCCAATTATTCAAATTTCCACATTCCCAGATTTGTGGGAAGAGGAGGAAGAGTGGCAACCATCTTTCAGTCTGATTTATTAATTATTCTCAGGCCAACTACAACTACAGTTCTTTTGAACATTTCAATTCAATTCAATTCAATTTTATTTATATAGCGCCAAATCATGAAACATGTCATCTCAAGGCACTTTACAAAATCAAGTTCAATCATATTATACAGATTGGGTCAGATTATACAGATTGGTCAAAATGTCCTATATAAGGAATCCAGTTGATTGCATCAAAGTCCCGACAAGCAGCATTCACTCCTGGGGGACCGTAGAGCCACAGGGAGAGTCGTCTGCATTGTACATGGCTTTGCTGCAATCCCTCATACTGAGCAAGCATGAAGCGACAGTGGGAAGAAAAACCACCCATTAACGGGAAAAAAAAACCTCCGGCAGAACCGGGCTCAGTATGAACGGTCATCTGCCTCGACCGACTGGGGTTACAGAAGACAGAGCAGAGACACAACAAGAGAGACAAAAAAGCACAGAAGCACACATTGATCTAGTAATCTGTTCTACATTAGATGGTAATAGTCGGTGATCTGTCCTCCCTGGATGATTTCACAGTCAACAGAACGTCAGACCAGGTGTGCCTACTATGAAGAAAAAAGAGAGAGAACAAAAAGTTAAAAGCTGAAATGACAACAGTCATTTCAATGTAATGCAATGCAAATCTGGAGAACAGTAGACTGGAGAACAGTAAAAATCAGTAGAGTGAGATTTAACCCTCAGTTTCCCTCATCCAAATTACAAAGCAATAAAACCTCTTCTGTTTGTTGTTTTGTATCGTCCACCGGGCCCTTACACTCAGTTTTTGGATCAGTTGTCAGACTTCTTATCTGATTTGGTGATAAACACCGACAAGGTTATTATAGTGGGGGATTTCAACATTCATGTTGACACAGAATGTGATAACCTTTGTGTAACCTTTAAAACTATCCTAGATTCAATTGGTTTTGCTCAAAATGTGCATAAACTGACGCACTCTTGGCTCCAAACTTTAGACCTTGTGCTGACATATAGCATTGATTGTGAAGAATTAACAGTATTTCCTCACAACCCTGTCCTATCTGATCATTTTTAATAACATTTGAGTTTAATCTAATTGAGTTCTCCACTCCCAAAAGAGCGTTCCATTATAATAGATCTTTATCGGACAATGCTGCATCAAACTTTAAAGAGTCTGTCCCCCTTTTAGTATTGTCAGTATTGCAGAAATACCCTGCAGATAGCAGCAATGTTGTTTCTTCCCATTCACAAATAGATGTCTTTGTTAACGGTGTGACTTTGTCATTGCGTTCTGCATTAGACAATGTAGCTCCCTTGAAAAAGAAGGTGATTATTCACAGGAAGCTGGCTCCCTGGTTTAATTCAGAGCTGCGTTCCTTGAAGCACAATGTTAGGAAATTGGAGAGAAAATGGCGCTCTACACACCAAGAGGAATCCTACCTAATCTGGAGGGACAGTCTATTGTTGTATAACAAGACCCTTCGCAGAGTTAGAGCAGCATATCTTTCATCATTAATTGAGGAAAATAAAACTAATCCTAGAATTCTCTTCAGTACAGTTGCTAAACTTACTCAGAGTCACAGCTCCGTTGATCCATCAATTCTTAGCAGTAATGATTTTATGGGAATCTTCATAAATAAAATTGACTCCATTAAAAATAAAATAATTGGCATTCTCCCAAACATGATTACCTCGTCCTCAGTAAGTGAGGCAGCATTGGAGGAATCTTTAGAACCTGCACAGTGTTTGAACTGTTTAGAAGCAGTAGAGCTTTCTGAGCTAAAAATGCATAATGCATCAAATGCATCTAAAATTTTTGCTTCATCTAAACCTTCTACCTGTTGTCATGATTTGTCTTGGATGAACCCGGACACAGCACACACACAGAGCTGGTTTCCAAAGTTTATTGAGACAGCAGGTAGTGGATGATGAAGCCAAAGTCATTTACCAGACGGAGGTTGCAGGGGTACAGGAAACTGGCAGGCGAGAACAGACCGGAGCAGACAGGAACAGAACCAGGAGACGAGCATGAACGAGACAGGCATGGTGTTCAGGAGACTGAGACGAACCGGCGACCAGGACAAACTGAAGGTGAGTCTTTATAGTGGTGAGAGCAGGTGGAGTGAGTCCAGGATGATTGCAGTCCTGTCAGGTGTTCCCAATCAGGGCTGCAGTGAGGAAGGAACGAGGAAGTGTTCAGAATGCAGCCTTCAGGCTACATCATGACATTACCCCCCCCTCAAGGTCGGCTTCCAGACGACCAATAACCTCCTCGACTGGGCGGGTGGAGGGGGGTATCCGGACGGCGGGCAAAACAAAACAAAAAAGCCTGGAACCTTACGGGCGCAGGAACCTCACGGGCGCAGAAACTCAGGAGCGCAGGATCCCTTGTCGGCGCAGGAACCAAGAGGACGCGGGGAAGGCGTCGGAACCAATGAGCGCAGGACCCTCTGTAAGCGCAGAAACCTTGAGAGCGCCGGAACCAGACGAACCAGAGGCGAACGTCGCAACACAGCGACCCAGGCGAGACGAACCGAGAGGCGAGGCGTCGCAACACAGCGACCCAGGCGAGACGAATCCAGACGAATCCAGAGGCGAACGTCGCAACACAGCGACCCAGGCGAGACGAATCCAGAGGCGAGGCGTCGCAACACAGCGACCCAGGCGAGACGAACCAAGAGGCGGGGCATCGTGGACCACGATCCCTGCGAGACGAACCAGAGGCGAAGGCACCCACGGAGATCTGGGGCTGAAGCAAAGGTGAATCCAGATTCCGGCCAGCTCCCGTACCAAGCTCTGTGTGTGACCGGGTTCATCCTTTGGCCGGTTCGTTCTGTCATGATTTGTCTTGGATGAACCCGGACACAGCACACACACACACAGAGCTGGTTTCCAAAGTTTATTGAGACAGCAGGTAGTGGATGATGAAGCCAAAGTCATTTACCAGACGGAGGTTGCAGGGGTACAGGAAACTGGCAGGCGAGAACAGACCGGAGCAGACAGGAACAGAACCAGGAGACGAGCATGAACGAGACAGGCATGGTGTTCAGGAGACTGAGACGAACCGGCGACCAGGACAAACTGAAGGTGAGTCTTTATAGTGGTGAGAGCAGGTGGAGTGAGTCCAGGATGATTGCAGTCCTGTCAGGTGTTCCCAATCAGGGCTGCACTGAGGAAGGAACGAGGAAGTGTTCAGAATGCAGCCTTCAGGCTGCATCATGACACCTGTATGTTAGACCCGATCCTAACCAAGTTGTTTAAAGAGATATTCCCTTTGATCAGTGGCACTATTTTAGACATGATTAATCTATCCTTAGTAAATGGATATGTACCACAGGCTTTTAAAGTAGCTATTATTAAACCTTTACTTAAGAAACCATCTCTTGATAAAGATGAGTTAGTAAATTACAGACCTATATCTAATCTTCTTTTCTTATCTAAAATTCTTGAGAAAGTAGTTGCTAATCAACTTTGTGAACATTTACAAAGTAATAACCTACTTGAGTTTCATTCAGGCTTCAGAGCTCATCATAGCACTGAAACAGCTCTGGTGAAGGTCACCAATGATATTCTCATGGCCTCAGATAATGGACCTGTGTCTATACTTGTCCTGTTAGATCTCAGTGCTGCATTTGATACAGTTGATCACAGTATTGTCCTACAAAGACTTGGACATACTGTAGGGATTAAGGGGAAAGCATTAGGCTGGTTTAAATCTTATCTGTCGGACAGATTCAAGTTTGTTCGTGTTAACAATAAATCTTCTTCAAACTCTGTGGTCACTTGTGGAGTACCACAGGGTTCAGTCCTTGGACCAATTCTCTTTACTATATATATATATGCTTCCGATTGGCAAAATTATCAGACAGCATGGGATTAATTTCCACTGTTATGCTGATGACACCCAGCTATATTTATCCATAAATCCTGATCAATCCAATCAATTACTTCGACTGCAGTCATGTCTTGATGACATCAAAAGCTGGATGACTTTAAATTTCCTGCACTTAAATTCTGACAAGATAGAAGTTGAAATCTTTGGACCAGAGTCCTCAAAAAATAAACTTCTCAATCAATCACTCCATCTGGATGGCATTAACTTGGCGTCTGGTAATAAAATAAAAAATCTTGGTGTTGTCTTTGACCAAGACATGTCATTTAAATCCAATATTAAACAGGTTTCCAGAGTTTCCTTTTTTCACCTCAGGAATATTGCCAAAATTAGAAACATTCCATCCAGGGGTGATGCTGAAAAACTAGTCCATGCATTTGTTACTTCAAGGCTGGACTATTGTAATTCTTTACTATCAGGAAGTCCACAAAATGCAGTTCAAAGTCTTCAGCTGATCCAAAATGCTGCAGCAAGATGGATCATATTTCTCCAATTTTAGCTTCCCTTAATTGGCTTCCTGTTAAATCAAGAATAGAATTTAAAATTCTTCTTCTAACGTATAAAGCCCTTAATAATCAAGCTCCATCATATATCAGAGCTCTGATTACCCCGTATGTTCCTAACAGAGCACTTCGCTCTCAGACTACAGGTCTGCTGGTGGTTCCTAGAGTCTCTAAAAGTAGAATGGGAGGCAGATCCTTTAGCTACCAGGCTCCTCTCCCGTGGAACCAACTCCCAGTTTTGGTCCGTGAGGCAGACACCCTGTCTACTTTTAAGACTAATCTTAAAACTTTCCTTTTTGACAAAGCTTATAGTTAGAGTGGCTCATGTTACCATGAGCTACCTCTATAGACCAGTTCACGCGTGACGTCAGCGCTACATCCGGGTCACGGTGGTTGGCAAAAACAGTACTGTTCTCGTCTACTACAAGACAAAACGGGTGATTTAGAGCGTATTTTTAGTTAGTTTACTTTTGGAATCTAAACAATGTCTACGACTTGTGCTCCCGGTTGCACACAGAGGCATTCCAAATCGTTGGATGTACGTTTCTGTCGTTTACTGAAGGACGAAGAAAGAAGAAAGAAATGGATAATTTCAATGAAAAGAGCGCAGGCAGACACTCCCAATGGACTGGGGGATCCATCATACCATGACAGAATATGCTGTCTACACTTCATCTCCGGTAAATACAACTTAATTCTGCTCTAGTCATTGTTCTACTTGAATAGCGGCGGAGGGGAGGTGGCGATCGGTAGACGGGGCCGGGAGAAGAGGAGTTGATGCGCTGCAGCAGCAGCAGCTGCATTACGCCCCCGTTCACGCGCGCTAGTACGTCTGTGTTTACGCTGCAATGTCACCGACACCCCCACCCATTTTAACAAGACAAAAACACCAAAATACTCCGTAGTGAACTATGTTTTTTTTAACCTACCGGGCGGGTCTTCCTCTCTGCTGAGGCGCAGTCTGTGTCCGACTCCGTGTTCGAATGTTACACAGACATGTCTGAACATCCATCCATGTTCTGACCCGCTTAATCCCTCATGGCGTCGCGGGCGTTGCTGGAGCCTATGTCCAGATATAATATAATTGTAGCCGTCCAATGGTTTCATGCTTCCATGCTCTCTCGTCTGTACTGGCCTGCCGTGTTTATAAGGCAGCTGTATGTCGCGGTACTGAACACTTGGCAGCATTTCACAGACTCGCTCCGTCCCTTCAGGCTTTTGCTGTGTGGATCTGGCAACCTGACACCATCAACCATCAACTTAGTCTTAAAACGATCTTGTGATACGTTATCTAAAGAAGAAAAATACGTCGAGAACTCGTCAGTTTCTCTGTTTGCGTCCGCCATTGTGTTCGTCTTTTGCCAACCAGTCCGGCGCGCATGCGCGAAAAACCCGAATCAAAACAATAACAATGAACTGGTCTATTGTTATGCTGCTATAGGCTTAGGCTACTGGAGGACATCAGGGCCTCTTTTTCTCACTCTACTGATTTCTACTGTTCTCCAGTTTTGCATGCATTACATTGAAATGACTATTGTCATTTCAGCTTTTAACTTTTTGTTCTCTCTTTTTTTTCTTCATAGTAGGTACACCTGGTCTGGCGTTCTGTTAGCGCTGACATCATCCAGGGAAGACAGATCACCTGCTATTACCATCTAATGTAGAACAGATTACTGGATTAATGTGTGCTTCTGTGCTTGTTTGTCTCTGTTGTTGTGTCTCTGCTCTGTCTTCTGTAACCCCAGTCGGTCGAGGCAGATGACCGTTCATACTCAGCGTGGTTCCAGTTCTGCGGGAGGTTTTCCTTCCCGTTAATGGGGAGTTTTTTCTTTCCGCTGTCGCTTCATGCATGCTCAGTATGAGGGATTGCTGCAAAGCCATGGACAATGCAGACGACTCTCCCTGTAGCTCTACGCTTCTCCAGGAGTGAATGCGGCTTGTCGGGACTTTGATGCAATCAACTGGTTCCCTTATATAGGAAATTTTTGACCAATCTGTATAATATGATTGAATTTGACTTTGTAAAGTGCCTTCATGAATTAGCGCTATATAAACAAAAATTAATTGAATTGAATTGAAAATGGTGAGTAATTATGCTCTGGCTAGCATGAACTTTAGCTCATACTTTGCTAAAATGGTAGAAACTACTCAGCATCACATTATAATCATCGGGTTCTAAACACATTAACATCAGAAACAACTGTACATGAACTTCTGAAGAGACATGGAAATATTTTGGAAAAAGTGCTGATCATTTTTTACATTTCCATCCAAATAAAGAAAGCTTTGTGGATAATCCTTTATGAAAATAAAATAACTCCAATTTGTGATTTTCTTCCTCTCTGTGGTGAAAATGCATCGTACAGGTTAGTCAAACCACAATGCTGATGGGGCGGGGTGAGGAGTGCTCAGCTATTTTAATATGTCTGGACCGGGTAATAGCTCTTGCTACCTGCAACTTTTTTTCTCCATCGTAAAAACCTCAAATTGGGGTCAAACCCGGGGAGAGCTTTTGCCAGGGACAGGTCAAATCAGGTTTATTTGTATAGCAACTTTCAGCAGCAAAGTGGTTCAAGGTGCTTTACATCATGAAAACATAAAAATATCATAAACACATCAAACGGTCACTGGTTGTGAGTCCAGTAAAAAACAATGACTTGTATCAAGTGAAAACATCAAATGTGTTGGTCAATGTTCCTGTTAATATGGGCCGAAAGCAACTCTAAACAGGTAGATTTTCAGTTTTGATTTAAAGTATATCAGTGTGCTGGAAGTTTGTTCCAGATTTGTGGAGCATAGAAGCTGAATGCTGTTTGGTTCTGAGTATGCAGACAGACCAGAACCAGAAGATTTGAACGATCTGGAAGCTTGATATAGCAGCAACAGTTCTTTAATGTATTTTGGTCGTCCAAAACGGGGACTGTCCCCAGAAATCGGGGGGGTCTGGTCACCCTACCGTAGCAAAGTGTCTACTTTACCGACTCCACAAGTCCCATTTAAGTCCCACAGTGTGTTGATGTATACCCCATTAGGGGAGAGAGAGAGAGTGATTGATTGATTGATTGATTGATTGATTGATTGTGGACCAAAGTGAGGCTTCTGCTGGTCAATTTAGCTGTTCTGATGTGCAAAGCAGATAGACCAGGGGTCAGCAACCCAAAATGTTTAAAGAGCCACATTGGACCAAAAAAACAAAAAACAGATCTGTCTGGAGCCGCAAAAAATTAAAGGTCTGATATAAGCCTTATAATAAAGGCAACATGGGCTGTGTCTATATTATCTATGTTAGCCTACTATCAAATGGCTAAGTGTGCTACAAATACATAATGAGCATTCATGATTAACTTTTATTTTCCCTGCAGCACATCCTGGAGAGAATAAAGCACCACTACACTGCTGTATGATGAGGCTTGAAATTTAACTTCCATAACAATATTAACAAATTATATTTCATTGCATTGATGAATGATGAATAAGTTATTTTTATGTAATTTGTATTTTGAGGATTCGAAAAAACAACAATGGAGCATGCACAATAGGCTTCCTACAACTTCAGACCTCCCCATGGAAATAAAGTGCAGTTATCTTTAATGCTCACTAACACAACAACCCCCCCCCCCCCCGTACCCCTTAGGTAACGTATATAAAATAAAACAATTATCGTTTTAGCTTAATTTCTGTGCATTATTCTCTTCCTTGTGGTTTTGTGCAAATTAGGCCGTGGGCCAGAATCTGTAGGATGACTTTCGTATGAACTGTCAGGTGGCAACTTTCTTCCACTTGGATCAGTTGCTACAGATAGCAGTGATCTCAAAAAGCCAATGTTCCCATCCTGAGGATTTTTCCACGCAAAAAGATGAACATATCAGTTATTTCAATAACTCACACCATCCCATTATTAATTGCATATGTTGAATATAGCCAATTAATGATTTAGTTGAGTATGTTTAAACATAAAAAAACTTAAGCATACCTGAATACACTTCATCATGATTGGCTGCCATGTCCTTTCCATGCTTTTTGAAATCAATGCGCCCTCCCCACTTCCCCCTTTTGTGTTGAATCAGTGAAGTGTGAGAAAAACAGCTTTAATTCTCCATCAAATAACTCTCATATCAAGCCAACTCACTTTTTCAGCAGCAACAGAATTATTTCTTATGGTTAAATACTCTTCATATGCCTTCATTAAAAATGTCTAATTCCACTCACGGGAAATGCGCAATTTAAGGCTTATTTCCTGTCGTTGCCATGGTGAAGCACGTTATCTGCGTTCTATTGATCAGGGCTTTTTTCATGCTCGTGCTCACGTTGAAGTCATGGTTGGCTGGACACTGAGTTTAGTTACCTGACTGATATCACCTGTTCTGAAACTGAAACCCCGAGTGTGACAGAGGGAGGAAGAGCTACTCAGAGCAGCAGCTTTCTACTTAAGGTAGATCGGCCATTTTTTCTGAAACGGGCCCAGAACAAAGACGCACACCGCAACCTGCCCAACTATAAAAACGTCTGCCCCACCCACCAATCAGCGGTGCGCTCTGATCAGCACCTGGCGCTGACAGAGCGGGGCCGTGGAATACCGTCTCACCAGAGTTATAAAATGGTACAAAATAACTTGGTTTATTATTATTTTGTTTACAGTTCAGCTTGGATTTTATTTTCTGCGCAGCATAGATTTGCTGTGCGCGCTGAAGCCAGATGCTGTGCGCGATTACGCACGCGCACAATTTAGAGAGAACACTGGTCGCCAGTCCATCACGGGGCAGAAATAGCCGCCTTTTGCCCAATTTACTGTGATATCGCCAATGAAAGCAAAATATTTGGTCCAACAACTGTTGAATCCTCTGTTCTTCTCAGCTATTTTTCTCTTTTTCCTTTCGGGATCCATGGCTCTGTTTACAACAGCGACCCACCTTGCGCTACGCCGAGCTGCAAGAAACGTGTGTCGCAGCTTATGACGCAAATCTCCGTTGACAGATATTTTGAAATGTATTATTTATTCTACTCATTTTACATCATTGGAAAATGAGAATGAGAATGTTTGTCTCGGGGTTTTCCTGCTCCATGAACCACACTAAAATAGAAAATATATTTTCCCATCTTTTTCCATTTTCGTACATTTTTAAAAACGCTCCAGGGAGCCACAAGGGCAGCACTAAAGAGCCGCAGGTTGCCGACCCCCGAGATAGACCCAACAATTTTGTCCTTTAAACCCCTAATTAGCTTTCCTCTTCAAACATTTCAGCCATATTTATCTTAGGTTGTAAAACTCAAAATGATTCTTTAAATTCCAAAGAGAGATCAATGAACTCCTGATAAAAGTTAAAATTTTACTGAACAAAAATAAAAACAATTTGAATATTTCAATTTATGTAATATGAGTATGTCATTTAAATAACCAATTTATGATTGATATTTTGTATGTGATTTGTTAAACTATAGAGAATAGATTGATGTGATTATCATCCATCACATTTAAAATGAGAAAAAAATACATTTTGGTTAAATGTACAAAATTATTTTGTAAGAAAAAAAGATGCAAAAATTAGGGTTAACATGATTCTCTATGGCTGAAAGAGAAGAGCTGAGAGAAGAAGAGGCAAAATCTAATTTCTTTGATTAAATTTGCAATAATTTAAACTCAATGATTAAAGAATATAAATTCTTGACACTGGTTATTAAATAGGTAATGAGACTGAGACTGAGACTTTTCTAAGGAGGCAGATACATTGTTGGTGTATCAATAACAACTAATCATTTAAACTAAAGCATCCCATGAATCGCAATGACAAGCTTTCCATAAACATAAAGGACATCTATTACTTGAAGAACAGATTTTTCTGCTCTTCAGTGAACATCCAACACCGAACCATACAAACAATGGTTCAAATATCTTTCTTGTAGTATTTTGTTCCTACGTCTGACTTCCACTCAGGTTACAAAATCCTGACTCTATCAATTTCTAACCTTTTACTGCCTTTAGCTGCTTCTCTTTTTTTATACTCAATTTGAAACGGCCAAACAATTTAAGATGCAATCTGCTTTCACTTAATTGAAAGCACTGCTGCTGAGATTTTACGCTTCCCTTTAATATCTTTAAATATATGTTGTCTTACCTAATATACTGCGGAGTAGAGTCCTGAAAAAAGAATGAGGTAAAGGGGGTTTATGGCTTTGCAAAGAGGAAATGTGGGCTGGACCACAACTGAAAAACGGTAGTGAGTATGAGTCAATGTTTTGGAGGAAACATCCTCCAGTGTTTGCCAATTTGAGGAAAAAAGGGGCAAAATTAAAGTGTTACATTTTACCAAATCACCTTACACAATGCTGTTCTATCACAGAAAATGTTTTTAACTAAAAAGTTATTTTATATTTGTCAAAATTTATACAACACATACCAATAAGTCAAGCGTGAAAGTGCCAGTCCAGTCAAAAGTTGTGTTAGACTCTTGAGGTTTCAGTTACATCGCATGCAAATGTCTGCTGGCACTGGACCATGACTGCATAACCTCTGTTTTTTAAACCCTCGCTGACAGAAAAATGACTGCTGCAAACTCTTTGTGAAAAAGGAAATACGGTCTCAGATTGGTTTTAAATACCATTTATCATTTATGGATATAAGTGATTGAAACCCAACATATATAAATTATATATTTTTCTATCTTATAAGAGATTTCAAACTTAATTTCACTCAATAAATTTTACATTTTGGACAAATTTCAGATTGGTATTTATATACCTTACTCTACACCTCTCCATAGAGTCTCTAAAGGCTTGTTGTGACGGGATGCGGGTGAATCTGAAGTTCCACAGGGCTCTGTTGTTAGGTGCTTTTTTTGGTTCTCTTACATAATTGTTGATTGATATCTCCCATCACTGTCAAGCTGATGACATTCAGCTCTTTCAGACTTTCAAACTCTGGTGTGTTGAGAAATCTCCAGTCCATAGGTTATTTTTTTAGCTCCAGCTGGCTTTTTATTTTTGAAAACCTTGGTTCCCTTTCATGTCACATTAACCCCCCTCCCCCACCACCCCTATTTGAGAAAATCAGGGTATACTTCTGGTCACAACTTGGTTTTTGACACATATATCAAAGGGCTTTTCATTCTTGTTCTTATCACTTATTTTATACTCTTAATAAAGAGCTACTGTATCCCATGCTAAGAACGGGGATGGCTATTAATGCCTCTATTTCCTCTGGCATTGACTGTTGCACTTCTGTTTTAACTCGCCTCAGTACAACTCCACTCAAAGGCTTTAGTCTTGGAGAACGTTTTGATTAACATAAAGTCTGAGTTGTTGGATTAGTTTAAGGAGAAAACTGAGCTCCATAAGCCAATCAGAAGCAGTTGAAGACTGAAATATTTAGACTGCCAGAAAACAAATGCTGTTGTCAGAATCTGGCCTCCCCGTCGACCTTGAAAGGCCGACTATCTTAATTTCTCCTGAATTTTATGGAAACAAGACACTCTGTGACACCTGTGACCTGAAACAGAACGCTATTGAACTGCCTGATAATGTTCCATCACTATCAAAGACAGTGGATGCGAGTGCTATCTGCCACAGTCCACAGACTTGCACTGAAACACTCACGATTACATTAACACACATGCACACACACACACACACCGCCTTTGCTGTGCTTTTTCCCTTTACCCCCACTTGCCTCCTATTTTAGGTGTAGTTTCAGAAAGGTCAAATCAGAGACCTTAAGTTGTAGCTTTAAGGATTTAAAGCTACAACTTAAGGTTGTAGCTTTAAAGTGAATAGAAACAATTAAGCTTTAAAATCTTTAGTGATGAATATTTTTCCAGTGGAACCAAAAAGTCTAGTCAAGGATTTACTTAGCTTATTCATTACAATGAAACAAAATAAGTTCTTCTAGTTGTAGTTTTTAAAATGTTAGACAAAATTACTTTAGATCAGAAACCCCCAAAGATTTAGTGAGTTTATTTCTTATTGTGAATAGAAACAATTAAGTACTGTGATTTTATGCTTTCTGTATGTTTATTAATGTATACAAAACTCTAGTCAAGGATTTACTTAAAATGTAATTTTTTTGTCTTTTCCTATGTAATATTTCTCTCGGTAATGTTTTTCTGTTCATGTACAACACTTTGAATGGTCTTGTTACAGAAAAGTGCTATATAAATAAACTTGCCTTGCCTTGCCTTGCCTCTGGTTAGGATGCCTCCTGGACGCCTCCCTGGTCAGGTGATCCGGGCACGTCCCACCGGGAGGAGACCCAGGGGAAGACCCAGGACACGCTGGAGGGACTATGTCTCTCGGCTGCCTGGGAACGCCTTGGGATTCCTGGGGAGAGGGACGTCTGGGCCTCCCTACTGAAGCTGCTACCCCCGGACCCCGGATAAGTGGAAGATGACGGATGGATGGATGCCTTGGCGTGACTTTTGGGTTGCATTGTTTCCTATTTAATTTAAACTGTTTTCAACTTTTTTAATCCTTTAAAACTTTTTTTTCTTCATCAGATCTTGGGTTTTCTATTCTACATTAAAGCTTAATGTGAAATAATCCTCGTTATCTAAGAAAAAAAGTTCCATCTGACCTAGATTTCAACAATAGCAGAACAGAGAAACCAGAGTAGAGTACAATCAGATATAAGCTGAATCCAGAAACCTACAATGTGAAAAGAAGTGACTTTCTTGAAAGCTGAGAGGTGTTCAGACACCAGGTAATTGTATGAGAATAATATAAAAAATACAAACCTAGACTCTCTGGTGGCAATAACATGAATCCTCAATGGCTCTTTCATTGCTATACCAGGCATTAATAATACAATGAGATGGGAATGTTATTGTTTTCACCGTGCTCCGTCTACGGTGAAACACCCTCGGTGGACCCAGCTCGTTTTACCCAGTCAGGCGACCTCCACTTACTTATTACCTTGAATGTAGGACGCATAAAACAGACAAGTATACTTTTAGTTATATTTTATCTACGTAAAGACAGAGAAACAGTTACAGTCACACCAGCGCTGATGGGCTCCTGATCGGCAGGCAGCCCCGATTTCTCATCACACATACATTATAAAGGAGTTTAGGTTAACACCCATAAAAGGCCGTACACATCCAAACTGCGTCATCAGTAGATAAACGGTGTCAACTCCGGGACGCTATCAGACAGATGAGTCCTTTCCTCGTTGTCCGGTGTTATCCAAGTGTGGCAGACAGTCCCGGGATAAACAGTTCGTTCCACTTGACCTCGTTGATATCCTAACAGACCCCCTGATGATGTGTCTTAATGGCACATCACCAAAGATGATCAACCAGTGGAACGACAGCTCTCAGTCTGTCCCTCTCCCAGAACAGTCGGTCATCCCGTCCAGTCCAAGCAATCCAAGCACGTCAGCTTCCGGCTTCCAGAGTCCATCCATCCGTGATCTCCATGGCAGTCGATAGTGCGGCTCAGTCTCTGGGGTCCCACAATATCTGCTGGTGTGCCCGAAAGGCACTTTGTAAAAAACAGTCCAGTTGTCCGTTAGCCCCCCCCTGTTGGTGTGCCCCAAAGGCACATCACAACGACAACAGTTCCAAGAAATGGGCCGGACAAACTTCAATGAAACATCTTAGCATCAATCAGCATGAATACTTCATAATTCAGCATTCTTTAGTCAAGACCACAGTCCAAGCATTTTATCTACAATTTAGGGTTCAACTATTTGAGCTAGGCCTGTTTTAGATCCATCCATCACTTTCAAACCTTACAAATCCAAGAGTACCAGTAGGGGGCATCACAGGGCGGGCTGAGCCTCCAGCAGAAAAACCCATCTCTCTAAGAAATGGTAAAAAACCCGATAGAGCCCAGTCTAGGGAAATCCCACTCTGGGCCAATCTCAGCGAGAAGACACCCTGTATTGAATCTAAACATTAGCCTTACCGAGTAATTTATGGATCTGTGATAGCCATCAGATCCTGGTTCTCTACATAACAAAGCAAAAAGATTGCAAGAACTGTAGGTCCAGGTGTGTGTGTCTGTAACAGAGAGTTTCCATTCTTAATCACAAAACATAGCGATCAACATAACGCAACATCACAGTATAAACATCAAAACACATAAAATCAAACATGATGACGGAAGTCAGTGGAAAAGAGAAAGGAAAAAAAATCAGTTTTGTGATATAAAAAGAGTCTGTACGTCAATAACGCAAGTAAAAAACCGTCAGGCCAGTCTGAGCACGTGGCAGACATGAATCTATTTGCGCATAAGTGGTCAGCTCAGGGTTCTCAGGCAACTGTTCCTTCGTTGCAAAAAGAAAAAGGAAAAAAAAGAAAAAATCATAGTTCTCTGGCATGTTACTCCCAAACTTCTTAAGTCCTTTTCTTGTTCCTCAGCATGGAGAAAAACGATTTAGTTGGGTAATGAGTGTTCTGTCCTTTTCCAGGCAATAAATATTTCATCACAGTAAAATGCTCTGTGAAGATGGTTGGCAGACACCAGGCCTTGTTTACTGTTGAAGAACAGAAACAAGGTGTAATCAGTGTTCTTATCAGGACTCCCAATCCTTCTGTCATTTACCTTCCTCAAACACTTTCACATCCACATATTTCCATTCACAATTATTGTGCTCTTAGCTTAACCTCCTCTACTGTAATCATTAGATCTTGCATTTACTCTTACATTAAAGGAGAAATCTGAAAGTTCAACTTTATCTGCAGCAGCACTCCTCTATGATTCTTAATCAAAATGTTCCCATCTGTGTCTCAACTTACAATGTCCGACAGTTGAAAGTTCTCTGCAACACAGACTTATCTTATTAGTTTCATGGCCACTGTGTCAATGTTCATCACAGTTCATTTAACACACTAAGTCACAACAAGTAATTGTATTAAACCTTTCAGAGACTTCTTGCTGAACCAGCCTTAAAAAATACTTCACCTTTTTCCAAAAACCCAAACAGAAAACCCTATAGTTTGTAAAAGAAATCTCCACTGTATATATTTCCAGAATATTGTTGTGGTATTAATCAGAAGCAGCCCTATGTCTCTTTTGTCTTATTTTGAAAAACTCAGCTAAGAAAAAGGAAGTGTTGTGCATGTCCCAAGTGCACACAAAGTCATAATTGGCTGCCATTCAGGAAGTGGGTGTAGCCCCGGGTGGAGACAGGAAGTAGTTATGTGAATCACTTTCAGCTTGACATGCATCAAACCAAAAGACTTCTAGTTGAATACGCCCTCCACCTGGTTGTATTTTATGCCCCCCTGTTTGAATCTTGTTTGAAACAAACCTTTAAACTGTAGTATGCTGTGCAAAACAGTAATTCATTGTTTTTCTTTTAAAAACATCTCCCCCTGAACATTCAACTGCTCTACACTGCTCTAGATAGATTTTTTATCAGACCATAAACCTGTTTCAGTCATCTAACATTAGTTTAATGGATAATGCACCCAAGCATAATTTAACCCAAAGTAAATCAACCCTTTAACAAGTATCTTGTTCTTGTTCTCATGTGTTTAGTTTACCCTTGAAAAACTTTAAGCAGACCTTACTACAAGTGAGTTTCTTTCATTGTCATTTATCCATTATTACTACTGTTGTTTCTTCTACAGTTTGGATCTGTGTTTTGTTAACTTATATCACCCAGTGATCTATAAATCCTTATTTTATGTTTGCACTGTCTTGTCCCAGCAGATTAAAAATCCCCATTCTAGAATCTGCTTTTTTGTTTCATCAACCTTTGTCTGTTTTGGCTATTAAGAAATTGTGTAGTTCCTTCACACCCTCTAAAGTATTGACCACCTGTTGGTAAATGATCAGCATTAAGTTTTGCTCTTCTTCTAATTCTTTGTTTAGCCTTGTTATCTGCATTTTAATCTGTGGATCATAGGAATTCTTTGTTTGAACACGTCTCTGTGTCCGTATTTGTTTAGACCTCTATAATTCTGTTCTTTGCATTTTAAGTGTGAACCTGGTCAGGATAGAGAAAGTCATCTCCGATGCTCCTTTTGGCAACCCCAGCAAACCCAGAAACAGAAATGTTCACAGTCAGTGTTAGGTTACAGGTAATCCCTGTGGGAACACGACGTCGTCTCCTTGGTCCAACCTGGTTCCAAGCGCCTGGGCCATCGAAACACTCCACCACCTGCGACAAATCTCTGACATTTTCAAACCACAGCAGCTATTCCTGGGTGTCCAAACCCCCTGTCTGTGAAATGTCTCTCGTCGTAAGCCCAGGCTTTCAGTTTATCTCCTCTTAAGTGTCCCCTTTAGAGCCCATTAACCCCAAGTTGCATATTGTTGAATCCCCATTTTCAAATGTTCTTTTGTTAAGAGTCCAGGAGTGTGTTCTAGGTGCGTTTCCTGAACGCCAACCTCTCCATGTCATGTTCGTGAAACCTCGTAGTTGAATTCCATCACCTGTGAAGCAAAGCAGTCGTACATAGTCCTGTTCAAGATGTTTTTAGCACAGCAGGATTTTCACTGTCGGGTGCCATTGCAGCTCTGATGTCCCTCAGAGCCGACCTTCATGCATTGATATCATTGTCAAGCTGTTATACTCTTATCATCATCTTGTGTCCAGGAGTCGCTTCTTCTGTCCTGACCAGATACCAAACGTCCAACTAATCTAATTGACCTCATTTCTTTTCTGTATGTACGCAATAAGACGATTGTTAGATTATCCTGGTCTAAAAGACCTCTAGGTTAATAGTTTGTTAAACTCTGTTTATATGGGGGGGTTTTTTCTTTCTTTTTTTCCCTGGGTGTTTTAACATCTAGTTAAAGGACAACTATTGTGCTATTTTGTGTTCAAACAGAGATGTTAAGTCTCCTCAAACCTTTTAGGTAACTGTGTACAACTCCAAACTATTTACACTGGTGCTTTAATCCCTAATTTACCCATGTTATTTAGTAGAATAAGGCATTATTCTAATCTTACAGTTTTATCCATTTAAATCCTTAACCTTTGTGGTATTTTATTGATGTCTGCCGGAGTGGCAGATTTTACAGGCATCCTAATTATCTGGTTCTTATTTGCGCCTCTGCTTACTTCAAGATAGCCAGTAAATGTGGTGCTCCCATTGTATCCTCTGCTTGAACAGGTAGTTTTAAGGTCTCAGAATGTATTCTGCTTATACTGAAAAATTAATTTGCTCACTCGTTCATTCATGGAATCATTTATCCTGTTAACAGTTGCCGTAATGCCTACTTCAACTTTTTTCCCCCACTAGTTTTTTTCATGATCATATTTATCTCTTATTGATGTAAATGTACTTTTTCCCATGTCGTCTGAATCGCATACATTGTTGTTATCCACTTTCCTTTTACGTTTAAACAGTCCCTCTATGTCTCCCACTCCTTACTTTAATCACCAATATTCATAAGTTGTCGAACCTGTTTAGGTTTAGCATAATTTCTTAAGCTGCTCTATGCTTTCATCAGGTAACTTAACATTTTGGTGCAAAATTAATTTCTTTTAGCGGTGTCCCCTATTTTTTCTTGTGCACGTTGTGTTTTGCGATGCTTGTCGTATCTTAAAGGCGCCTCTTTGAATCTTATTCAAACCCCTTGTGGGGTTAATAAAATTCCAAAACATATCTATATATGTTTTGGATGATTTAAATAAAAACTTTGTTAGAAAAGTAAAAGAAAATATCAGCGAATTGTCCATCTTCATCCATAGTGTAGTGTACATAAGTTGAAAAGAAAAATTTAAAACAAAAATTACAGTAAAACTGTCTCAAAACAAAATCAACTACATCGTTCCCTCTAAAACGAATTATTCTTACAGTTCTTCACCTTTACCCCAGATCTTAATCCCTTAAAAAATTTATCCAAGCAAAATATTTTTACAGATAGTTCAACCTCTTTGTAGAAGTTCAATAATTAAAGAACATATTTTTCCTAACCTTGTAGCATCACATTCCCCATTAAACCTCTACGCAGCTTCTGTAAAAATCACTGATTTTTTTTTTTCAAAATTTGATTAAAAACTGGTTTAGGCAGGAGTCAAGTACGTCACCTTTTCTCTCCGTCCCCTGGACCACTGTGGCACCGCTTGGTACTCACTTGCATCTGAGAATGTCTAAGAAAAAAGAGACTAAAATCTCTCTGTTAGCACATTCCAATTATATGTATGACCAGGTTTCCTTGGAAGAAAAAGGCAGAAAACAGGATAGAAATGTTAATGTGAGTCAGTGGAGAGGGGAACAGTGGGAAGGGGTACATGAAAAATGTCTAAAGCCACCTTTCTACCGCTACAAGGTCTCAATATTACCTGGCCTACGTTTGTTAAAACTTAAAATTTAGTCACCTTTGTCAATCCCTGCATGTCCATTTTAGATCATGACTTCTTACCATATGACCTGAAAGAGCTCACTTTCCAGAGTCTTCTGTTGGAACAAAGGTGGCTTCACAGCTTTATCTCCCATCATCTGAAAGAAGTAACTCAGAGAAAAACAATTCTGTTAGTGTATTAGGTGACAAAAGAAAACCTGGTCTTTCTAGTGTCTTGGTTCTTAATGTGATGTGTCTAAGTCCTTGGTTGGTCCAGGGGAGGTAGGAATCTCTCGTTTCTTTTCTTTCAGCATTTTGTATTAAAACTTCTCATTTTCTTAAATTATCTGCCGAGCAACCTTAAATGTTGTCACTTTTTTGCCACTGGTGATGCAAAAATTAAAGCAAAGGAATCATTTAACAAAGAAATAATCAAAATACACAAAACAATAAAAACCCGAAAGTAAAAAGTCTCCCAAGGAGTATAATCTGTGTGTTCCAATATCTTATAGCATTCTTTTGATTTCTTTCTAGCTCTTTTGATCATGCAAACTTAATTATGAATGCTTTTCAATCTTAATTGGTCAAGGGTGAAACTTTAAAGCAACCATTTTCTCTTTCAGGCTTTTGAGCTTCTAGTGTTTTTCTATACATGATAAGAGTTTTTCCCGTAATTCAGCACATTGAGAAGGCTACCCAAAAACAAAGAGATTAGAATTAGATTACAACCCTTCAGAAACTCGCCTTTTATTTAATTTTCTGACATATTTCTGCCCCCTCAGGCCAGCACACTGAACCCAGCCTCACCATAAACTTTTGGATATTTACATCATGGTCAGATTTGTTTATCATATCTTTTGTCCTGTTTCCGGTTAAACTGTCCCTCTGAGGATCGCCTCAGCTCAGCATAACTAATAACATCAGATGCTGGTGAAGATTCTCAGTCATCCAGGTCATGGTCATTCCAAAAAAAGTAAAAAACAAGGCAACTGGACTTGTTATCTGTAGTAGAAGACGTTTCGCTTCCTCTCCAGGAAGCTTTCTGGAGAGAAAGCGAAACGTCTTCTACTACAGATAACAAGTCCAGTTGCCTTGTTTTTTACTTTTTTGGAAATAACATCAGATAATTTTGTAACTGATGACATGCTTAATGTGGCCTTCTGATATCTTAATGCTCTTAAATTTTTCTCTTTAGGCAGCTGTAAAATCCTTAGTTAAACATCTTCCTTTAAACATATCCCATCCGGTTCCATTTCTCCCAAACAGTCTCCCATATTCTCCCCATATGCTCTTTGCCATTTTATTAATGTTCTAAAATTACAATATAAAAGCCTCTACTTATTGTTTCAGCTGTCATGAATTCATTGACAAACACAAGCCAAACGCAATCTAATAGCATAACTGAATACAGCCCCAAAGCCTCGGGTCGCTGTATTGCATAATTAAGCTCCAAACTAAAAAAAAAACCTTTATCCCTAGTCCCAAGTATTTCCTACAACCCTGGGATATTTTTGTTTAAGACACGTTAGCATATCTCAGTGTAACAATTTAATTTGGCCAGACATTTAATGTGGGAAGAAAACAAACTATGTGATTGAAATCTCTCTATACCTTTCGTCAGCTTTAGTTAACATAGTTCATGATTAAAACGTCATTTGAATTACGGAGCTGCAGTTCTCCCAAAACAAATGAACATTCTGAAACCATGAACATTACTTCACACAACCACACGTCCAGCACAATGGCACATCGTAATCTTTGGTTGGTCCCTTTCCATGATTTCTGTACTGCGGTGTATCTCTACTGGGCATTTGACCCCATGGAGGACTCTGATACATCTGAAATGGGACACCAAAGGAGCAGCTGCTCCTAGTTCGTCAGTTCCAGCAGAAACTTCAACCACATGTACCTCATGTGGTTCCAGGTATGCTGATAGGCCAGTCCTCACATCACCAATAGCCAATACATACCCGCACAAAATCTTCAAGAATACTTTGATCCAAAGGTGCGCCCCTTTTCTTGGGTCAGGGAGCATCTTCCTCAGCTGGACACTGTCAGCACATGATAGGGGGTTATAAACAACTGCATGCACCTGTCCTGTAGCACTGTGAGTCTGAAACAATGGCTGTTGCAAACTTTGTTTTGTTGCAGGTAAAGAAAGATTAGTTTCGCTGGAATGCAGATTACATCTGGGGCCCTTTTCCACACTGTATTCGCGCGTGTCATCGGTTTTCATAACATCTGTGCCATGTATCGGTCTTACGTCACAGCTTATCTGTCCCCCACATAACTCCATACCAGGCACCTGCACCGAAGGGTCTGATGAAGTCACCACACTCCTGGCCTTGGATAACCGTTCTCTAGTATCACCACACGGATTGTTTTGCATAACCGCGGCTGCACCAGAAGCAGACATGTCTTGTATACTTACCTTCTTGTTTGAAAGAAGATGATTCACTTACCCCCTGCAGACTTTCGCTCTCTTGTTGTTGTTTGTCGAGGCCTGAGAAGCATATGCTGAAATAAAGTTCAGTTAGTTCTATCAAGCCTGCTATTTTGATTTCCTCTTTTTGGCATTTTTCTCGAGCAAACTCACCAGCACCAGCCGTTTTTACTTGTGCTTGGGCTAGTCTATTTTTTAACATTTGCAAATAGTAAGTGTACATCTGGGCTTCTGGCGGAGGCCCCTCTGCATCACCAAAAACCCCATCTCCCCTCATTTTTTCACACCACTCCTCAAATTGTTTTAAATGGTTTTCAGCATCTTTGTGTGGGAAGTTTGCCATTATGCTCCCTTTTCCTGCCTCCAGCAGTGTTCCTAAAGAACATCCCTGGAGCTCATTTTCTACCTGATTCCCAGCCATTCCAGCACTCCCACGTCTTGGCCAACCGGCCGGGACAGCGTCCTGTCCCCGGTCCAATGAGAGCTTATTTTTTATCTCTCAGACACCAAAACTTATTATGTTCCTATATGCCTTATTATAGTGTTTTTACACGGCAGTTTCAATGAGCCAGTGTACTCAGGATGAGCAGGTTATATGTCACCTGAACAGGTGCACCCTTTACTCTTCACTTCCACTTGGCTCAATGTAGTAACGTGTCTCACACACACACACACACACACTCACACTTTCTGGCCAAGCTTCAGTTAACTCTGTACGTACCCTTTTACTTACCTTTTTCAAATATCTTTGGATTAGCTGCTTTTAAAGTTCTTTAAGAGAATTTGTGGAGCTATCGAAACCAAATATCCAACGGCTCTTTGATCTTTTAGGAGCCACGCGTAATGGCGTGCCTGTCAGTCAGAATGGCTGCTTTTATGCTAAACACAGAGGAACACGTATTTTCCTCTGTGCCTAACAAAGGGACCCTTTAAACCCAAATTCTCCACATTCACAGTATTTTCAGAGACCTGGCCAGGGTCTCCCGGACTTTCCCGGCTGTAACCGCACGCAAATCCCAAGTTCTTATCGAGACGTTTGCAAACAATTATCCTTAAACATTTCTCTGCCTTTAGGGATGCAAAAGATCGGCCCTTGCAGGAAGAAAAAGACACTAGGAGATGAATGAAATCTCCTTACCTTCTTGTGCGGCCGCAGGCTGTGTGTTTTTCTTCCGGAATCACGTCCTTACCGGAAAACAGAAGGTGGTACGTCGTCCTTTGGGTTCGGGCGGAAACACCATTTTGTTATTGTTTTCACCGTGCTCCGTCTACGGTGAAACACCCTCGGTGGACCCAGCTCGTTTTACCCAGTCAGGCGACCCCCACTTACTTATTACCTTGAATGTAGGACGCATAAAACAGACAAGTATACTTTTAGTTATATTTTATCTACGTAAAGACAGAGAAACAGTTACAGTCACACCAGCGCTGATGGGCTCCTGATCGGCAGGAAGCCCCGATTGCTCATCACACATACATTATAAACAGGGCTCTCAACTCTCACGCATTGACCGTGTGACACACGCATTTCACTGACTTCACACGTTCACACGCAACACATGGCATTTCACACGCAAACATGGCATTTCTCACGCATAAAAATCACAAAACCCATCTGGGCTGCGGACGACAAAACTCCACCTTCTGCTGAGCTGTTTCAGCTTTTTTCACAGCTTGTGGCCATCAGTAATTCCTGCTGCAGTTCGTGTTAACAGAGCGATCAGAGTTATGAATAATTTTAGTCTTAACCAGAGGTGAAAGTAAGCCGGTAAGGTCCTGTACCGCGTATGCAGGAGGGGAGAGGAGGGGGTGGAGCTGCTGCATGGCTGCACGCTGGATCATAAAACAGTTCTGCTATCCAGATGCAGTTTAAAACGCCACTTAGTCTGTTTATAAGTTTCGTTTTTATTAATTCTACATTTTTTAACTACATGCACCGTATTTCTGTGCCTCAGCGCTTGCCCCCCCCCCCCCACCTCGGAGCAGGTGCTTTTATCACCGTTCACTATTCAAAACGTGAATCACCACGTTTAATGTCCTCACATCGGTAGCAACGTGTGCCAGTTAAAGTCAATAGGAGAGTTAGTGTTGCATGCTCTTTTGTTTTTAACAACATAGAATCAGTGGCGCTTCGGTGGGCGTGCTGCCTCGCGCTTTAATTCAGGTGCGCACTTTTAAGGGTCATTTTAAAGAGCTTGTAACATCAGGGGCTTCATCTCAGATCTGTCAGTACCCCCGTTCCCTTTGTAGAAGCCCTTTACAGTATTTAGTTTTCCCCACATTTTCCCCACATTTTATCCCTCACAAGCAGCGCACCAACGGGGGTAAAATCCGCCCACCTCACCAGAGCGCACTGACAAGAGCAATAGAGATTTGTCTGTTCAGCGCGGCGACTGACTGAGAAACCTGTCGCTGTGAAAGATGATGAGAATGTTATAAACTGTAACAGTCTAGAATTGCATTGAGCTGAAAAGAGGGAAACATCAGCAGCTGGATCGTGCGTAAAGACGCAGCGGGAACCTCTGTGAGCTTCAGTGTTGCTGCTGAGGGGAAACTGTTGACCATAAAGGCTTGATGAAATCACCAATCAGGTTATAGATCTACAATGATAAACAAACCCATAGATGAATGTGTAACAGTGTAATAATCCTTGTTTAAAGTATAAAGTGGGGACCATGTCTTGACTTGTACCGAACCCTAACCTAACTGACACCTTAGTTCAGGGGTGTCCAAACTTTTCAGTATATGGAAGTGAAAGGAACTTCAGGGCCAAAAATTTAACACAATTTCTTGTTAACACCAAAACAATTATGTTAATTTTTTTTATAAATTAGAAAAAGAAATGTTGGAAATAAATGTGTAAATCATTGTTGATCCAAAATTTAAAAAAAAGGGTTTTTCTCATTTGTTATATTAAAAGACGATCATCCAGTTTGCAAATTATTTTGAATAATTTAATTTGACTCTTTAACAGTGATAAACTGAACTCTTTTTGGTCTGGCAATATAACAGTATTTGGGTCAGTTCTTTGAAAACACTTTCTGTAATTAGCCAATTTTAATAACTGAATTCAAAGCAGTTTTTAATGCACCACAGTCTGTATTTGAGTAATTAAATGTCATCGGATAAAATGTCATTATGAAATTAAAGAGAATGGCCCCCCAGGCCTTTCTCTTTGGACATGCCTGCTTTAGTTCTAACCCATAATCCTAACATAACCTCTAGCCCAGAAAAAAGTGAGGACCAAAAAAAAGGTCCTCGATTTACATCAGAGTCCCCACTTTACAAGTAAAATTAGAAAAATATGTTCTCACTCAGCTGCAATTACAAGTACACACACACACACACACACACATGCTGTGTGGACCATTGTGGCAAAGGAGATAGAAGAGGTCAATAATATTGCAAATTTTTCTATTTAATAATGTGCAAAAACACAGCTTTACCTGAAACTGATGGTGAAAAACCCCTTTAGAAAGAGAAAAAGAAATTAAGCATTAGTCACAACTGTTAATGAACTCACTTCTTAAAACAACCTTTTACCACAAATGGCCAAATTGAATACAAATCATTTGCTTTTGATTCCATCTTCAGTTCATGTTTCCAGGTAATTCTTATAGCAGTTTCAGACAAAGCAATCATACATGAGGACTCAGAAAAGCCAGTCTTCCTCTCCACATTCAGTGCTGTACAAACTCTGCCGTCATGTCTGTCTGTATGAATCAGTTGTTTTATGCACCATGACACACATCAACAAAATGTTGCACTTTTGTCTCATCAGTCCAGAGTATATTTCCCCAGAAGTCTTTGATAATCCTGGTCTGTTGTGCTGGGTCAGCAGCACTTTTGGCCTGCGATATCGCCCATGAATCCCAATTTTTAATCAGGAACTTTTTTCATTATTGAATCAAGAATACTGCTATCTTATAGCTGTTGTTCCGGTTCATGTTGGGGTATCCTGGATGAGTCGCTGATGAGCTCTTGGTGTAATTTTGGTATATTAGCCACAACGGGAAGGATGACTGGTGTATCATGGATCTCAGTTAGTTTTTAGTGTCCCAAAGCCTATGAAAATACTTTGTAATCCTTTCTAAACTGACACATGTTGGTGAGATTGTTCTTCCTCTGTTCTTGAGAATCTTTGGATTGGGGCACGATGTGTTGCTGCTGGAGATCTGCTAGCGTGTTTCCTGTTGTCAAACAGGTTTTGTTTAAGTGACGTCTCAATTATACAGATCTGACGGTAAACAGACTAATAAAACTAAACTTAGCTGTGTAAAAATGTGGTTAATAACAGTCACCTCATGATTTAATGGGGGGGGGGGGGTAATTAGAAACTTTACTACAGCACTGTAATACATATATTGTTCGGAAGATTTAATGTTACTTTTTTAAATAATAATTGACCTATCAGCAGTCAAATACTTTTGCCACGGGAACATGGATTACCTGCAAATATCGCATCATTTCTAGTTCTCTTTGTAGCGTTTGTGGGAGTGAACCGCCAACTTCAGAGCTGATCAATATAAAGCATACTGCAATGGCTGATGTTACTTGTGTGGTTTCCCTCTGAAAAGCTTGAAAAAATTCGATTTAGTTTCAGAAAATACTCTAAATGTTCTAACTACAAAGTGGTCACTAATGTTACTAATAATAATAGGAAAAGTGTTTGCCGTTTTCAGCTTGAAACCCTTGTTAAATGTTGTGTCTTGTCTTCTTGTTTTTGTAGATACCCTGAAGTGGTCCGCTGCCCCCTGCAACCACAAACTGCCTTTTGTTTGTTCCAAGGACAAATGAGATTATCTTCAAAACTAAAACCTGAGCAATTCAACCCAAGTCCACGTAACTAACAGAGGATCCACACTGGCTGCTGCCGGCCTGCAAAATGTTTTCTTTTTTATGTGATCAAAAGTCAATTCACAAGTCAAACAGATGTATTTCATTCTGCACATCATCTTTTTTATTCTATAAGCATAAAGAAGCAAAGAAACTTGACCAATAAAAAATAAAGTAACAAAAGCTGTTAAAGTGTGGATCAGATTTGCAAAGTTTTTGATTATATTGCAGACGGTGTTTCTGAAAATGTGGCTATTAAATAAAGGAGCTGAAGGTTTCTCAGGGCATATCTAAGGATCATTCTTTTTTTTACAGACTTAAAATAAATACCATTATTGAATTCAAACACCATTTACTTTGAAGGGGCAAAGGTGTGCCTTAATTTCCACACCGTGGGACAATAAACGTATTTCTACTCTATTCACAACTGTTGGATCCGTGATGCTCGCACAGTTACACTGATGTAACTGAGCACTAAACTGATCAGATTTATGTTTTCAGCTTTCTGGGAAAGTCACATCACTGGAAATATCTTAAACTCTCATTAGAACAATCTATGGTCCAGTTCCATATTCTTAATCAGAAAAAACTCAGATAAACACTAATTGCTGAGAGTTTACCGATCTTCTTTGGTTAATTAGCCAGACTGGTGAGGAGCAGGCATGTGGCACTGTCACAACTATACCCGTGATTCTTGTGTCTTAAAGCCACAAGAAACCTTTTACGGAGACAAACCATGTGAAAACTCATTATCTCACTGACATGATGAAGCAGTAGTCTGTCTAGCTTTCATCATTGAGGCTAACCCCTGTCCTCCAGAGGAACCACCAACAGACATGTGGGCATCAGAACTGGACCACGGTGCTGTGGTCAAGAGTCTTTATTGTCAGACACAAATGAAAACACCTTACACTGATGTGGGCTTTTGACTTTTTTTTCCGGAAATACAGAAGTGTTTACAGCACATATATGTATATATTTAAAAATAAATAAATAATGATTTTATGGCCACAAAGACTTGGGGCCCCAGTAGGCTGCTGTAATGAACCAGACCAAGTTTTGGAGGAAATATGCTAACAACAGGTTTTAAGATTTTAAAATTTTCAACATTTTTTATGTTAAATCCCTTATATTTTATGCACATTGTTTCAATTATTCATCAGCTTATTTATATAATGGTGTTTAAATCTAACCTTGGTTAAGCAATTTTATATTTCACAGATTTTGAGCTGCAAACAGAAAGTTCTGAAACAGTTATTAATCAAAATTAGTTAACAAAAAAAGAGCAAAAATGTATCTGTTTTTCTCTTATGTTCTACCACAGTTCTGTGTGGATTAATTACTAAAGATACATTGAAACAAAAAACCTAATGTTACACCAAATGGATCCTCATTAAGTGGCTGAAATGTCTTGGTCAGTGCAGTAGAACGGGTTTGAGGATATTTGTCTGGGTCGTTGTTTCGTGACGCTGTAATTTCACCCTTTTGGACCCAAACAGACACACTGTGAAGCCAGAACTTCCCGGCAGCCAGGGACATGCTGTGTGCAAACCCTCTAAATCACCGCAGAGATCGTAATGAGATAAAATACTGACACAAACATGCAAAACAGACGAACAAAATACAAATATCAGATTTAAGGTACGGAGAGGAAGCAAATAAATGCTTTAAATGTGATGCAAGTCAGTGTATAACTAAATCTGTGCCCAGCTGTTAAACATATTTTATGGTTTTTATCTACTAGTGCATTTGTCACAACAAATATTAATTGGAAAACATGTAACAATAAGCAGAAACATTTACAAAATATCATTTTTGGCACAATTTATTCCAGAATCCAAAATAAAAGCTCCACATGCACGTTCCTTACCAAAATCTGTTAAAGTATACGTTTGTTTTCTGATACTTTTCAGCTCCTTTGCATTTAAATGGTGATATTTGGCAACATGGGACGTTCACTGCTGAAACAACTACATGTAAGCAGCATTTCTCAGACACAAACCCCAAGATGTTTAAAACGTTTTCCAAAGAGACGATTTAAAAGCCATCTGTAGTGTGTCTGTCCTGTTGACCCACATCGTTTGCTCTGCAGGCACATAATCCAGGAAATCTGAGAAAATTTATATTTGAGAAGCATTAAAGACGATGTTGCATGTGTGCGTACCTAAAATTCTTGACAGTCATAAGTGGGAAACGAGGTTTCCATGTACATGTGGAGATGTAAGAACTCTCAGTTGGAGAAAGTGATCCCTGTGTTCTTGCCGATAGAAATCTAGAATAAAAACGTATTTTATTTTATCCTTTTTAATGAGTAAAAGATCCCAGAATTGCAAACAGCTGTTCTTGGTTTCTGTTTTGATCGAACATCGTCCCTCGTCAGCCGTGTTTTTCCGATGGCTGACCGTAAACCACCTCATCAGCTTTCAACACATTTGTTAAGTAAATTGTGACTCCTGGCTCCTTCTGGCCTTTTGCTCGTTGACCGGGTTCAGCGCTGAGTCAGGTCTGGTCGGATCGACCTCAGCGGTTGGTTACTGATCAACTCCAGCAGATCAATGAAACCCGGAGGAGGCAGGTGGAGCCAGCTGAGAGGATAAAGGCCTTCTCGGCAAAGATCAGCAGAACGAGGCAGAGGCAGGAGAGCAGAGAGCCGCTGGATCTTCAGAGGATCGTAATTCACCATGAAGACGTTACTGTTACTGTATCTGTGCCTTTATGTCACCTGGGCTCAGGATCCCTTAGAATACGACGACTACGATTTGGTGAGTATTTTAATGTCTGGAAAGATCTGTGGTCTCTGCAGGATGAGATGGATTCAAGTCTTAGTTCATCAGTATAAAAAACATTGCTATAGTCTTTCCTGCTTATTTACTCCAAAAAGTAAATTAAAATTGCATATTTCAATTAAAAAAACATGTCAGCAACATGCTTTTAACTATTTATTCCTCATTATAATGTATCATTAAATCTAAACCAACAGCAAATAAATAAGTAAAAAAATCCAGGATGGATTGAAATTAATTTGAAATCAGGAAAATATATATTTTGTTTAAGGACTAAAAAAATAAACAGAAAACCCACATTTGGTTGCTTCTTAAAGTGAAACATGTTTTTAATTTTTATTTCGTAAATAATTCTTCTAATATATTACAACCACTGGTACCTAAAAATAAATTTTAAATCTAACGTGTCCTATTAAGAAAAATAAACTTTTTGAGGTTTGATTTGGAATAATTCAGAAAGGTATTTTGATTTTTGTTTTTATCCAAATTTCAGTAAATAAAAAAGTGTTAACTAAAACATTTCATCATTTAGTTTGATTTTTAAATTAATTGGAAAATGAAAAAGTTATTTAAAATCCATGTTAGCATCATACATTTATCAACTAATTCTTCCAAATTACGATGTCTGATCATATTGAATCAAGCAAATCAAATAGATTAAAGACACTTTAAAATAAGACTGTATCTTTTTGAATTTACAGAATCCAGCAGAAAAAAATGCTTGAATTGAATTTCAACTTATTAAAGTCTAGCTTGTTTTTAAACTTGCACAAATGAATACTTCCTGTCATATTAATGAATAATTTGTGTATGAGATTTGAACACCGATTCGGACCAACAAAGCAGAGTTATTCCCTAACCGTTATTTTCTATATTCCTCCACAGGATGGCAAGCCGTCAACAAAGAATGCCACAGTGCGTAAACCTCTTTTTCTCTAGAACTACATTACGTATTACAAGAACGCTGTTACCGTAGCTCATCACTGCTTGCAGCGTATTCACATTGTTGTTGGTGCAGGACGAAGGAGCAGCCGTAGACGCTCGAGGTCATCGGCCGACGTCCAGAGGCAGAGAAACCTACAGCCCAAACCGATACGCCCCTCCACCAATCAGTGGAGGCAGCAGGTACAACCGCAGCCACGCCGTTAGAAATAAAATATTTAAATACTAACATCTGGCATGAAGGGAGCACATCAAAGGTCATATTTTAGAACTGTTAACTAACCCAAACTGTGATCGGACCCAGAAACCCATCAGTATAGGGTCAAATCAAAGGTTTTATAGGTAATAACGTACAGATACATCTAAAAAGTCAAAACTGGAGTGGTTTTATGACAGTTTATTTTCATTTTTCATCACCTCAACAACAAAACAACACAACTTGAAGGGTTTTAACACATGAGTACGACACGTCTGTTAAAGTGTGTTGGTAAGAAATAACGGGGGTATAATATGGCAAAAGGATGAACTGACCAGACAGATCGCCCAGTTTTTGATTTACTTTAGCCCAAACAGTTGAAAACGAATCATTTTTTAGCCCATAAGCCGCTCCCAGACAAAGACATTTGAAGGTCAAGCTCGGTTAGCCCATCCGTAGTTGTCCAAATTCTGACCCAACAGCCCCAGAAAGATTTAAAACACAACTAGACGCTGTTCAGACTGGAAGGAACCTTCCCTTTATACGTCTTTTCAACAGGCAGATGTTTTAGTGTGGGTTTTTGTCCAGGTACCGCGGTCGGCCCACCCCGGCTCCAGTCGGTGGCCGTCAGGAGCAGGAGAAAGAGGAGCAGCCCGAGGCGGGAGGATGTACGCATGCTTCAGAGGCAATGGTGAGAGGATACTTTCAGCATTCATCACGCCAGCATTACACAAGTTTCAATCTCAGGAGTTTACATGTTCAGTTAAGAGCAGAGTAGGGTGGAGTAGCCAAAAATTGTCCTCAAGTAAGAGTAGCACTACTTCAATATATTTTTACTCGTGAAAAGTTATCAGCCAAGAAATGACTTAAAGTATTCAGTAAGAAGGCTACTCAAGTACTGAGTAACTAATCATAACAACTGATGATTTAATATTTGAACAATATGTAATTGGGCAGTGAAATATAAGGTCATGTGAGAATTCTGGCATTTTAAAGACAACAAAGAAAAAATATACGAGTAACATAATTGCAAAATAACAAATTCAGGCAGAAGAAACGCCATTTTTTCAACATTATACTTGAAAGCAATACTTACAGCTGTTAATGTACAGTATGTTAAAACAGTGCAGAGTACTTCCAATGACAGTATCTACTGTTTACTGTACATGCATCAGACCTCCAAATGGCTCAAAGACCTCAGCTGATAGAAAATAACATTAAAATAACAAAGTTTGTGTACAAATAAGAAGTCTCGCTTTAACATAAACTCTAGGTTTTTGCCTCTCTGGTGCATTTTTGGTTAAAACAAGTCAGTTCTTTATTCACAAAGTTACTCGCAGTACGTAGATTACTATGAAATATTACTCAAGTGTAGAAATACCTAAGTAATAATGACTCAAGTAAAAGTAAAAAGTACAACTCCTAAAAGTACTTTTTTTCAAGGAAATTACTCAAGTACATGTAACTAGTTACTACCCACCTCTGCTTACGAACTTGCATACTTCCCTGTAATTTGTGTCTGATTATTGTAGAAATAAAGATAACAGTTTTAACAAGTGAAAGGCTTCTAGTTGTTTACATATTAAAGATTCTAAAACAGAAGCTTGGTGAAGTCGAGCTTTGCTGAGAATCTTCATCCGTCAGCTGAAAGACTTTAGGACAATCATTGAATACATGCTTAAAGGCACGAGCACAAAGACAAAATTATGCTTTAGGTAACTCATCAAAGCGTTTGGTTTTCCCTCAGGGTGTTTTGTGTCCGACTGGCTGCGAGCTGAAGAACGCTCTGCAGAAGCAAGAAAGGAACGTTAAATCGGTAAATTCCTCTCATTTCAACATTCCTGTACTTAATTTTTTTGCAATCTAGATCTAGCTAATTTATTTTTTATTAATCTTTTTCCCCCTAGATTATTGTAGACCTCAAGCCTCAGATCAATGAACTGTCCCGGTCTTCCAACACTGTCTTCAACTACGTCAATGGCATCTCCTCGTCTCTGAGGGAGAGACAGCGTGTCTTCAGCAGTAAGCAAAATAGGTCCAAAATATGTTTCTATCTCGAGTGAAACATTTGTTTCATTTAAAGTGAAACTCCTCCCATCAAGTCTACCTGTTTGTGAGAATACATGCTTATTTGTTTGAAAACAGATCAACAGAAAAAGCTTTGAACACCTCGTTCGAGCTCATCCGTCTTTACAATATTTATTTTGTTCTACAATTTTCCCTTTAGGAATGTTTTTTTTTCTAACAAGTGAGGGATTGATTTGGTAAGGAAAGTTTGAGTTCCAGGAATGTACCACATACGTTACAAGAATCTTTTCATGGGAGAATCCAGAAAGCAGCCATTACGTTACCTGAAAAAGATCCAGGAAAGGACAATATAGGTTAAAGTATCACAGCATGTGAAATCAAGGAAAGTGCCCTCTAGCTTACATATGAATAAAACCTGTAGGCTCCAGGAAACTAAGCACTTAGCTTCAGGAAATCAACCTGTACGTTGCAGGAAAATACCCTTCAAGTTACAGAACTATAACCTGTAAGTTTCAGGACAGTGACCGCTAAATTACAGGAACTTCCCCTTTATATTTCCTTTCAAGTTACATGAATGTAACCTGAAGGTTTTGGATAACGTTCCCATTAAGGTCCAGGAAAGTACCCTGCAAGTTGCAGAAATGTAACATGTAGGCTACAGGAACGTAAACTGTGAGGTCCAGGACGGTAGCCTGTGAGTGACAGAGATGTAACCTGTAAGGTCCTGCACCACTGAGCTGCAGGAAGTTCACCTGTATATCCTGGGAAAAAATACAGAAAGGTAGTTAGTTAAAAGTCACAAGGTACACCAGTGCCCAACATCCCTTCACATTCTGGGAAAGCATAGGTTGTACGATGAATTTCAGTAAAAAAAAAAGACTTCTATGACAGTATTTCCATTACCATAAGTTCATTTTATCGTCTACTATGTTAGAATATAGTAGAAGATAAAGCTGCCCCAAGCTTAAACTGCACGGTGCAGGATAGTGAAAGTGGCAGCTCTGTTCCCTAGTAGTAACAAGGTCCTGGGTTCAAATCCCCCCTGGAGTATTTCTGCAGGGAGCTTGCATGTTCTCCCTGTGCATATGCGGATTCTCTCTGGGTACTCTGGCCTCCTTCCACAGTCCAAAAACATGACTGTTAGGCTAATTGGTGTCTTTAGGTACCTCTTAGGTTTGAGTACATACAATGTGTTGCTCAGTTTTCACATTAAATCAATGCCATGCAATTGCAATGCAACCAGAGAACATTAAACCACAACTATATAAAAGTTAGCCCATTGTTAAGAACTAATCCTTGGTAACATTCCTTGAAGGCTAGATCATCAAATATATATTTTAAGATGGACCAAAATCTGTTTTGTACCATATCCTGGTTTATATATTTTACTTTCCTGATGTTTCCAGACAACAATCAGGTGGTGAGTCAGTACACTGATCAAGTAGAGGAGCAACACGCCTACATTAAGGAGACTGTGGACACGGTTTTCCCCTCCAACATCAGAGTACTACAGGTGAAACATTTATCACGAGTTGTATCAATATATCCAATGAAAAGAGTCAAAGTGACAAAAACAAATAGAAAGGCTATTCTAATGTTTATTGTGTCGTGGTTACAGGGGGTACTAGACAAGATCCGGCTGAAGATCCAGAAGCTTGAGAAGGCCATTATGGCCCAGAATGAGGAATGCAAGGAGCCGTGCAAAACCAGCTGCCCGATACCAGTGGTGTCTGGTGAGTGGGGGCAGTAAAACTTATCCCACAAAGAAAAAATCAGTAGGTGGCAGAGTAAACTTGATTTGGCTTTGGGTAACCTCTCCTTTTTGTGATCCAGGTAAGGAGTGTGAGGATATCTACCGACGTGGAGGGCGCGACTCCCAGATGTATATCATTCGGCCAGATCCTTTGTTCCCATCGTACAAGGTCTTCTGTGATCAGACAACCAAGAATGGAGGTTAGATGACAGCTCCTTTGGTATTTCTCAAGCGTAGTCTTCAGCTGAAGTCACAGTATTTTTCAAAATATCTATTTCCAGGATGGGTCGTTATCCAGAACAGGCTTGATGGCAGCGTCGACTTTGGCCGCCGTTGGGATGAATATCGCCGTGGGTTTGGAAACATCGCATTTGGGTCCAGCAAACGTTTCTGCGAGACTCCTGGTAAGACTTTAAACAGCTTTATTTCACCTGTACCCTGAGGACAACTACCATACCGTTATATCTTTTCATGTGACAGGTGAGTACTGGCTTGGAAATGATCGCATCAGTCAGCTGACCAAGATGGGTCCCACTGAGGTTCTTATCGAGATGGAGGACTGGACGGGAGCCAAGGTGAGCCTTTAAGGTTTCTATTGACATCAGAAGTCATCATATTATCAACAGTCTTTGGCTCAATATCTAGACAAAACAACAGATTTTAGTAACGTAGCATCTTGAGTATTTGACTTAGCTTTTTCTTCATCACATTATGAGATCATGCCTGAATATATTTCACTGTAAATGCAATGACTCCTCAAACATGATGAAAGTCCAGCAACCGTTCCCTTCAGCTTTATGCAGCAATCCAATGCCCCAAGCTTAAACTGCCCGGTGCAGGATAGTGAAAGTGGCAGCTCTGTTCCCTAGTAGTAACAAGGTCCTGGGTTCAAATCCCCCCTGGAGTATGATTCAAATCTGTGTCTGTAAATGTTCTGAATGTAAATGAACAAATGAATGAAATGAATTTGACTCCTTTTTTAAACTTACCGGTGAAAATGCTGATTTTTATCCCAAGCTGTTCATTTTCTTCTAGGTCCATGCCCAATACCAGCAGTTCACCGTCCAGTCGGAAACATCCAACTATGTGTTAGCCGTCAGTGGTTACTCTGGTAACGCTGGCAACGGTTTCCTGGAAGGAGCTCTGGAGCTGTTTGGTGAAAACCGCACCATGACCATCCACAATGGCATGATGTTCAGCACCTATGACAGGGACAATGACAACTGGTAGGTGACCAAATAATCCTGGACTTTCCCAATGATAAACTTAAACAGAAATCTCTTCATTACATCACAAATAATGTAAAACATTTCATAATCATTGGACATAAACATATTTCATCCTTTCCTGTCCATGTCTGCTCTTTCCAGGACCCCTGGTGATCCCTCCAAGCAGTGCGCCAAGGAGGACGGAGGCGGCTGGTGGTACAACCGTTGCCATTCGGCCAATCCAAACGGGCGATACTATATGGGCGGAGCCTACACGCCACAGATGGCCAAGCATGGCACAGACGATGGTGTGGTGTGGATGAACTGGAAGGGGAGCTGGTATTCGCTGAAGGCCATCAACATGAAGATCAGGCCCTACTTTGCCTCCAGATAATTGTGCAAAAGGCGATGGCACATGCAACTCAAACAGGAAACTGCCAAAATAAAAGACCACCCAATGACTTTTTATGGAGAGGGGGGTCATAGCAATGACCAAAATCCTTATCTGATGTGGTAGAAATAGTAGTTTGGTGAAAACCTGTTTGCCGATCGACACAAGCATATTTTTACACACTTAACATGAAGTTTAAAGAAAAACGGTGTGAACAGAAGCATAAAACGAAATAAAAGGTAGTTTTATTCTAAAAAATAAAAGAATAGAAACAATATTTTTAAAAGGTTAAGCTTCAAAAATAAGCGGAGAAAAGTAATCCGTTGTGAAAACATATGCTGTGACTCATCTTGTTGTGTGTGACAGTGCCGAGTGCATTAAAGGAGCAGTAACTGAAACTGTCCTCTGCTACTCAATAAAAACATTGAGGAACCTATGAATCTGTTGTTTGGTTGTGTTTTTTTTATTTTTAACAGAATGCCTCGCATTTTTGAGTCAAACTGCATGAAACCACAATATCACCGTCTGGTTAGGAACAGGCCATGGGATAAGATGACTGACAGCCAGGTTCTGGAGTTAGAAATTAATAAAATGTGGACCCACAACTTAGTCTAGACTCAGTTTCAACCATAATGAAATAAATTTCTAACCTGCTAAATACATTTATCTTCCTTATCCAGATTATAAGCAGCACTCTGTTTTGTCATTATTCAGCTTTACTGGTGTGATCAGGCTCCAACATTTTTTTTTCATTCAGCTTAGCTAGAGTTTAAAACTAAAAGAGTTCAGTTATAATTTAATTTAATTAAATCCAGTACCTGCATTCATCAGATGGGATCTCATAGCATTTTAGGCCCCAAAGCACTGTTAAACTGTAACTCATGGAAATAAAAAAAACATGATTTGTGTGACAAAATGAAAAAACAATAGAAATATGTAAGAAGGACTTTATTATTTTCGATACTTTTATCCAGAGTAATAAAGATCAACTATATCCTGCTGAACACCCAAAGAAAAAGAGCTGAGAGGTGTTTAGATCAGGTTCTTTGTTTCCTCTCTTTCCATCACTTCACCTCACCAGAGCATCCACACCCAGAACCAGAAGCAACGTCGTACCTCTCAACCAGGACTAAATCTTTAAGTGTTTTGGACAGAACAACAGTTGAAGACTTTGTTGTTAGCAGCTGCACAAAGACCAAAGTGTGGAAAATACACTCAGTTATCAGTAAATAAAACACCAGCGCTGTTTGTAGAAGAGTCATACTTTATTTACAGAGACAGAATTGCCTTTTTTAGGTGAAATAATGATGGCTGTGATAAACCAGTTACAATAAATAACAGTCATATTCATAATTAAATCCAGAATATTTTATGTAAACAAAAACATGTGTGTTCCAGGTTTGGTCGTGTCCTCCAGTGTTTCTTGGTTCCATAACGTCACACTCATCAGTTCTGAATTAATAAAACACTGAGCTCAACTCATTTAAATCCCTTGTTTTTAGTTTGTACCTGAGCTTTTTGCCTTTATGGTAAACATGTTCTATGGCTCTAAATAAAGGTAGGAGGTAATGTGACAAATAATATAACAAAAAGAGAAAGAGGAGTCTGGATGTTATCAGGAGTCTTTGCAAACATAGATGATATACATATACATATGCGATACTCATAAAAATATAGATACAAATTATATATATACAGCATATATTACCGGCTCAACTTTCATTGAATGGAACCTAATCCAATATTCACATCCTGTATTTATTGAGTTGGCTACAAAGTTCCTCCTGTCTTTATTTCTAAGGTCCACCCTGGGCTGAAGCACTGAGTAGGTTCTGCTCAGCCGACTGAGCCTGCTCCACCAGAACAAAATGATTCTGTTCAATGTCTTCAAACTGCGTCAGTAGTTCTTTCCTGACCGTCGGGATCTTTTTGTATTCTGCAGACGGAGGCGGGCCGACATTCGCCGGCAGCAGCTCGACTCGGGGAATGTTAGGAGGAGGCGTAGCGGGTCTGCTTTTCTGTTTCGCCGTTTTGTCCGTGAGGCGTAGCTGAGTTTGAAGCATCTGGTAGCCGTGGTGATCGACCCTGGACGGCAGCGCCGCCCGGCAGCTTCCCTGGCAGCTTCTCAGAGTCATGTCTATGTCCACCTGATAATATGAGCACGGTATTTAAGAGGTTAGCTTTCGATCGCGGTTCACCGGCGGTAAGAGAAAAAGAGAGAATAAACTTCCAAAACTTCTCTGATTTTAATTTGTAAAATATTTCAGAAATGCTTTAATTTCCTTCTACTTGAAGCACCACTTTGTGTTGGTCTCCCACATAACAAACCAAGGTTTGTGCTTCACAAACTGTGAAATAGTTCTAAGGGCATGAAGACACTTCAGATTAATGCCTGTTTTCGCTTTCATAGCTCTTCGTTTCATCCTTACCTCCGTTCGATATAACTCCGCCACCTGTTTTCTCACATGGCCGCTCAACTCCCTTATTTTCTGTGCCAGAAATCGCGATCGCTGCCGTAGTTCTGTGATGTTCCCGACCAGTCTGTCCGCACGTTCCACAAACTTCAGTTCTGAGACTAGAAACAACACATCGCTTTAATAAGCCAGCATCACAGCAGCAGGTCGCAGTTATCCATCGGTTTCCCAGAGGCTTAACTGTATCTGTGGACTATCACTCTGCGGTTGGAGTTGTAGATGCGCGTCATGGCCGTCATTGACTTCTCCATTGCGTTTTCGTACGTCTTTGCCTTTTGACAGAACATCTGCAGTTTTCTTTCCACGTCATTTTCCATTTGCGAGATCAAACCCTGGAGTCTGCAACCTGACGGGCATTTAGAAACCTTTGGGGAAGGAAACGAGAGCTGGATGGGAGAATGTTGGGACCAATGACTCCTAACAACAAGTATACACTTGTCCAATTAAAAGTGGTGCTCCACAAGGCTCTATCCTAGGCCCTGGATTGCTTTGTCTTTAATATATAAAGCTATACCGCTATGTCTAATACATTGCACGTTTTCAGCTTGTTTACTGATGAACTACAGGAACCAACTTCTTAGCACGTGTCTGTTAGAGATTGATCGACTTATAAAAGCTTATAAAAGCAGTTTGAGATTCTGAGATTTAAAGTTCTTACCCAATCATCATCTGAACACAGAGAGCGATGTGATCTAACTGAGCACTGCTGCATCCTGGATATGTTGGAGCCACTGGTAGAGCGGTAACCATCTTCTTCCTGATGTTTAAACCTCTGACACACTACAAATGATAAAAGTAAAAAAAAAAAAACAGACAAAGGTCAGTTTATCTTTAAAGAAGCCAAATCAAACAAAAAGAAAAAGATAACTGTGTTTGTTAGTGTCTCTTCGTGAGACTTTGGACCGGTCACAGATCATGATGTTGTTTAACCAGTTCCACATTTGTGTTGCATTTACATCCCATGCTTTTCTGAGAATTGTAATATATGTTTGTCACCCTCATATTTTGAGCATGTAATTTTTTTTTGTCAGGAGACTTAAAACGGCACAAAGAATTCATGAAACTTGAAGTTGCGTAAAGACCTTTTAAAACAAAGTTTTTGCATGATGCAACCATCCAGTTTCAGGCAAATCCGCCTCATGATCCACTTTAGACTGAACTCAGGTGTTTTTTTATTTTTTATTTTATTTTGTGGCAGCAGTAGCCTATATGACAGTTAACTGACAGGGCATGGGGTTGAGAGAGAAGGGGAAGACAGGTGCAAAAGTCCATACTCTGGGACTCAGACCTAGGATGGCCACAGCGAGGACTCGGGCCTCCAAACATGCGTTGCATGCTCCACCCCACACCACAGCCGTGCCCATCAGGTGGTTTTGATGTTGTCTAATGCATTCATGAACTATCTTTGCCTGCTTCAGTAAGTTAACCTAAGCAAGCTATAAAAAGATAGAACATAAAACCTTTTTGGATTTAAACATCGGATTAGAAATGGATTCCCAGCCCAGTCCACAGTAGTTAACACATGGAAGGATTTGTCTTTTATATATGCCCAAGGTTATCCATATAAAGATTTCTTGTTTTAATGGCTAATATACATTATGTAGCCAAACGTACTGGGTACGTACACCACTCTGTATCATTGAATTTAGATGATCCAATCTCTTCCATGGCCAACGGTGCATAAAACCAACACAACAGCATTCAGACTGCTTCTACGACCATTAGTGAAAGAACAGGTCGCCGTCAGGAAATCAGTGGATCACTGCGCAGTGAGATATCCTTGCTACTAAATATCCCACATTCAACTGTTAGCGGTAGGATAATAAAGTAGCAGCATTTGGGGTCAATGGTAACTCTGTAATGAAGTACCATGTTAAGATTGGGGTGAGCGGATGCCGAGGTGAAGAATGCACAAGGATCGCCTGCACAGGCAATAGCTAAAGACCTCCAAACTGTATTTACATTAGCTCAAAGACAGCATAGAGAGCTTTATGGAAATGGTTTTCATGCTGGTATGCAAACCATCAGATGCAGAGGCATAAAGCACGCCATCATTGGACTAGATCAGATGTTCTATGGATGTTCTACGCCTCCATCTGACAGTCCGACGGACCAGTCAAGGTTTGTTAGTTGCAGCGAGAACAACGCATGGCTGGCGTGTGAAGTGTAAAATTTGGTTCAGTGAGGATTATGGTGTGGGACTGTTTTTATGCTCCTTTGTTCCAGTGAAATTAAATAAACTCTTAATGAGCATACCGAGACATTTGGATAATCTAATGCTCCCAACTTTGCGGGAACTGCCTGGGAGGGTCCCTTCCTGTTAGGAAACATTCTCCATAAAGACAGCTTAGTAATTTTGGTTTGGAAGAACTTGAGTGGCCTGCACAGAGGGAAGAACTCAACCCAGCAGAAACCCTTTGAGCCGGGGCTTCGCATCCCACATCAGTGTCTGACCTCACAGATGCACCTCTGGAAGAATGGCCAAAAATGACAGTAGACACGCTTCAGAAACTTGTGAAAAGAGTCCACAGAGGCGTTAAACCTGTTATAGCTGCAAAGGGTCAGTCAAGATCATATTAAACCCTATGGGTTAAGAATGGGATGCCCTTCAAGTTTAGATTTGCGTGAAGGCAAGAAACACAATAGTTTTACCTTTATAGTATGTAGACAGCGGTAGATTTGATTGTGTGAGGAAAGTCAAAACTAATGCTGTAAAGGTAACTTAGCCTGACTGGAAGGTGACCAGGAAGCTCCTCTATAGGACGGAACTTTATATTTACATTGTAATTATATATTTATGATTGAATAATATAATTATCTCAAATATGATTATTTCCTTTTCTCCCATTCCTCCCTGCTTTTTGGTTATACGCTTTTTTAGGTTTTCATCTACGAAAAATAAATAAATAAGGAGATTTGAATGCCAACACATCACATGTCTGATTAGCATTTTCATATACATATAAAAATAATTGGATCCATGTGGGATAAGTCAAATCTATTAAACAAAAACTTTTGTTTTTGAGAACAGTGAACATAAATGTTTCAAAACGTAATCAATATGCCAGCATTAAAACTCAACCAAAGCTAAATTCTGCTTTCGTCTCTTTCACATGACATTCCAGAACAGGCTCCAGTTTTTGTGTAATTTAGTTCTTCATTGCGTGAAGCACTTTGTGACTTTATATCAGGCAGTAGTGGTGGTCTACTGGTTAGAACAGGGCAATTGCGTCCTTTTAAGGCTGCAGGTTCCCTGGTTCAAACCGCCACTCTGGGTCCACAGACCACAGCCCTCTGCTTCCTAAGGGATGGGTTAAATGCAGAAAACACATTTCATTGGAATGTACAAAAGTTGCAATGATGAATAAACTTATTCGTAAAAACACATTTCAGTCTGCGTAGGTAGCGCTGCTTGAATCAGGGTGAGAGACAAACTTTAAGGTTGTCAGTAGTTGCATAAAATCCTTGCCCAAGGTGATCGAGCTTTCCCAAGCTTGATCACGAGTCACTAGGGTCATATCCTAGACGTTCTCCTGCAGCGTCTCTTCTCCTATGATCGATCCTGCTACACCTGCTCCTCCTGGAGGTATCCCGGTCACACAGATACCCTTACCTGTCTCATCCTCAGAGGTTCTGCCTAAGGTCCTGATCCTTCCTCTCTGATTCTGAAGCCCATGATCCGGTTTTCCCGCTGCTGCAACTTCTTAACTTCAAGGCTGAGCCAAACCTGGAAACCAGCGTCTCTCAGATGGACAGACCTTGTCTTTCAGTAATGTTTTCAACTTCCATTAGTTTACTTTTGATCAGGGTTTTTATTATCTATTCCAGAATATTACAGACTGAAATTTCTAGTTTAATTTCTGGTCTTTACTGCTCTCATTACATAAAATGCTAACCTTTAAAGGTTTTAACAGTAATCAAGTCTTAATATAAGTAGCTTCCTCCGAAGCATGGTTTTTAAACAAAACTATGCTGGAATTGGCTCTAATTAGGATTGATTAAGAGGTTTAGCCAGTTCACCTCCTTTTGCCTAACAAACATAAATCTTATAATTAAGGGCTGTAGGATCTTTCTACACCTTAGGAAGATTCTTTAAAGCATAGACAAGGACTACTGGTTCCTTTAATCTGTTGAGGAATACAACATTTTGATTTTGAAATCAACATTCAAGGCGGGTAAATGGTAAAGAAATATGTTCTGACGTGGCAAATCAGAGGTGAAATCAGCCATTTAAAGTAAATTTAATGTAAAGATCACTGAATTTATCAAGCATCAAGAAATCTTGGTCTTTGGAGCCTTTTAAAAAACTGCACTGCAACCCTAGTTGATTGTTATCGGATTATCGACACCTTTGAGTCCACATTTCAAAATGCTTCTTTTAACTTATTGTACTAAAAGTTCCAGCACTGCCCGGTTCCAACACGGGAACCTTCTGGGTCCCACTTTACGAGTTTACAGAAATGGGTCCTTTGTGTTTTGTTCACATTTTCATGTGATGGGTCATCTTGTTTTGTGTGTGATCACACAGATCCTGCCGACAACGCCATCATCAAAAAAAAAGAAAAAGAGAGGAATGTTATAAAAATATTATTCTGAAGTCACTATGGCCTCACACCACTATGACATAGGAGACCCGTGGACATGATGGCTGTGTATAAGATCCACTGTCTGCTGATTGCAAGGCCAAACGTTGTGCAAATACTGTGTGGGATGATTATTGTCTAGGATAGACTGTCTCTGTTTTGTCTCATGCCAAGGCCACAGTGCAGTATTAGGGAGAGCCGAAAGCAAGACAGGCAGAGACAGGCCAGACGCAGACTGCAGCGGGACTGTGGGGTGCGATTACTTTCCATCTATGTGATCTCTGCTCTGTTTCTCAATAAAAGTGCTGGAACGTCATCACCGCCGTCTCTTCATTTAGTAAAGATGGATACTCAGTTATCATTGTTTAGAATTCCCATAACACTTATTTAGTTTGAACAATCAGGACAACCCACAGCAGCTGAAGTGAACACTGCATGTTTATTTATTCATTGATCATCACAGAGAACATGGAGAACATTGGGTCACTTTGAGAACATTGGACAGTAAAAGCTAACAAACAGGTCGATACAGTACATCGCATTGTTTGACATAAGTGTTGAAATCCCAGAATGATTCACCAACCAACTCAACAGGAGGTCAACCTTCAGGCAAGTCCTCACTTTTCTCTATATTCAGTAAGGGGACAAGCCTCCGGATTGTTAAATCCAAGACGTTTTACTGTTTGGATCAAAATGCAGCCGGTCGGATGAAAATCCGTGCCGTCTTCAGGCTGTAAGTGGCTGGTTTAAACGTCGCCCACACCACCCCGTTCGCAGTTTTATAAGGCGTGTTGGTTTGGGGGTCGTACGAGCCTTTGTAATAATTCCCGTTTAAGTTAGCTGACTGGCAGCTGTTGTACCACCACCCGCTCCCGTAGGCCTCTGCACAGCTCTCCCCCCACCCATCGTTGTCTTTGTCGATGGTGCTGAATTTCATACCGTTGTGGGACTCCAGAGCGTCCCCAGCGTCTCCGGTATACCCAGAGACGTGCAGTGGGAACCCCTCTTCCTCAGTGCCTACCCTCACTGTGTACTCGGCAGTAGCTATGCCCCCCTCCCAGTCCTCTAGCTCAACCTTCAGCATGGTTTCAGCCTGGTTTGTCAGCAGGTGGAGGTTCTGGTTGCCCAGCCAGAACTCCCCCTTGCCCTGAGCGTCCACCGAGCCGAACCCGTCACGGTACTCGGCCCAGGTGCGGTTGAAGCTGACGGAGCCGCTTTCTCTCTGCTGGACTAACAACCACCCGCCCATTATCCCCTCCTGTTGGCAGTAAACTTCCACGGCTGCTGTGGAGGCAGCGGGTTTGATATTAAAAAGACCGTTCGTTTCCCCGTTCAGGTGCTTCTGGTAGGCGTCGACGCAATCTGCGAACAGAGGGGCAAACATCGAAGACCGCGAGTTAGCGTGGACCAGCTTTGGAGCAACTGGTTCAAACTTACTGCAGAGATAAAATCGCTCACTTCCCCTTCAATGAGAGTCTCCTGGTTCTACACTGTCTGGACCCTTGGGGACATTTTACAGTTGTCTTTGTTACAGAAAGCATTAATGGTAGAGAGATGAAAGGAATTTCTTTGGTATATATTCCCGGTTTAGGTTGAAACACTTGGCTTAAAGGTAATCAAAAACATGCAAAGCTTCTTGGAGAATCAGTGTTTGGCTTGCAAAGAATATTATTGCCAACTAGTGATTTAGTTCAGTGAACCCAAATATCTGAACTAAACCCTTTATGTCACATTAATTGTTAAACTATGGAAACTCAAGGACAATTGCATTCACTTCTTGTTTTTTGGTACATATGGCTAGCTAACAAGCTAGCTAACTAGCTGGCCTCTTCTTTCTCACCTCCTACTGATCTTACTCCAGTTGGACTGTTTTGGTACCTTTTCCTACAAACTCCTGTTGTCTTTCGACAACCGTGCTCTTCACACTTCGAGCATGGATATCAGGAATGTCGTCCTCTGCGTTGTCGGTCATGAACGCGCCAAAGTCCTCTCCGAATGGATCCATGCCAGATTTAGTATCTGCCAACAGGCTTCCCTTGGCTCCACCAGAATGAAACGATGAAGAAGAGGACGATGTACTGGTGAAGGAAGGGAACAAGGAGCTGAGTTCACCCTTTGTGAAACCACCGATCCCTTGACATTCAGGTCCACCGCCCACTTCCTCCACCCTTTCCACTGGCCCATCCTTTGTGTGAACAACCGTTCTCCTGATGGTCTTTGTACAACTGACGGTTTTGGTGCTCACGTGGCTAGTACTGGGCTGGCTGACGACTTCCATCCCTCCGCCGGGAAAATTGGCGTCGCCACGTCCTGAGAGCTCAGTGATGGATTTAGAAGAGGATGTGGAAGAGGAAGTTGCCGAAGATGAGGATGAGGAGGAAGATGATGAGTGGGAAGTACCTGGGACCTTGGAGATGGTGGCTGGAGATGAGCTAGAGCCTTCCTCCTCCAAGATAAACCGAACAGTATTCACCTGGAACCAGAAGAAACAAAATTTTAGAAACGAGAGCGAACAATTGCTTTTCTGTGTTACAAACACATTAAAAAGGTTCATACTAATTAAAATCAGCAGCCGGGCAATGGCTAGGGATACGATTAGAAAAGTATTTTTTTTGTGGACTTTCAAAAATTCCACCAGTCAATCAGCAAAACATAGAAATTGAATGTCAAACACAGATAAATCTCCATTTTCTTTTCCTAAAATGCTAACACTATTCACTATATCCATCAAAGCTAAGAACTGCTACCATTTCTGGTCAAAAAATAAATAAATAAAATGCAGCAGCCAACATTATGTACTTTGAAGCAGTTTTTGGAGTTTAAAAGACGGCGACATTTTACAGACATATAATGGAGATCATTTTGTAATAGCATAATTTTTTTCCCTCGTCAGATTAAAACTGTTTTATGTATTGCAGTCCTTCCGAAAAACGATCTGAAGTGGGGAAAGGTTGTCCAAACTGGGAACTGTGCTCGGAAACGGGGGACATCTGAAGGTCAGACCTCACAGTAAATGGGCAATTGCTATTGGCCTTCAGGATGAGGGAATCTTTTGCTATGGCGGAATATTAGAAAAATGTAAATTGGCATCGACCAGCCTGACAGGTTCATCTCCAAAACATCTGATCTACAAGTAAAACTTCAGGAAATCCTAAAAATCTGCCACAACTGAACATATCTGGCTAGCATCTAGGAGCTAAAATAGCAGTTAGCTTGTTAGTTAGCACATTTGATGTTTTGGGGGTTCTGCTATTACAACAATATTTTCAACTTTAGATTTTCCATCCCTAATTTTATTCTGCCATAGACTGGGGTGTAGTAGGATCCTTAATCTGGGAATCACACACCCAACCCAACTGTTTTTCAGTAAAAAAAGAAGAAGCAGTGGGATTTAATGAAGCAAGCTAAAAGCGATAATAATTGTTAGCTTACAAGCTAACAGCTTTATTTACCCTAAGAATTAGTGGGTATGTATAGAAACTACACACAATCTGTCAAAGAAATTGAATTTAATCAGAAAGTGAACCAAAACAGGAATTTGCTACAATTAACCCTTCTCTTCAGTTATCTAAGTTTTTACATTGAATTTATTTATCACTGAATAAATGAAATAGACAAAAATATCTGGTCTGTAGTGATGTAGAAGAAACTGGAGGGATATAACTGGATTTGACTTGTAGCCATTTACTTTTTAATCGTCATAAACCTATGCTTTATAAATAAGTTTTTAATTTGTCTGAATTTTAATAAAGGTCCATGTGTTTGTAAAACACATTGAATGCTCTACATCAGAGGCTTCCTAAAATCACTCAAAGCAAAAACAAACATAAAACCAGTAGTACATCGGTCCTTGAGGACTGGAGTCGGTAGCCTCGTGAGACCATCCTGATCTCGCGAGCTTTCAAGGTTTCACTCGCAGATCAGTCTGGCTACTCTCCGTTAAAGAAAATTTGGAGCCGTTCACCAAACGAACGTCCAATCAGCGTTGGCTTTGAGGCGGGTTGAGGTGTGACGCAACCAGAAGCGCGACAGTTCAGTCTGGCGGCTTCAGCCGATGAAACTAGCGTTAGCGTGGCTATCGAGCAAGTTTTATCGGAATTACAGAGTATTTCTTTGCTGAGCTAACGAGCCTTTACCTGCAGCAGCAAGAGTAGCTTGGCTTGTGGTTGTGACGACGAAGCATGTTGACGAGTACGTCATATGCTTCGTTGATCTGATTGGTTTATTTGGCCCGTCTATCACCAACATAGGCCAATCAGCTAACCAGTATTTTCACCCCTTCCCAAAATTACTTCAACGGAAGGTTTCCAGATGGATATGCGGAGCAAATATATCTGGCGGCGTCAGGTTATGGAGTCGGACACCCCTCCACTAAAGTGAATAACATATTTAAAATATTATTTCCTAGGAATTATTTCCTATGTCCTTCAGATTCCAAAGCTTAAACACATTTTCCCTTTAAAAACACCTTAGGTTTATGAGTTGTGTGTGAAGAATACAAAGCGTCCCTCACCTGAGCAAACATGTCCTCCTTCTGTTGAGCGGCCACATCCTTGGATTTGAATCTGGAGTCCACAACCACATCCTGCAGGGGCCGGCTCTTCATCACGTACAGCGTCCCCACAGACTCGATGTTCTGGGCTGCGTTGGAGTCCAGCTGCTTTATCTGAGAGAGAGGGCGACAAAGATGAGCAAAATGGATCTTAAGACACTAACATATTACAAACCAGTAGTTTTTATTTGTGGCAAGTATAAACAACCATTTGTAAACGCCGTGATTTAGATGCATCCAAAATTGAAGCTAACAGTTGACTGATTTTACAGTTCCTAATTGCGCTTTTTGCCTCTTCAGATATTTAAAAAAAATCTTTTTAGTGGAGTTTTAATTATTTTATAGAAATTTGCAAGCAAAAAACAAACTACCTTTGCACACATTACAACATAAATAAATTACTATCTGAAATAAGCTGGTACTGGATTTAAAACATTTTGCCATCCTTGTTTGAAATAGATTTTATAAATTACCACTGATTTTAAAAGTGAGACGCCTTCAGGTCAATATTTAGCCTTGGTTGACAAGTGATCTTAGTCCATCAAACAAGACCTTGGTCTTTACCTGTTTGTCCAGGGTCACGTAACTGTCCCTGTCCACCTGGTACTCTGTGTAGCCGGAGCAGGATCCTTTGCAGGCGCGCAGCTTAATGTCAATATCGACCTAACGGAGAAGGAAAAAAAATACATACATTTTATTCCTAATAAAACATAAAATAAAAATAACCACAAATATGAATAACTTAGTTTTGATGTTACCTTATTTTGATTAAGAACGTTATTTTTATCACAAACATTGAATGTTGAATCTCAAATATTTCAATTTAAATTGGTGATCTTCAACAGTTTAAAACCCTCTGATCTAAATCAAATCTGCTTTCAAAACAAGCAAAAACAATCTTTAAGTGACCCCTTAAACCTTTAGACAAAAATTAATTATTTTCAATAAAAACATTTTTGGTTCTCTTTTTTTAGCCCATAATTATTCATGTCTTAGGCAGAAGAACCAAGAGAGAGAATTAGACTGTAATCTTTCAAATTCTATTAAAACTATGTAAAAGAGGGATCAATTAAAAACAATGCATCCGTTTTTATTCCTATTTTAATAAAAAGATGAGATAGATTATTTATTTCCATTCCAATGGTAAAAGGATTTCTTTATTTGCATAACAGCAGTCAAACCAGTCTCAAAACTGCTAAACGGCTTTTTGCAAATTTCTACTGGTATTTCAACAATTTATGGGTAAAATGCCAGATGATCTGCAGGTCTTCAAGGTTGGAAGGCCTACTGGCCATAACCCTAATCATTTGTTCTTTCCTTGTTGGATTCATGACAGGAAGCCGCTTGTGCTGCTTCAAAACGGTATTGCTTCCAGTCAGAAGCAACATGTTGGGAAAATTAAAAGACTACTTTTAAATTGGCCGATGGTATGAATAATTTTTGGTTTCACTGCATGTCTTATAAATGACCCAGATCAGACAAATAATGTTTCTGCTGTTTGATTCAACCGAATGTTCAATCTAACAGCAATTTTTATCTCCCCGTACCTCCAGTTTCTGGATTTCAGCCACCTGGTCCTTGACCCGGTTCTTCAGTGCCGCCAGGGTCTTTTGCTGTCTGTCGATCCTGACCTTCATGTCAGTGATCCTCTGGCGCAGGTTCTGGGCCAGGTTGTAGTACATGTTGTCACTTCCTGGAGTAAAACGACAGGATTCACTTGCAGAAAGGTGCATAACCTATTTTGCATAAAATCTTTGGTAAAAGCGCTTTTAAAGGAAGCAGCCCAGAATTAAACGGGTACTAATCACATACAATTTTAAAGAAAATTAAAAATAGATATAGTTTACAAGGGCAAAAACAACACATTTTGTTTTTTCAAAATTTGACAGAGAACTTTTATACATTAAGATTACCTGTTCATACCCAATGTTGCAAAGAAGAAGGTACTGACCAGTTTCGAGGGTGAGTTTCTCCCTCAGTATGTCGTAGGTCTGCTTGGACACAGTGTCGATAGAGCGATGCCTGGCCCTGTGCTGATCGAGCAGGCTGCGGATCTTCTCGATCTTCTTCAGCAGCTGATGGTCGTTTTTGTCCATAAGCCCCTGGATCCTGCAACCCGATGGACATTTGGAGTTCTGATGGAGCATGGATTAAAATATGAAACTTTTAAGTTACTGGAGACAGCTTTTAAAATAAGTACTATGCAGACATTTTCCCCAGGTGTTATGAGCTTGCAAAAATTTGTTCTCTTTGAGTGCGTTAGGTCTTCCTCAAAAACAAGCCGTAAGCTTGAGAATACAAATTATAATACAAATAAATATTGACATTCTAATGGACCTTCACAACAATTAAACATTACTACATCTAATTAAAAACTAATGAACATGAACCTTTTCTGAGTCTGATGTGACAGAAAACAAAAAAAATTTACTAGCTGTATCATTAAGCTTTTACTCACAATTGTTTACTTTACCCTGCTGACGGGTTGTAAACTTGCAACAGGTTATTAATTGAGAGAGATAAACTAAGTGACTTTATCTTAATGTTTAAGATTATTTTTGCAGTTGAGATGTTAATAATAAATGTCTTTGATCTAGAAACCAAAAAAAATCAAATAAAAAAAAACTAGCTTACTGCAATAAAGCTAACTAGCTTACTGCTAATTGCAATAATTGAATCAGGTAATAATAATTAACAAATTAATTCAATTAACAGAGTTTTTAAATTATTAAATGCGTTAAAAGTTGTTCTGAAGAGTTTTGCCTAGGGTCGGTGACTTTTACAGCAAGTTGATTCTAGCTAAAACAACAGGCTAGCATAAATGTAGAAATGAGCACTTTCTGTAATTGTCACTTTTAGAGATGAAAAAAATAATCGCAAGTGGAGCCGTAAAGTTTATATATTTGTGGGATTAAATAAAAAAATACATTTTCTTTAGAAATGAAAGCCAGGAAAAATTACAAGAATTTGAGTTAGTGGTTTCCTGATGCAGTGCTAGCATAAAAACCTAACGTCTTGTTAACAGCTAAATACTGACTTTCTTTTTCTTAAACAAAAATAATAATTTCTTTCACAAACAAAAAACAAATCTTTATTAACATAAAAACCAAACACGAAAAAGTAGTGGTTAGAAAATCCTGAATAATCTTAAAAACATGCTGCTGTCTTAAATTAGCTTTTGAAGCTAGTAAGGCCAGTGATGGTGCTGGCAAAACCAAGCTGAAGAATTATCCTCAAACTGAATTAAAAAAGGAGAAAATGTTAATTTAAACCAGAAACCAAGACTGAACAACATATTATGTTACTAGTCTCAGTTTGTATTGATATTCCTATATTTTCATTTAGCTCCAGCATTTGTACAGGAGGGTCCAAATGCTACATTTTCACCATGAGGATAGTAAGAAAAGCACTGGAAAAGTTTTTATTCTATTTAATGTGTGGCTCATTTGTTGCTTTAACTAAATCTGTTTGGCCTCCTGGAAACTAAATCTAGCCCGTTGTTAATTGATCTGAAGCTCATCTGCTTGAGAATAAGCTGGAAGCCTTTCACACACACACTGACTAATTTTCATTTACAAAAAAACAATTATGGAAAACTATTCTTAAAGAACGTCTATTGTAATAAATATATAATTCCTAGACATTATTTGAATAAGACAAAGCAATAAAACAAGGATATTTACCCAGTCATCGTCAGTACAGAAGGGCCACTCTCTCTGGGTGGCACATTTATCACCTTTGGTTGCGTGTTCCACCGGACGGGGTCCTCTGGGGTCCAGCACCGTAGCCTGGATGAAGACAGACAAAAACACAATTTTTCTTCTTGTTAGGGAACTAATGTGCAGACAATATATATTTGTATGTTTTGTACTGTTTTTTTTACTGTTTGTATGTTTTTATTGGTTTTAACTAAAGCTTTTAGTAAATCAACTCTGTGATTATAGAGTATAAGCAATTACACATATTCAATGAGTTTGTTTCAAACTTACTGTTAGACCCATTTGCTGGAAATCCGCTTTGATTCTCTTGATTGAGTTTGGATTTGCACGTTAGCAAGTTTGCTTGGATTTTTCTCAAATATAAAATGTCACCCTTCAACAGACTGCTTGTTAAAGCCATTTAAAAGTTTACTAAAAATAACTAAAATTGGTCTGACTCTTAAGTTGTTCAGGTTTAGCGCGTTAATTTCCAGCATGTTTAGTCTCCTCTGTAAAATAGTAAAATTCATATTAAAATTCTTCAAAGCTTCTCTGCTAATTGCACTTAATCATTCCCTGGTCTTCGCTCGAGTAATGTTTGGTGGCTTATTGAGCTCTTTCATAACATTAAACAAATTAAATTATCAGTGAATGCACAGATTGGGCCTCAGATTGGTGTTCTGCTTTTAAGATCAATTCAATAAATGCAGCATTGTCATTAAATATATAAAATTTTATTTTATCGTTTCGTGGCCTGCTCATCTACATTTTTAACTGTTCTGTACCAAATAACACTAATCCAGACCCACCTGGGAGCTGATTTTAAGGTTGAAGGAAGTTAAATAACTCACAAAAAGCTAATCTAGAAAACCTCTAAGACATTAACATTTTATAATCTCAACCAGTGTCATTTAGTACCGTATCGTGGAAGTAAAGTTCAATAAGTACTTAGTGTTATATATTTTGTAACTGTTTTTCATCCTCTAGACTTTTTTCTCTTCATAGTAGGTTCACCTCGTCTCGCATTCTTTTACATGTGACATCATCCAGGGGGGAATGATCATCTGCTATTACCATATAATGTACAAAGGATTCCTGGATCAATGTGTGCTTCTGTGCCTTTTTTGTCTCTCTTATTGTGTCTCTGCTGTGTCTTCTCTAACCCCCAGTGGATCGAGGCAGATGACCGTTCACACTGAGCCTGGTTCGGCTGGAGGTTTTCCTCCCTGTTAAAGGGGAGTTTTCCTCTCCACTGTCGCTTCATGCAGGCTCAGTATGAGGGATTGCTGCAAAGCCATCAACAACACAGACGACTGTCCACTGTGGCTCTACGCTCTTTCAGGAGTGAATGCTGCTTATCAAGACTTGATGCAACCTGCTGGGTTTCCTTAGAGAGGAAACCTTTTGATCAATCTATTTCAGTAATTAGATTGAACTGACTTTGGAAAGTTCCTTGAGATGACGAGGGTGAATTGGTGCTACATAAATGAACTGAAATTGTTTGGTTTTGACTTGTCCACGTGATGTCTAGAACGGCTGACACAAACTATTTGCATTACATAAGGTTTTACAGTGCATTTCTATTCATCTAAACCTTTCCTCACTTGGCATTGAAGATTTATTCAACATCTTGTTGGCAAAAGTTATTAAAACAAAGTTCCTAAGGCTGGACTCACCTGTGTTATGGCGGCAGAAAACAGACAGAGGAGTAAGCTGAGCCTCTTCATCTTGCTGTTGTTCTTCGTCTCTGTGAAGATCCTGAATGCTTCTCTCGCTCTGCAGTTGGATCTTTTGAATCCTCCTGGATCAGTATGTCAAACCTCTGACTCACCGGAAAACCTTGGTCAGGACTGATCTGGGTTGAGCAACAGCTCTTGCCCACAATGAAAGGTTCAATGGCTGTTTGTTGAACTTTGTCTTTACTGCAGCAAAGTCAACACAGAGTGAACACAAACATGCTGTTGATTTACTGGCATTTCCAACTGTGTTCTTTCATTGCAAACAGTGACAAACCGCTGACAGCAAATTTTAGTGTGATGCAGAAATTATGGGCTCAAATGACAAATGAATCAATACTGGAAGAATCTTTTAGAGGGAAACAGGGTACTGTCCAGTTAAAAAGGGACAATGCTGACTCACTAACTGCTTGATACTAAATAATTAGAAGAGCTTCAAGATCAAAACAGTAACTGCTCATTTCGGGTTTTCTTTAAGGTTTTACTGGCTAATTCTCATTTTCAGTCCTAGCAAAAGTCATTTATCCAAACTAGGAGTTATGCTGCGTTCCATTTGTTGGGACTTCTGACCTTTGAATCAGGAATTTCAACTGGAACTCCCTCTAAAGTAGGAATTACAAGTCGGAAAGTCGGAGCAACAGAACCATAGCCGAAGTCCGCTTTCAAGAATGCTGCTACTCGCAGCAAAGTTGAGCAATACTTCATACTTTGACTGTCTTTAGCAGTTCTCTATTATTTATGTAACATTTAGTCAGTCGCAAACGTAGAATTACTTTTCAGTGATGCTTCTGCGCTGTTTACATGCACTAAATACCACATAGAACAGTGCTATTGTCATTGTTATAACAGGATAAACAGCAGTGGCTAAACAAGCAGGGACGAATCACAACGTATTATTGTTTAAAATTTCCTGTTCAATTGAACAGTTCAGCACGGCGTAAAAGAGAAGTATTTCGCAATAAAATTGGACTTTAAAACACATTCCAAGACTCAGGTTGGCTATATTTGTACATTTAACGATGGCTGTTAGCCTACTGAGCTTTTACTTAATCTAATCTAGAGGTAATGAACCAATGCTTTTCAGTTTCCTCTGAGGTCTAACCTTATTCCAAATGCAAACATATCTTGAAGCTAGCAAGTCAACAGTATTAGTTTACAGCTAGCCATTACTTTAGCTGTGAGCTAGCAAGGTTAGCTATATTAGCTCCAAGCTGGCTGACTTTCAGGGTCTTCTAAATTTTTAGGCTCGTTAAGGTTTCACCAACAAGGTTGCAGCATTACGGGGTCATTTATCATGATTTCATCTTCATACCACAAAATCTGGTCAGTGTGTAGAATACAGAGAGCCAGTTCAATGTTAGAGACATATAAAGTGCACAGCCTCTTATTGAAACAAAAAGTTGCTTTAACAGATGAATTTAGAAAAACACGAGGTAACAACAGTCAAATCTGAGTTTTTTGGTAACAGAGCAAATGAAGAAAACATTAGGCTGACATCTCTTTTTGACCTTGAGGTGTAATATAAACCAAAATTTGCATGCAATCAATTCAGATTTAGCAAATATTGACTTTGCAGTGAGGATTGCAGTTCAATACACGACACACCTCTAGTTTACAGTTAAAGTGTAACATGTAATGATAATGAACAGCCAATAAATGTAGATTTTCATAGAGCTATATTATAATATTCCACAGGCTGCTTTAAATGTGTAACACACAAGAACAAGACACTGTACGTAAGATAGGAAGAGAAGGAGGGAAGGAAACAAAGGAACCAATGAAGCAGGGAAGGTAGGGTACAAAGATGCAAGGACAGAAGGAAACAAGGAAGAAAGGAGAACAACACATTGAAGGAAGAAAGGACACAAAGGAGTTAACAAAGGTAAAAGAAAAATGAGAGAAAAAGAGGAAGGAACTTAAGCAAAAAAGAATGCAAGCAAAGGAAGACTAAATGAAGTACACCAAAAAGGAATGAGGAAGTATATGAGGAAGAAAGAAAGGACACAAAGTACTAAAGAAAAGGTAGGGCACAAAGGAGAGAGGAAAGGGGGAGGGAGGAAGGGAAAACACAAGGACAGAAAAAGGAAAAAAGATGTGCAGCACAAAGGAAGGACACAAAGAAGGAAAGAACAAATAATCAAGGAAAAGAAGGAAGGACACAAGAAAGGAGGCCTGAGGAATTAAGTAAGGCTACAGAAAGAAGAAAAACAAAGAGGAAGGGAGGACTCAGTGAAGCTTACAAAGAAGGATTGAATGAGCAAGGAAGTATATAACGAAGGAAGAATGCACAGAAGGAAACAAATGAAGGACACTAATTCTTATGGAAAACTCAGATCTTTGGTCTTTAAATCCTTTCCATGAACCGGACCAGAGTCCTGATCTACGGCCAAGAACCGGACCAGAGTCCTGATCCACGTCCGTGAACCGGACCAGAGTCCTGATCCACGTCCGTGAACCGGACCAGAGTCCTGATCCACGTCCGTGAACCGGACCAGAGTCCTGATCTACGGCCAAGAACCGGACCAGAGTCCTGATCCACGTCCGTGAACCGGACCAGAGTCCTGATCTACGGCCAAGAACCGGACCAGAGTCCTGATCCACGTCCGTGAACCGGACCAGAGTCCTGATCTACGGCCAAGAACCGGACCAGAGTCCTGATCCACGTCCGTGAACCGGACCAGAGTCCTGATCCACGTCCGTGAACCGGACCAGAGTCCTGATCTACGGCCAAGAACCGGACCAGAGTCCTGATCCACGTCCGTGAACCGGACCAGAGTCCTGATCCACGTCCGTGAACCGGAGCAGAGACCTGATCTACGGCCAAGAACCGGACCAGAGTTCTGATCCACGTCCGTGAACCGGACCAGAGTCCTGATGTACGGCCAAGAACCGGACCAGAGTCCTGATCCACGTCCGTGAACCGGACCAGAGTCCTGATCTACGGCCAAGAACCGGACCAGAGTCCTGATCCACGTCCGTGAACCGGACCAGAGTCCTGATCCACGTCCGTGAACCGGACCAGAGTCCTGATCTACGGCCAAGAACCGGACCAGAGTCCTGATCCACGTCCGTGAACCGGACCAGAGTCCTGATCCACGGCTGGTTCACTGGTCAGCGTTTGGGTCTCAGGTGAAACTGAGCTCCTGATGACGTTGTTGGTCAACAGACTCGTGTCTATTCTCAGCAACGAGAGCTGGATTTGGGTCAGCCTCTCTTATGGGAAATTCAGCCAACATTCATAAATGAATTAAAAGCTTATTGTTGGGATAAATACTTTGTTGTTGGACCTGAAATGTTCCATTGTAAGACGATTGTAACTTAGCTTTGCTCATATTAAAAACAAATGTCTTTCATCGGCATCAACCACCAAGCCATTCCTTAGGCCTCCTCCTTTCCTGTTTTTAAATCTCTTTTAAAAACACACTTTTATTTCCTGGCTTTTAATATCGTGTCGTGTGTGGCATTTTTAAACACTCTTGCTGTGAACCTGATTTTTAGCTTTTGTTGTGTGTATGTTTTGTATGTTTTCAACTTGTTTGTTTTATGTACAGCACTTTGGTCACCAATTTGGATTTTAAATTGTGCTCTACAAATAAAGCTGATCGATTGATTATTTAATGGTAGCTGGGGGCCACATAAAATCAGTCCGGGGCTCCCAAATGGCCCCCGAGCCACACTTTGGCCACCCCTGGCTTAGACTTCTCCAACCTGGACCAGATTATTCAACAGAAGCAGCAGAATCTGCGGCGACAACTGGGGGCCAACTTCAGCTCCGTGTTCTGACAGCCGGCCACCAGTGGAGGGAAATCAGACGGTTTATCATCAGCAGATCAGAAGTGATGTGTGAACAGAAAAGCAAACAGGAACTGTAACTAAAACAACTTTAATCAAAAGGCAACAAGGCGGATGTTGCAGAACCTGAACGCTGTAATTTGTGTGCTTGTGCTGCCATCTAGTGACCGCTGGGAGGAACTACAGACTGTTGAACATGAAAACAATTAAGCTACATTATACAGTTTGCTGACAATTTACTGACTTTTTTAATGAAAGAAGGATCATTTTAATATATGTATTCTTAAAATCTATGTACCTGTAGCTACTGAGCTGCTGTGGGACAGTCAGTAGGTCCTGGGTTTGAATCCCGGTCTGTCTGCATGGTTCTTGTGTTCTCCGTGCATACGTGGGTTCTCCCCTGGTACCCCGGCTTCCTCCCACATTCCATCAACATGACTGTTATGTTCATTTCTAAATCTCCCTCAGACTTTGTCGCCTGTCCTGGATGTGACCCCCCGTGACCCTGGAAGGACAAGCAGGTTCAGACGGTGGAAAGATGCTCCCGTATCAACACGCATAAAAGACGTTGCTCATTAATTATAAGGCCGACTGAGCTATAGTGATATTTTGGGGGCTGATATCGTTCGTTTTATTACATTTTAACACCAATTTCTGTTCACCTTTGATCAGAATCAGGCCTTCTTCTTTCGCGTGAAACCTGAGTGACGGGCTAAAGCGAGCTGGTTGGATTAGCAGCCTCTTTTAATTTCTGCGATCCTTTTAGTCTAGGGGTGTTTGATTAATAAAATAAGGTACAATGGTACCGATAAGGACAAGGTAAGGAGTATCATTAAGAGTAAAAGTGTTGATAAATCCTTAACGATACCCATCTCTAGAAGTAATTTTCGGACCAATAGAGGAGAGATTAAAAGTTAGTTCACAGCTTCAGCTGTTTCACCCAAGAACCTCTGATCAGGCCCGAAACCTGGGAGTAGTGATGGACTCAGACCTGAACCTCCAAAAGCATCTAAAGACAATTACAAGGTCGGCTTTCTATCACCTGAAGAACATTTCCAGGATTAAAGGACTGATGTCTCAGCAGGATCTGGAAAAACTAATCCATGTGTTTATCTTTAGTAGAATTGATCACTGCAACGGTGTTTTCACAGGCCTGCCTAAAAAGTGGATCAGACAGCTGCAGCTGATCCAGAACGCTGCTGCCCGCGTCCTCACTAAGACTAAGAACGTAGAGAACATGGACCCGGTACTAAAGTCCTTCCTTTGGCTCTCTGTATCTCAGAGAATATACTTTAAAATACTTCTGTTAGTCTATAAATCCCTGAATGGCTTAGCACCTAAATACATCACAGACTTGTTATCAGTGTATCAACCCTCCAGACCATTAAGGTCTTCTGGCTCCAGCCTGCTCTGCATACCTAGAACTAGAACTAAACAAGGAGAAGCAGCATTTAGTTCCTATGCTCCACTTATCTGGAACAAGCTCCCAGAAAACTGTAAAAATGCTAAAATCCTCAGTTCCTTTAAACCAAAATTAAAAACCTGTTAGTTTAGAGTTGCCTGTAAATGTTTTAGTTTGTAGTCCAACTCGTCTCGTATCTTAACCTGCTGCTGTTCCACTGCAGTCTGCTTCCCTCTGTGACGTTTTCTCTCTCTGTTCACCGCCAGCACTTCGTGGCTGAAAACTTGCCTCGCCTCTCTAAGTTGGCGACATTATTTCATTTCAGTTTGTTCCTCGACGCTCGTCTGTGTTTGTCGTGTCGTTTTTTCTTCTTCCTGGTCGCGCCGGCCTACGGCCTAGACGCGACTCACGTCTACATGCCGCTGGTACTCGTTTACAGCGTCATTATCTCTGGGAGGGAAGATCCTTTTGTGTTTAACTCGGCTGCTCGTCGTTCCACCTTGTTCTCATAAAGCCCTAAAAAAGAAGAAGAAGAGGGATTAATACGGTTGGATAATATCGGTCAACCTCTTTCCGTAAAGACCCATTTATTTATCAAACCACTATCATATTTCTTTGCTAACCTGTTGACTTTAAGCTGTTTTTATTTCAGTAACAGACCTCAGACAAAAGCAGACTCACCAGTTTTATTCTCCTCTAATTTTTTCCACTTTGATCCCAACATGGAGGGAAACCAGCCTGTGACCCAAACTAAACCACCAGCTGCCAACAGCTGGTGGTTTAGTTTGGGTCACAGGCCTGCGGAGGCCTGCGGAGCCTGCGGAGCCCCGCCCGGCCTCGGCTCCGCAGGCCCAGCGGGGAATCTCACCGCCTCTCCCCGGCTCACCCGGTTCCTTTGCAGACTTCTCGTCAGCAGCAAGGCAGCGAACCAGACCAGCAGGCAGCAACCAGAGGGAAGGGGGTATGACGCAACGGCTCCCTGCATTCCTCCTAGAGGGCGGCGGCGAGCGGCCCGACAGGTTCTGTGAGGAGCCAAGCCCTTCAGGGCAGAGAGGAGAACAGCAGAGAGCTGCTCCAGACCGGGCCGGGGAGAGAGAGTCTGAAGGGCCGGAGAACGGCTGATCCAGGTCAGCAGGACCACAGCGCCTGGATGCTTTGAAGGCTAGGAGGAAGTGAGTGAGAGCTTGGCTGCGTTGGTTTGCTTCCCGCAGAGGAAATACGATGACTCGGTGAGACGAGCTGAGGTCTGGGCTCATGCCACATCAACCTGCCGTTCAGGCGGTTTATCAGAACCACAGTCTGGGCCATGTGCGACGCCATCAGCCGGCGGTTCTGACCAAACCCTGAGGCTAGAAACTGCACTTTGCACTTTGATGAACCGCCGTCAGCGCGTCCCGGGGCAACAAAACCGAAACAGGAGCCCGGGAGGTTAGGGCCACCTCAGACAGGCGCCAGTGTCTGTGCCTATTAATAACATGACGGGTTCAATAGAAACTACACTACCGTTCAAAAGTTTGGGGTCACCCAAACCATTTTGTGTTTTCCATGAAAAGTCACACTTATTCACCACCATACGTTGTGAAATGAATAGAAAATAGAGTCAAGACATTGACAAGGTTAGAAATAATGATTTGTATTTGAAATAAGATTTTTTTTTACATCAAACTTTGCTTTCGTCAAAGAATCCTCCATTTGCAGCAATTACAGCATTGCAGACCTTTGGCATTCTAGCTGTTAATTTGTTGAGCTAATCTGGAGAAATTGCTCCCCACGCTTCCAGAAGCAGCTCCCACAAATTGGATTGGTTGGATGGGCACTTCTTGCGTACCATACGGTCAAGCTGCTCCCACAACAGCTCAATGGGGTTCAGATCTGGTGACTGCGCTGGCCACTCCATTACCGATAGAATACCAGCTGCCTGCTTCTGCTCTAAATAGTTCTTGCACAATTTGGAGGTGTGTTTAGGGTTATTGTCCTGTTGTAGGATGAAATTGGCTCCAATCAAGCGCTGTCCACTGGGTATGGCATGGCGTTGCAAAATGGAGTGATAACCTTCCTTATTCAGAATCCCTTTTACCCTGTACAAATCTCCCACCTTACCAGCACCAAAGCAACCCCAGACCATCACATTACCTCCACCATGCTTAAGAGATGGCGTCAGCCATTCTTCCAGCATCTTTTCATTTGTTCTGCGTCTCACAAGCGTTCCTCTTTGTGATCCAAACACCTCAAACTTGGATTCATCCGTCCACAAGACTTTTTTCCAGTCTTCCTCTGTCCAATGTCTGTGTTCTTTTGCCCATCTTAATCTTTTTCTTTTATTGGCCAGTCTCAGATGTGGCTTTTTCTTTGCCACTCTGCCGTGAAGCCCAGAATCCCGCAGCCGCCTCTTCACTGTAGATGTTGACACTGGTGTTTTGCGGGTACTATTTAATGAAGATGCCAGTTGGGGACCTGTGAGGCGTCTGTTTGTCAAACTAGAGACTCTAATGTACTTATCTTCTTGCTCAGTTGTGCAACGCGGCCTCCCACTTCTTTTTCTACTCTGGTTAGAGCCTGTTTGTGCTGTCCTCTGAAGGGAGTAGTACACACCGTTGTAGGAAATCTTCAATTTCTTAGAAATTTCTTACATGGAATAGCCTTCATTTCTAAGAACAAGAATAGACTGTCGAGTTTCAGATGAAAGTTCTCTTTTTCTGGCCATTTTGAGCGTTTAATTGACCCCACAAATGTGATGCTCCAGAAACTCAATCTGCTCAAAGGAAGGTCAGTTTTGTAGCTTCTGTAACGAGCTAAACTGTTTTCAGATGTGTGAACATGATTGCACAAGGGTTTCTAATCATCAATTAGCCTTCTGAGCCAATGAGCAAACACATTGTACCATTAGAACACTGGAGTGATAGTTGCTGGAAATGGGCCTCTATACACCTATGTAGATATTGCACCAAAAACCAGACATTTGCTGCTAGAATAGTCATTTACCACATTAGCAATGTATAGAGTGTATTTCTTTAAAGTTAAGACTAGTTTAAAGTTATCTTCATTAAAAAGTACAGTGCTTTTCCTTCAAAAATAAGGACATTTCAATGTGACCCCAAACTTTTGAATGGTAATGTAAGTTCAGGTCCGCTTTGGGTTATGTTCTGCTCAGCCGCATGTTTGACACGCTGAATGCTTAAATGAATACTTAAATTAACACTTAAATAGTTTGGCTTTATGTAGTTGGTTTTGTGTATTGGTGGGGAGGGTATAATCGCTTTAATATTGCTTTTAGTGAGACAACTTCTCCAACGGATGATAAATGGGCTCCTAGCTAATTCTACAGCAGCACTAATTAATAGTCCCTGTCAAATAAAGCTAATTAAATTAAGCCGTAATGCTTCAAAGGCAGTTTTTTTCTAAATACTAATGTAAAGTTTTGTATTTAATAAACATGAATATGTATTCCTGATTTAAAGTCACAAATTGGTGTTGAGAGGAAAAAAACTGTTAATAATGAATCATTTGTTAGATTTCATGGCCTGTTTTCATCCATTAAACAGAAGCTTTTAGTCTGGATCCATCCCTTGGTGCTGAGAGTTCAGCTGGCGCTCCGGCCGGCATCGCGGGTGGAGACGCGCTGTAATCCCCGCCCTCGTGGCGCCCCGCTTGCTTCGCCGGCTGTAGTAGCGGGGCGGAGCCCGGCTCACCGCGCCGCTTCGCTTTCTGCCACAGCTTTAAACCTCCGGGACTCCGACTGAACCTCCTTCGGCTCATTTACTGCAGGAGGCGTCGGTGAAGGCGAGAGCCAGCGAGAAAGCTCCGACAGACGTCCCCGTTTTCAGCAGCCGTTCAGACGGTTTATAGTGGCGGCCTCCCGGCCTCCGTCCGGTTAAACTCCGCTCACCGAGCGGAACACCGACATTAAACTAGTTGGGACTCACCGAGCGGCCCCTCTCACATTCACATTTAGGCTGAAAAACTACAATTAAAGGGAGGAAATATTGCTCCGTCACAGTTTGTTTTTCCGCCTTTCTTCTTCTACTCCGCGGAAGCAGCAGAGAAGGTTCACCAATGTAGTGGTGCCCCCTGCAGTTTGGAGTTCAACACTACAAGTGTTTTTTTTATTTAGTTTTTGTAAACTGTAACATGTAGTCACGCTGCAAAGATTAGGTGGAAATGAAAAGTTTAGTCTTGCTGTCTTTAGCACAGGTGACACATAAAGCTCTAAAGCAGTCAGCATCAACTATTGCTTCTAAATGTGTGTAGATCAGGGGTTCTCAAACTTTCCGTGGCCAGGGACCCTTTACCCGCAGTAAAATCTTTCCAAGGACCTCATTAGATTCCTTATGCTAATAGTATTTTTTAAACAACCTTTTTTTACTGTTAATACATTATGAATTATGTATGTTTTCACGTATATATATATATATATATATATATATATATATATATATATATGCAACTGTTGTCATACTTCCTAATGCCAGCTGATTTGGCTTTTATCTTACTTGATGAAGTGGACAGAGTTAAATATTTGTCCATTGTGTTATTTAGCACAGCAGTAAAATCTTTCCAAGGACCTCATTAGATTCCTTATGCTAATAGTACTTTTTAAACAACCTTTTGTACTGTTAATACATTATGAATTATGTATGTTTTCACATATATATATATATATATATATATATATATATATATATATATATATATATATATATATATATATATGCAACTGTTGTCATACTTCCTAATGCCAGCTGATTTGGCTTTTATCTTACTTGATGAAGTGGACAGAGTTAAATATTTGTCCATTGTGTTATTTAGCACAGCAGTAAAATCTTTCCAAGGACCTCATTAGATTCCTTATGCTAATAGTACTTTTTAAACAACCTTTTGTACTGTTAATACATTATGAATTATGTATGTTTTCACGTATATATATATATATATATATATATATATATATATATATATATATATATATATATATATATATATATATATGCAACTGTTGTCATACTTCCTAATGCCAGCTGATTTGGCTTTTATCTTACTTGATGAAGTGGACAGAGTTAAATATTTGTCCATTGTGTTATTTAGCTCAACCCCTCAGCAGTGCCTCCTCAGGCCTGGCAACATGTGTTTCACAGACCCCCAACCCGTGGTTCACGGACCCCCAGGGGTCCAGGGACCCCAGTTTAAGAGGCCGCTGGTTTAGAAGATCTCTCCACCTGGGTGCAGTGTGTGTGGCACATTTGTATTCATCTCCACTGACCACTTCAACCACTTGTAGAGCCACCTTTCCCTGTGATTACAGCAGCAAGTCTTTCAGGGTATGTCTGAAAATCTAGAAGATGAGATTTTTACCCATTTTTTACAAAATAGTCAGTCAGGTTAGAAGTAGGTTATCTGTGAACAAACATCAATTTTCCAGGTCTTGCCACAGATTGTTAGTTGCGGCTCTGGCTGTATGTTTAGCGTCGCTGTCCTGCTGGAAGATGGACCTTCATCCAGACTTCTGCTGCCTCTAACAGAGTTGTTTTTTTCTGGGTTCCCTGTCCCTCCTGAAAAAAGGCGTTCCCACATTATGATGCTGCTGCTGCTATGTTTCTCTCTGGTGTTTTCAGAGTAAAATCCAGTATTTTTTGGCTTTTAAACAAAAAACAAAACTGTTTTGTTCTCATCCGACCAAAGCACCCTTTCAACCTTGATTAACCAGGAAGTTCCTTGTGATAAAATCTCTTTTTCTCCTGCGTACGCCACACAGCTTATGGAAAACCTAAAACTGGGCTCCATGTGAATCAGAATCAGCATCAGAATCAAGTTTAATCGCCAAGTAGGTTTGCACATACAAGGAATTTGACTTGGTGATGATGGTGCAGACAGAAATAAGAATACAATAAAATAAAGTAAAATTGAATAAAATCAATATATATACAGAAGTAATATACACTCAGTAAACTGTGCGTTAATGTAACGCAGCAGCTTGTAAGTCCTGAACGGGGGAGAGAGACAGTGTCCAGTTTCACGGGCGGCTCTTGGCCTTGTTCATAAGGCCGGTAGCAGATGGGAAAAAACTGTTCTTGTGGCGTGAGGTTCTGGTCCTGATGGACCGCAGCCTCCTGCCAGAGGGAAGTGACTGAAAGAGTCTGTGACTGGGGTGCGAGGGATCAGCTACAATCTTCCCTGCACGCCTCAGAGTTCTGGAGGCGTACAGGTCCTGGAGAGATGGAAGATTGCAGCCAATCACCTTCTCTGCAGACCGGATGACACGCTGCAGTCTGCCCTTGTCCTTAGCGGTGGCACCAACGTACCAGATGGTGATGGAGGAGGTGAGGATGGACGTAATGATGCAGGAGTAGAACTGCACCATCATTGTCCTTGGCAGGTTGAATTTCTTCAGCTGCCTTCTTCAGGAAGTACATCCTCTGCTGGGCTTTCTTGGTGAGGGAGTTGATGTTCAGCTCCCACTTTAGGTCCTGGGAGATGAGAAGTGTGAAGGTTCGACGTTACTTCACCGAGAGGCGCAGGGACGCATCTTAACACAGCCAGGATAACTACAGCAGTCCTCAAAGAGACCTTTGCACACGAATCCAATCAAAGCAAGACTTAAAAAGAGGTTAAATGACATGGCTTTCTTCTTCTTCTTGTCCATGTTCCAGAAAAGGTCCAGTTTGATGACTGTGGTGCTAATAGCTGCCCTGTTGGCAGGTCCTCTTATCTGATCTGTGACTCTCTGCAGCTCCTCCAGAGTTACCTTGGGCTTCTTGGCCATCATCTAGCAGGTTTGTATCTATGCCATATTCCATTTCCATTTGAAGACGATGGGTATAGCAGCGCCGTTCAGCCGTGGGCCTCAAAGTTCACAGACCTGCATGTCTGAAACGCTTCTCTGCTTCGTCACACCTGATCTCAGTCGGTGGCTGATTAAAAGGCCGCTGCTGAACAGTAGTCACCTGAATCAGCCGGGTTAAAGTGGGGAAACACCTAAAACATGGAGCGCGGGGTCCCCTCAGGACCGGGGCCGAAACATCCTGCTGTGTAGTGAGCGAGGAGGCCTGTTTGATTCTAATAAAAAGTCAAAATGGAGGGCGATGCAGTCTGTAGCTCTGCTGCTTCTGAGCGAGCAGGTCTTGGGTTCAAAACCCAACCTGGGGTCTTTTTGTGTCGAGTAGCATTATTGTTTGGTTAACTGTTTTCTCCACTGCAAGGATCAGCGACTATAGACAACAAATGGATAGATGAATAAGAAGGAGTTTGGCCAAAGAAAAACAAGGAATACTGCTGTCAGTTGTTCTGTTCTCACCAGCAGGGAGCAATAAAACATGCAATATTATATTTAACTGTTTGGTACAAGCATAATAACCCATGATAGTTGCTTTTCAATAAGCACAGTCTTGTACAAGTCAAGCACAGAATTTAGCTAAATGTTTTCACTGCAAAAGAAAATGTAAAATCGACCCCATTGGCAGAATTTTGCGTTTTTAAAAGGTTTTATTGACATCCCCAGTTTCAGTCAATGCCGTCTCAGTCAGATTAAAATTATGTTGCTTCCAGGAAAAAAAGGCAATGCGAGGCAACCCTGACAGAGCAGCAGTGGCTCACAGTTAATATAATTTAGAAACGAGCCGAATATCGATTATAGTAGGCCAACACGCATTTCCCCCCTTGAGCCGAGAAAAGGTCAGAAAATGCTGCTAAGACTTTATTAAAACACATTAATTCAATTCATCTGTTTTAATAATATATCTCCAATTCCCCACACGCGTCGTCTGAAGCTACAAAAAGAAAGCCATTTCCATCCAATCATACATACAGACTTAAAGTCAAGAAGATCACTTCTCATAGTTATTAAATAATGCAGCCAAGGTTTAGTTTATTATTCAAATTGACGAGAACGTTTTCTGTCTGAGGACACCCAGCAGACTGCATCGAGACTTTGGCTTGCAGCAATCCCTCATACTGGGCGTGGATAGAGCGAGAGCCGACGGGACGACCCCACGTAGGGTCTGTCCTCCGCTGTTTCAGTTCCTCATGAATAAACAGAGGTGATATGCATCAAAAGCAGAGTTTATACACCACAAAGGCGCGTCCAGACATTAGCAGAGAGGCATTTAAAGTGACGCGGATCCTCGGTGCCGTTACTTTCTGAGCCACTAGATGGGGCGAGAACATCAGACGACAGCCTCTTCTCATCTGGCATCCTGATTTTAAAGGAATGCTGTTTTGATGTCTTTACCGAGTTTAAAAAAAAACATACTGAAGAGGTACTTTAGACATCTCTGCTGGCTGGGGCGTGGCAGTGCCTCTCAGGTCTGTTTGCACAGCAGCCAAACGGCTTAAAGCAGCCTTTCAGAGTCAGGGAGTGGACACACCGCGCTGACGGAGCTCAAAGACTCCAACAATCCCTGCAGTGGCGTTCAGACGGACACACATATATGTCCGCAGGCTGAGCCATTTCACAATTATATAAGGACGGACTTTTTGAAGTCCCCTTTGAAGAGAATTTCATCGAGGCGCTCGCCTTGCCAGCCTGGGCTGAGTGACCCACTTATTTTAGATCCAGACAAACGTGGGTTTTTGCAGGAGAAGGGATTCAGCTGTGCAGGCGGTGCAGGGGCCACCCGGGGACAACAACTCCAGTCAGATGGGCAGCAATGGGAGTAAAGGTGCAAAAGGTTTAGCTTCGATTCTTAAGTGTACAGCTGTTTCATGATTTAGTCCCACTTCTTTATATATATTTCATGTAGTTCTAACCATTTTTCTTTAAGAAGCTTGCCTCTAAAGAACATCTCCGTGTTTTTTAAACTGTCCCATTGCTACTGTCGCGTGTTTGCAGACTTAGGTTTTAAGTGTAGGCTCCGGTCGTCGTTCCTTTGGTGCTTGGAGCTGTGCGGTCCGTGTGATTCTGAAAACGGCGGCATGTCACTCTGATTGACCAAAGTATTTAAACTGACACCCTGCAGCCTTTACGTGAAAACAAACACAGCTCACAGCTCTACCAGGCGAGGTCCTGCTTAGCTTCTATCCGTTCACTATCTCCCACTCATCTGAGATTGTGTCCTAGAAACATCTGATCCAGGAAAGAAACCCAGACATCCCTCTGCAGCTCCCACAGAGTTCCCCCAGAGAGTCTCGGGCCTCCTCCAAGCGAAGGGTTCCTTATTAGATGCCCAACCCACTTCTATGGACACCGTGGACATGGAGGAGACCACTGACCTCCTCAAACGATCTCCAGGGTGGAGCCCCCCCCCCCCCCCCCATGGTGGAAGCTCGGTTCAGCCGCTAGTATCCAGGATTGAATTCTTTCAGTCTTGATCCATATCTGAGGACCACAGGAGGGGTCATCATGAAGACCGACCACCACTATGAAAGCTTTATATTTGGCTACAGTATTTCACCCTAACAGACCAGCGGCAGCATTACTGCAGACCAGACCCGGCTGCAGAAACAAATTACAGGGGGGGCATTCCATTTTTTTAGGGGGGCACACTTTAAAAAGAAAAAAAAATACATATATATATATATATATATATACACTTCAGCTCTGTGACTACAGAGCCACTGTTGTGTTGCCAAATGAGGCAGGTTTCCAACCAATTAGGCTTTTGAACACATTGAGCTTAAAAAAAACAGCTTATGGGCAGATAAAAAATTTCTGAAACTTTCCATAACATTTGTTGGGCTTTTAGAAAGAATTACTAACAAAATATCAAAATAGTCATTATCTATTTTTTAAATAAGTTGAATCGTTCGATCTGACATAATCAATGAATAATAGTTATAATGAATAATATTGTTATAATAAAACAAGACAATAATAATGGTTAATCAAGTGTTTGGTCAGTGTAAACGCCCAAGAGGGGTTGAGTTCTACTTATCAACTTAAAAATATTTCATGACTGCGTGTAAGAGAAATGTTTAATTGAGCTATACTGAGAGAAATTACGTGTATATTAAGGTAGATTTACAACTCATGTTGGGAAGCTATTTCTAACTTATTTTTGTCCAGTTGATATATCCTGATTGTTAAAGAGATCTTGTGTGTTATTTGGTTGTCTGATTGTACATTTTGTTTGGAGCCCATATGCTCAGTTTTTTTCTTTGCTTTGGCGCAGTTGTGTGCTAATGACATGTTCTTATGTGTTTAATAGTTCTGTGCTTTTAACATGAGAGAGTTTGAGATTTGGGCTTGTTTTTTTATTTTAAGTTGGGCAGGTTTTATGCTGGTTTGGGTTACTGGAAACTAACAGTGACATAGGGTAACCTGTAGCACTGTGTTAACTTAAAAAGTCCAGCATAAGCTACACGCTAATAAACATGAGCGCTGGTGTCTGAACACTGACTGAAGTACTAGAACAGGTTCTGTAATTACAGCAGCTATGAGAACAAGGATCTGAACAGCTTGTGCTGCTAGCTGTCTAGCTAACCCTGCTAGCTGTCTAGCTAACCCTCCTAGCGTTAATGTTTACTCCAGTTTAGACTTCAGTGCTGGCATTTCAAACATAAATTAATAACGCTCCTTCCAGCTCGCTCTCTGCTTCGTTGTCACTTCTTGTGATTGTTTGGTAATCAGACCAAATTTTCATCCCGCTCTACCGACACCAACGGTGACCACAACCGAACTGCGGCGGCGGCCGGCGGCGACTGAAGGCTATGACTCGGTGTCCCGCCCCACTCCAGCTGTGATTGGCTAGCATGCTGCCGTCAGTCGTTGATTTGATTGGTTAAATTGTATGATTGACACATCAAAGATAGTACTAAAAGGACGATGGCCACTCCGAGGTAAAAAAAAAAAAGACAGCTTCCAGTCCAGGGCGGGCACAGCTGGCTCACAGGGCGGGCACGGCCCCCCAATGCCCGCCCATGCCGCCGGGTCTGCTGCAGACCCGGACCCATTCCTGAGCCGACAGAGGAAAAACAATCCATATTGTACAGAACATTTCTAATCAGTATATTTGTTTTTCACCATAACGACACTTGTCCAAACGACTCAATATCCAATTACTGAATATAGCAGGGGTCTGCAACCTGCAGCTCTGGAGCCACGAGTGGCTCTTTGGACCTTCAGAAGTGCCTCTTTATAATTAAAAGTAGGTTTTCCAGTTTTTTTTCATGGAATAATTGCTTGAATTTGCACAACAGAGTAAAACAAAATGTATCAGTGGCATTTCTTTGCATCTATTTTTTGATTGGAAACTTTCAGCTTTCTTAACATACATTTCCACAAATGTCAACATCCTATAGAAGGAAAAAGCCATCCTGGTTTTGCAAACGTTTTATGATTTTCTTTAACCTAGCACCTAAAATGGAAATAAAATAGGGAATGGCAGTAAATGTAAAGAGATTTTTATTGAAAAATTATTCGGTTTTTTTTCAACATTTGTGGCTCTAACTGAGTTTTATAGAGGTTGCAGACCCCTGGTCTATAACAGCACAGGCCTAATATAAAAAATAATTAAGTAGAAATAATTAGTAGAAAGTTTTCTATCTAAGGAAGTCCAGAGTTACTGATCTGTAGCAATCCCTCCTTCACAAGAGTTTGGTGACAGTAGCTATGTTTACATACACAAAACGTCACGATCGGATTAAAATGTATTCAGATTTAATAATCGGATTGTACTGTTTATATGGGCAATTGATAATAATGTGCGAGTATACGCACCTCGTTTTATTCAGAATAGAACCACTCTGACATGCGCAGTTATCAAATTTCCTTAAAACAACACAGAAGTACTTCCGTCTTTGCTGAACAACAAAAAATAGTAAACAAAGCGGTTATACGTGTTTGTTTGTCTTCTGAGCGCCCAGGCTGGGTTGAACGGTTAAAATGTTATTGAGTAAGCAACAATTTTGAGCTCTTTTATTTTTTCAAACCCAAAGGTTTTATCGGGAGCCCCGACAGTTTTGCTTCCCGACGTATTTCTGCGGAAACTTTTCATCAACATGTGCCAAAACTGTTGGGTCAAATGTACTGGAGGGCCTAAAATGCGCTTTACAAAACAACAAAAAATACCCAAACAGCATATTGTGATTTAAAATTGTTTTGGACCTGCTCCACAAAATATGGGCGTGTAATATTTTAATTAAACAAATTTGTCATATTTTCTGTAGACAGGGGACGTGTAAATCATTGTAGACCCAAAACTTAAAAAAGGTTTTGCACGTTTGCCTCGTTAAAAGATGGTCAGACAAATTGCAAATTCTTTTGGGCTCGATTGCAAAAAAATAGAAAAAATATTTGTCTATTTTCAATAATTAAAACAGGATTTTGGTCAGGTTTTAAAAAAAAGGCATCCTCCATTTAGCCAATTTTAATAAGGAATAATTCAATGAAGATTTTGGTGCACCAAAGTCTGCATTTGAGTAAAAGTCATTGGATAGATGTGATCTTATTTACTTCGAAATTAAAGAAAATGTAAAAGAAATTTGGTTATTAAAAGACACACTTTATGTTGTACGTGACATTTTTAATTGTGAGAATTCGTCTGTAATAATTTGGCCCTATCTAAAAGGAAAAAAAGTCTCCATCTGCATCAAACGACTTGTCCCGGTGGGCCAAATCAATCTTCAATAGCAGTTGGGGGGGCCACACAAAATCAGTCCAAGGGCCGCAAATGGCCCCTGGGCCCCACTTTGGACACCCCTGCTCTATGGGAAAGAGCAACAAGGAGAGTACCTGAAATGAAAGGGAGCAACTCCTTTGTGCATGGACCGCGGAACGGGTAGGGCCAGTAGGGCCGCGGCCCTACCTACTTTTGATGATCAAACATGTAAAATAATATATATAAATAAAATTAAAATATTCAATAGCTATTTTTTTCAAATGCACAGTAGCTTATGGCAGCAGCATCATTCTCCAATGAGAAAGCGATAAATCATCCCATCTAAAAATGTATTGGCTGATTGTGTCATGTGATGTAAACAAAAGTTTTCCCACCTCTGCGCTGCTTAGCTTCGTTTGCTTCGTTAGCTTCGTTAGCTTAGTTAACTGTGTCCACTGCAAGTGCTGAGAGGTGTTTCTCGTCCCTCCGTCGTATCAAGACCTATCTGAGATCAACAATGACCCAGAAAAGACTAAATAGTTTGATGTGCGCCCACACACACACACACACAGGGATCTTTTGACCACAGTGGATGCTTTGAGGATAGCCAGGGACTTCTCCAGCATAATGACAGACGGAGACACTTTTTCGGGAATATTTAGAGCAGGGGTGAGTTTGACTTTTCTTTTTAAAGTATTTTTATTCTGTAAATATTGTGTTAGCTGTAATATAATGATTGTAAGTGGAAATAAATCCGGGGCGTGTGTGCTGGAACGTCAGAAAAAAAGTTAAATAAAAATTCGGTGCCGATTTTAATTATAACATGGCAGACACATTTATCATGCTCAGGGACCACAGCCTATGAGAAAGCAATAAATTCTGGTGTCTAAAAATGGATTGGCTTGTCTTGTGTCATGTGACGCAAATCAGTTGCGTGATCAAGGGGATGCTGGTGTTTTATGTGTATGCGGGCGCGTGCGTATGTGATGGGTAGTGGTATTGTGAGTATTGCCTGATGGGCCCGACCAATTTGAAATGCGTTCCGCGGTCCATGCCTTTGTGTCTTTATGCAGGAAAGAGAAACAGCCAAACACGGAGGGAGCCACGAGACCAGGAATACCTTCTATGGAAAGAAAACACAAAGAGGGCTAAAATTACTAATTTTCTTTTACAGCCCAATAAAAAACATATTTTTCTGACAAGCCTAAATATGCTAAACTGTAAATAACACAGCAAAAGGCAATATGATTTTTTTTTTTTAAATAAGAGATTAAAAAGAAGCTGAAACCTCATAAACTGAGTGTCAGTACATCTGGTTTGTTGAACATTACACATTGGATATCAGTGTTGTCTTAGTAGCTGACATGTGGTATCACTGTTGAGGGTTAAATAGACCCTTTTATTACTAAATCGTTTCATTTATTAGATGTTTGATTTTAATTAAGTCAAACTCACAGCACACTTTGGTTTGCTGAAATGATGCGTCTAAATGTGTTTGCTCTCCCAGGGATCATTAACCCACAAGTCACTAATTGTGACTTCAACGAGGAAGTAAGCTGTGTAACAGGACGAGGTAATTATGGTTATTCCCAGATGACAAAGAAGGTGGAATTTCATTTTCTGAGCACAAGTGTAACAAAGACCCGGCATCAGTAATGAGAACAGAGCGTTTACCGATCCAAACAACTCCCAGAGGAGCGTCAGAGGCCTCCGACAGATGTCACTTCTGGGAAAACAATTTATGTATATAGCAGGAAGTTGTTTAAAGCTTCGCCTGGAACTGCAGATACATTCAATATTTGACATTTTGAGTGAGTGGTCAGGATTAGAAATATCTGCTATGTTTTATCGGTAAACGGCACACTTCCTTTTCTTTTACAGAACAATACACGCATCCAGTTTACCCTAAATTACTTCAATAAATCAACGTAAAAGTTTCTTTTAAACACTCTTCTATTTAACTTGGTTAGTTTAAAGGTGATAGCTACGACTTTTTCATAAAAATGACTAGTTTAAAAAAAATAATACATCCACCGAACGTCTAGAGTGGTGCAAAATAAAAGTATACATGTTACAGAAAAATAAATACACAGTATATAAATAATTGTTTTTATAAATTTTAACTGGTCCAAAATGGACCAAATTGATGGGAATTACCTTTCACCGGTAAGAGTTAAAACCCTCTTGATCGTGTTTGGGCCAAAGTCTGCATGATTTTTACCATTATAAATCGTTTTCCGAGCTTAATTTGTCAGCGTAATAGAAAATGGATTCCCGCGTTATTATATATATATATATATATATATATATATATATATATATATATACATTTATTCATGTAACAACTCGGTTAATAATAGTCAGAAAGGAAGTGATTAAGTTAAGAATGCATAAATAAGCCAACGATCCATTTCCTTAACTGAAAAATGTCTAAAGTTTACACAATTTGTTTGTATATGTGTTGCTTAGGATGATTTTTCCTGCCTCCAAATGTCCCAAAAACTGAATTAAAATGGGGATATGTTTATGTTTATAGCACGTTGATTTTAGTGTCCGTTTCCCTTGAACATCTGTGTGTGTGTGTTTGAATAAATAAACATGAGACATTAACATAAATCTCTCTGTTGAAGTGTCCGTTATGAAATAAACTCTTTTCATTTGTAGTAGTTCACAGCGCAGCGATGCCTCCACAAATATGGCGGACCTGCTGTCACGCTTTAACAGCGGGCCAACCCACTCAATGAGGCATCTGATTATTAATGTCTATGGCTCAGAAGACATCTGGACATCATGCTAATGCTACCATCATGCAAATGCTACCATTATGCTAATGCTACCATTATGCTAATGCTACCAGGCCTCACAGCCGGCTGGCAAACAGTAGCACTTGAGAGCGAGTGTGCTACCTATTGGCCAGGAGAAATATAACTTGTAGCCATCACTTTTAAGGGAAATGCTGAGGAGCTCTAATGATGAATACAAGACTTTACAAACCCTTATACAAACAAGCAAGACAAATATATATATTTATATTTAATAAAGAAAAAACTGAGTTTTGCTGGATGGTACTAAGCTTAGAGAAATATCTTCCATGGATTTCTGTACCTTTATAATAAGGCAACATTGGGAACTACGGGATCTACTGTGCAACAACAGCCTATTTTCAACGCCAGGTCCCTTGATTTAGCTACCTGGGATGTTTTTTTGTTACACATGTAAAAGAAATCCCTTGTGTGCTTTCTGTTTCCACCGCTCTGAAATGCTGCAGAGAATGTATTTAAATCAGCCCAATGAGTTGAGGAAGATGCAATGAAGACAGCACTACACCTCCAGTCCAGCGGGTGGCGGTAATGAGAAAGGAAAGGCGTCGCCTGCTGTTCCCGCCCTTCAGTATAACTTCTGTCTGCGAGCAGACGTGACACTGCTGTTGACACAGAGCAAGGAACAGAGCTATGAAAAAATGGAGGCCAAACTTTTGCTCCGTGTTTGTTTTTTGTTTATTTATTCCTTAAGGGACTCCAGCAGTTGTACCATCATCACAGGCGTGTGTTTAAAATCCACTCAGAGGCGACATCTTGATGAACCAAGCAGATGACGACTCTCCCTGTGGCTCTACGCTTCTCCAGGAGTGAATGCTGCTTGTCGGGACTTTGATGAAATCAACTGGTTTCCTTATATAGGAACATTTTTGACCAATCTGTATAATCTGACCCAATCTGTATAATATGATTGAACTTAACTTTGTAAAGTGCCTTGAGATGACATGTTTCATGAATTGGCACTATATAAATAAAATTGAATTGAATTGAATAGATGTTTAACTTTTACACAGCTATATTCTTCGACCCCGCCCCTCAACCAGGACGTTTCGTATGGAAAAACATTGACCCTGGAAATTGAAACTACTTGGGTAAAATTGTATCAGAATATAAGAAGGACTTTCAAAATCCCGACTAAAAGTCCCTGAAATGGAAAAATAGGCTAATGGAAAAGTGGGAACCACCAGAGCCTCTTTAAATTTCCTGCATTTCTCTCCATCCTGTCGTCTGTAAAGCCCAAGCTTCACTCTGACATTTATAAATGCAAACTGAGATATTTACAGGCTTTACGTGGGCCGTTAAAAAACGTTAAAGCCTGCTGCTTTCATTGATTTTCAGAATCATTCGTCAATACCAGAAATAAGAAAGTAGTAAACTTCGGTTGAATCTCCAACACTTATGCTGTGTTCATAAAGAGAGAACATTTTTTTTTCCCACTCACTCGCCAGTATTCAATGTCTAAACTGCTCTGGTGTGTTTTGTGCTAAAACATTTTGACCTCAATTTCACATCTGGCTGAGCAAACATTTCACGAGCACTCAGGCTTCTCTCACTGCTGGTGCGCCTGGAGGATCGTAGAGGTTTAGAAACTCACTTAACGTCATTGAAACGCCTCATAAAAAAGCCATCAGAGGATAACATACAACACACCCAATTGTGCTATACATTATGGTGAGAAACAATGCGGCCCAGGACAGTTTTCCTTCTGATAAATTAGTTTTTAAAATCCTGACATGGAGCGTCTGCTGTCTCTAGATCTATATCGAGTAAAAACCTGGTGCTCAAACAGTCGTCTCTTCTCTTTTGTGTCTCGTTTCACAATTACCAGGCAGCGTCTTCCCTAGGATTCAGTTCTTCTGTGCTGATCATGCACACCAGAACCAAAGAAAAGGCTGATCGGGCTGGGGGGATTCACAAAGATCTGGCAACAAATGAAGAAAAGCGAACTGAGCGTGAGCTGAGAGAACGACCAATCAATCAAGAAGGTGCAGAGGAGGCGTGCTGATTACCAAACAAGAGGCTGGTGTGAAGGGGAATCAGTACCAGCACCAACAGAAACAGGCAGAATCACTGGTAGAGTGTAACTTTACAGACAACCTTTTTTTTTTTTTTTTAAATAGCTTTATTGTGATTCCTGCAAGGAGAATTTCAAATTATATGGACATGACAATGGGAGAGTAAAGGAAGAACAAGAAGTGAAAGAGAAAGAAAAGAAAAAAAAAGTAGAGGTGAAAGAAAGAGGAGATAAAAGGGAGAGAATGATAAAACCTTCTCCGTCTGCTCCGTCACCTGGAAAGAGAGATGCAAAAAGAACAGCACAACCAACAGACATAAAGCAACAAATACAACCGAATAACACCTAGATGCCATTGCTAAATCATATATATTATTATGTAAGCTGACATGTGTAATGTGATACTTGAAAAAAGAAAGTGAAAGAACATAAATAAATAAATAAATAAATTATAAGATTACTGTATATAAGTGAACACTTAATACTAGAGGTGTGCGATATAGGGAATTTTTAATCGATCCGATACCAGGTAAATACAGGGGAAGTATCGCTGATATCGATCCGATACCGATACTTTTAACATTTAAGCTTGATGTATCATGAAACCTTTGACCTTTCGGGTTTTGTGATTTTTATTTTATTATTACAATTAAATAATGATCATAATAATAATAATAACAATAATTTTATGTTCAGTGTTTTTTTTCTAATCCATTTCTTATATCTTTCAATCCTTATGTAATTTTGTGTGTGTTGTGTCCACTTGCCTGTTGCTTTAATTCTATAAATTTTGCCATTGTGGGAAAAATAAAGGATTAGCTAATGTTATCTTATCTTAAATAACACTTTTTAATAGGATATATGTACTGGGTTCTTTCAAGGTCTTAATTAAATTTTCTGTGTGGGCTCCAGTAACATATGATAGATAATATCTACTTTGAAAGTTAACATGAACGGCTGCTGAAGATGACCACTCTGATCTACCTGGATGTTCTCTGGAGGACTGAAATGCCTCAGTCAGTGACGTCAGTCTGTGGGTCTGAGTCTGTCGGGGCAATGAGAGAAGTTTCGTCTCCTTTCTCCATTTCTGTCGCTCGACGTTTTCTTGCTCATGGTTTTTCACGTGCTTAGATAAATTTAACACACACAAAGAACCGCGGCAGTTGTTTGTGTGTGTTGAGTGGAGAGAGCAGAGTGGGCGGGCCAGGCTGAGCCTGCATGCTGATTGGCTGGCGCCGCTGAGCCATGTACGAGAGGGGAGGGGGAGCAGCAGAGTGCCATGACACAGAAGGGGAGACTGGTGAAACTGCTGCAGTCAGCGTGCGCGGGAGAGAATAAAAAGGATCGATCCTGTTAAAAGAATATTGTTCAATATCAATACCCACGTTGGTATCGATAGTATCGATCCTAGGATCGATCCGCCCACCTCTACTTAATACCTGGGACCCAGCACCTGTGGGAGTTTGTGAGAGTGCACTAGTTTAGGTGAAAATTTTCCAAAAGGAAATAGCTTGATAGTGGTTGTGGAGAACCAAAGGCCCGCCTTCCCCGAGCACAGAGGCAGGAGTCAGGGGACCCATAACCCCGGACTCCCAAAGGGGCCCCTAAAGCAGGTAACCCAGGAGGGGACGACACAGGAAATCTGCAACCCCCCCCCCCCCCAAAGAAGGAGCAGAGACGACCCCGAGGAAATCCCCCAGCCACCGCAATGCCGACGCCCTCAAGAGCCGCGGGGACGAGCCTGTGGGCTCTGCCGGCAGCTAGCCCCGCTGGAGTGGTCCCGGCCATGGGCCCCGGGGGCCAGAGGCCCCAGGGGGGGGCCCCGGCTGCCCCCCGGGGGGCCAGGCCCCGCGAAGAGGCCGCCGGGAGTGGGCCGGCGCACGCCCGGGAACCCGCCCCAAACCCGAAGCCAACCAACGCGCCAGAGGGCCAAGGCGCCCGCCAACGAAGTGGAGGAGGGCAGGACGTGGGGGGATGGGCTCCGCACCTAGCGGAGACTTGAGATGTTTTTGGGAGAGGGAGCGGACCACACCCATACCTGTGGGAAAAAAAAAAAAAAAAGGAAAACTCATTCACACCATCCCTCCCTTGTGCCCCACTCACCACACACAGATTAAAAAACGCTGTACACACATTCCCACATAACACTCGCATCCAACACTGACCAAAGGGGGGGGTCACCCCAAATCGACTATACGACTGCTTGTGCCCGACCCCCGGCCCCGGCCCCGGACCAGACGCCCCCCGGACCGGGCCCCCCAAAGAGGGCGGGCCAACACGACCCGCACGCTTTACAGACAACCTTAATAAAACTCCACAGATCAAACCAGAACAGAGATTAATCACGAGTCAGGTGAGGAATTGAGGTACAAACGGGGTTGATGTGAACTAAATTATGGACTACATCCTTCCCTTCAAGGATCACAGCGTTCCAGCACCTGCAGGTTGCTGGGAAAGACGTTACCTTCATGGAGGTTTTTGAATTACTTGAAGCCCATTAAGGCCGTTTTACCAACGGGCGCCGTTCCAGGAGCAGGTGGCTTGGACACCACAGCCCCACGCTTACAGCGGTACTGAAACCCGGTTCTACAGAGGGGACGGTACCAAACTCAAGAGGCAGGGTTTAAATATCTGACCCGGTGATCAATAGATGGTTTGGGATCACATCTGAAGGAACGAGGCACTGCTTCGGTTTATTGCAGTAAAAAATAAAAAGCAAACAGGCCAAGCTCTCTATTCACCAGTCGATCTACAGAAACAACCCCCAGCAAACGCTGAAGACCAAAACAATGAGCTCTAGATACAAGGAGCCAGAATGAGCCTCCGTTGCACCATGACCTTATCGCCGAGGTCATGGTGCAACGGTGAGGTGAGAAGCTACTGGAGAACTTCAAGTACTGCTGCTGCTTCTCCACATGGGAAATAATAATCTGAGGTGCTTCAGGCTTCTGGTCAGGGTGCTTTCTAGGAGCCTCGCTTTGGAAGTTGTCCTGAAACGCCTGGCTGGGGGGGGGGTACCCTGACACAGAGATCTGTGTATTATTCCTTGATTAGAGCAGCTAAATAAGACTATTTGCCAATGGAATGAGATCTTTGCACTTAGAATAGAAACAATTCATCTCCATCATCTTATTTCAAGTGCAAGGTATATAATTATCTTATTTTAGGGGTAGAAATACTCATTCAATTGGCAAATAGTCTTATTTAGCTGCAAATCAAGGAAAAATACACTAATTTCAAGAAACTTTTACTTACTATTAGTTCCCTTTTCCCCAGAATACACTGGAAAGGCTGTCCTGGAAGAGGTAAGTCTGGAGGACCAGGCATTGATGGACATAAGGGTGGATTGCCCCAATGATTGTGAACGTCTGATTCTGGATTCCTGCGTTGATTCTGGAATTTGAATAAATGTAACACGTGGAGAGGGGCAACAAAACCACATGTACTGCTAACTAACCATGGTTTGGGTTCCCTGCAGAGCTTCTCCCTTCCCGCTGACGTCTCGTCTCTAGTCTTTCTCGTTTCTTCAGCTTCTCTCCGTTTCCTGTCCCATGTCTTCCTCTCCCATCCCTCCGCCTCCTGCAGAACCAGAGGCCGACGCTAATTGGCTTTCTGATGCATTTTTAATGTGCGGCCATCCCGCCGTGCTCGTGAATCCCATCCGCACGCGTCGTGCGTGTCGGCGCGCGGCTCTGAGGACGCGGTTAGAGTTGGTGTGTGCATGTTTCCTCGTGACAGGAAGTTAATTCGTACTCATCTTCTCCCGCTCCGGCCCCAGCGGACGCCTTAATGGCCGAAACGGAGAGAGCCGAGAAAACGGGAATTCAGGCGAGACTTTTTTATTTTTTTTGCTGTTGTTGTTGTTGATTGCCGTTGCAAAGTTTTTTTTGGGGGGGGGGGGATAAAAGCTTTTTCCTCCAACTGTTCGACGGTGGCTGCACTTCAGTGAGTCAGCTCGCACCGTCCTGCAACGCTGCCAGCAATCTGGGTCACTCTTCGTGCTTGTCGGAGTGTGTGTGTTTGTGTATCGTTATACCCTCGAGTCCAAATTATCCTTAAAAGGGTTGAACGGAGAAAAAAAAGAAGAAGAAGTAAATCTTGGCTGAAAGGTTTGAGCAATCCGCCAATTTATCTTCAAGGGTGAGTCTCATTAGGGTGTTGGGGAAAAAAAAAAAAAGACTTTGCCCATAATTTGTAGTTGCAGGATCATTTAAGCACAGAGCCGTTCTAACAAACTCTGCTCCGGATGAACCGGTCAGGGTTTCACCCAACGCCATTTCCCATCAGGCATCTCTTCGGTTTCTGCAGCACCTGATGGCTGCACAGGAGGAGATTCATGCAATCATCTGAATCAGGCGAGCTGGATCACAGACCAAAACATGCAGGACAGGGTTGGGAACCACTGCTGCAGGGGACGCAGCTGGGCCAACCAAATGCAACCCTATATATATATATAAATAGTTAACTTTGTCTTATAACTACATTTAGAGATGTAGTCTGCAGTTTTGAGGAGTTCGTTTGTAGTTTTCCTGTTTTCTTTTAGTTAATCTCTGCTTTCTCTATGTTTTCTAATCGTCTCTGTCTCCGTTCTCCGTCTCCATGCGTCAGTCATTCTCATGTGGGGTTGGTTTCTGGTTCCTGGTTTCTTTTCTGCTTTTTCATCCCGGTAGATTCCCTCTGCCCCCCCACCCCCCCCCCCCCCCCCCCCAGCCCGTTCCCCACGTGTCTCTTGCCTTCGCCATACTCCGTGAATCAGAAATGTGAAAAATGTATTTGTCTCAGTAACTCTGTTCACTGAGGGAAACACCACATAGCTTAATTACATGCAGACTGATGTTTTCAAGCCTTATTTTCTGTTAATTGTGAGGATTTCTTTTTTTCTGCTTACAGCAAACGAAAACATGACATTTAGGATTAGAATATTACATCAGACGAATAAAAACGTTCTTAATGTAGAAATTTGGGCTTCGTGACAAGCGTGTCCAATACCTGCTTAGAGGCTGTTGTTAATAAAAGCTCATCTTAATGTGGTAAACAAGCCTGAGAGCCCTTATTCTAATTTATTCCCTTCTGGTTCGTCCTGTTGACATTTTGTCCATCTTCTGGTTTCAGCTGAGCTTTTGGATGTTAGAGCCGCCTTCGTGTCTCTTTGGTGTAATCGAAAATCATTTTGTGCTGAACGGAAGAGCGCTTTTTGTTGCTTTCCAGTTCAATCACATCTGGCATAATGAGCAGGCCGACTTTGTGCTTTATAAATAGACAAATAGTGAGGTCTGCGTTTGATTTTTGTCCTGCTTTAAGGGGCTCTTCGTGCACACGTTTTATTCTGTGGTACGCAACGCACTTACTGAAAAACATTTCTGTGTAATAATCTTTTTAAAAAACGTAAAACGAAGTGGCAGCCCTTGTAAATCTGCGACAGAGGGTAAATGACCCAAAACCCACCCAGTGTGGGATACAGATTTCAGATTTATTTATTGCTCCATGGCAAAAATTACACAAAAACAATCACTTTCTGTCATACATTTCTCATGAGCAAAAGGGAGCAGAAAGAATATAAAATAAAATTTTGTTCGCCCCTAGTAAAAAAAACGAAATAACTAAGCAGCTATTGCCAGAATAAAGCAAAACCATAACAAACATCTATGTTCAAGTCAACAAACAATTTTTTTAAGGAAGATATCAACATTCATGTTAATAATAAATAAGGAATACACAATGCACAAGGCACATTTATCTATCGATCGATCGATCGATATATATATATATATATATGTATATATATGTGTGTGTGTGTATGTATGTATATATATATATATATATATATATATATATATATATATATATATATATATATATATAAGTTTTACCCCAACAACTGAGGGACACATCTTCAGAATCAGAATCTGAATGTGAGTAAAACACGCGTTCACCAACACAACGGTCCGGCCCTCAGGAGCCACGTCCTCCTCGGAAACTTCTGCAATCAAAGGAGAAACTGCTGACGCGGGACAGAGCGCGCCCAGTGAGGCTTATGACTGACCCGAGCAGCGTGGGTGCACACCGCCACGGCCGAGCTGGAAGAAGGTCAGAGCTGCACAACCTGCGACGACAAAGTAATAAATGACTGAAAAAGGGCCAGGCTGAGTCAGCAGGCAGGGTCAGCGTCTGAGCCTCGCTGCTGAATAACGCATGAGGGAGATGCTTCTCTCCACGTTACACGTTTCATATCTGGACACAGACCCGGACGTGAACTTTCAGGCTGACGGCCGGGCAAACAGCGCCGAAGACAGAAAATGTGTATTGGTTCAAAAGCTGTGGTGAGAAATGATTAATCAGAGCTTTTTTTAATTGTTTTTTTGGGAGCTGATCAATAATTAAAGAGCAATCAGACGGCGCACCGTCTCCTCTTTTCTCTCAGGTCTGCTCGGTAACATTTGCAGGGAGCCGGTGAGAGCAGATGCTAAATGTTAAAGAGCGACGCCAGAGGACTGGAGTCCTTGTGTTTTCAGGATCAGAGGCGAGGCAGAAATCCATTATTAACGAAATCACCAGAGAAGCTCTGACAGTGAATACAGATCAGGAGAAGGAGAGATTTGCTGCGTCGCTCTGTGCTGTACATTCTGCAGACAGGTGAGTGGTGCTGTTTGGGTCAACCCCATTAGGCACCCATTAGGCAGAGCAGGTGTGTAAACCTCTGGGAGCACCGGGGCCTCGCAGACGTCCTAGAGACGAGCCGGTCTGGTCCCGTTTTTAATAAAGGGGATTAGGCAGCGTGTTGCCACTGCTGAGGGGGAAGGGTCACACGTCTCAGCCGCCATGGAGGCGTTTATTCTTGGTTATGTAGTTATCACTGCAAAAAATGAACTAAAAATAAGTAAAGTGTTCTTAAAATTAGTGTATTTTTCCTTGATTTGAGCAGGTAAATAAGATGATCTGCCAATAGAATAAGATTTTTGCACTTAAAATAGGAACAATTCATCCCCATCATCTTATTTCAAGTGCAGGATGTCTAATCATCTTATTTTAGGGGTAAAAATACTCGCTCCATTGGCAGATAGTCTTATTTAGATGCTCAAATCAAGGACAAAAACACAAATTTTAAGGACATTTTACTTATTTTTAGATCTGTTTTTGCAGTGCAGGCGTCTGCGGTGGGACTTTTGTCCGAGTCGGGGAGCGGGAGACCGGATCTCTATCCTCTCAGAGCTGCTGAGGGGCCACAGAAGTCCCCTGAGAGAAATAATAAAAACACGTCCCAGGTGTAGATGTGATCGGACACGTGAAATTTCAGGTTAGACACAACATAAAACCGCGTAAAACACGCTTTTCAAATGGATTCAGAACATTTTCATGGTAAATCTTGTGAATAACAGGTGAATCCTCCTCAGATTACATGTGATGCAGATGTGAAACAGGTCAAAAATTATGAAGCGACACTCCAAGTCTGGCCTTCACACAGCGACATGCAAATCAGGAGCAATGACATAAAGTAACAATTACATAAATTAGTCCGCTTTGCACAAAGAAGCCTCTCTGACTTCTGGATTTATAATCTATGTGGCGGCAACACTCGCTGGGCTGTAAACAAGATTCTCGCTCTGCTCTGAGATTAAAGTTTGACAGACTTTAAGCATTTCTACTCTACTCAAATTAATAAAACAAGAGAATATATAAAGAATATGGAAGATTTCACGTCTACCTTGTGTGTCATTTTTATCAGAGTTAAACAAAACCTGCAGGATCCAGACTTGCCCACTATCACATGGACGTTGCATTCTTGTCATTTTTGTTTTATTGTACAACACATACGGCACAAACGTGAAGTCTATATGGTCAATATCTATTTATACTACTTCCTAATTTAGTGTAAAATACCTCCAAACAGTAACTGTGTACTTATACTGATATGAGGTACCCGGCTGGATCAGAAATGAACTTAATTTTCAGCTCCACCATCTTGCTATAATATGTGAAGAGGAGCGGCCAGAGGAGGAAGAAGAGGGAAAAACTTTTCAGTTCAGCGATACATTACTGAACACGGCGATTCTGTTCCTCGCTGCCTCAGGAAAGCAATTACAATCACAACTTTAGCGTCTAATAGTCAGCCAGTCGGGACGTTTCAGACTAGATCAATGGGCATTTTTGAGCAACATTTCGTGCAAAAAGTAAACATGTAAATGAAAAAAAGTGTCGACAAAGCGTTTGGCGGTTTCATACGGCCTGGAAACTCCTGAGCGCCGCTTCCTGCTGGAGGCTCAGCAGAGAGCGCCCAGCAGGCGGCCCTCAGTTATGCAGCCATCGTGGCTTTTTAACCGGATAAATAAACTCGTTTATTTATGTTTAGGTGGAATATTTTAATGTTTAAAATAGAAACGTTGCCAGTCTGAGTCTGGCACCGTGGTCGGGCGTGTGCTGTCGATCCTCCTCCACCTTGTAGAGAAAACGTCGTCTCTTTGGTCTCGTATGAAGACGTGTGCAGCAGCATATTTACATGCGTTCCCTCACATTTCAAGACACTTTCAGTTTGGCTGAAGTTACGGAAGGGGAAAAAAAAACGTACTAGAAACTAAATGAATGATGTGCAAGGCAAAAATAAGTTTTACGTGATTTGTCTTTGTAGTAAAGTCTGTAAAATCCCAGTTATTTTCTTTTTACTTAACAACCAGGCAACTATTGCACATCTACACCAACTTCAACCTCCTCACGGCCTTAGATCATGGTAGAATCTGTCTCTGTGGATAAATGGGTGAGCCAAGGGTTTAAAAATCCTGCGTTTTCATTTTTTTGGCGTCTTGTGGTCTTAAAAGTACATTTTCCACCATGCTATGCTTGTTCCTGCAGAAGGTACACCTGTTTCTGGGGTCAGCCGTGTCTCTTCTAGGCTGAAGCTGTTGTTGCTGCTAGCTTCCTTTTAGTCTTTACCCTCTGAAATGTAGCGCGCCTGGACCAAAGCGCCATTGCTTAGCTGCTTCTCTTTCTTCAATTGGGACGTTGCTGCCAATTAACTTTACGTTTTCTCTGTTTACCGAGAGGAAATCCTCCTGGTTCAGTGCTTCTGTGTTTAGCAGTGTTTCTTTCATGGATAAAGCCAGTAGTGAACCTGTGGCTGCCATTAACCTTTTGACCTTTTCCATTTAAAAAGTACCCCTGGTTCAGTGCTACTTTGTTTCCCCTTCTCTTTCCCTTGGTGGATGTTTGGACAGAGCTACTAACACTGTGTAGTTTCTTTGTTTTTTCCCCATAGAAAGTACCAACAGCAGGGAACTTTGTATTCACGCTTGTCTTTGTTTTATTCCATAAAAAGTACTATCTAGAGTTTCTTTGTTCAGCTGCATCCCGTCTATGGACTGAGCCATTGATGTGAATGCTGTCTGACTTTTTCTCCTCTCTATTTTGGATTATGTTTTCTTTTTTTTAATTGTAATTCATCTTACTCTGACAAAGTGAGCCTTGGGGCGATTGCTGCCAGTAACTACTCTTTTGTTGCTTTTGTTTAGCTTTTTTTAAAATTAACTATTTCCTGGACAGGGCCATGGATGGAGATAATGCTGCCGTTAACCTTGACTTGACTTCTTTTTTTCAGCTCTCCTTATAAAACCTCTCACCCCCTCAGCAGGCGGCCCATCACGCTGACCCGGCTTCTAATGAAGGGTTTCTGTTAACATAATTTTTATCCACACTGTTGCCAAGTACAGTAGTTGCAGAGGAGGAGGGATTGCTGCAAAGTCTCTGGCTCCATCCGAACACCCTTATTGAGTAAAGACTCTTTAGCCAAAGTGGAAGTGCGTCAGCGGTCGCCATACGTGGTGTACAAATAGTGCAGTCAGTGAGGAAGGAGGGAGGAAAATTATAGTTTTGTCTAGAAACCTCGCAAACTCCCTTACCGGCGCTAAGGAGCCTTAAAGTATCCCACAATCCTTTGCATGACATGTCGTTTGAGCACAGCCCCCCTCACAGTCCGAGGCTCCTCTCCTTCTGATGACTGATGCTGACCCCATGAAGGTCAGGAAGAGGAGCTTGGAGCTGTTGTTATGGTTTTTCAGATGGAGTCAATGACTTGATGCAACTGGCTGGGTTTCCCGAGATGGAAAACTGTTTCCAAATCGACACTTTATGTTAAATTAACTTGGACTGCTTATATTATATTTTTTTATATTAAACTGGTCTGTGTGTAATTGCATTGATTTAGCTTGTGTTTTATTAGAGTTCGCTGGTTTGAGGTGAGTTGAACCAGGAGCAAGCTAGGTTCTGTGTTTGTCGTTAGTCGACCCAACCAATGGCCATCAGGCATGTAGAAGAACACGCCTGATGTAAGACGTATAAACAGGTTTCTGTTTATATTCTGTTAGAACAAGCTTCAGGGTTTCCACTTGAGGGAATGATTTAGTTTAGTTTGGAGACTTTGGACCAGGTTTTTTTTAAGGCCAACACCGATTATTTTGACGATACCCGATACGTGGGGACAATTTTTTTAGGGCCAATATGGCTTTTAGTTCCTCCACTTACATGAGAAAAATGACACAATGATAACAAATGTTACACTAAAGTCAATTTAAACCAAAAAAGAAACATTTATTAAAAGGAACATGGTTGCAGAGTTTTTGCAAAAGTTTCCTCCCGTCTGCCCAGATCACCAGTGTTGTCTGCGTCTTTGTTTCCTTTGTGTTCCTTCTGCTTTAGTTTTTCACTTACTTCTTATTTCCTCATTTTTTATTCCTTTTGTGCGTTAGATTATTTTCTTTTAGGTTTTCCTCTTGGTTTGAAGGTTTCTTCATATTTTTGCTCATCTCCATTGATGCTGATCAGTCTCCATCTCCTGATTTACTCACATGGTTTCAGAGCCACGCTCCACTCGTCTCTCAGTAAATATCCTTCCTGACGTTCTCCTCATTTTGCTGCCTGTGACTTTTCCTGTTCTGCTTGAGTTTCTGTAAGTTTTCTGTTATTATTATTATTATTGATAAATTCCAATTATGCTCATCCCATCTTCCAAACTCACACATCAGGACAATTTCCTGTCATTCCTTCCACTCCAGTAGAATGACCCACGTGTTTTTAAAAAGAATCTGCATATGGAGGCGTGTTTATTGCTGTCACATTGTGGGAACAGAATGCCCTAATGAAACGTGATATGACATTTAGTTTGTTGATTTGGTTCTAATATTTTCTTGAATCTTTTCCATTAGTTTGCCTCTCTGCCTCATTTCCCACATGAACTGCCCGCTGATTGGCACCACCTGCATTTCATTTGTCTCCCCGGTATAAATACTCAGAGGTTTTATTGTACGTTCTAGCGGAGTGAAGTTCTTCCACTCTCTCATTTCATCTTGTATTCCCCGGCCATGCGGCTGTTTTTATTTGATGTAAAAGTTTAATTTTATCCAACTGCCTCTGGAGCCTTGTCTGAATCTGGATGCTCTTCCAGCACACAGATGCTGTTTGACAGCCAAAAATGGAGATTCCAACTTGAATTTATTCAGAGCAGCAGCCCATAACAGGGTGACGGTGACATTGAAGTCCCATGAACCCATCTCCATACAAATACATATATTAACAGTGGAAGATGCTTAAAATGGGCGCGTCGGTGCTTAACGGCATTTTAACGACGCTGTCTGGATTAAACTCCTCTTGCTCAGGCATCAAGATGAAGGACAAAATATTTTTAATTAGTCACATGAATGTAAAGTACAGAAGTGCATCTTAAACAAACAAGAAAATGAAATAAACATTTTATATATTTGTTACGCTGATTTATTTCAGGCATTTATTTCTTTAATCCAGGTTCCCAGAGCAATTAACTATTCGTAAGACCAATGAAAAAGATTTTTACTGAAAACGTAATGTTACATCACAGAGACGACTGCTGATGTGTTTTCTAGTGGAGAGTCACTAGCATCCTCCTGGTGGGGGGGCCAAAAAGGTCAGTGATAATGAAACTAGGTTATTGCCTAGTTTCAAACAGGCGATGAACAAGGGTTACAGTGTTGCCAATAATTTTGCGACACTGCAGTGCTTCCAATGGCCTTAGGGGTGCTAAACCTGGAAGTTACAGGTCTAGCGCCCCTAGTGGCTAAATGTTACATGGCACTGTTTTAAACATGGGAATAAGAAGAATATTATATTTTTCATCGGTCACCAGTTATCTAATATATGTAACTACAAATAGAGTGGGCTTAGAGCTCTGGAGATTAAAGGATGGGGCGGAGTCTTGGGTCCTAAATCTCCTGAACCCTAGGGGTCATGACCTCCACGTTGAAGACTTCTGCTTTAGGTTTTCATTAACTGTAAGCCGCAATCATCAAATCTTGAGAAATATATGATTGAACTATCCCTCTGAATCTAATGAATCTGCATAATAGATGAGTCTTACTTTTTGAATTTAATTGTATTCTACTTTCCTGAGATGCATTTGAAGATGATTACCAACAAAACATACCTGTGCATTATTTTTGGGCAAAGATGAACGTGCTTTATAAAAAAAACAACAAACCCAGAAAGCTTAGTCAGACTCGATTAAATGTTTGATCAAATAAATCTAAATTCAATCTAATCAGTCCCAATCCATTATAATTGGGTCTTTCCCCACTTGCTGACACCAAAGATTAATTCCTCACTTATCTGCGGCGTCCTTCTCAAACATCGGCTCACAACTCCACCTCAAGAACCTAATGGTTCCTTTTATCGCCGCCTTTGGAGCACTTTTTGTGAGGAAAATTGGATCTCATCAAACTGAATGGCGTGCCTGCTGTGTTTTCCCCTGATACTGATCAAGGACGAAGGTTTATTGGAATGTACACCAGCGTACCGCAGAAACTTTTAAGGATTTTATTCAGTCTGGGTAAAGTCACAGCCAATAGTACAAGGAAGGGAAACGCGTGGAATCGAACTGTTTTGAACACTAATCTGGCATCAGGACAACCTGCAGCACACATTCAAGCTATCGATGCCTCCACCAACGTCTGAAGGTAACTTTTACACAAAGCGCACAGCAGTAGCTGCAGGGAAATAAAAGGCAGGATGAAAGGGGGATTTTTAACGCACACACCTCCAAAACAAACCTCAGATGGGTAAATTAAAATGAAACTCTTCACCGGAACACTGTAACACAGGTTGCAGTAGAGTCTGTAAAGATGTATTATGTGTTTTTTTTTTTTTTAAAGTGTGTATTCTTCCAAATTGAGAAGCTGGATAAAATTTTATCCAGTAACAGAAAAAAAAGGAGCAATGGAAACTGCTTTGTGTTTCGAAAACTTCTTCCTAAACAAAACAAGGAGTAAAAACATTTAAAGAGCATTTCAACTTTTACAGAGTACCAAGTATTCCAGAAAATTAGAGAGATGAATACCTGCTGGAGGAGAGGAGATGCTTATGGTTTTATGTTACTGTGTCCACCCTCTCCAGCCATATACGACTCTTTATTCTCAATTAAATGCAGTAGCTACTAAGAGCCTTGCACAGTTGGTTTCAACAAACCCAAACGTGGTGTGTGAGTCCAAATGGCAGTAAAGTATCCATCTCTATCTATCTAGAAAAACATATAACACGTGAACTTTCCCGGCTGCAACATTGTAGCAGGTTTAGTGAACATCTGCAGCCATGTCTGCGGTTGGGCAAGTTAGATTCTCTTGACTTTGATAAGTGTTTTGACAGCTTCCTTACAACCCAGCTGAGTTCAGAGCTTGTGCGTCTCATAACACATATCAAGCTTCCTAGAAGCTGAAGATGACCTCTTGGGTCTGAAAGGTCACTTTCAGACCCAAAGTTTAGTTTCTGTTCCCGTGGGGTACGTCTTGTGCCACAATCCCACATACCAAATCTGTGAAATATTATTGTTACATGCCCTGTTTGTAAAGTCAAAGGTTTAAGTCTCACCGTATACTTCATCTAAACCTTTGCTTTCAGCGTTTCTTTCACACTCCTCATTATAATATTGACTTTGGGTGTAACAATGAGATGTAAACCCAAATGAGAACAACTATTCTCTGCATGTCAGGAACCGTACAATAACTACCATTTTTTCTCCTGGCCTTCAGGCTGCTCTATGTACACCTCACAGTCCATAGGAGCATGTAAAAAGGTTATTTTAGCATCCATCTGGTGCGACTATAAATCATACTGAGCTGCTGCTTCTATCAGGCGGCGTCCAGACGTCCTACTCGCAGTTGGTGCAAATGTTTCATTAAACTCTATACAAGCTACTCGACTGTAACCTTTTTTGGTACATACCAGGCTTTGTGAGTCTCAGTTGCGTTTGCATTATCCTTATCTGTGAAAACACACCTACTCCCTGCTGCACTTTTATCTTCTGGCACTATGGTCAGTGGAAAAGTGCTGTTTTCTTTTAAGGATTTATTCTCCTCTTCCATAGCTTCAGCCCACCTCTCCGACTTAGATAAAGTCATGGGGTCTTACTCATACTAGACGACAGCGTTTCTTATCACATAATCCTCCCCCTCTCCGCCTTATGTTCACAGTCCTTTAAAATATGTTGTTGTTTTTCTCTCCATTTTGGGGCGAGGTGGACAACGTTTTCCTTCACCTTGTCCTGTGTTTTCTCCTTTCACTCTGTGTTCAGTACAAGTTACCGTCACGATCCTTGGGTTTTGTGTTGGACTCGTGCCTTCAGTTCATATTCCAAGTGTCCTGTCTTCTTGTTTTAGTTCCTTTGGTATTTTATATATTTCGGATTAGGTTCTTAGTTATTCTGGATGTTTCACCTTGTTATAGGTTCCTTGTAATTCTGTTCCTTTTTGATTTTTCTCTTTGGTTTTTGCCTGTCACTTTCTTGCTTGCACCTGTTACTCATTGCCTTCACCTGCACTCCTGATTTCCCCGTTTGTCCCCCCCACCCCCATTTAAAGGAACAACAGGTCATAATGACACCTAGTGGTTAAAGTCGGAACAACACATACACCCGCCATTTTTTTACTTCCACAGGACAGGTCTATGATGTATTCTGTTCTATTTCTGGTCCGCTTCTCTTTCTGGCTTCCATGTTAGGAGGCTGCTGCTCTTTATCCAACATAAAATACCAAATGCTGTGCTCTGTTTTGAGAACCCTAGGAACTCTCATATGATTGGCTCAGGAACCAGGAAGTAAACACGAGCTACACTCTGAACCGAAGTAGTTCCTGACCGTACCTCTAGCTTTAAAAGGAGAAAAACGCTACTAAGACATTGTTGATGGAGAGGAACTGTTTATAGTGAATTGCTTCCATTATGGGTGACAAATGAGAATGATTTCAGTTGATTTTACAGTAAATTTCTTACTTATAGCACCTTTAAGCCACCTGTCTCCCTTCACTAGGTGTTAGATCCTCCGTTATGCAACCCTCTGTTCTGTTCTGCTCCAGTTTGGATTTTTGTAGGTCTGCTTTCCTCTCATTAAATGATTCAGTCCACACCTCAACACGTGGCTTCCTGGTCCTACAGAATGCAGAGAACATGACAGCTTTTCCTTTGACCCTAGGAGTTTGGCTTAATGTGAGCATTTCTTTTGCTGTTAACGTCATCATCAAACACCTCTGTGTGGGTCTGGGTTTGCTGTTCACTCACAGTTTTAGTACTGAATCCGACCGGCCCGTCTTCATGAACCCCTCCTGTGTCTGGATAGCAGGCCGGGTATGATGGGCCGTTTCTATCATAGCCTACAGACGTTCCCTGATCACTCCTTGGGTCTGGATTTTTCTTGCCTTGTTTGCAGGCATAGCACACTGATCCAAACTCATTTTTAGAAAAAGCAGGTTTCTCTTCTGTCAGCCTGTAATACGGAGTTTGCTCCAGCCGACTGCAGCAGTCATTACGGCGCGAGTCCATAACTCTTTGGGTCACTCTCTACACCTAGCCGCTTCAAAGTGTTTTCTCCAGCTTATTTCAGCGCTCCCATTTCTACGGGGTGAGTGAGGCGCAGAGGTTTCACTTGAAACTGCATTTTCACTCAGTCAAGACTGAACGTCCTTGAGAAGACGAACTCAGTGCCGTTACACTTTTCCATACGGGGCAATGAGCCTTTCAGCGGCTTTGACTGCGTCAGAACGTGGACAAACTTTACACCATCAGTGAATATTCTCGTAAATCCATCCTTTGCTGTATGGTAGCAGCTCTAGTTCAAGAGATGCTTCAGCTTCCCCACTTCTGCTTCGAGTAAATCTTCCATGTGAGCACATCTCTCAGTCTGGGCTAGTTTTATCTAGCTTCTCCTTGATTTTCATGCATTTAACAACTTCTTCAACAACTTTCTAACCTTCACCCCTCTTTTCTTCAACACACAACGGTTAGCTGAGCATTTACTGCGACTAGCTTTTCAGGTCGGGGAACTTTTCCTTCTAACCTGTCTAAACTTGTTACGCTTTAGGCAGTCTTGGTTTTTAGAGTCAACCCTTTCTAGGGTTCATTAAAAAGCAGCGGTCTGACTGTGGAAACCTTTAGCGTTTCATTAGCTCTGCGGGGTTTTTTTATGTTGCTTTAATTATGTGGCAATGTTGACATTGTGGAAGTTCTCCCTGCAGCTACAATCTGGCTTTTAAAGGTTGTGTTTTTTTTTAAATATTTGAACGCACTGGGTATTTCATCAGCCCATTAGCTGCTCACTTACAGTTATCACTCTCATAATTACGTTTCGTATTGACCAAAGCGAACCCGTGAGGATGCTAAAGGGTGCGTGTCATCCATTTAACTTAATATGAATATGAGGGGGAGTTCAGCGTGTCTAATAGACGTGCCGAGGCAGGAAAGCAGAGACAAACCAACAGAGATGTGGCGTTCTTTCTAAAGCTTCCCACTGAAGCGTTCAGGATCCTGACAGCCTTCAGACACCTGGTTCCCTGAGCAGCTCCAGCTCAATAAAATCCAATCTCTCTCCGACAGTTTGGTTGAGAGCCAAAGGTGTTTGTGGAGGTGATAACTTGTCTATTAGTCTGGTGGTGAAGCCACATAAAGCTCTGGTCCTGTTTCTGTTTTAGGTTTAGCCTTTCTTAGCCCTGGGAGCTAAAGTTCAGTCCCACATAACTCACTAATATCTAATATTTTTATCTCTTTAGGTTTTATTTTAACATCAGACAGATACTTGTAACACTAATCAGCTCACAGACGGTTCTCTTCTTTGTATTTTAGAACATAGGATGGAGAAGTTAAATTATACACGTTTTTCTGCTACCCTGCTACAGTTTATTACCATATTATGATCCCTTCCATATGTTGTTGATATTTTTTTACCTCTCACGCTTATTTATTTGTTCTCCACCAGTCCTGTAAAGGTGCATAGACACGTTATTAGACTTTTTATTTATTGATATGCCGGTAGCTCACATGGTATCATAGAAAGTTTTTATGAAAGATTATCACGTCCTGTTGACGTCTTAGTTGTTATTTTGGTTTTTTATGCTTTGTTTTTCCTCAATTTGTCAGTAAATAAAGACTTTCGTGTTTATTTACGATTTTAACGGAAGTACGTACTGCGCGGCAGGGGTTACAACGAGGAAGCCGCTAACGGCTATTAGCATCTCCAGTCAAAACAATGAAGAATTTTCCAAGATGTAGCACAAAAAAAAATGCAGAAAAATATATGATTCCAAGAGGGAAAAGAGTGGAGTGTTGCTGGGAATACTGCGACATGAACGTTGGTGTTCACTGAAGCGGACGCTAAACCTTTATGTGGACGGACATCTGTGGCAGGTTTGGGATGTCCATCCTGAACACCATGTTGAAGCAGATGTTTACCTGGTAACCAGCCACCAGGGCACAAAGGTTAATGAAAGTTTTTGTAATAATATCACCAGACCTGTTATATTATGTCTTGGGCACTCCAGGGGGTCTGGATCTGATAGTGGAGAAAGCTCCCTGACACACGCATAAACCAAAGAGAGCGGGGAGAATAAACTGGGAACGTCGGGTGGAGGCCCTCATTCAGAAGACCTCTGGTAGCATTTCTCTCAGGTTCTGGGTGAGGTTGGCAGAATGAAACCTGAATGGGCCTTGTTTGACCGATACAGGTTTTTTAAGGCCGATACCGATTATTTTGACATCAGGCAAACTGATACCTGATACATGGGGTCGATACCTGAAGCCGATACCTGAAGCCAATATGGCCTTTTCTTCTTCCATTTCCATGAGAAAAATGACACAATGATAACAAATGATAAACAAATTTAAAACTTAAACCAAAAAAGAAACATTAATTAAAAGGAGCATAGTTCCAGAGTTTTTGCAAAACTCCCCCCCCCCCCTTGCCAGATATTGAAATCACAGCAGTGTTGTGCATTAGAGGAGAGCAAAAGCATCTGCTGCTGCGACTGCAGCGCAAATAGATCGTCCATCGCATGCATGTATCGGCCGAAACAAGACAAAAACACAAATATCGGCCGATAACATCGGCTGGCCGGCCGGCCGATATATCGGTCGACCTCTAGTCTCTGTATCTGTTCTGCCTTTGCTGCCTTCTTTATAACTGCTGCGGTAAAATGGTGAGGCTGTGTACTCCAGCACACAAAGTCTCTAGGTAGGCAGAAAAGCGGCTTTCACAGCGAGGTCAGAGTTGTGATCTAGTGGGTGAACATCGCCACACACAAGCTTTGTGCTTATTTAAATAAAATGTACAATTACACATAATCCTTTGCAAACAAAATGGGTTAAATCTTTAGCTAAAAGCCAGAGATAAACTAAAAGGTCTTCATGTTTGGTCTTGAATGGGATTATTTTTTTACAACACCAGGAAAAAAAAACTGCAAAGTTGCATCAGCCTCGATGGATGTGTGTCCTGAAACTTGCGTGAGAAAGAAACAGGTTTGAATCCCACTGACGCCCGAACTGCCTGCGGTCACGATTAATGCTGGAAATCAGAAGCACTTAGAGGGAACAGCCTGGGGAAAACGGTGCAGCTCAGACTCTGCTACTAACTGTGGTCTGATGTGTTAAATGAGGGGGAAAGACTCCAGAAGGAAACATTTCATATGAAATATCTTCACAAATAAGTAAATATTTGATTTTCCTGCAGTTCTAATTGAGGTTACGTGTTACTGTTAATTTGATTGCTGTCATTAAAATAAGAAAACGCAGCCTCGGGATTTATCCTTTTGCTCTTTTCTATTTGTTTGTATGAAATGCATTAAATTAAGCCTACATTTCCAGTGTGTAAATGTCCCCCCACTCATATGAGAACATCTCGGCTTCTTGTATTTTTGTTCACAAAGGGATTCAGTCAGAATTAACGCCAGATGAAATATTATCAAGAAAAGCAGCCGCTTAATCTGAAAAAGACCTGCGGTACAATAAAAAAGTCATGTTGTCCTTATGAATTTTGCTTAGCATTTGAAATTTAAAGTCCTTGGAAACAAAAAAAATGTAAAAAGGGACTTTTAAACCAGACAAAATGTGGGACAGATGTAAAAGTATTATGAAGCTTAGTGTTTCGCCATGGCCTTGTCCTGGCTAGTTTTGTTTAATATTCTGCTTTCTGATTCTATTTCAAGCCGCGCAGAAATGGGGAAAAAAAACAAGTAAATTTGAGAATTTGAACATATGATGATACCGTATAGAAGAGAAGCTGAGCTTCACACAATGATTTGTGTGTCTGAGCAGTTTGAAATGGAATAATAATTCAGGGCCAGCGACCACGACAGAAACATCTGAGACAAACTGACTGAGTGTCCAGACTGTAGGTGTTTAAAAGATTAGTTGAGGAAGATGGGGACAGATGATGGAGCAATTTAAAAGTAACAAAATCTTAAAATCAATCTGGAAACAGATTGAAAAGTCGGAGGAAAGAGGCCAAGATTAGAGTTATGTGTTGGGGACACCTCAAAGTTGGAAATCATTTGATCTCACAGCTAATCTGTTAATCTATTTGAGGAGAGCCGTCAGGAACAAGAGCCATCTTCCTTCTGTGAGTTTAAAGGTGCATAGCCACGTTACTTGACTTTTTTATTTCTACGTCAGTAGCTCACTCTGGTTGTATGCAAAATTTTTATGAAATATTATCACGTCCTGCTGGTGTAGTAGTTGTTATTTTGGTGTTTAATGCTTCGTTTTCACTCAGTTTGTTAGTAAATAAAGCCTTTCATGTTTCTCTACGACTTTAATGGAAGTACGTACTGCGCATGCGCAGCAGGGGTTATAACAAGGAAGCAGCTAACGGCTTTTAGCATCTCCCAGCGAAACAGTGCAGAATGTTCCAAGACCCAGTGAAAGAAAATGCAAAGAAAAAAAAGATTCCAAGAGGGAAAAGCCTTCAATGTCTCTGGGAATCCAGTCTGAACGTTGGTGTTCACTGACGCTGACACTAAACCTGCCGAGGCTCAGATGTGACGCAGAGTTAACTGACATGAGTAAATGTTCTGATATGAGGCTCTTAGAGTTGCTGTAGATCGGTTTATTTAATTAATAACGGTTGGTCTACGACCAGCAGAGCTGCTGCTTTACTGCGAGGCGTGGCAGAGGGTCAGGCTCGGTCTGGCATCATTTTATTTTGATTTATAAATGAAGCAAACCGGCATTATGATAGTTCTGTGATACTGCCACTAGATGGCGCCACATTTGTTTATATCTGCTAATCGCGCCTGGTGCTGGGGCTGTTTATAAAACAAAAAGGACCATCAAAACATTATCAGGATGGAGGCTTGTGTTTATAACCTTATTTTATCATGATGTTATGCTTTTTTTTGTAATGCTTTTATAGGCATATAATGGGCTAAAAACCTTTCAACAGCCAAAATACGCAGGAGAATGAAGGATGGGAGTTTTTCAGTGCAAATAACCTCCATCTTATTATTAAGGCTCACAGTTTAACCTCCTCCAAGCTTTTACAGTACTTGGGTTTATTAACAGTTCCTGTTTATTTCTGCTGTATAATTTCATTTGAATAAAGAAGAAAATCAGCAACAAGGCAGAAATGTAATTTAATGACATTTCGTCATTAAATCAAAAATCGAATCATACACTATTTGATAAATGCGCAAAGCTACGTTTCACAAGAGAGTAGAACTTTATTGAATCTTACCTTTAAATATAATACAAATTTAAACTGAAACAAATACTGATGCAAAATAACATTTTCCCTGCCCTCCACACAACAAAACGGGCCCCAAGTATCTCAAGAATACCCATCAGCCCCTGGTGATTTGCAAGTGCAAAGAGGTTTGACGGCTTCGGTGACCTCTGCGAGTCCCGTGACGTCTTTCTTCCTCTCTTCTGATGCAATGTTTGGGTTTAAGACCTGGTTGAAAGACGCATGTCAGCTGCCCACCCCAGTGCTTAGTTTTGACGTGAGATGACAGTCTGATCACACGGTTTATGTTTTTCTGTTTCTGATGCAGAAAATGTCCCTGAGAGTCAATGCACGGGGATGTAAAGCTGAAATAGCAGAAGCACGTATGTTAATTTCATTTTAGAGGGAACGATGAGTCAGATCAGAGGGAGGAAGGGCGGGTGGAAATGTCAGGCGGAAAGCAAGAAACAAGGACAGGATTAATTGCTTCATGATGGACAAATGGTAGAAAAGGTAATTATTACAAGATAGAAATACAAAAAATGTCATTACTCTGCACTCTGAGCGTTTAAACTGATGAAATTAGTGATTGTTACTGGTGACTTAAATCAAGCTCTTATGATTCCTTCCACCAGTTCTAATGTGTTTTGTCGCTGAGTCGCACCTTGATGTAATCTTTTTAAAATTTCAAAGCTTTCTCTTTATTTTGCTCATTCATCGATTCATTTCTGCTCCTACTTTTATTGCTTTTTCAGCCACATTGTAATTATTCTTTATTAGAGCATCAGCTGAAGATCTCAGGTTCTTTAGTAGACTATTGCTGTTTTTTTCTGTTTCTTGGTCCAGATTCATATCCAGAAATACAAACCTGGTCATGGACAGAGAGAGACGATGGAAACGGCAGACGGTCCACCAAAAAGATGAACTTTGCATCTGAATAATCCATGTAGAAAATGAAAAATAAATGAATGGATATGTCCTCTGGAGGGGTTTCTTCTCTGTTAAAACATTTCATCTCTTCTCCAAGAGACGAAATGTACTCTACAGTCTGTAGAGTTTCAGCTAAACTCAGCCTTATTAGCAGAACCTAGTCCACTATAAATGAACAAGTTTGACTGTGACAATCAAAACTGGTTGCTCGCATGCGAAAGAGGACCATCAGCCGATCATTAGTGCTCTGATGGCCACTTATTGTTCCCGGGGGGCTTAGTCACACTTGCAATAAGAGCTCTTGGGATTTCACCTTTTAGTATTATTTATTATCAGTAGATTCCCGTTTCTGTCATTGGTTAGTTTACCGTTAATTACCTTGTTAGTAGTTTATTCTTGTTTCTGTTTTATTTCTATTTTCCTACCCACCCGTTCTCAGTTTAGTTAGTTGTGTTATTCTGTCATATCTGGTAATTGATCATGCTTTCCTGTTAGATTCTGCTCTCCTCCTGTCCCTGCCAGTTCAGTCTAATGGGGTACCGCGCACGTGACGTCACCGTCTCAAGAGTAACGCCCCTTTTGCCGCTTAGGTAGGACAAACCGATAGAGAACGCGCGTAGCAACCAGCAACAGAAACAGCGATATGACCGACTTTGCAGCCATTAAACTTTCCCAAGACGATGTCCCAGGCGCACGGTTTACTGGTCGCACTGTCGAAGAACACACCAACCTTCAGCTCAAACGATGGCTTGAGTGTCGAGGGCTTAAAAATCGCTCTTGATTTAGTAGATGACTCCCGAGTCCACAAACCAAACCCCGAAAAGCGGAAATTCCTGTATTTGAAGAGAAGAGCTTTGTGTTTATTCTGTACACGTGGCAGGCCTTGCTTTGAAATGTGGTCAGCACCAACCAGTTTCCACAGGTGTTGATCTGGTCGTCCACCGAAAGGTTTTCAGCCCAAAGTTATTTGTTTTTTAAGTCATTAATGAATAAAAGTGATCCGAAACAGAAAGAACAGTGAAACTCAAGCTTATGAAGAGTTAAACACAGATTCATTTGTTGGTGCTGATGATCAGAGAGCGGCGTCGGCTCTTTTGTGGGTTTTTTTCCATCGAAGCTCCACTTTGCTGTGGATGAGCGGCTGAACTTTTCAACCCGGAGCTAGGGGGACGACTCCGCAGAGAAAAGGCGGAGATGGGCAGACGGCGGAAAGAGGGGAGAGACAGAGGAATCATCTGAAAAGCAGCGATGGAGAGAAAGACGGACAAAAATAGAAACCGTGAGGACGAGCGATGGAAGAGTCTGGGGTTAGTTTTAGGTCACGTCTTTCTCAGGACCGGTTCTGTTGTCTCCCTTCGTGCTTTTAAACCAACATCTCTGTCCAGAAATACGTCTTCTTCTTCTCACAGAAACACCTTTGACTCTCGGCTGTATCTCCACGCATTGTCAGACATTTTCTAAAATATTGCAGAGTTAGTCCTTTTTATTTATCTCCTACTTGATCTGCTGACATCATTTCCAGTTGCTGGTGACAAAATTGTTTTCCAAATGGTTGTGATGGAAATCCTGCATATCCTTTATAATATGTTTTTTAATTTACAATTTACTTTTCCTTGCCCGCGATCAGGTTCTTGTTTCTGAAATCAAACAATTTCTGAAAACAAGGCACACCGAGTAACAATTTGAGGGCAATTTTCTTCTGATAAGAAGTTGCGTGCTGGATGTCTCTGCAGATATAAAGGTTATTTTTGTTGAAAGCGCAGAACAAATTATGGGAGAACACCTTTTTCCTGTTTATGCTGGGTTTTTTTGTCAAACTTTCATGTTTCAGATGAAACTTTTTTTTTAATGTCAGATAAAGGTTACCCGAGAAAATATAAAAAGCAGTATTCATGTGAAGATTTTACTTTTTTGGGAAAAAGCTATCAAAACCAGCCTGGAACTGAGTGAAAATATAGTTGCTTATCTTTTTATGTAACCTGCCGTGGAAATAAGAAAACATTCAATAGAAATTACCCGAAGACCTGTAGAGTTATAAAATCCAAAAATTCAAGAACAGATGAGAAACAAATGTGGTGACTTCTCTCAGCCTGGAGCTGGTCATGAGGGCCTTTCCAAGGACTCCAGAGAACCGCAGGGAGAACCAGGATCCACAGAGAGAGAAGGAGTGACCGGCCTAACAAAAGTCCTCCATCAGCTTCTCATCCAGGAGGTCTCAGAGGAACCTCCTGCAGCAGGATGATGATCCGAAACAACAAGACCATCGCTGAATGGATGAAAAGTTATTTACAGTTATTTACAAGACTGTAATGTTCACCTGCACTCCTGACTGTTACTATAGTAACAACTGTTTACATGCATCTTGCACTGCTCTCCTTGACTGAATATTGATTTGCACTGCTGACTGTTTATTCACAGTACCGATTGTTTACATATACATTTGCAATACCGTACTTTAACTGTAATATGCAATTACCTTTCACTGCACTTTAATTTGATAGCTTCTGTCCAAACTTTATTTATACATTTTATAGTAATAGCTACCTGTATATATCATGCTCACAATTCTGCCTATAGTAATAGCCATCTGTACATATATTCATAGTACATATTCACTTGTAAACTCTGTTATAATAATCATCTGTATATTATGCTATTGTACATATCTGTAAAAACTCTATTTATAGTAATATCCACCTGTATATTATATTCGGTACATATCCAGCTGTAAATTTAGTTCACAATACTAGTTATCTATATATTATATTCATAGGACAAATCTATCAGTAAAATTCTGTTTATAATAGTATCCATCTCTATATTTATTCAGTAAAAACCCATGTCCTGTACTTATGGAACCATTGTTTATCCTGCACCTGCTGCTATTGCACCTCTGGTTAGACCTAAACTGCATTTCGTTGCCTTGTACCTGTACCTGTGTAATGACAATAAAGTTGAATCTAATCTAATCTAATCTAATCAAAAAAACATTAGGTTTGGTGTGGCCTAGTCAAAGTCCAGACTTAAATCAGAATGAATTGGGAGCTGTTCATGCTGGAACATGGAATTATGACAATTATGAAACAAATAATTGTTTTGGATCAAGAACTTAAATATGAAGCTCATATTAGGAAAACTCTTCAAACTGTAAGAAATCATTCTGAACCACTTTTGTGTGATGGGAACAGGTTTGTCTGTACGTGCTGCTAAAGTAGACTAGCGGGCTTTAGTCTTGTCCCGCCTTTCTGTTGGTGTAGCTGTGGGGCTAAACCAGCCAATCAGCTTTAAAGCCTGAGGCGTCCTCGTACAAAGAGGATGAAGAAGTTTTAGTTAAAAAATCACGTTAGTTACATGACTGTTAAATGCAGAAAAGGCTAAAACTCTCTTTTCATGCATGCTCAGTATGAGGGATTGCTGCACAGCCATCAGCAATGCTTTCTGACCAACCTGGAGTATTTAATGGAATCTGACTTTGGAAAAGAGCCTTGAGATGACGTGTTGTGAATTGGCTCTATAGAAATAAAATGTAATTGAATTTTATTGTATATGTGTTGATAAACAGGTCAGAGAAGTGATTAGTCTATTGGTTTCTAAGCCTGCAGCAGAACTCATAACCAGGAGAGAAAAAGATGTGAGTAAGATGCCAAACCTCCTTCAGACAATCATCTTTCTCCTTTCAAGGACCTCAGATTTAAAACTTTCTGAAAAGTAATGAAACAATGACTTGCATTAGAGCTTTTACATCTCATGTGAAAAAAAATGGCTGAAACGGAGACAAAAATGTGAAATCTTAAACTTGTGCAGCAGACACAGCTCGGCACGTTGATGCATTGCTATTTTTGTTTTGTTTGGTTCAGCGAAAGAGTGGCAGAAATGAGCGAAAGGGTGACCAGCTCTGGTGTCCGGGGGGAACTCAGAGCCACCGCTTTTCCACATCAAAAGGAGCCAGTTGACGTGGTTTGGACATGAGATCAGGAAACCCCCCTACATTTGGGGGTTTTCTGGGCGCGTCCCACTGGGAGGAGACCCAGTTGTTTTAGATATTGTTTTAGATATTTAATATCAATTTTAATGGTTAACTTCTTGATTGCATTAACATCTTATTTCACTGTTGGTTTTAAATAGATGTCCTTGTGTTATTATTTAATGGTTGACTTCTTAAAGAACTTTCCAGAGACTGGATCTGGAAATTAGCCTTCAGCTAGATGGCCCAAAGACAGGGCGACAGTTTCTGTAAAATGTGACAATGTTTGATGTTGTTTCCCTGTAGAGGATGGAAGGATAGGATTTATTTTTCTTCCTGTAAGATAATCTAAACTCAATGTATTATTATTTCAGTGAAAAACATCCTTCTGCCTCTATCCATGCATCCTACAAGCCTTCTGGCAGACATCAGGGCTTTACTTTCACAAACCCAATCACAAAACTCCATCGTCCTACTTGTTTTTAATCTTTTCATCACTTTTCTGTCCCACCTTCGCTCCTCACGGCCCGTTTCCGTCTCCCTGAGAGTGACAATTACACGGTTCAGTGTGACTTCTGCCTGATGGGTTGACGAAACATCGGACACCCGCGGGCCTTCCCGGGCCGATCGGCCCCCGAAAGGTTTCCACGCTGTCCCATTTGACCGGAGACCGATAACAGCGCACTCATTTATCCGAACACCGAAAAACTCCGGCTCATCGGCGTGGCTGACAGCTCCATAACAAACACGAGAGAAAGCCAAACAAGAACGGCGGCATCCAGAGAGAAGAGCTGAGTGATGGAGACAGGCCCATTATGTTCAGGAAATCGATTCCTGCTCTGGAAATCCATTTCTGCTTCAGAGAAGCTGCCGTCAGACCGGGGCGGGCCATCCGGAGGTCCTGGACACCGGAATAATCGCAGCTTCTCTGGAGAGCGGCGGGTCGATGGACGCCGCGCTGACAGGCGGGCTCCGGTTGGGCGTGTTCGACGCGTCCTGACAGCAGGGATCACGGCAGGCCGCTCTCCCTGAGTGGGTGTTTCACCTCCTCGCCGCTCCACAGACTCCGAGAGTCTGGAGCACGACAAAGTTTCAGAAGCTGCTGCTCTCTGCTCTCTTTTAATCTGCGCTCCCGGCCTTTAATCAGCCAGTCCTCTTTTCATGGGTCGGTCTGTGGCCCCCGGGGGACCGACTCAAACATATTCCAGACATGAATGGATGCAGACGCCTCAACGTGCAGAAGATGCAACAATTTGCTATGATCTGCGGCTCTTTTTCTGCTTCTGTTCAGCTTGGTTCTCGCCCACATCTTTTTTTTTCTTTTTTTTTGTGGGACCAACTCCTGCCTTTTATTGACTTGACTCCAGCAGAACTCAAGTAGGTCATGCTGGGAGGCGGCAGCAAACTTCTTCAGTCGTTTTTGCGACCGAGCAAAAACTGCAAAGTAGAAAAAAACCCAAAAATGACGTTAAATTCGAGGTTCGGTGAGTCGGCCCGGAATAAAGTTCGTACTCCAACCGGTTAATCTTGTTAGCATAATCTCACGCAGGAGGCCCAGGGTGGATTTTCTCACCGGGAGCCTTTGCAGAGTTTTTTTTTTTTTTGAGTGTCGCTTTGCTGCACATGTCTGCGGGCTAATTGTAGGTGTCGAGTGGTGTGTTGAGACGTTCACAGCTCCATGCTGCGACTCTTTTTTTGGGTTGACTTATTTAGAAAAGGGGGGAAAAAACAGCTGATTAAAGGTGTCAGGAGAAGATTTATAATGAAGCTAAAGCGGAAATTCAACTGAAGAAACTCTTTGCTTACTTCCATCCAATCGGAGGCTGGTCCGCCTCCGATGCAGCCATTCTGCCTCGGGCCGCACCTCCACGAAGCCCAATCAGCATCCAGCGTTCATCTTAAAAGCAACTTCATATCATCTCTCAGCCTGCTACCCAGCAAACGCAAGCAACGTCGCACTATGTCGGATTTCGATTCAGATGACCATTTCAACCCACCTCCATCCCCTTCTTCACCATCGTAGCCAAGCTCCATCTGGCTTTTCCACGATGCTCCTACAACCTCGTCCCTATCAGAGTGTAATTCCTCCCGGACTCTTACTGCATTCCCTGTCACATCTCAATGGGTCCGGCAAAAGACCGCCATGTTGAGCCTGGTTCTGCCAGAGGTTTCTTCCCAAAGGGGAGTTTTTCCTCTCCACAGTCGCTTCAAGCTTGCTCATCATGGACCGTTCATGCAAACCTGTGTTTATCCAAGTTGGACATTTAGCTCAAGCAAATTATCTTGCAAACCAGCCTCTATGGACTAACCAACTTAATCTATCTCAACTCCACCACCAGTTTCAGGCCTGGGGGAAATATCCCTGTTGTCATACATCTGCTTATGTGCATTAAAGTATAATTCAGCGTTTATGTTTCCTGCCGAGGTCTGAGCCCCAAAGTCATCAATAAAATTCTTCTAATCATCTTTTCTCTCTCTGCGAGTTTTTCAGATTGAAATGTAGATGAGACCAGATATTAACCCACACTGTATGAAAGGTCATAACATTTAACTAGAGCGAACAGTTCTTGCTTTAGCCCTGTTAGGATTACCAAAAGTATTTCTATTTGCTGAATGGCAGAATAATACGGCAGAAAATGTAGCTGTGAACTTTTAATTGAGTCACCTTTAGAAGTTCACATAGATTTAGATTAGAAAGCCTTTAAACCATTTGGGAAAGCACAGATGATAATGTTATAGTTGTTATATCTAAACTTTTCAGCCAGGTACCCCCAAAATATCAGCATATATATAGTAAGACTTCATATTTATTTAATAAGATATTTAGTACATCAGCATCAAATCATCTGGTGACACCCCGGGGGGTAAAGTGCTGCTTTGACCCTGAATTGTTGCCATGTCTGACTTTCAGGATCTCCTATTATTTTTGCAAAGGCTTGTAGTGATCCAAGTCATGTGAACTTGCCGGACAGATCAATTGTCTCCAGTTTTAACGTGCTAATTTAATTTCTAGTCTTGGACAATTTAATAAAAAGCAAGAAATATCTTGTTCAGAAACCAATCATTGCTTTGGAGATTACTCTGCTCTTTTTTTTAAAAGGCATAGCTATAGATGATTCAAAACGGCTCTTTTTCTTTCACCTTTAATGATTTGCAATAATTGTAAAAGTTGTGCGTTCAAAAAGTCTAAAGAATATCAAAAGAAAGTCCTTTTGTTTTAGCCACGCTCTAAGGATTAAATCGGCAGGGATGATTGTTCTGTTTGTTGCAGGACTGCAAAGGCCAGCTCTTTGCCTCTCTGTGGGTGAAAAGCAATTAAAATGGAGCAGCTTTCAGTCCGAAGTAGGATTATTTGACTCAGAACCAGCAAGAGACTCTCGATAACTCTTAGCTCGACATGCCGAGCGCCGGCGTCGCGCTTCAACAACTTTCCTTTTTAGCGAGGACGTGTAGACACAAGCAATGAGCAGATAACAGAGGGCAGTTTTCAAGACGATGCCACGGCCCACTCTAAGCAGCAGCCAGGAGAGCCAGCAGAGACGTGGGAGCACATTGGCGTGAAGATCGGGAGCCCGCTGCAGGAGTCACTTAAAGCGACACTTCTTTTAGCAAAGTCACTGAAACGAAAAATGAAAATGTTTTCCATTTCATAGAGGGTGAGGGGGGAGGTGTCCTGGCTGCAAAGTAATCATAATAGTGACATAATGAATTATTTATGTGGAACAATGACTCTGAAATCCTGTCCAAACAAGCCCCAACAGGTCAGTTCAAAAACTGCTGAAGTCCTGCTAAGAAGAGGGAATCCATACATCCTTCTTTGACCGGTATCAACAAACGGATAATTGCTTCTCCACTGACCAGCTTCTCGTTTAATGGGTCCTTCTCCCAGTCAGAGGAGCTTAGTTTTTTTAAACGAGACGTTTGTGGGTATCTTGCTCAAATGCTTAAAGCACTTAAATTGACCCCTTTAATGTTGAGGCTGAGTTGCTGGGTTGACAGAGGTCCTTCTCTCCTAAAGAAACTTCCTCTCTAAGGAAACCCAGCAGGTTGCATCAAGTCTCTCCAAGCAGCATTCACTCCTCCTGAAAGAGCGTAGAGCCACAGTGGACAGTCGTCTGCATTGTTGATGGCTTTGCAGCAATCCCTCATACTGAGCATGCATGAAGCGACAGTGGAGAGGAAAACTCCCCTTTAACAGGGAGGAAAACCTCCAGCAGAACCAGAACCAGGCTCAGTGTGAACGCTCATCTGCCTCGACCCACTGGGGCTTAGAGAAGACAGAGCAGAGACACAGAAAGCTCAGAAGCTCACATTGATCCAGGAGTACTTTCTATGTTAGATGGTAATAGCAGGTGATCTGTCTTCCCTGGATGGTGTCACAGCTAATAGAACGCCGGACCAGGTGTACCTTCTATGAAGAGAAAAATGACAGAACATAAAGTTAAAAGTTAAAATAAACAAAGGAAATTGGAGAGCAGTAGGAGAACTCAGCAGAGTGAGAAAAATAGGCCCTGACGTCCTCCAGTAGCCTAAGCCTATAGCAGCATAACTATAGAGGTAGCTCAGGGTAACATGAGCCACTCTAACTATAAGCTTTGTCAAAAAGGAAGGTTTTAAGATTAGTCTTAAAAGTAGACAGGGTGTCTGCCTCACGGACCAAAACTGGGAGTTGGTTCCACAGGAGAGGAGCCTGATAGCTAAAGGATCTGCCTCCCATTCTACTTTTAGAGACTCCAGGAACCACCAAAACAATGGCCAGATTGCTGCAGATGATGCTCCCCCTCCATCCTGAACAAGACACCAAGACACTCCTTTACTTGAGGCAGAGTCAGCCCCAACCCAGAGTAGTAAGCGTCCCCTTTCCTGGACCTCAGACCACTTCCACACATGCTGAAGGCACTGACTCAAAGACACCAATCATCTGCAGAAAAGCAAAAGCAGACCATGTGCTTCCAAAGCCAGGTGGTCCCCATCCTTTTCACCGCCACAGACTGGAAATCAGCCCAACTCGGTGCTAGAAAGCCACGGTTTCGCTTGGATAATAAAGACAATGAAGGGTCCAGTTTCTGTGTCCAGAATTTAGGACCTCTTTCAAGACAACGCTGTTTAAATGTTTCTAGGTTTTTGTAAATGTTCTGCTCCAGTACTCTGCAACAAAAAAAATGGCTTTTTTTCTGAGTTGGTCGGCGTCTCATGTTCTGAAAAATGCCTTAGAAATGATCCGGAAATGAAAGCACGCTGCCGAGGGACGCGTTTACAGCTCTGTGAATTATTTTCCTTTGGGCTGAAGACATCTACAACTACAGTCTCGGCATGCAGAATCCAAACCCAGGTTAGCTTAAAGGCATCCGCTGATCAAAGTTTCTGACATCAGAACAAATCCAGAGATCTGTCAATATGTCTGTAACTCCTCAAGCAGAAAATCTAAATGACTATGCCAGATTTCATTGGTATCAAGCCAATACTTTAGCTTTGATCTGGCTCAAAAGGATCAAGTAACCCGTCTACCCATCAGTCTCATCGCCGTTAAAGGGGCTGATGGGTAGGTTGCCCCCCCCCCCCCCTTTGACATCACTGAACACAGATCATGAGTGAAGGCACCTCATCCTTCTAGTCTGCTCTTTATTTTTAAAACCTATCGTTTGGTGGCAGAATTGATGAATAAATCCTTCACGGTAGGCTGCCTCACAATAAACGGAGCCTTTTTTTATTCTGTTGTCCTGATCCAAAACGCCCACACTCCTGAACCGTGGCGCCCTGCTCTCAGCCAGCGTTCAGATCCCCCCCCCCAGTCACTGACCAATTTTAACCTAATTTCTCTTAAATCTGTGTTGGCCTTTCAGCAAACGGAGCAATGCTTTGGTTTGATGAATCAGACCTGATTGTTTCTAAAGCCACACAAACACTTCTGAGGCGTGGTGGTGGAAATCAGCACGTTGCAGACGTACGCGCCGTGATTGTGTTGACAGCTCTCACAGAGAGGGGTTATAAAGAGAATCTGAGAGCTGCTGGAGCCGAACGCAGTCGAGGCCACGAGGCGCGATCATCCAAAGCGGCGGCTGGCAGCATCCTCCATTTAGGCAATCAGCCGAACAGCAGGGGGCGACGGCTCTGGATGCAGACACACTGCAAGAGGTGGAACATGAGTCAAGCCTTGAACCTACAGCACCGGGACATGTTGTCAGATTTAGTTAGAGACAAACAACAAACTGATTTTTTTTTCCCCTCTTAGTTACGTCAGGCTTTGGTTTCCATGTGAAAAAGGTTATTTTCAACCATCATTCAGAATATTTTCAATTCTATTTTATTCATATAACACCAATTCACAACACACGTCATCTCAAGGCTCTTTACAAACTCAAATTCCATCAGATCCTCCAGGTTGGTCAGAAAGTTTCCTCTCTAAGGAAACCCAGCAGGTTGCATCAAGTCTCTCCAAGCAGCATTCACTCCTCCTGAAAGAGCGTAGAGCCACAGTGGACAGTCGTCTGCATTGTTGATGGCTTTGCAGCAATCCCTCATACTGAGCAAGTATGAAGCGACAGTGGAGAGGAAAACTCCCCTTTAACAGGGAGGAAAACCTCCAGCAGAACCAGAACCAGGCTCAGTGTGAACGCTCATCTGCCTCGACCCACTGGGGCTTAGAGAAGACAGAGCAGAGACACAGAAATGTTAATTTCACTCTGTGGAGAGCTCAATGTATATAACAGTGAATTTCTGAGCCGTGCGGCTGCTATACAGGTGTGTGATACGATTGGGGCAAAAGCGTGAAAATATGCCATCTAAGAAGAGTGACCATGTTTGTAAACCAATCGGTTTAAAACATAAAATGTAATAAAACAGATTAATGATGGTCAAAGCTTTGAAAGTTATCGTTTTGCTCGTCATCGCTTGTTTCAGCCTGTCCAGCCATCTGTAACCATCCATCAGGGCTCCTGTGTTCTTGTCTGGCCGGATGAAAATGGGTCCGGATCCACACTGCTACCTGGTCAGAGTCGTCCATCCAGTCCAGCGTTTAAGCAAACAAATGAACATGTAACTTTGCTTTGTTTCAGGGCCAGTTGGCTAGTCTGTCTACATCAGGGTTTTACATCATGTGACAACTGGTGATCCGGGAGTTGCCTTTCAAGACGAACATGACTCAGAAATTTGGAGCTAAACTATTTTTGAGACTCTCTCCCCTCTCGACTGACGGTCTGCCTCAAAGGCTCAAATCGGTCACTTTTTACAAATATTTTAGTCGACTTCATGCTGTTTTAGAGAAGTTCTATTTCACAGCAATACAGCCTAGCAATATCGTGATCTAACTGCTGTTATAAGAAAAAAAAACAGTGATTATGTCAACCGGTCCTCAAGTAATCAAAAATATTATTACTACTACAGCGCTGTTAGCTATAAAATGTATTATTCACTGTTTTTAATATGCGGAGTGAGAAGATTCATTAAAAAACTAATTAGTAGTAGTTTAAAGTGCTTGTTGCAAACAATATTAAACGTTTAGGTCATCTGTGTATCTATGCTGTCAGACAAATAAAAAGCTGGGAAATCTGCTCAGGAAGTCTGCAGAGATGGTCTGCATCCCTTTAGTTTTCACACCGTGGCTGTCCATGTTTCTATGATATGATGCATTTATTGACAGAAGTGTCTAAAAAACTAGACAGGTTCTAGAAAAGTTCTGGATGGAGGGTGACGCTGAACCCAAAATATGGTAAGTCACAGCATATGGTAAATGCGCTTTTCCACACAAGGCCAGGTTTGCTTGGATAGATCTGTTAACCATTATGTGAACATTTTACATTTATTCAGGTTATCATAAAAAGCCGTTTGGACTTCTGAAATGTCGACATGTGACAATAAAGCAAAAACAAAAAAAAAACTTTTACAGGGCGAATACTTTTTAACTAAAGTATTAATATTTACTAAAGAAGAAACTACACAAAAGGGAAAACGGGATGAGGAAGACGACAGTGTCCAGGCAGAACCACAGTGAAAGGGGAAGACGCAGCTACATGCTGAGGGAGGTGTGGAGAATGACAAAGGATGCCGGCATGTTAACCAGGAGTCAGAGTGGAGCAGCTGAGGCAGAAGGTTAGCAGAGACATCCTGAGGGGCGGAGACTAATTAACACTGGCCAGCTGAACTATGACATGAGGGAACCGTTACTGAAGGAAGAGGGACAACTACTAGCCTAAGGAAATACCTTAAGAGTAATAACACAGAGAAATTAACACTATACAGCAAGACCTTATAGCACAAAACAAACCACAGGGAGATGATAGGAGCCCACCCAAGGATCATGACAGAATCCAAACCAATCTGACAATTGGCCCCGAGTGACAGCTGCTCTCTCTAAAAGTTAATTAACCAGCACCGTTTTAAAAACCCAAAGGGACATTTATGCGTTTTCCCCCGACATACTTCTAAAGACGATTCTTCAATGCCTCAAAAGGCCATTCAGAATAAAAAAAAAAAAGATCCAGTCTCATTGTGCGGCGCTCTGTTAAAAACACACGATGGCCTGGAGGCTTCATTTTCTCATCTGCAGAGAAAAAACATATTCCACTCTGAGGGACTGAAGGATTCGGTCGACTTTTCAACGACTTTGGGGGATTTTCAACACCAACTTTATTGCTGATCTGAAAAGGCAAAAGGTGACATTAAAGCGAGCAAATTAAAGTTTCTTTTACTAGCTTCTGAATGCATTGGGGAAAAATGAAAAGATTTAATTCGACTGGAGGTGGACCTGAACAGTAAGATCTGACAGTCGCCTCACTGAACAGATGCTCTAAAAAGGCTCTGCTGCTCTTTTGGACAGCTTTGACTCACAGATTACTGGACTGAGGTATTTGTTCAACAAACCCTGTCTTAGTTTTATGTTTTGATGTTATTAAAGAGTACTTTTTGAGATTACATATAAATTAGACTTTGCTGCTCACAACAGACCCCATAACTGTTTACCACATGCAAATGGAAACTATCTTTTGCACGCTATCTGTAAATAGGCTGGATTTTTAATTTTTTTTTAGAATTGTTAAATGTGCCACAGAAACACATTAAAAAACTAAAATAAACCAATCTAAAACCGTTAAACCTATTTAACAGAACAGCTAACATGTCAGTGTGGAGGAAATGGAAATCAGTGCTGGACAGATGAAAGACGTTTTATACCTGCAGCTCAGAGAGCATCTGCTCCAACCTGGCATATTCACCTCCACCACGGATAACACTCACAGGGTTGTCTTCTGATCTGGAAACTCTCCAAGTGTGCCGGTTCTCCACTGGAAGCCTCCCGTCAGACATGTAATGCTTTTCGTTCTGGCTGTGGTGATGATACACCACATGTGTAGCTCTGTCCTGTTTTGTTTACATGCTTCCATGCGAGTTTTTAAATGGAAATAATTAAATACTTTGTTTGGAGGTGGAATGTAAACAGTTACAACAGCGAGCTTCTCTGGTGCTAATAATTATTATTCACGGTTTAAGCAGAACTATTCCCTGCTAGGCTGGTTGCTCCATTTATCCCAAAGGTCCTTTATTAATAAAACACGAGCTGCGCTTTCATTTATTTATTTCTACTGATTGTTTTTTTTTTTCTCTCCATCTCGCTTTCATTAGTGATGCAGCAGCTCAGCTCACCTTTATCTGGCTGAAGGTTGATCCCTAGGGTCTACCCTGAGCCAACTTGCTCTGTGTCCCAGTGTTTTCTGAGCGTTTGTGCACCGCGTGGAAATGCAAATACATTCTGCCAACGAGAAACAAGTCTCCGCAGCACCGAGTATAACACACAGAAACAAGCAGAAGATTGGCTGGTGGATAACAAGACGGAGCGAGAGGCTTTAGAAAAAAAAACTCCAGGACGTTTTTATTCTGTCCTGGTGGAGCAAAGTAATGACGAAGGTGATTCTGTTCTGACGGCTGAATATTTGGGATAAAGTTTTATTCTCTGATAAAACGGAGAGAAAGCTGTTCAAGCCTCTGTCGGAATCAGTAACTCCACCTTCCTCAACGGCATCAAACTCGGTATCGTCCGTCCATCGGTACACCTGATAACGTCTGGAATCCTGTGGAAAAGTCTTGGTTTTCTGCAGGTTTCATCTAAAGCAGGACCACTCTAGACTCCACATTTTCCATTGCTAAAAGGAGAAGAGGATGAGCCCAATCTCATGTCAGAAGTTTGGCACCTGGCATTTCCAGGCCATGGCCTTTAATGGGCGTTGAGCAGCACACACAACTACATCATCTGCAAACATGAAAGTCTGAGACCCCCAAACCTCCAAGATCCTAACCATGAACACCGAAATGGTGGGGTTTGTATCATATCCACTGATAAAATACTATTTATTAATAATCCTAGATTTCTCTTCAGTACAGTTGCCAAACTTACCCAGAGCCACAGCTCTGTTGATCCATCCATTCCCTTAGCTCTTAGCAGTAACGACTTTATGGGATTCTTCATAAATAAAATTGATGCTATTAAAAATAAAATAATTGGCATCCTCCCAAACAAAACATGATTACCTCGTCCTCAGTAAGTGAGGCAGCATTGGAGGAATCTTTAGAACCTGCACAGTGTCTGAACTGTTTAGAAGCAGTAGAGCTTTCTGAGCTATCTAAAATCTTAGCTTCATCTAAACCTTCTACCTGTATGTTAGACCCAATCCCAACCAAGTTGTTTAAGGAGGTATTCCCTTTGATCAGTGGTCCTATTTTAGACATGATTAATCTATCCTTAGTAAATGGATATGTACCACAGGTTTTTAAAGTAGCTGTTATTAAACCTTTACTTAAGAAACCATCTCTTGATCAAGATGAGTTAGTAAATTACAGACCTATATCTAATCTTCTTTTCTTAACTAAAATTCTTGAGAAAGTAGTTGCTAATCAACTATGTGAACATTTACAAAGCAATGATCTACTTGAGGAGTTTCAGTCCGGCTTCAGAGCTCATCATAGCACTGAAACAGCTCTGGTGAAGGTCACTAATGATATTCTCATGGCCTCAGATAATGGACTTGTGTCTATACTTGTCCTGTTAGATCTCAGTGCTGCATTTGACACAGTTGATCACAATATTTTCCTACAAAGACTTGAGCATACTGTAGGGATTAAGGGGAAAGCATTAGGCTGGTTTAAATCTAATCTGTCGGACAGATTCCAGTTTGTTCATGTTAATAATAAATCTTATTCAAACTCTGCTGGGTTTCCTTGGATAGGAAACCTTTTAGACCAATCTGTATGATTTGATTGAATTTGACTTTGTAAAGTGCCTTGATATGACATGTATCATGAATTGGAACTATATAAATAAAACTGAATTGAATTGAATAATTTATGTTGCACATTTTCAGCAAGGCTACTAAAAGCTTCGCAGGAAAGAAGGAGACGTGTTCAGTCTGGCAGCTGTTTGACATATAAATGAGGAAAATGCTCACCTTTGCTGTGTTAATGACAAGCTCCTGTCTCAATATCTGACTTTTTTTCCGCCCTGAAAAGCAATTGCATGGAGATCTGGACAGGTCTCCCACCTCGCCCCCCCTTCAGCACCATAAAGTAAATCACCAGTCTCTGGCATAAACAGCAGAAATGTTTGAGTAGGTCTCAGGGCAGCAGGAAATGTGGCCAGATCATTAAGGAATGGGCTGCTGAGACACAAACAAGTGAAAAAAACAATGGATTCATCATAATTCGCAGGTAACAACACCAGCTCGGACGTTTCCAAATGAGGTCTGGTGTGCTGCAACCTTTAAATGCATCCCTGGTCCAACACACCTGAGCCAAACGGCTGAATTAGCGCCTCCGTCTGCAGTCCAGTTCTCCAGAGTCCTGCTGATGACCTGATTATTTCACTCAGGTGTGTTGGACCAGGGACACATCTAAAAGTTTCTGGACGCTGGACCGCGAGGACTGGAGTTGGACCCCCCCCCCCCCCCCCCCCCCGCTTAAAGGTTTCCCTTGATAACAACCGGCCTTTCCTCCTCAGCACGGGGAAAAAAAACTTTTGTTTCAGGAATCTTTACGCTTTGTAATGAAAGTCAAAGATTAAAGCGGCTCAACAAGCCACATATTTAAGGGTCTTCATATTAACTCAGTTTTTGAGTCTCTGCAAAGAATAGCAGTCATTATCTCATCTCCTGATTTCTGCCAGTGTGTCCAATCCCGTCTGAGAGGCAGCGGGAGGCTGAGGGCGCTGATTGCAGCTATCAACACCTTCAGCGTCTTTGGCAGAGCGCTGCTAGTCGCACAGATTACAATCATCAACGCAGTGATCGCTGAAATGACTGGATCAGGGGCCTGTAATCATAGCTTTCCAAGAGGAAGCCAATCAAATGCAAATGGTCAATTACAACATGATCCGAGCACGTTATGGTGGCTTCTGCAGACTTCTTCCTGTCAAATGGATTGTTGCAACTCTCAGCCGTCTTCAGGATGTTGGTGGGACCTGGATCTGGTCTCTGGTAGAGGGAAATATGTATTGGTCAAGCATACTTTCTTATGCAAACTGAAGGATTAAGAGCCCTAAATCCTCACGGAAGCTGCAGTCTTCCTCCAACTCAGAAATCTCACCCGTTGTCACCTTTTTACGGAAGGTCAGCTGCAGACAGGATGGTAAATGAGACCAACTGTATGGAGAAATGCCCACACCGTCTGGCCATTTCCTGCCAGCCTTCAGTCGTCTACTTTGCTGACCCCTTACTGATGACTCAGAGCTTGCAATTTCTAAAGTCGTTGTGGGCATCAAAAGTAAAGTCAGAGAAAGAATAAAAGCAAATTAATCAAAAGAGGAATTGTCTTTTCCAGGAATGTAACCAAACATCCAGCTGAGGAGAAGAGATGATCCACCATTATTGGGTTAAATGAGAAGATAACGCATTTTTTTGGTAATATCTTGGGGAAAACAGAGTCCCCGTTTTTTCCTGTAATCAGCGCCCAATATATCCATCCAATTTTGACAAGTCCACATTTCCATGTTGTTCTGCTTTTCTAGCACTAAGAAGTATTGAATCTGGTTTGCTTACTGTCAGGACTCCGCTGGCAGGGACGTACAGCCTGTTGCCGTCTCTGCTTCGTCCACAGGTGTTCGCGGTTGGCTGCAGGGCGGAGTAGGCGCACCTGCAGCTCGTCAGCAGCACCGGAGCTGCACTATAAGATCTGCACTCGGACAGCGGGTGGATGCCAGAGTGTTACCGTTGTGGTATGCCTACCAGCTTCGACCTCTCGCCACTAGACTTAGCTCCCACGCTAACTGCCGCCCTTTGTGTCTCCCAGGTACCTCCTCGTGCTCCTTCGTCCTCCCTCGAGCTCCTCAATCCTCCTCGTGTCGCCTCTTGGGATTCTTCCGTTCCTCTCGAGTGGAGCCTCGCTTCTCGGACGTAACGCACTCCCGACGACTCCCTGGTTCCATCCGCTGTCCTGGATTCCTGGACTCTCCGGTGCTGCTCGGACCTCTCGCCTCGCTCCCCAGCTGCCCGGACACCTACGACCAACATCCAGCTGAGTCCACACTGCCATCCTCCCCGGTCGGGTTATCGCACCTCGTGGTAAGCTTACGTTCCCTCAGTTACTTTACTTTAGGCTTTCCCCTCCGAAAATTAATTGTCTTCCCTTACCTCCAGATCGACCCGGTTCCCGCCGCCCGAGTTCCTGCCCGAGCTTCCTCCAGTCCGCAGATTAGCTTCGCCGCCTAGCATCTCGCCTGTGTAAACAATAAATCCTTTAAAACTTACCTGCTGTCACCGAGTGTGTTTCTGCATGTGGGCCCGACATCTTAAGGCAAACATGACACTTACAGGTTTTTGAAAGTCTCTGTTGACTCTAAAATGATCCATGTCCAGTTTGGTCAGTCTAAGTATTTTAGATTTTGAAGTTGAGGGGATCAAATGTAGTCATATCACAGTGAATACTGTGAAACAGCCTTTTAGTGAAGCGCCTCCAACACCAGCTTCACCCCTGGCAGCTTGTGGCTGCTTCCGCTCCTCTAAGAGTGATTCTTGTCTTGCCTGTCATTGCATTGGTTAGTTTATTCTACCTAAAATGCTGCCAGACAAAATGTAAAACTAACAAAGGCTCCTTCTGTGTTCCTGTGACGAGAGTTTTCAGCGAGCCTGGGATGCAGTGTGAGCAGATTGTGTAAATACGGCGCAGCAAAGCAAGAAGCAAGCACTCAAAACGAGAGTTTGATACACAGACACAACAGGGGGCCAAGCTAAAAATCACTCTGCTTTATTTCTAAAAATGACTCCCGGACTCCCCTAAAAGCTGAAAAAAGATCCAAACCAAGCAGAAAAATGTTTATCGATCTCTTGGCTTTTAGGTCTGTGATCTTCTTAAAGCATTTACAGTTTAGTATCGAACACAATAGAATAAAAATATCCTGTGCTGTCCCTCAGAGGAGAAATTCAGGTGGACCAACAGCAAAGTGGCAACATACAGATACTCTACAGTTACTAATGACAGCCTCCTCACATTTCAGTTTAACACTGACGTTCAGCTGTGGCCGATGGTGCTCAGACCGTCAGTCAGATACCAGACATTAGCTAATATTCTCAGCTGAGCCGCTGAGCTGATTTGGTCCGGCCAGCCGCGTGCAGGCTGACCGTGCGTCTGTTCAGGCGTGATTATGTGTGCGGCGACGAATTATTAATGCTCCCCCGGCCCGCCGTGCGTCACGCTGACTGACAAGTTCCCCGTGAAGCTGAGCCCGAGGGAACGGTCGGTCGCGAGACCTCAAATCTGACAGACTCACAGCGGCAGGAAGGCCGTCGCCGGAGGAAGCAGACAGGCCACCGCTGATTGTGGCTAAGTGCTGGTGAGGAAAAGTGAGACTAATAGAAGAAGAAGCTGTGGAGAGAGTCGACTGGAGGCAGAGCTGCTTTCTGTCCTCATCAACATGTCGGAGTTTGGGGGTTTTAGTACAGATTGCTAGCTGTGGAAATAGTCCAATATTTTTTTTAAAAAAAGAATGTACTTTAGGTCAAGAATACCATCGTGATCACAATGGTACAAATAGAGTTTGACAACAAGTACTACTGATTACTAGTCACTTTTACAGATAAATGAGCTCACCTTGTCCTGAGTTATCTCAGAGGTGGATCACTGTAAATATTAAAATCTTTATCATTATAATTAAACCTTTAGGTTGTTCCTGAGAGACACGAGTTTTCATTTACAAGACAGTATAAAAAGTCGTACAGAACAAGAATATAAGACTTAGTAAAATATAGTATCAATGTTTAAAATACTAAATAATTCACTTCAGTCTGAAGGAAAGGTATGTGACTCTACTGCACTTAGTACTCAGAGGTAGCACTTTGCTTTGGCTGCTGTCTGCCTAATGTACCACCACACAACTATAATGATTTCTGTTTTTTGATATATATATTCAGAAGGTTTCTGTACCTCCACCATCAGCTTCAGCCTTACTGTGAAGGAGCAAACACCATCAGGGTTTTCACCCGTTTCTCAGCGCCTGAGAACTGACAGGTGGGATGGGGTTCAGATGAAATCCTGCACAAACAGCCATATTCATCAATTAAGTTACCATGAGGTTCACTGTTTAGATTAAAAGAACCTATTCAAAATAAAGACCTTTAAGCAGGTGTTAAACATACTTGTCATCAAGCCCACATTTCTTCATTAAAAATATGTCATTTTTTTATTGGACAGATGTAGTATTTTTATGTTAAATGTCATGTTTTCATTAGCCGATAGGAGAAAATCATCATAGTTTCCAGAAATAAAGGCTTCAAAACATCTGTGTGTGTGAAATTAATCAATATAATGTATTTCACTCAGTGGATTGAGCCTGAGAAACACACGGCTTTTCGACATGTAACACTTTAACATTTACATTTGTGGTGTGGAGATGGGGAATTGCTCATTTCAGCTCCTTTTGATATCATACTTGTCACAGCCACCAAGATTATCAACCTGTAAGGTATTACCCCAGAAGTTTTGTGCATCTGCAAAACAGTTGAATTAGTTACACTGCATCACAAATGGGAAGGACTCTGCATCTTTTTTCACCTGAGATGAGCAGATGTTTAATGCCCCGGTGCAGTTTTGTGGGAAGTAAGTCTAAAGGTACGTTAGGAGCCTGCAGGGTTGATGTTCTCTCGTTAATCAGTCCCGGTGTCTGTCTTGGTAAAGCTGGCGTAGGACAGTTTATTTTACAGATAGACAGCAATAAGCTATTTCTCAAAACCATGTTCCCTTAAAAACAACGATGGGGTTGCTTTTAGCATTCAGAGCTACCAAAGGATGTATTTAAAGAGCTAAGCTAGCAGCTAGCAGGTTAGCAGGACTACTGCGGGCAGACCTCCATTACAGCCGCTAAGTTGCTGCATCTGGCTGATTCTCCAAGGCTTCAAGACCCAAACAGAACCGTGAGCGCAGACAGAACAGGAATTCACAGAGAGAAACCAAAGACCCTGAAACTCTGTGAATCAAAGCAAAGCAACAAAACAAAAGTCTAACAGATTATGACAGACAGACGTTTCAAAGTTACGTCTGGAAAAACAAGCTTGAGGAGGTAATAAATTCAGGGACGCTTTGTGTTTTCAAAAAGGATAAAGAGCCCCGTTACTGAACCCTGAGGCACGCCCGTATTTATTGGAACAGGAAGCTCCAGCCTTCTAGATCTGTGTCCTGGTGTTATTGTTAAAGGACGCTTTAGAAACACAGAGAAGCTCCACACTTCTCAGAAATGACAGACTGAAAAAGGCTGAGGGCTGAAATATGGGAATGATCAGACTTTGACTGAAGCCACAGGGGGAGGAGGGGGGGCTGGCAGTTATCGATTTCTGTGATTTCTGTGGGTGTCAGCTCTTCAGACTAAATTGCAGTTTTTTTCTGCTGTCTCCATCAGCCACTATGTGACAAGTTGGACTCAACCAAATGTTTTCTGCACCATATAGTGAATCAATTTATGGCGGGCTGAGTGGGAGGACTGAATTTCTAACATTTGTACTTTGGAAGCAGAACTGTCGTATTTGTTTTTATCTCCAGAAGTCATTCTTTAAATTAAGTGGACTTTAGTTTTCAGAGGAGCACACATTTCTAATGCATTAAAAAAGGGAAAAGGCAATTTTATTCACTGCTTCACAGCCATTAAAAACTCTACGATGGTCAACGTTTATTGTTGCATTTTCACACCAAACACTTTTTCTTCCATTAGCAATTAAGAGTCAAGTTTCTTGGAAAACATTTGTTGCAAGTCATAAACATTTGAACGTTACGAAGAGAGAAAGTAGACAAACCTAAAAGGAGCAAAATAATTGTTTATTTCATCCTAGAACTTAGAAGAGGACGTCACACTCAGTGTCATAATCACAAAACAACACCTTCTGACTCACATTTAGTAATATCCCTAGGGATTATTACCAGTGGCATCTCTGGTATGATAAGTTAAGTGGGGCACAAAAGCTCATCTCCTATTAGCGTCATCTCTGTGTGAAAAGAAACCAAACCACTTGGAAAGGTTTCAAGTTAAACTCTTCAACTTGTTAGGACCAAAGTCAACAAACTATAAGGTGTTAAAACACCTTTAATTTGCTAATAAAAGTTGAGTTCATCAGCTTTGTTTTACCTCGTTAATTAGCCATGATAATTGCAGGCTCGTGTCTATTAGCTAACCTGGGAAGCCAGATGGATAATGTCTAGCTCTCTCTGTTCTGCATAAGTTCATTTGGGGAAAAGAGGGACAGTAAGGAGAAGTTTCCGAGCTGACTGGGCAAAGCAAGAAGTGACCCCCCACCAAAGGTTGATTTTAGCCAATCACGGTATCAAATTAAACTGTGATAAGCAGCAGGCGCCATGAGAAACCACAGGTTACGCTGGTCAAGGCACTTCCTGTTCTTTCAAAAGAAGAAATTGTGGACTTTGACAAAACAGTACAAGTATGCGCTGGCTTCCTTGTATGTCCCGCCTTAAACCACAATACTGCAACGTGATTGGCCCAAACCCTTTTTGATTTTGGCCTAAACGACTGAGATGGGAGTGGACAAGATGGATTCTTGTGTGTTTGCACAACTACTGCGAGAATTCATTTTACAGCCAAGATTATCTGTTAGCATCAGATTAACTCCATTAGCTTGGCGCTAAGAAGCATCATTACCAATAGCTGCTGCTTGGAGAAGATGGTGGGGGGGGGGGGGGGGGGGGGCTGTTCATTCAACTCACCCTCCATAGCTGAGCTGAATTACGTTCTGCAACATGCGGGGAACAATCTGAGAGCTAAAACCATACGACTTTTATGAGGTGAGTTTTTCGGAGCTTTTAAATGTTGACTTTTTAAAACACTCTATACCTTGATGTTTGAAGCAAGATAATTTCCTGTATATGTTGCACCCAAGTTGTTTTTAATTTTTTTCTATCGGATTTTCCTCCTTGCTGCTGGGAAGCTGTTCTTGTTTTCTTACTGAACTTTCATTACATTTCGTCTGGAATCAGACGTGATTACATGTTAGCCTTTCACTGCCTACGGCGCCTTGTCTGCTTTCAGGTTTTTCAAAACACTGAGAAAGACAAAAAATATTGCAGAAAGTTGCTTTGCATCTGTGGGAAATATATCTTTAAAAGAATGATGTAAGAATCAGAAACCAAATTCAGATACTCTTGAATATACTGATAATTCAAGGCAGCTTTTACAGACCTAAGCCTTCCTCTTTTTCCAGGAGCAGCTTTGGATGTGTCAACACTACAAGCTACATCATAACACAACCACTGCCATGATTTAACAACACTTGTGCAAGAAATGTACACTGATTGGATGCTGCAGGTAAAGGAAGAGGGATGATTGGCCTCACGAACGGACCAAGAAGCTGCTAGATGTAAAAAAAAAAAAAAAAAAGCTTTACTTCTATCTCTAAGCTAGAAGTTTGGAGGAGGATGCTGTCGTTTCTTCTGTTTAGGAAGATATTTGTTTGATCCTATTTGTTTTGTCGCCATTAATTAATCCCTGAGGTAAAATGTCTCATTCAAGCTCGAAACAGGTTCCTTAAAAATGCATATCTGTACTCAAATGTATCTGAGGCTGAACTGGACTGTTAAATCTATGGGGACTATAATAGCCTCTTCTAGATAAAACTTTGTCTCTTTCATTTTAACAAATGAGGAAATATTTCAAAATGGCAGAACTGTAGCAGAGATAAAACAGAAGAAAAAACTAATGGATCATTAAAGCTATAGTTGGTAATCCTGTTCAGAAACTCATTTGTTATACGTTATAAGTTCTGGGGTTATCACCTTATCTGTTGGATGTCCCACATGTCAATCATTCTGAGGCGCTCACATAACGCCAGTGTCCGTGATCACGTTAATGTTTTTTTTTTCCCTGCAGCGCTCTCCGGACTGTGTTTTTTTCACCCTCGGTGCTTTCCGTAGTTTCAAGAATGCTAGAGACTGTAGCAAAACAGACCCGTGTTCACTGTTGCCAAGTCTGCTTTTTTCATGCGACTTTGGACTTCTTTTTTCTAAAGTCGCTTGTAAATTTCATGATTTGCGGGTTGCAGTTTTTTAGACTTGTTTCTGAGAGAGAAGTCGCTTATTTGGGCTCTAAAATAAATGACGTTGCCGCTCTACAGACACAGTGAGTATAAGCAGCTGAAATATCCCTCCGCCTCATTACGCGCTGGAGCGCCTCCTCCTCTAGACTGTGATAGGAGGCGATGGAGTAAAGGCAGAGGGAGCAGCTGTGCTCGTATTTTCTGCAGTTTACATTTGCAATAAGCAGTGATAACTGTTGAAAGTAGATTACGCGGTGCCAGAGTTTAACATTTTATGGCACCAGGATGTTTTCATTTCAACTCTGAAAAGTGCTTGAAAATAAAAATTTTTTTTTTTTTTTACTAGTGTCATTTATTGCAAAATTGCATCTTAAAATGCCCAAATAGGCTTTTACATTTTCAGAAATAAAAAGATAAAATATGCAATTAATTTGCGATTAATCTCGAGTTAACTATTGAAATTATGCGATTAATCACGATTAAAATTTTTAATGGTTTGACAGCATTAGTCTATATACATAATTCTGCCAGAATACTAACAAGCTCAATTCAATTCAATTTTATTTATATAGCGCCAAATCATGAAACATGTCATCTCAAGGCACTTTACAAAATCAAGTTCAATCATATTATACAGATTGGTCAAAATGTCCTATATAAGGAAACCAGTTGATTGCATCAAAGTCCCGACAAGCAGCATTCACTCCTGGAGAAGCGTAGAGCCACAGGGAGAGTCGTCTGCATTGTACATGGCTTTGCAGCAATCCCTCATACTGAGCAAGCATGAAGCGACAGTGGGAAGAAAAACCACCCATTAACGGGAAAAAAAAACCTCCGGCAGAACCGGGCTCAGTATGAACGGTCATCTGCCTCGACCGACTGGGGTTACAGAAGACAGAGCAGAGACACAACAAGAGAGACAAAAAGCACAGAAGCACACATTGATCTAGTAATCTGTTCTACATTAGATGGTAGTAACGGGTGAGCCGTTTTCTCTGGATGATGTCAAAGTTAACAGAACGCCAGACCAGGTGTACCTACTATGAAGAAAAAGAGAGAGAGCAAAAAGTTAAAAGCTGAAATGACGACAGTCATTTCAATGTAATACAATGCAAAACTGGAGAACCGTAGAATGAAGAACAGTAGAAATCAGTAGAGTGAGAAAATTAGACCCTGATGTCCTCCAGTAGCCTAAGCCTATCACAGCACAACTATAGAGATAGCTCAGGGTAACATGAGCCACTCTAACTATAAGCTTTGTCAAAAAGGAAAGTTTTAAGATTAGTCTTAAAAGTAGACGGGGTGTCTGCCTCACGGACCAAAACTGGGAGTTGGTTCCACAGGAGAGGAGCCTGATAGCTAAAGGATCTGCCTCCCATTCTACTTTTAGAGACTCTAGGAACCACCAGCAGACCTGCAGTCTGAGAGCGAAGTGCTCTGTTAGGAACATACGGGGTAATCAGAGCTCTGATATATGATGGAGCTTGGTTATTAAGGGCTTTATATGTTAGAAGAAGAATTTTAAATTCTATTCTTGATTTAACAGGAAGCCAATGAAGGGAAGCTAAAATTGGAGAAATATGATCCCGCTTGTTGATTTTCATCAGAACTCTTGCTGCAGCATTTTGGATCAGCTGAAGACTTCGAACTGCATTTTGTGGACTTCCTGATAGTAAAGAATTACAATAGTCCAGCCTTGAAGTAACAAATGCATGGACTAGTTTTTCAGCATCACCCCTGGACAGAATGTTTCTAATTTTGGCGATATTCCGGAGGTGAAAAAAGGAAACTCTGGAAACCTGTTTAATATGGGATTTAAATGACATGTCTTGGTCGAAAACAACACCAAGGTTTTTAACTTTATTACCAGAGGCCAAGTTAATGTCATCCAGATTAAGTGATTGATTAAGAAGTTTATTTTTTGAGGACTCTGGCCCAAAGATTACAACTTCTGTTTTGTCAGAATTTAAATGCAGGAAATTTAAAGTCATCCAGCTTTTGATGTCATCAAGACATGACTGCAGTCGAAGTAATTGATTGGATTCATCAGGATTTATGGATAAATATAGCTGAGTGTCATCAGCATAACAGTGGAAATTAATCCCATGCTGTCTGATAATTTTGCCAACTGGAAGCATATATATAGTAAATAGAATTGGTCCAAGGACTGAACCCTGTGGTACTCCACAGGTGACCCTAGAGTTTGAAGAAGATTTATTATTAACATGAGCAAACTGGAATCTGTCCGACAGATAAGATTTAAACCAGCCTAATGCTTTTCCCTTAATCCCTACAGTATGCTCAAGTCTTTGTAGGAGAATATTGTGATCAACTGTATCAAATGCAGCACTGAGATCTAACAGGACAAGTATAGACACAAGTCCATTATCTGAGGCCATGAGAATATCATTAGTGACCTTCACCAGAGCCGTTTCAGTGCTATGATGAGCTCTGAAGCCTGACTGAAACTCCTCAAGTAGGTCATTACTTTGTAAATGTTCACAAAGTTGATTAGCAACTACTTTCTCAAGAATTTTAGATAAGAAAAGAAGATTAGATATAGGTCTGTAGTTTACTAGCTCATCTTGATCAAGAGAAGGTTTCTTAAGTAAAGGTTTAATAACAGCTACTTTAAAAACCTGTGGTACATATCCATTTACTAAGGATAGATTAATCATGTCTAAAATAGGACCACTGATCAAAGGGAATACCTCCTTAAACAACTTGGTTGGGATTGGGTCTAACAAACAGGTAGAAGGTTTAGATGAAGCTAAGATTTTAGATAGCTCAGAAAGCTCAGCAGCTAAAATAATGAACATCTGAAATCATAGTGCGTATGTCAAAAATGCAGACAGCCGTGGGGCACAATAAGTGGATCTTTTCTGTTCAATAAATGAACAATATGAAATTTGTAATTTTTATAAAAATTAATAAAAAATTAATTAAAAAAAAAAATTTACATTTATCTTATATAAAATGGCTGTTCTAGTGTGTTGCTTTATGCTAACTTATCAGTTTAATGTTAAATTGATCAAAGTCAGGTTTTATGCATCACAAAAGTTTTTGTTGCTGCTAATAGCCCCACTTAACTTATCATGACAGAGACGCTGCTCATTAGCTACGGCTTTATCTAACCACAACCGCAGCGACACCTTTACTGAACCTGATGACGGCTCCACATTGTGAGACCCTAGAGAGCGTTAACACTGAAGGCGAATGTGGCGGCCTGAGCGAGAGATTTACATGATATCCTCATGTATTACAACACGGGGGCAATGCAACGCAATGCAACGCAAAGCAACGCGAGGCAACAGACGTGTTTCTAGTGATGCAAAAGCCGCAATTTTGGCAATTAAATGATAATAATCTGTGAGTCATTTGCTCTGAGGCGGACTCACAGAGCCCAGGCTGCCATACGGCGGCACCACCAGGCCCTCTGACCACCGCCAGCAGGCAATTCAGATGAATTGCAACTGAGATGGTCGAAGTGGGGGATCGAACTGGCAAACCGCAGGACAACCTCCCTAACGCCTGGGCCACTGCCGCCCCACACCCTAGACAGCTCGCTAGTCCATCATAGGGCAGCACAGAAACACACAACCATGGACACGCTCACACATAAGGGCAATTTAGAGAGGTCAGTTAATCTTATAGTCATGTTATTGGACTGTGGGAGGAAGCCGGAGTACCTGGAGAGAACCCACGCATGCACAGGGAGAACATAACAACCCCGGGGGTTAGAACCCAAGACCTTCTTGCTGCAAGGCAACAGTGCTACAAAAAAAAAGTCATCTTGTTGTTCCTCCCTGTCTAGATTTCATGACATCTCACCATCACTGCAGAGCCAAAATGATCATATTCTACTAAACGTGCAACATTATGTGCAGATGTTGATCTGGTTCCGTTGGCCAAGCAGGATGTTTTCACATAAATGGTCTGCAGCACGTTTTTGATCCCATCAGAGCTGTTAAAGTGTTCTTGCTTTGAAGGGATGGGTTTTCTATCTGAATGCATGCTTGTCTCTGACAGAAGTCATGTGATGGCAAAGCACCAAGAGCAGGGCGCATACAGATGAGGCCTAATAAACCGTGTCAGAGAGCTGATGGATAAAGCCATCACAGAAGGAGTTCGTCCCACTTTAACAGAGCAATTAAAGGTTCCCCGCAGAGAGATGTGGCGATCGCAGCAGTAATCAGTCCTCCCGCTGTGGGACTTACTGCAGGCTGATAAACAGCAGCAGAGCCGCATTCTCTGTTTGGCCTGGATGCGAGCCGAGCCGCACACACAGCTGTTTCATTCTTTTACCCTGTAAATTCAGCCTTTTCCGTGCTCCAGGTGCATTTCCTTCAGTCCGCAGTCTCTGTCTTTTTCTTCTGTTGGTCTCTCAGAGATTGACTCCGTGTCTGGACTTGGCTGCTGTCGTAATTTCCTGCCTGGCTGTCCCTGTTAAATGATCATTCATTCAGGCCAGAGTGAAGCCAACTACATAGCTGGGTTTTAGCTCTGCGTAAGAATAAAGGTTCAAAGGAGAGGATTTTTTGTTCGGTTGAGACGTCGAGGACATTTCTGCCGAGCGGGAGCGGCTCCATGCACCTGCCGGCGTTGACTTTTGTTGTCACAGCAACGGTGGATTCAAATTAAACGCTGGGCTTCAGTTCAGGGAGAGGTTACTGGCAGCGTTAATCACGGTCTGTGGTTGGTTATTCTAAAACAAGTGAAAATATAAGGTTTTTAGATTCTTTAGGTTCTTTATTCCAGCTTTCCAGCTGTCTGCGACAGCTAAGCTGTGGAGGATCGTGGGAGGCTGGTGCCTGTCTGCAGAAATCAGTGAGGGAGAGAAAAGGGTACAGCCTGACCAGGACGCCACTCCTTTATCTGTTTAATGATGGGAAGATGGATGGAAATAAATACGAGAGAGAGAGAGAGAGCACAAGACGGGAAACCCACAGAAATTTAGAGACCATTCATGAATGGTCTAGTCAAAGTCCAAACATAAATCCAACAGAAAATCTGTTGCCGGATTTGATAATTGACATCCACAGATGCTCTCCATCCATTCTGACAGAGGTTGAGTTAATATAGACAAAGATTAGGCCTTAGCTACGTCAGACGTGCTAATCTGGTAGATGTTCCAACAGACTAGCAACTGTAATCACATGACCAACTCAGCAGGGCTGGATGCAAACGGACGACTAACTTCTCTGATGTTAGATGTGAAAAACTGCTTCTACTTCTCAATTATGCAGCACTGTTGTCGTTCTATCGCACACAAATTACCCCAAAATCCTAATTTTGTGCTGCAAACTATAGAAAACCTCAATAGGTGAGGATGTTGTTGCGAGGTTTCTGTCTGCCTGTCTAATCTACTAGATCTACGCTTTAGGAAATAAGTCTGCAAATGATAAAAACACCCAAACTTGGTCCAGATAACCTAAGATCTTTGACCTGAAACCCTCATTCTGTGTATTCTATATGCAGATGTGGGTTTCCTCCGCCTACAGACGGGTTAATTGTATCCTATGTGCTGTTTGCTCCCAGATAGCCCACGTCTGTCTGTCACTATAAACAGGTCAAAGGTTGCACGCTCAGCTCTAATGGGCAGCGGCTGTTTTTAGCTGCCGTCCATCTCTTTCCTCACGTTCTGGCTAAACAAGGACCCGTGGAAATTAGCTCCGCTCTGTCGCACTGGAAACCTTGACACCAGAACGTCCAGCTCTGCGGCTGGTAATTGACTCCCACCGGCTTCGTTCATTACGGTTGAGAATGAAATTGGATTTCGGCGTTTGGTCACGCAGGTCGACACGGGTCTCTGTTCCTCTATTATCCCATCAGCTCTAAACAACTGGGGGTAGAGGGACTGAAATAAGCCATCAGGCTCACTTTCACCAGCGGAGTCTCCTGCTTTCACTTTACCAAGTCTATTTCCTGTGGTCCTCCTCCTCTTTTAATCGATCCCTCCCTGCTTCTCTGCACCTGTTCAGATCTGACTCCTTATTTAAAAAGGAACAGGCAGCGCATATTAATGAACATCGGCGTGTAGATATGCATATTTACAGCCATGGCTAATCTCAAGCAAGTACCAGTCACATGAAACATGACACATGCCGTCACGCATACTACGCAGACGACAGAATAATTTAAACATATTTATCTATTTGCTTTCTCTCTGAGAAGTCAGCAGCCAAACAGAGTCCGGTGGAAATAATAAAGGGAAACTTTGGAGCGGCAGACGATAAAGGCTAAAGTGCATCAACCTATTCAACAGTGTTTTTTCCTCTTTTTCTCATTTTGAGCAAAGACTTTATAAAAATTAAAAATAAACATTCTTTGCTTTGCTTCGCTTTGCAAAGGGTTAGACGGCCACTTTAAGACAAAGTCCAACATTCAACAGGCAGGAAGAACGTAGAAAATACTTTGGAGAGCTGCTAGTCTGTGCGAGAGTTGACCCCAGGGGGCAGCTCTTCGAGAAATGACACAAGCTCCTTCTGCATATAACCCCTTAATTAGTTCATTAAGTTATTGAAAAGTTAATGTAGAAAAAAAAGACTGAACCACTGCGGCTTTTTTGGCTGTAATGCACAGAGCCGTGTTAGGAGAAACCCAGGCACATCACATTCACAGACGCCTTATACCAGCTGTAAAGCACGGTGGTGGAAGGGTGATGGTGTGGGCCTGTTTAGGGGGCAACGTTATTAAGTTGACCGTGAACAGCCGTCATGGCGTCTATTTAACAAATAAAGGCTGATGTTTCTTTGAGTTTTGTCAGTCGTGGTTTTCTGTCTTCTGTTCCGATTACTTTTGTTTTCAGGCAATGTTTTCAGTTCAGTTAGATTTTATTTATATAGCGGCAATTCACAACACGTCATCTAAAGTCTCTTTACAAAGTCAGACTCCATCAGATCCTCCAGGTTGGTCAGATAGTTTCCTCTCTAAGGAAACCCAGCAGGTTGCATCAAGTCTCTCCAAGCAGCATTCACTCCTCCTGAAAGAGCGTAGAGCCACAGTGGACAGTCGTCTGCATTGTTGATGGCTTTGCAGCAATCCCTCATACTGAGCATGCATGAAGCGACAGTGGAGAGGAAAACTCCCCTTTAACAGGGAGGAGAACCTCCAGCAGAACCAGAACCAGGCTCAGTGTGAACGCTCATCTGCCTCGACCCACTGGAGGTTAGAGAAGACAGAGCAGAGACACAGAAAGCACAGAAGCAAACATTTCTCAGCACCTACAATGTATTTCCATCCCTGTGTATTGATTTACTGTCACTCCCCAGGCTACCTTCTCAGTTCAGCCTAACTTCCTGTTCCCCCCTCAGCTGCAGTCTGTTACCAACCAACCACCTGCTCCTTGTTCAGCCATTTTCACCCCCGATCAGTCCCTCTCTGGCCTGATTCACCTGCTTGTCTCTTTTACCAAACAGGTTCTTGACAGATTGTGCTGCCCGTCTTTGCTCCGCCTTGTCACTTATTTCCCCGTAGGATCGTTGTTGCTTGCGATCCTGCCTGCGCTCTAATACCAGAACCAGGGCAGCTGTTCACTTTATGTGAGGACTTCTGATCCAGTTCACACAAACACAAGGTGTTTGTTGGGTTGACAACACACAATTAGGTCATGTTTACTAGAACGTCTACTAGAAAGAAAAAATCGATTTAATCCCTTTTTTCAGTGCACCTCCCGCTCACCTTCCTGTCTTCCACAACAAATGACGTCCGGAACCGGGTCAGCAGTACAAGGACCCCAACGAAAGTCTGGACCTCATCTCGACTCAAACGCTGTGGCCGGACCTTACGAATCCTAACGTCTGCAGACCTCACTGCACTGAAGTGATCCAGAGAGGACAGAAGACGGCTGAGGTTGTCGGTGTCAAAGGTGATTGTGCCGGCTGCTGAATCACGGGGGTGTACTTAGCTTTTCCAAAGACTCTGCAGATCAGTTGCTCGTCCGTTTAATTTCTCATGTGTCTGAAAGCTCCCAGGAGCATTTCCAAACGGATGAAAGAAGACTTAAAGGTTTATCGTTAGCCACAATAAGAGTGTCTGGAATATAAAACCAGGATGACTCAGCCTTTTAAACAGCGATCACTGCAGGAAGCGGACGATTTTGGTTATTTTCGGTGAATATACAGGACTGCTCATATAGAGAACAGCTCTATCTGTTTAAATTGACAGAAAATGTGAAGGTTTTCTTCATTTACCAGTCTATTCTTGTATACACAGAGCAGATTTTTCATTTTTATGACATTATAACTATGTGCTTCAGTTATCTGCAGTCCCTTCAAACATCCAGTGTTACAGGTGGAGTGGAGAGTGTTTTTCCCCCAGTGAGCTCACTCAGCTCAACAGCCTCCCCATGGTGATAAGAGCCCAGAGTAAAACCACACCAATGTTCAAACCCATGCTGTTATCTAAAATTACCTCAAATCATAATTAGTGGTAAAGCAACAGCATCTAAATCCACAAAAAAAACCTCATTCTGTGTGAAGGTCTTTTTCTAGGTGGATAGCAGCAATTTTGACTCAGCTGTTAACCTTTTAAAGCCTGATTCAGGTAATTGTGATGAAACTTCACATTTTTTTAAAATGAAAATGAAAATCTTTTCGGTCGCTTTAAAAAAATAAAACATCAGGCTTTCAAACTTTCTTTGTGTCGTTATTGATATGAACGAGGCGGCTTCTAGTCCTTCCTGTCTCATTCGCTAAGGCCCGTCTCACCCAGTCCGTAGATTTGGCAACAAAGGAAGAAAACAATTATCAGAGACGAAACACCCGGAATATACATATATTTATTACAATTGGAATTCCAAGGGGAGACACACACTTATAACGTTACCATAAGCCCAGGTACCCTCACTGAGTACCTGACTGAATGATGTTGGGGGGGGGGGGGGTACAAACACTCATTCTCTCTGTGCTTGTGTTCTCACAAGCAAAACTCTGGAACTAACTTTTAATTCATTGACCAGGTGTTTATTAACCTGACTCTCGCCAGATGTATGTCGCTCCACCTAGCTTCACTCACATACATCTGGGACATCTCCCATAGAGAGTGATTTCTTAAACCAATTTTATTGTCCAGCCAATCAGGACGCAGGGCTGGAGTTTCATGGATGTGACGTAGTGGAGAAGCGACCGTGAGATTCCAACAACAACGGCGGCTCGCATCGAGGAAGCAAGCGTTAGCATTGATGCTGCTATTTCTTCCATGTTGTCCAATCTACCTAATATTGTTTCATTAAAAGAACATCAGAGAACGGCTCTGAAGGCTTTTGTTGGTGGAAACCATGTTTTCGCCCTTCTCCCGACCGGATTTGGCAAGTTTTGTTTTCCGGGGCGCGTCCGAACCATATTAGGAGGCCTTTAGTCCTCAACGCGGTCGGCCCGGGATCGACTCCGACCCGCGGCGCTTTGCCGCCTGTCTTCCCCCCTCTTCCTGTCAGCTCACTGTCAATAAAACGCATGCCACTAGAGCTGCAAACACATAAAAAAAAAAAAAAAAGTTTTGTTTTTTCCTGCGTCGCTCTCACAGCGTCACGGGTTAGCTTCGGTGTGAGTGGTTGAAATAGCACGTCGATAAAGATGACAGACAAGTGGCTTATCCAATCATATGCAAGGATTTTTGATAAGGCCCAGCCTTAAATAAAGGCAATTCCTATGGAGATGTCCCAGATGTATGTGAGTGAAGCTAGGCGGAGTGAAATACATCTGGCAAGAGTCAGGTTAGGTGTTTATAGGAGTCTACCAAGAAAACATTAAGAACAATAAAAAAGCTTTTACAATCAACCTTGTTGACAGGTACCCCCATAAAACCTCATGTGACTCCCACTTTGCCTGGTATCCCACAAGACGGTTGGGTGAATTTATAGCTTTGAATGACCTGCAGACCTCCATCCTATGTAGACTCCAGGCCACAAAGTTTACAATGGTAATTAGAACTTAGGTAACTCTTACTGCTTTAAGAAAAACACATGATTAATACAAAAACTGATTATATATTTCCATAACAATATGTTAGAGCAACGAATACATTTCCCTCGTGTTTTCTGCATTTTCTTATAGGGTGTGTAAAATATATTCATTTGCAGGTTGTAAATTGTATCTTCAGAAAAATACTGACTTTGTGGACGAGGTAAAGGTCTCAGAAATATTTGTGTCAAAAATTATACGTTTGGAGTTATAGGGTTACTATTCAATAAGTCCACCGTCGAGGCAAAGAAATTACACTATTTTTCTGTAAAAAAATAAAAAAAAATAGGTTCTCTCCTGCTGAACTCTTTAGAAGCTGCTGCTTAGAAACAGATAAAACCAGATCTGAACTTATGCCGCATGAGAAGAAACACAAACCAGAAAAGACATTTTAGGACAGTTCATTATTTCTTTTTACTAAATATTAGAATGAAAAGACAATTTTTCAGTCCTTTAGTTTAAATTCAGAAGTTTACATATAGCCTCTACATTACTCTGCACCTGAACAATCTCAGATAGCTCAGAGGAGGATGTCATTGTGAGCTTTTGATTGGTTGATTCAGAGTACTTTGTACACACCAGACATTTGGACTTCCAAAGGCCCGGCTCGTCCTTGGTAGCATTTCAGGGACCTGAAAGTACTGCTTCTTTCTGTAGGAACAACCATGAGCAACTATCTACATCATGGGAATGTCCAACCTTGCAATGTTTGGAACTGAGCTGGATTCTGTGTCCAGGAGATGAATCAGTTTTTGGTGCAAAATGTGCGAATAAACCCATAACTACAGCAAAAGACTCGGAGAAGATGAAAGTAAAAGAGCCACTGAAACACGTCTTTGCCAGCAAAGACTGGAAGATCATCTTTACTCCAAAAGCAACACAAGCTGTCACATTATTGGTCGCAAATTTACTCAGGGACAAAGACATTCCTTTTTTGAGTAACGTCCTGTGGTGACCATCGTTACATTTGGAGATAATGGGGACGGAACCTTGAACTCATAAGAAAATCATCACAGCTGGAAAGCACGGCGGTGGCAGCATCATAATGTGTGGTTGTTTTACTGCAGGAGGGACTGCTGCACATCATGAAACAGACGGGATCATCAGAAGTACTGGAGCAGCACCTCTAACCATCAGCCAGGAAGCTTCAGCTTGGGCACCACTGGGTCCTCCAACTGGACGAAGGCCCAAAGCTAACCGCAACATTAGCTGCAAACTGGCTTAAAGGTAGAGGCGAGGATTTTTCCGGAAGTTTCCCCAAGTCACTTTTTGAATGTGAGAGACCGTCTTACCTGCTCTTCTGCACCTCAGGGGGATCATGTGAAAAAAATCTCCCAAATCCACTCTGGTCTTATTTCTTTCTACTGAGGTCTTCCTCTTCTCTAATAAACATGAACACAGTTTGCTTGATGTGACCCTCAGCCATGTTCAAAGTATACATGAGAGCAGCGGAGCTACAATGAACGGCTAACACCGAAGCTAACCGCTAAGCTAACCGGATACATAAACTACGGTGGCCCTGAAGTGCAAACCACATGAAAAAATTCTCTAAACAACTGCAAATTAAAAAGCACAACAACATCTTGGAAAATACAACAACATTTAATTGAAAAAAATGCAAATTAAATACCTCACAAAATATTGAGATACACAATAACATAATGAAAACACAATATATTAAAAAAAAAAAAAAAAACAACACAACAAATTAAAAGCATAACAGCATATATTTCACCCCACAACATCTTTAAAAACACAACGACATTAAACTATCAGAAGAGGTAGGCACCAGTGGGAAAGATGAGACATCGAATGATTGGACAACAGCGTCGTTTGGCTTTTTGAACCAGGAGTTACGATAAAGGTGCGTTCTCACCAAACGTGAACATAGCAGCCCAAGTGAACACAGCAACAGGTGTGTTTCTAGTGACGCAACAGGCGCTATTTCCGCGATTAAAGCAGAACCAGAGCAACACGACACCTGAAATTTGATGCGACAGTAACTGGAGTTGAAAAATCCGATCTTTTTTATCTTGTGGCGTCACGACGACCAATCAGGAAGTGGATATGGCTGTGACGTGGGGTGAAGGACTGCAGCGGAGATGAAGCTGTTTTCATTCAACATGGAAGACAAGCTTATAGTGGCGGTCTGCGGTCGGCCTGAGTTGTATGACTCAACCAATTATCACTACAGAGACACATCCAGAAAGGGTCTGGCATGGAGAAGAGTGAGAGAGGAGTGAATTCTGCTTGTCGGGACTTTGAAGCAATCAACTGGTTTCCTTATATAGGAAATTTTTGACCAATCTGTATAATATGATTGAATTTGACTTTGTAATGTGCATTAAGATGACATGTTTCATGAATTGGCGCTATATAAATAAAATTGAATTGAATTGAATTGAGAGAAGGCTGGAGTGGCAGTTAAGTGAATAACTTCTGGTTCACAAGCCAAGCGGCGCGTCGTCCAGTCCGATGTCTCAAGTTTCCCACTGGTACCTACCTCTTCCGACAGGCTAATGTCGTTGTGTTTTTTAATATGCTGCTTTGTAAATATGTTGTTGCGTTTTCATTATCTTATTCTGCATCTCAATATTTTGTTGTGTTTTTTTAAATTTGTATTTATTTCGAGTCAGTGCTGTTGTGTTTTTTGTAATTTGTAACAGAAGTGTGCATGTGCTACCAGCAAGAGGAAATAAAAAGGAACGTACAGCATCTAACTTTTTAACCTCCTTTTTCTGAGCACATAATGTATTTACTACTTTCAGGACGGAGGGACCATTTCAGCCAGCACAACAACAAGTGTTTCTGAACAGCAGGATTACCAACGATAGCTTTAAGGACAACAAAGTCAACTCAACAAGAGCAGTTCTGTCAGGAGAGACTTCTAAATGCATTGAACGTGTAATGCAAAACTAAATGCAGAAATAACCCGGGTCACCCTGATCTAACACAGGAAACGTTTACCCTGATTCAATGTCATGAAGCGAGGGAAAAAAGGGAGGGATTCTTTAGACATCATGTAAATATCTGCTTTCAACTGTCAGTGTCCCATGAACACCCCCCCCCCCCAACACACACACACACACACACACCAGTGTGGTGCTAAAATAATCCTTGTGCGGTCATGAACTTCGGTGAAAATAAAAATGATAAACGCTGGTGTGTGAAAGAGCAGAAAATCCGTCCCATTAATCGCCGGCAGTGTTTTGGTTTGAGGCGCCTGAAATGACGAAAATATGATGAAACAAGCTATGCATGAAGTGTTTGGTTCTGCTGGGTTTTAAAACGCAAACAGACTCTTGAATCTGCATTCGCCGAGTGCTTGAGGTGGAAGGCAAATTAAAGCTGATCTCAAAGACTGTTTGCATGGAAGGTGTCTGGAGAGAACAACTTCTCCAGGCCTCCGTACTCATCCGTTCTAATTGAGACCTGCTGAGAATTAACTCTTCAGATTAGAAAAACAACAGCTAGCTGCCATGCAAATGCAACAAGAACACACACTATGTGTTTCACACGCAGACTTTAGGCTTTTGCAATGTTCGGCCAGTTCGGTCACACAAATGCACAAGGAAAGGAGGCGGCTTCATAAAGTTCAAAAGAGATCAAGCCAAAACAAGCCTTAAAAACCTAATAAATGCATTAGAAACCTGACAACTGAAGTTAAAATGCAGCAACCTTAAATCAGGACATCTACAGTTCGCTTAAAAAGCCAATGACTGCAGGAATCAGTTAATTTTACAAACACTGTAACTCACCCGTTTTCACCCTGAGTCCGTCCGTTTCCTGTTTTAGGTGGGGTACACCCTACAAAGCTCACTATATCAAAGCAAACTCACACCCTTAACATAACATTAACCTAACATTCATGCTGGATCCCAGAGTAGCTCTAGAAATACCCATCCATGAACGGGGATAACATGCAAACTCTTCTCATAAACCAGCTGATTGGGATTAGAACCCAGGACCTTCCGGGTCTGGTAACAAGCTGCCCCCATTTAGAAAATTAAACCTGAGCTGTGTCTGTGTATCCGGGACAGAAATCTCTGTGTCGTAGGCGACAAAAGAAAACCAAACGTAGTGACTTGGACTGACTTGTGGCCCAGAGATGCGGTCCCCTGGCAGAACCAGAGCGACGTTGTGTTTGCTGGTAAGAGCCTGGAGGACTGTGACCGGTTCTACCGCTGGGAAACACAGCAGCCACTGGGCAAAAGGAAGGTCCGACTCAGAAGAGCAACATTATCAGACCAAGATTCTGCAGTTTAAACTCATCTGCAGGCCAGCGGTCATTATTTCAGGGATGAAGATGCTCTCATCCTGGACAGAGAGGAACGCTGGTTGGAAAGAGGAGTAAAGGAGACGTTTATGTGAAGAGAATCCGCCCGTCATTAAACAGGAGTGGAGGTCCAATCGTCCCGCTCTTACAACACGGTTATCGTGAGCCTGACTCAGCACCCTGGAAACAATAAGTGTCATGATCTCAGCACTGATCTCTGGTCTGATCACTCATTTCACACACCTGCTCAGCTCCGCCCAGTTCTCATTACCACTCACCTGATCCACCTGCATCTGTCACTATATAAACAGCCTTCAGACCAGTCATCAGTGCCAGATTATTTCAAGCCATAGATAGGCACCAGCACCCCCCGCGACCCCATGAGGGATTAAGCGGGTCAGAAAATGGATGGATGGATGGATGGTGAGACTTATTTCAGCGTTCTTTTGTTCTGACTACCTGATCCTGACCTGTCCTGCCTCTCGACCTCTGAGCCTGCCTGTCCTCGTCCAGAACTGTGACCCGACCTCGTCCTGGATCAACCTCTGGCGCCTCATCGGACTTCTGACCCTCTGGCTCTGACACCGGACCTCGGCTTTGGTTTCGTCCTCCTGATCATCCTGTCTATGTTTGTCCTCACGGCTCTGACCATCCGCCTGTCCATCTATACTCCAGCGTCTGGGACTCTCAGAGCGCCGACCGCCGCGCCGCATTGGCTGCCAGCCGGCTGGGACCGACTCCTGTCATCGGACCCGAACTGAACATTAGTGACCGTAACGTTTGTGATCAATCACCCTCGGAGAAACGTGGTCACTAACCTGTTGTCTCTATCCACAGAGGTTCCCGCCACAGACGCCGATGCTGCCCGCTCCGTTTCAGTTTTCAATAAACTGTTTTGTAAACTTAACTGTTTGTCTGATTGGAATACTGGGTCCATCGGTTCTGAGCCTAACAATAAGTGGCCATCAGAGCACTAGCGCTGGCTTTTTTGGCTGATGGTCCTCTTTTGCATGTGAGCAACCAGTTTTGATGTAACTAGAAGTCCGTCAGAGAAGAGATGAAATGTTTCAACAAAGATGAACCCCAGCTATGCATTTTTTATTTGATTGTATATTTGATCCCTGAAGGAGTGCATTGTGGGTAATTCCTAGCTGGAGTCAAAGAAGTGTTTCAAATCCTCAAAAGGCTGCTGAGGCGTTCTTTAAACTTTTAAGTCAATCAAGAAAGTCTGCTTTGAAATGTCTATAAATGAAATATTTTCCACAAAGGTGTGGGTCCTTTAATCCAGTGCAGAGATTTTATGATTAATGGCCGTAATTATTCAGCCTTTCAGGAGGCACTTCAGGGAATGAAAGCCTCATCCTGCTGCACTTCATCAAAGTCAATCTATCAGCATTTTCACTCCAGGAATGATTTTTTTTATCCTATCAGCTCAGAGTGACGTTCAGCTTTTGATTCAAAGTTTAGAAAAAAGTGATTTTTTTGTTTTTTTTATTATAAAAGTGAGACTTTAACGATGGGCATGGCGGTCCGTATGACTATTCAAAGCTCTGCTTTCTGGAGGAAGTAACCTGTGCTGACGGTTCTTTTGGGTTCTGGTTGTCTCCTGGATGAGCAGCTTTCACAGTGGAGACCTCAAAGCTTCCTGTGTTGGTGCTCAGTTTCAACCACGGTCATAAAATGTGGGGCTATTGTAGTGATGATAGGATTTACCTTTGATTTCAGAGCCTGACGTGTCATCAGGTGTTGTTCCTCCTAACTCTGAAACTACAAATACATCCAATAAAAAATGTAAATGTTGTGAAAAAGCATGAAGCATTTCAAGCCGTTATTTGTTGTCATTTTGCTGATTATGGTTTACAGATAACGAAAGCCTAAAATTTTGTGTGAAATGTCAGTTTTCTGAGCCGTTTGCTGGCCGTGGTCATTGGACCGCCGTTAGGTACCTCTGGCAGTGCGGGGAAGTAGCAGGTCCTGCTGGGAAGTAAAATCAGCATCTCCGTACAGCTTGTCTGCAGAGGGAGGCATGAATTACTGTAGAATTTCCTGGTAAACGGCTGCATTGACCGTGGACTTGATAAAACCCAGTGGACCAGAACCAGGAGATAACGTGTCAACCCAAACCATCTCTGACTTAATGTGGATTCTGAGCCTCTCCGCTTAATTTCCAAATGAAATGCAGAATTTATTTTCAAATGAAAACAGGACCTTGTGTCTCCATCTGTGTTGAAGCGACTAACTTTATAGGCTCACAGGACACTTTATCAGGTAGACCAGTACAATTAGCTAATCATGCAGTCACATGGCTATTAGGCCTCTAGACATGTTGAAGCCGGTCTGAGCATCTCTGAAACCACTGATCTGCTGGGATTTCCATTTCACGAGAACAGGAAAGGGCTTAAAGAAGAAAAAGCGTCCAGTGAGTGTCGGTTATGTGGGTGGGAATGCCTTTCTGACGTCAGAGGTGAGAGGTCACCCAGCAGAGCGGCTTCCTGATGATTTAGGTAACAGCAGCTCAAACAGCCCCTCATTTCAACCAGGAGATGAAGAATCCCATCGTCTAAAGGGAAATATGGACGTGAGCCCAAGCTCCAAGGCCCACTGGGGGCGGTTCATGCAAGAAAACCACAACTTTGTCTTTAGGGTGAGGATCTGGCAGGGAAAACCAAATGGAGGCACGCTGATGTTTTTCTACCTGCACAGAATCAGAGAAGTGGTCGGCTTCACGGACACAACTATCCTTTAAACCGTGGCCTGCAGGAAACCAAGGCTCAGTCCAGTTCAATTCAATTTTATTTATATAGCGCCAATTCATGATACACGTCATCTCAAGGCACTTTCCAAAGTCAAATTAAATCAGATTATACAGATTGCCCAGCAGGTTGCATCAAGCCTTGACAAGCAGCATTCACTCCTCCTGAAAGAGCGTAGAGCCACAGTGGACAGTCGTCTGCATTGTTGATGGCTTTGCAGCAATCCCTCATACTGAGCAAACTGAGGGTTAAATGTTCAAAAGAATTGTAGTTATTAATTGGCCTGGCCGCCTGGGAATAAATCAGACTGAAAGACGGTTGCTGCTGGGGAATCTGAGACATTAATCTAGGAAAAAGGAATGTGGAAATTTAAATAACTGGAGGGAGTTGACTCATTTATACTAACGTAGTCCTCTTGCAGCCGGGTTTCTGTGAGACAAGATAAATTAATCCAAAGTCTTTGGAGGGAGAGACCTTATATCTAATAAACCACATTTAGTTCACAAAGTCCAACCAAGACTGGCAGTGTGACTCCAGTCCTGGTACACTGGACTTCTGGTTTATTTTAGAGAGCAATTTACCGGCTTGGAGAGCTCTTCCCAGAAAGCTACCAGGGTTTATCAGTGGACTCACGCACCCAATGTGTCCCTGGCAGGTCCGTGAGTTTCTGTGATCAGGGCCCGCTGATGGTTCCTCTTACTCGGGTTAAAACAAACAGAAACAGAGATGGTGGAACGTGACTTTGGTGGAAAAAGGCCTAAAAAATAGCTTTTTAAATCAGCTTTTTATGAATGTCTCAGTTGTTTGTGCACTGTTGGACATTTATGTGTTGCCAAGCACTTTGTCATTTTATGTCTTGGAGGCAGAGGTATAAATAAAGCATCAGATTGGAAAGGAGACGGACACCCGGTAAGAAAGAGCCAGGAGACGGCGTTGTGCTTGAAGGTTGTACATCTGTTGTTGGACACCAGTGAAGGCCAACAGTTTGTGCTTGGTTACAGCCGCTCACACAGTTCATGTTTACACACAAGTACACAACAGAGAGCTGCACAGCGTTACAGCCATGTGACAAAGCGGTTTACATTCACGTCTGATAAAGGGCAAGCAGCGTCTGCGGTCATCCCGTCACATCAGCCTCGCGTTTTATGTCGTCAGTGACAAGATCGCACTGTTTCATTGTTTCTTTTGAAAAAAGAGTTACAATGATGGTCATAAAAAAAAGAAATGGGCACATTTAAAGTATGTAAAAAAAAGAAGTTGTTTGCTTACAGTTGATCCAAGATCAGATTTATAAACAGATTTTATGAGCAAGAAATAAAAACACCAGATTTAATCACAGTCACATCGAAGCGAACATAGTAACTGTCCGTGCAGCATTATTTAAACAGAAAGCGTAAAGAAATCAGTGTTAAAGAAGGCAGAGGGACGTGGTTAAAGCTCCTAATGAGGGCTCATTAACCTGCTCGTTAACTAAAAACTCTGTATTATTGTTTTCTAAGTGGGTACCAGTGGCGCCTGATCAACAGGGGGCGCTAGGGTGCTGCCCCGATCAAAATCGGAGGAAAAAAAGTTTAGAAACAGTAAACATAAATTACAAAATAAAAATGAAAAAAGTAAATACATAATTTTTCTCATAAAATGAGTCTGGCTTTAATTATTTCAGCATTCCCATTCTCGTTTGGGTTTATTTGAGGCTATATTTGTGTGAAGGCCTCCCAATTTTATTGCTGGAGCACAGGGGGACACTAGAAGGATGAGTTTCTATATGTCTTTGTCAACTTTTGTTTTCCATGTGACTTCACGCTGGTCTCTGATTGGCTACTGAAAGATTCTCCTGCAGGTGCAGCTCTCTGCCCCTGTGGCCAATCAGTACTTCTCAATATAATCATATTAATTCATCATGCGTTTCAAACAAAGTCACGCCCCTGGCATCTTAGATGTGTGAACGTCCCTCACACACGATGCAAACTGAAGAGTCATAAAACAATAACGACAAGGCAGGAGAAAAGGGCGACAGCGGGAAATAAAACGGCAATTTATTTACAAAAGCTTTTCCCGGCGGAAAAAAAAAGCAGCTAAAGGAACTTGGATCGACCCGACTGGACTTAAAGCAGAACCGTGCAACTTTTACCCACTAGAGGCGCTAGACCTGTAACTCTCCGGTTTAGCAACCCTGAAGGCCACCTGCAACACAGCGCTGTCACTAGTTAAACCGTCTTCCTCTGTGTTTTGCACATTTGGCAGCAGACCAGTTTGGACATCAGATTGAGAAGACGTGGAGTTACTTTTAAAGACAAGGCCACATTCACCCCTCTAGATTATACTCAGAGTTTCCCATTAAATGGGGAGGGAGAGGACGAGGCAGAGCCAGGGGGAGAGGGAGAGGGAGGGGGAGCTCCAGGAGCCGTGGGAGAGGAGGATGGACCAGACAACAGGCTCGTCGTCTGATTTTGAAAGGCGGCAGGAACTTCAACAGAGGAGAACGTGCATAATTGACCCTTCGCTGAGTCCCACCCCTGACCAATCATACGTTAGCAAACGTAACACTGACTTCCTTTGAAAATTGCCGAGGCGGTGTGTGTACGGGACTTGCAAGTCTGATGAAAGATATCCTGAACGTTCGGGTACTGTTGAAGAGAAACCTGGAGAGGTGCTGAATATGGATTAAGCAGTGTGGCAGACTCCACGAGCAGCTCGATCCATCGAAACGGCCATGTTTGTTCCATGGTAAGATGCTAACGCTAACTAGCACACAGTTGTTGGCTAAGACAGTTGTAGATAATCAGTTAAAAGTTGTTGTTTTTTTAACATTGAGTAAGGTAGCTATGCTCTACATATAAAACAAACCTACGTTGTGCTATAAACAAAAAGAACACATTAAGCAGCCGGCTAGCATAACAGATAGCTAACATAACTAGCTTAGAGCTTTCTGGTTGAAACCAGAAAGTTGGACTCTAATAAAATACTATATTTCCTTACCCTGCGACGTAAGAACGTTGTTCCTTTATACGTTTGTTTTGTATGTGAATTATCAAGAGATGGGGCGGCTGAACGGTGAGCCCTCGCTTCGATTTTTATGTCCTCTTCATCAACATTACTCCGCTGACAAATTATGTTGTGAATATATTTTTCACATGCATATTGCAGTCCTTTCTGGCTGGTCCTCTCTGACATTTTTGAGACATTACTCTCAAAATTTGAAACGATTTCCTTCGGAAATCACCTTGGAATCCATGACAATATGCGGGCTGCTAGCAATGTTAGCCAGGCACAGCAGTAACCATGGGGGGCGGGCCTTAGCGAAGGGTGAATTGTGAACTACTGTGTATTTATTTTGTAATAACAAACAGGGCCATGACAAACTTTGACTCGAGGAGGAGAAAAGTGGAAGCATGGAAGGTGAGCTCTTGTGTTTAAGGGGAGCTCAGACTGCCGTAAAGCAGCGCTCCAGGTCCCATGACGCATTTGTCCCTCTCACGTTACATTGGTGAGTTTTTGAGAAGGACAGTCCTCTAAAATCCTGCAGGATTTCTGTTCATCTAACGTCAGTCCTGCTCAATTAGCAACTCTTTTTTTTAACTAAAGCTCTTCATTGTAAAAAATATGGTTATTTCAGCTCTTTGAAAACCTTATAAGAACCTTTACTTCCTGTGAGAATCACTCACTGCATTCAGAAGAATCGGAGGTTTCAGGGCATTTGAACCATCGTTCGACCTCTTAGGGAGAATTTCATTATTATTTCTCTTTTTTTCTCCTGGCTGCCTGAAGCTTTCCGGTTATTTCTCATATTCTCTACAGCTTCTGATTAGTTCATCTTTGGACACACTCACTTTTACCCTTCTCTTGTTTTTACTTCTACAGTATAGCTCCTGACTTTAAAAAAAAAAAAAAATCTGTGATTAAAGTTGCAATTAAAGTTCAAACTCATAATTAAATCCATTCTGGCGATAACATTTTGAACAATGGACCCAGACGCCCTTTGAGGAAATTAACACTCAGCGGCTGGATTGTTTTTTTTTTTGCAGCTTTTATGTAAAGCAGTGAAGACGGTAATCCAGGAAAATGCAGCAGACAGCGTATTTAACTTCATCACACATCAGACGGCCAATTAAAACGCTTCAAAAGTCTTGTTTGAACAAATAAATGAAGGTCACGTTTCTATTTCATCCTTCCTGATGCTTTTTCTTTCATTTCTACTACAATTCTAATTTAATTTGGGCCGGTAAACATTATGAGTGTAGAGAAAAATAAATCGATGCCCTTTTCTTCTCAACGTGTGGAAAAGGGTGATTTTATATGAATTTATTCACATATATTGTGAAATAAGTAATCTCGTTTATTTTATTTGATGTTTTGTTGGCTTTCTTGCTGCCATTTCTCCAGATGGTGAACATTGTCAGTCTTCCAGGTCATGATCCATCCAAAAAAGGTTCAAATATAAAACAACTGGACTTCTGTTCTGAAGACGTTTCGCTTCCCATCCATTGAGAAAGCTTCCTGGATGGGAAGCGAAACGTCTTCAGCTTCAGAACAGAAGTCCAGTTTCTTTACTTTACTTTTAACCTTTTTTTGGATTGATCTGTTAGTCGGAAACTTTAATTTGTGAAAAAAACACTCCAGGCAGGTTTGGTGTGAAGCAAAAAACGGATCCATGAGGAAACTCGTGTTCCTGCCCCCTGGTTAGCAAGAAGGTCTCAGGTTTGAATCCCAGCCTGAAAACCTAATTTATGGTAAAGTGGCTTTTTACACACTTTTAGAGAAGGGTGCCAATACATGTAGAGGTCTGGTCTGCCAAATGACATCCATTCATTCTGGGTCTGTCACCGTAGCCTTGTCTGTGTATGTCGGTGGCATTGCAAAGTCAGACTGCTCTGCTTTAACAAATAGGATTTGTAACCCGAAAGGTGAAACCGAGACGTTTGTTGGAAACGAGAAGCATGAGAGGGGAGAGGCGTCCTCAATAAGCTGCAGAATATTCAAGAGGAGGACTAAACTCATCCTGGAACTTGATGTTTGCGATATTATGCAACCACCTGGGTCTGAGGGGGAGAGAAACCCTAAAAATTGTCCCTCTGGCAGAACTGAATGCCTTGAATTAATACTAGGACCAAACTGGATGCCAGAAATCAATGAGAATAATAAAAACAAACAGCTAGTAAATTAAGGGTCAGCCATGCGTCTGAATCCGCGCTCAGCTAAAAGCTCCAATGTTATCAGAGAAGAAACACCCCGTCGCTCACGTTTGGTTAACAAGCCAGGCAGAAGTCACAGATTTACAGCAGAAACCAACAAAACGTCTTTAGAAAAACGGCGGTGCTGCGACTGAAGCGGCTGATGAAGCTTTTATCTTTTTTTCTTTTTGAACATTCATGTGTTGCTTTAAAAGCGGGGATCCGTTTCGGGCTTTTCTCATTCAAAGCAGTTCGTTTCAAAGCCGTCCCACGTTTTCTGGCGCTGCCTCGTCATCCCTCGCCTCCTGACTCACCCGTCCCGCTCTTCCTCGGGCCTTTTGTTTCTCCTCTTCCCCTTCAGCTGAAAAGAAAACAAACAAACAAACAACACAAAAGCCTTTTCTCTTCAAACATAAGCCGTTTAAATTTGACCACTTTTGTCTTTTTCATCACCCGTCCCCCCCCCCGGTGGAGGCCGATCTAGGTTGAGTTCAGACGGAGAAGAGTCGGGTAGAAAAGTTTCCAGTCCCTCTGTCGTGTGTCAGCGGAGTTAAGCTGTTCCCCTCGTGAACTTGTCTGGTGGGAATGATTTTGACTTGAACCAAGGCCGCCTCCTCCTCCTCCTCCTCCTCCTCCTCTGGGAGTTCTCCATCATGCCAAGGACACGTCGCCTCGGTTGTTCCATGACTCTTTGAGTCAGTCATTCTTCTGTCATTCTTCCTCTAATCCTCCATCATCGCCGCGTCCTTCCTCTATTCTGGGCCCAAAAAAACTTCTAATCCCCCCCCTCCTCCTCCTCCGCCTCACTGGCTTTGTTGCTATTTTCTCTCCCATCTTTATCTCCCCCTTTCTTACTTCCTCCCCTACATCCCCCCCCTCCTTTCTTTTCACCCCGTCTACCTCACCCCGTCTACCTCCACGCAGACTCAGGCGGTCACACGTCGGTGGCGTTCAGGTGCGCAGAGACCGGATCTTGCGTCTCCAGGACTATCTTCTTCGCCCTCCCTCCTCCCCCGCCGACGGGGTGAATGCTGTCCAGCCGGCCGCCGCGGCCCCTCTCCCTGCGGCACTTGAAGACGGCGAGGAAGGCGGCGCGGTAGTTGCGGTTCATCCAGCCGTACAGCAGCGGGTTGGCGAAGGTGGAGCACATGGCGACCACGTGGAAGACGGTGTAGAGCAGGCGGTAGTCGCGCATGTCCAGCACCGAGCTGTCGATGTCCGTGGCCAGCTGGAAGGCGTGGATGGGCAGCCAGCACACGCCGAACACCACCACCATGGTCACCAGCATCTTGGTGGTCTTGCGGCGCCGGCGGTGTCGCTCGGAGCTGGCGCTGCTGCTGGCGCCGCTCTCGGCCGGGCTGACGTGGCCGCGGAGCTTGGACCAGATGCGGGCGTAGGCGAAGGAGATGATGGAGAGGGGCAGGAAGTACTGCAGGATCAGCATGGAGATGCTGTAGAGGGTGCCGTCTGTGCTCTTCCCGGGCCACTTCTCCCTGCAGAACTGGGACAGAACCACAGATTAGTTGGCGAACATAGAGACGCCACAGCAGGAATCTGCAGGAGGGGTTGGGAAAGTAGGAAGTAAAATCTACAGCGACCCTGGGAACAGTGAAAAGTGAAGTTTGTCATGAATAAACGACCCAGAATTGGCCGCGTCCCATTTAGCTTCGTTAGTTTTCGGCACAACGAGGGACGGAAAGCCTCCACCGTCGCTGTTTTTCTGCTGGATTTCTGCTGGGAGGTAATTTTATGTTTTGTCTTTTATTTATTTATTCTTCTGTTCACAATCGGATCCTATATTTCCTTCATTAGCTGTGTGTGGCGCCACCCTCTGGCTGAGGTTGTTATTGTCCTGTTGGACGCTCAAAGTCAACGCGACGCACACGTGGGTCTGCAGAGTTGCTACAAATAACGACGTTTTCATCGCACCATTTGGGTGGACATTAAAAAACCACCACGAGGAATGAATTTATGCACTTTTAAGTCATGCATCTGCAGAGGGCGTGTCAGAGTGATGCGGTTAGGATAATATTACAAACCCTGTAGGTCCCCGGCCATCGCCTTCAGCTTATTTAAGATCGGCCACTCATTTTCTTTATTTAGCCTCACTAGCTTAACATTTTCATGTCATAGCCCGCACATCCTGCCCAAATTTCTCCCAAAGACATAGAAACTCCCAAGAACCTTTCAGCCCCATTTAAACATCAACAGATGGATTTACGGTTGTTTAACCGTCACTTAAAGTGCGTTGGATGGAGGCCAATGTCATCTTTTCATGACATCTCCCTTGTGTTTGATGGGGTTTGAAGACAGAGACCATCAGGTTTCTCAGAAACACGGCTCCCAGACAGAGTTAATCTACATTTCTGGCCAATAACCGAGAAATAAAAGGGCTTCAAAAAGCACGGGGGACTGCGGATAAAGGCAAGGCTGCACGGATGTCCGTTAGCTCGGCAGGAGAACGCAACGGAACGAAGGTCTGGATAAATACCACCAAACAAGTTCATTCCTGTTCCCGACTTAATAAATCCACTTTAATCAACACGTGTATCAGACTTTCATGTGGAAACAGAGCAATTCTCCAGGAAGATGAAAGTTCTAACGTGAAGAGCTGAGCCTCTGTCAGCATCCAGGTGTAGAAATTACGCTAAGTGCAGAAATCGACGGTAAAAAAAGAAAAAGATAAAAGAGAGCGTGAAGGGTTGCAGAGGCAGCAGCTGGGAGAAAAGAAGAATCTGGGAGGAGAAGAGGGATAAAAGGCGAGGCGTCGGGATGGAGGAACACAGAGGAGCTGCAGGATCAAAGCAGGAGGTTTGAGGGGAAATGTTTGCTTCCTAAGCGCCTGTGTGTGTGTGTGTGGGGGTGGGGGTGGGGGGGTACCTGTATGGTGTGGCCGGGCTCCAGCGTGAACGAGCCGTACTCCCTGAAGATGGCCATGGGGCTGGCGAGCACGGCGCTCAGCACCCAGGTCAGCGCGATCACCCCGAAGCACACGTCCTTCCTCATCCTGGTCTCCAGGTGGTACACGATGCACCTGAAACGACCAGAACACGGCGCTGAGTCCAGCCGGGAGAACGTCCGCTGGTTCGTTAACAGATGATAAGAGATTCACCAACAAGCAGCTGAAACGTGCTCCAACCTGGTAACGCTCCCACTTATAACCTCCTGCCTGCGCGGCGAGAGCTGGAGCGGCAGCTCTATGGCTTATTCAGGCTGATGCCTGTCGCCCGGGAGCAGCTTCTTATTTATTATGCATCCTGCTGGTTTCATAATGCCAACCAGAGCCACGGAGGAAACAGTCAGAAGAAAACTGCTGCAGAACGGGATCTGGCGTGGCACAAGGACGACCAGAAGGTTTCTGATCTGATAAGCGAATTTACCAAACCAGAAACGGATTGACAGTTCAACAAACATCATAACATAGAAAGTACTCCTGGATCAATGTGAGCTTCTGTGCTTTCTGTGTCTCTGCTCTGTCTTCTCTAAGCCCCAGTGGGTCGAGGCAGATGAGCGTTCACACTGAGCCTGGTTCTGGTTCTGCTGGAGGTTCTCCTCCCTGTTAAAGGAGAGTTTTCCTCTCCACTGTCGCTTCATGCATGCTCAGTATGAGGGATTGCTGCAAAGCCATCAACAATGCAGACGACTGTCCACTGTGGCTCTACGCTCTTTCAGGAGGAGTGAATGCTGTTTGGAGAGACTTGATGCAACCTGCTGGGTTTCCTTAGAGAGGAAACTTTCTGACCAACATGGAGGATCTGATGGAATCTGACTTTATAAAGAGCCTTGAGATGACATGTGTTATATAAATAAAACGGAACTGAATTAAATTAAGAAGTCTAAACATTTTTATGCAAATAAATATTTGATGAAAAGGACCAAAAACTTATAATTTGTAATATGAATAAATGTTCTTTGCAGAATAGACCCCTTGCATCTGACGTCACAGTCACGTGATCGGGGGGGGCGCGCCTCCATCTTGGTGGGCACGCTAGCCTGACAGCCCGTCTACTACATGACAAAACGGGTGATTTAGAGCGTACTTTTAGTTAGTTTATTTTTGGAATCTAAACAATGCCTACGACTTGTTGTGCTCCCGGTTGCACAGAGAGGCATTCCAAATCGTTGGATGTACGTTTCTGTCGTTTACCAAAGGATGAGGAAAGAAGAAAGAAATGGATATTTTCAATGAAAAGAGCGCAGGCAGACACTCCAAATGGACTGGGGGATCCATCATACTCCGGTAAATACAACTTAATTCTGCTCTATTCATTGTTCTACTTAAATAGCGGCGGAGGGGAGGTAGCGATCGCTACACGGGCCGGAGAAGCCGCTGTTGCTGCTGTAGCCGCCGCTGTCTGGAGCAGCAGACAGCGGCGGCTTCTCCAGCCGGTGCAGCGATCGCTACACTGGCCGGAGAAGCGGAGTTAATGCGCTACAGCAGCCGCCGCTGTCTGAAGCAGCAGACAGCGGCGGCTTCTCCAGCCGGTGTAGCGATCGCTACACTGGCCGGAGAAGCCGCTGTTGCTGCTGTAGCCGCCGCTGTCTGGAGCAGCACCCGCTTCTTGCTGCTCCAGACAGCGGCGGCTCTCCGGCCAGTGTAACGATCGCCACCTCCCCTCCCGCCCGTTCACGGGCATACACTCTACGAGTTTTTCAGTCGTGGTACTTATATTCAGCTACGGAACCGCGGGGTTTAAAAGATCACCGCTCACGACCTGTGTACGGCGCGACCGGAGTGCTCATACTGTTCGTGCCCCGGTGGGTGACAGGGACCCAGACCACGGGAGGCACCGGGCGTCAGGGGGAACGGAGGGGAGAGAGGAAAGACGAGACGCGCCGCCGGCCGCGCGGCACGGCAGACCGCCCGGCCCGCACCCCCGTACGGAAAAAGACGGCCAGCTCGTACAGTGTACGCCCGGCTAAGTTATGAGAATAAAAAACATTAGACTCACCCTTCCACGGACAACTGCTACATCATTCAGGTAACAAACAGACAGTTCACGTATCCATCCGGCAGTGAACTGTTTGTGCGCTTCCAAACTCTTGTACGCCTTCATCTGATCGCCACTGTACGTTGGGGTGGGTGACAACACAAGGTAGTTCACCAGATCCGCGTAGCAAACTGATGGCCAATCATCGGGATTACTAGAAAAAACCTTATCAGGAAGAGCCAAAGGGTCCGCATTACCGATCCTTGCACATTTAGCGAAGTAAGCTGCCTTATCAGAAGGCTGTAACTCATCCACGTAAGACTTTGTTTGCATGTTGGCGCGTTGTGTAGACCATGGCATGCCAACCAATATGGCCGCCACGCAAGGGGTTCTGGGTAACGAGTCACGTGGTTGCAAGGGGTCTATTAAGCCTTTCTTTCTTGATAACATTGATTGATAGAATTTGACTTTGCAAAGAGCCTTGAGATGACGTGTGTTGTGACTCGGCACAATATAAATTCAAAGTAATAGAATTTCCGGCACAATAGTTGTCAAAGTTCAAAAGGTCATTGGTTGAAAACCATTTACCATTTCAAAAGCAAAATTCAGTAATGAGTTGTAGAAATATCTGGAGGCTGCAGATGTGAGTTTCCATATTTCTGCAGAGCTTCCTGCAGCAGCTAAGGTGGGTTAAAGACACCTGATTGGTCGGTGGTAGGCGCTGCACCCTCTGGGGGGGGTTGACATAAATCAAAGAACCTGCAGCTGTTTTGTTTTGTTTTAATGGAAGATTAATTATGAGAGTATAATATTAACGTTAATCATCATATTTACAACAGATGAAACTGTGGAGCGACATCATCATCACATCCATCACCCCTGGTGAAACCTGAAAAAGTTCAACTGTGATTCCATTAAAGAAAAACTGTTTACCGTCTCAGAATAGAAATCTATGTATGAGACCAGCTTTCTCCAGTAAGCTGTGGCTGAGCTAATAGCTGAGTAACAAACAGGCCTGGGGTGTCCTGCTTATCTGGTCACGGTCTTCTAATGAGGATAAAAATCAACTTACTCAGAGAGTCTGCTAAACTTTGCATCTTTAAGCTGAGTTTGTTTTTCATCCACTCAACATGCTTCTGGTCTCCCGTTCAGCCTGAAAGTCGGCTCCTTTGCTCAGATCTCTCATTCCGACTGTAAATGATCCTCCAATCGTCGCCAGTTTAGGAAGCCTAACGAAGCTTTAAGTTAAAAAGGTTACGGAGGGCAGCGTTGTAGAATCACAGCCTGACTGTCTGAATTAATTCCTCCCTGAAGTTTTCAGTTACAGCAGCAGATGGGGGCTCGTTAAAAACGCTAAATCACTGAGCGCCACCAAAGGTCGAGGACTCTGCAGAGCTGCAGGTGAGAAGCAGATGCAGGACTTTAATGCATCTCGATTCCACTTGGAGGAGTTGGACTCGTGACGCCAGAGAACTGAACCCAGTCATGGGCTGAGCGGGAGAAAACGGGGAAGACGAGGCGGTGACATAAACGCGAAGTGGCAGCGGCCTGGGGAGAGACCGTCTAAGTCCAATAGCTCCTGGTGGGTTTTCCACAATCGTTTTTTTTCCTGAGCTGATTTAAACAACGACTGAAGGTCAGAAACGTGCAGAGAAGAATGCAGAATCCCTTTGTCCTTGAAACGATCAAATGTGTCTCCATGGAGGCTGCCCCAACAGTGCACGGCCATGGAGATGTGTTCGCTGTCCTTTTATGCATCTGGGTATTTTTCATAACCTCATAAGTGCTAATGAACAGAACAGTCCCAGAACAACGACCCGTTAGCCAATCTACCTCGTGTGTTTATCCATCTTGTTCTGCTCCGGCTTCAACCGTTTGTGTCCGAACTGAAAACGGTTCGGGCCAATCACGTTTCAGTATTGTGGCTTAAGGCGGGACATACCGGTGCTACGAAAACAAGAGCGGCTGAGCTCAGAGCCGACCACGGCAGCGCTGGAGGCGGCTGCTATCGCATTTTGTGAGAATCCACAATTTCTTCTTTGAAAAAAGAACAGGAAGATGCGCTTTGACTAGCTTAATCGTTTTAATTTGATGCCCTGATTGGCTAAAACCAACCTTTGGGAGGCGGGCACTAGGTGTAGCTTCGCCCAATCAGCTCAGAGGGTTCTGCTGAATGTCCCTCCTCTCCCCAAACGGATCTGATGGCAGATCCCAGATCAATAATGTGCAGAGAGGAGAGGGCTACACATCATCAAGCGGGCTGGCCGGGTTACAAATGAGCTGAGTGAAAGAAAAACAATGAATTCATTAATTAAATGAGATCGATTTCACAAGCCACAGCCAGGCCTGACTAAACAGCATCAGAAAACGTCTTTAACTGAACCTGTCTGGCAACACGAAGTAGGCTCAAAGATTTTAAAAGACCCAACGTCAAGCTCCAATCGAACCCCACAGAGTTTTCACATGGGTGGGCCTGCTTGGTTTTTGAATCACTTATTATTTTTAGTAGATGAAATGAGAGATCAATCTTGTTTATGTTTTTTTTGATGATCTGAAATATTTAAGTTGAAAAAAAAAGGAAAAACAGGTCAATTCATAAGAGAGACAAATTATCTTTATGGGACTGTAGATGTGTGAAGCAGAAAGGACTTCTATACGCTTCACTACTTTAACAACAAAAGAGCAATAAATACACTGAAGTTTGGTGTATTAAGGTGAAAAAATGTAAAACTAACAAATAAATTCCAAGATGTAATTAGTAACTCTGATAAAGTTCTATTTAAGTACAAGTAAAGCTACCAGTGTAAAATGTTAGAAGCAAATAGCATCTCATAAAACTTGTACTTTAAGTTAAAGTTAGTAACTTTTTATGAGCACAAGGAAGTCTCGTTCATTTCCCAAAGGAAAAGAGCAGATTTTGGTCTCAAACCGTTTTTAATTAAATGAAAACGCTACACAAAAATAAAGCATATGACATTATGAACATTTTAGTTATTTGCAATTTAAATGCATCCTACTGTAATATTTTAATAAAAATGTCATTTTACAGACAAAAAAGCTTGCATGTTTAAGCGACACATTTAAAGGTTTTCAGCATAAATCAGCGCTTTTCATTGACGGGAGAAGAAGAAAACCGCACCTGTCAGCTGGAGAGAGCTTCACAGCAACAAATATATGTTTTATACGTCCTAGAAAAAAAAATCTTAGTTATTGATGTTCCGGTCCTTTACTTCAAAGCTTTTTCAAACTAAAAGGTAGCAAATGCCATTTGCTCTGCGTAACACACTGGTGAGCGAAGCATCCCTTAGAGCTGCTTAAAAATCCGCATTATTGCTTCATCATCGCCACAGCTTTAACTATAATATCCCTTTAACATTGAAACCATGGTACCTTTAATGGGACAGAAGTTTGCTGTTTAAAAAAACAACAAAATGAGCAGATTCTCACTAAGAACCTTCTTTACTATCCTCCACATGAGCGCAGAGATTCAATGTTGAGTTTTTAAAGGCAGATAAGTCGACCTCTTTAGGGAAACAGGGTTTAAATTACAAAGCTGTGGCCTTTTTTGTTGGTAAACGGCTCCTTTTAGTGTTTTCTTGTTCTTCTCGGTGGTCAGCCTCAGCTGGAGTTGATGTGTTTTTATCTAGCGCCGCTAACGTCCGATCGATGTGCCTCCATGTAGGGATCTGATAACTCTGACCCCTAACCCAGCGGATGGATCGCTGCTGCTGCTGCTTACAGTGTTTGTTTGGGTGTTTTTTGTGAATTTATACTCAGGAACTGAGGGGATATCAAAAGTATCTGAGCAAAACTACTTATCAACTACTTACTAAATCAAACTCAACTACAAGTAAAAAGTACAAAGTACACAAATTGTAATTTACAGTACACTTTAAAGCCTGTTGCAAGTAACTTCAATTTTATTTATATAGCGCCAATTTACAACACATGTCATCTCAAGGCTCTTTATAAAGTCAAATTCCATCAAATCCTCCAGGTTGGTCAGAAAGTTTCCTCTCTAAGGAAACCCAGCAGGTTGCATCAAGTCTCTCCAAGCAGCATTCACTCCTCCTGAAAGAGCGTAGAGCCACAGTGGACAGTCGTCTGCATTGTTGATGGCTTTGCAGCAATCCCTCATACTGAGCATGCATGAAGCGACAGTGGAGAGGAAAACTCCCCTTTAACAGGGAGGAAAACCTCCAGCAGAACCAGAACCAGGCTCAGTGTGAACGCTCATCTGCCTCGACCCACTGGGGCTTAGAGAAGACAGAGCAGAGACACAGAAAGCATAGAAGCTCACATTGATCCAGGAGTACTTTCTATGTTAGATGGTAATAGTGGATGATCTGCCTCCCCTGATGATGTCACAGCTAACAGAACGCCAGACCAGGTGTACCTTCTATGAAGAGAAAAAAGAAAATATATTTTGGTTGCTTTTAAAAAAATAAAACATCAGGATTTCAGATTATCTCTGTATCATAACTGTAATGATCTCGGCACTAGTGCTGGTCTGATCCCTCACCTGACACACCTGTGCAGCTCCGCCCCCGCTCTCATTATTCCTCATCAGTTCCACCTGCTCCACCTGCTATATAACCAGCCTTCAGAACAGACACTAGTGCCAGATTAGTCAGATCTTATTGCCTGCCTGTGCGCCTGACCAGACCTACCTCCTGATACCTGAGACTGCCTGACCCAGTTCTGATCGTTAGCCTGCCTGTTACCGGACTTGGACCTGTGTCCCGACTCTGCCTTGGATTTCCCCCTGGATTCTCATCGGACCTCGGATCACCCGGCTCTCACTCTGGACTTCACCTCGGACTACGGATTCTGGAAATCCCCCCTGTACCTCCTGCCTGTCATTGTTTTCATGCTTCTGACCCTCTGCCTGACCACCGATCACCAGTCAGTGCCCACCGCAGGGTTTCCCTGATCAGATTGAGCAATGTTAGCGCACCGACCAACCTGTCGGAGCCGGCACTCACGGTTCCCACCAGACTACGGACTGTGAGAAGGTTAGTGACCTTAACTCCAGTAATTTACTCGTCCCGTAAAGTTAGTGTGGTCACTAACCAGCTGTCTCTATTTCCAGAGGTTCCTGCTGTAGACGCTGACGATAATCCCGCCACCTGCAGCAGTTTACCTTTAATAAACTGACTGAGATCGTTCTCTGTTTGGCTGGTCTGAATTCTGGGTCCTCTGTTCCCCAACGTTACAATAACTGATACATTAGAGCCAAAACATCAATTTTCCACATGTTTTCTGCATTTTTGTATAGGTGTGTAAAACATATTCATTTGCATGTCGTAAATCGTATGTTCAGAAAAATACTGACTTTGTTGACGAGGTAAAAATGGCACACTTGGAGTTAAAGGGTTAATTACAGTAACGGCGGTAAATGTAACTGGTTACTGTCCACCCCTGACTGGTTAAATGACCTTTTGTTTCAAACCACGTTCAGTTGGTTCTGATTAATATCACAAACATTTAATAATACTATCATTCATTTTATTGCAGATATTTTTACATTCCAAAGTGGCTTCAGCGTTTGCCCGTCCCTCAGGGAGCAGCAGACCGCCACAGCGCGCCGCTCTGGTAGGATTCTGGGCCTAAGCGTCTTGCTCAGGGACCCAGAGCGGCAGTCTGTGGGTTTCAAACCGGGGAACTGTAGAGCCCCGCTGTAACCACTAGGCCACCGCTCCTTAAAACCCACATTCTGGAAGGGAATAAACGTCTTTTTACGTTTGAGCTGCAGCCACCGCTGTCTGTGTCGGTGCTTTGGGACAAAAGCGGCGAGCCGAGGCCCGTTAACGGACTTCCTGTTGCCGTCGCCCCGCGGTGAGGTGAGCTAGAAACGGTGATGTGGCAGGTAGACTGGAAACAAACATGACAACCGCTCTCTCTGAAGGCTAATTAACCGCCTGAGCGACATTCTGATGAAACACTCACTTAATCTGCCTGATTAAAAGCCTAATCTGATCAATTAAATCACTTCAGGGTCTCTCATTAGTGGAATCATGGATTTTAATTTGAGGTAACAAAGTCTTACTTTGTAAAAAAAACAAAAATGCTCAGGAATCTGCACATTGATTATTAAATCACCAAACCTTTGGACTGGAAAGACTCAGAGGACAACACATAAACAGCAGGCTGCAGTCACTCCTATGGCTGCTTCTTCTTTTTGCAGGTGCGTCAGAGACAAACGTGACTTTAATTGTTGCCTCCAGTGAGCAGTGAGGATTAACACTCAGAGCTGCGAACGTCTCCACAGCAGCCTCGTTTTCTTCCTTTTTCCTTGGTTTGTGCGCCGTTCGTCGGCCAGGCGCGCCTCTGTGGCCCTGTGTCCGCCGTCTGTTTGCAGTGATTAAAAGCTGCCGTTGCTCCCTTTGAGTCAAAGCCGGGCTCAGACCTGCGAGAAGACCTGAGCAGAGGCCAGAGCCGAACCCGTGCAGAGGTGAGATTAAAAGTTCTCTCTGGCCTCTCTCCGTTCAAAGCCCCCCTACTGAACGCGTCCGGACTCGTTTGAAAACGCGCTTTGCTTGGGCGGCTTAAGCTCACCTAAAACGCTGTTTTGGTTTCTTTCCCTTTGAAAAATGAAAACTTCACCACAATGGGTGAAAAATGTAATTTGTTTCCGTTTGCTCTCCTAACGCAGTGAAGCTTTTGCTCTGAGAGTTACCCAGAAGCATTTGAAAACACTTAAATACATTTTATAATAGCAGCAATTCCTCAGTTTTTTTTTTTTTTCGTTTTTCAACATTACCACATTTTTATAAAATATATAACATTCTCAACAGCATGAAACGTCCGACGCGTAGCTGCAGTGAACGCAAAGGGTGAGACTAAAGGTTCGCTGCCTGCGGACGCAGCAAAGCTAGTTAACCTGATCATGAATAAAATAGAGAAAAGTGAAACAGAGCAGCTGAATCTACTGAATATACTGAATATACGGCTACAACCGCATCAGAGACAAAACACAGCTACGTTGTTTCACACCCTTCTGAGAACTTATTAACATTACGTCCAAAGACATTTATAGCTACGTTACTTTGATACAGTGAAGTCGTTGTTGTGATGATTACCCAGAATGCCTTGCTACTCATACTACAGGTGCAGCTCAAACAGCAGATGGTGCTGTTGTCCCATTCAGCAGGATTTATCTGCAATGCTCCCTCTGACTTTTTAAACAGTGTTACAACGCTGCTGTGTTGTCTGGACAACAAGCAGTCGACCTAAAACTATAAAAAGTTAAGTCTGGTTTAAAGTCCGACGTTATGAGTCTTTATGCAACGCATGTAAAAAGAGTAACGTAAAGGACTATTAGGACTATTGTGCCTTAATACAACACGTTTACAACCAAACATAACACTGTAAACTTAACCTAAATAAATGTTCAGATTAAATCCAGCATTCTTTCCATTGGCTGGCTTAAGTCTCCATTTACGATTGTGGATTTCCTTGTTCTCACTTCACATGTGCAGGTTTGTTATCTATCTATCTATCTATCTATCTATCTATCTATCTATCTATCTATCTATCTATCTATCTATCTATCTATCTATATATATATATATATATAAATATTTGTCTGTCTATCTAGATACATATAAAATAGCTGAAGACAGGCGCATATACATGAGGGAGTACTCTCTACCAGATAGAAATAGAAGAAAACTCATTACGACACCGCTGAGAGCTCCAGCAGCGTCTCAACGGACTAAATGTAATATAACGGTGTTGAAAATTTCATGCTTTGCTGTTTCAAGGATTAAAATTTAATTCCAGATGCAAATCTTGTAGCCCACAGTGCTCCACAGGACCTGCATGTCTGAAACCCTTCATAAGGTGAGATGGATTTAAATGAAGACGATGAGTTCTTGTTCGTCCTGCGTTCCCGCAGCCAAATTACACCTAACTGGTGTAACTCATTTACCAAAGTGGGCTAATTCTGGTTTTTGGAGTAGAGAAAGAGAAAAAAAACTGCAGGTGAGCAAAGACCTCGGTTTTTAAGTACGTATAAACGTTAATTTCTAAGAAGTCTTCCTCATTGGTCCTTAAAATACTGAACTGTCGCTGTGTTCACAGCTGAAAAGATGCCTTCCTCAATAAATAACTGAGAATAAGCATTTGGTTGAGATATCTGAGCATCTGATGCATTTAGAAAGGGGAAAATCAAAACTCTGATGTTTTGGCCATCGGTGAAAGCACCGCAGATACGCGCCTCGTCGTGGTGCTGACTACCCTTTTTGTTGTGGAAGTCGTTACTTCGTGAAGCGGACTCAAAGTTAGCCATTTGTAGCATCAGTGAGGCGTTTAACCGTTAACTGAAAAGGCTAAAATGAAACGTTTTCTGCACCACGTTGAAACCGTTCTGTTCATTGTGGAAGAGAGAACAAGACTTGAAGCAGATAACAGGAAGGCTGTCCACCCAGCACACCAAGCTAGCTAACGATAGATAGCTCTGTCGTCGTTTAGGTTTAAAGAGTAAAGCATTCATTGAGAACCGCTCTCCTCCACACATACTGGGGCGTCGCCTCTGCTTCTAAAATAAACGAATGATGGCGTTTATGACGGGATCGTAGGAAAACCAAACATTTTGGACGCTTTTACTACGTCTCAAGGAGAATTCAGCATCCGGTCAGATCGGAGTCTGCAGGTGGAAATCTGGTGAAAACTGGAGATCCGATTTTTATTTTATTTTAAATTTATAAATAATGTTTTTAGGATCTATTCTTGTCATTGTTGCATCAAAATGTTGAAATTAAAAATATTGTCTTTGCCTTTTAAGAGCTAAAAGCGGAACTTTCATCTAATTCCCACATTTGCCCCTGATGCAGGTTTTTTATGCAAATACAGATTTGTTGTGAAATGATTCAAGGCTAAAATAATTTCTTTCATCATCATCATCAGCATCATCATTATTACCACCATCATCATCACCATCATCATCATCACCACCACCATCGTCATCATCATCATCATCATCACCACCACCATCATCATCATCATCATCATCATCATCATCACCACCACCACCACCACCACCATCGTCATCATCATCATCATCATCATCAGCATCATCATTATTACCATCATCATCATCATCATCATCATCATCATTATTACCACCATCATCATCATCACCACCACCATCGTCATCATCATCATCATCATCATCACCACCATCATCATCACCACCATCATCATCATCACCACCACCACCACCATCGTCATCATCATCATCATCACCATCATCATCATCACCACCATCTTCATCATCATCACCACTACCATCTTCATCATCACCATCTTCATCATCTTCATCATCACCACCATCTTCATCATCATCACCATCTTCATCATCATCATCACCACTACCATCTTCATCATCATCATCAACATCATCATCACCACTACCATCTTCATCATCATCATCAACATCATCATCAACATCATCATCACCATCACCATCATCATCATCACCATCATCATCACCATCATCATCATCACCATCATCATCATCATCACCATCATCATCATCATCATCACCATCATCATCATCAGCATCATAAGCCGATGTGAAAAACAGGGATAGTAGTTTAATAAGATCTCTTTCTGTCCTTTGTTTTCTTAGTTTTTTATTATTTTTTGAATGTGCAGGTGAAACATAGAGTAGAGAAGAGGAGAAAAACCACACGTTGGAGCAGATCTGAACAAAGAAATGGGTCGAATTGTGGCCAAGCCTCTGAGCCTCCAGAACCTCTGAACCTCCAGAACCTCTGAACCTCAGAACCTCTGAACCGGGCCCTTCAGGAAGAAGTTCTGCCCTGCCCTGCTCTGTCAAATGGACTGAACTCATAAAGCGCTTTTCTGATCAAACCGACCGCTCAGACTGCCTCAGAGCCACCTTCGCCCAATCACAGACAACTTGAGGTGCCTTGCCCAGAGGCACAACATGTGGCAGGAGGAAGCTGGCGTAAACCAGTAACCTTTTGATTGCAGGAAGACTACTCTGCTCACTGAGCCACAGCCGCCTCCTGACTGTTGATCCAACTCTTCGTTTTTATGAAGGAATTAATGATTTTTCAGCTAAGAGCAAAACAAGGACAAGGAAAATGCCTGGAAAATAATCTATGAAAACAGATTTGAACGGGAAATGGACTTTATAACGCTTCCCCAGTCCTATCGACCTCTCAAAGCGCTTCACACCCATTCAGCCAATCACACGCGTTCGTTCACCGCCATGCAGATCGGTCGGCAACATGGGATAAGTGCCTTGCCCAGGGGCACATCGACATGTGTCACAGTCGCCCTTGAACAGGGACAGGATCTAAAGGCGTAAACATAACCATCAAAATAAAACAAAAAAATTTATTATGTGCATATAAATGATAAAAAATAAAGCACTAAATCATAATATAAAGGTTTGAGTATTTAGACACCCATAAATACATGCATGAAACTAAAATTAATTAAACACAAGCATATAAAGGCAAACTTACGACTTCTTGAAGAGAAACTTATTAACATATGAGGACAAGGTTAAAAAGCAGAACTTCATAAACAACAGTTACATACCACCCTTTTCAAACAGCTTTATATTACTTCATTCGCTCTTCATTTTGGATTTTTATGTCCAACAAAGACTAGGAGCCGTTCACGCTCCGTCGTGAACGGCCAATCAGACGGCAGAATTCAGACGGCAGTCAGTAAATTAGCAGGAAATAGGCTGTTAACTGAGGCTTCTTGCTGCTCTTCAGCTCTGACAGGTTTCAGGTAAAGTAGAAGCACTTAGAGAGAAATCAGAAACTCAACCCTTTAAATCTAATCTGCAGTCACAGATTATGCATTTTAAAGCACTTTATTTATCAAGAATAAAGATATTTTTTGTCAAATTAGCTCTTTTAGGCGATCTGTAAGCTGTAAAGGCCCAAATTAAGGAGCAGAAGTACTGAACGTGTGTTTTAGGCCTGATGGAGCCAGGGTGCAGCGCAGGAAGCCGTTAAAGCCCAGGACGTCTTTAAGCTCCACCCACCTGTGGCGGTCCAGGGCGATGACGTTGAGCGTCACGGTGGAGACGTGCACGGCGAGGACCTGGGCGTAGGGCAGCAGGAAGCAGAGCGTGCTGCCGAACCTCCACTCTCCCTGCAGCGTGTAGACCAGGGTGAAGGGGAGGCACAGCGTGTTGACCAGCAGGTCGGCTGCAGGGCGACAGAGGACAGGCGGCGGGTTACTGGTGAACGGCCGCGCACACAAACACAGCGCGGGGTCACACGTGTGGGCCTGGCATGAAGCCGATGGCTGAAACCGAAACCAAACGTCTGACCGCCGCTTTAGTTCGCTGAGGTCTGGACTTTGACTAGGCCACCGCAGCATCTTGACAGTTCTGTCGATGACCCAGTTTGAGTTCAGTGGACCCACACTGACTCCAGGAAGCGTCGGCATGTAGAGGAGATATGATGCAGTTAAAATAGATTATATACATTTTGATAACAGCGCTAGTTTTGAAAAGCAGCTGTTTTTAGCCTATATTTATTTACTTAATGTTGTTTTTCGTCTCCCAACTTATTGCTGGGAATCATGTCCAGACATCTGTGCTGTGGTCTCCTCTGGGTGAAGGAGCTTGTTCCACAAGTCCTGACACTTTTTCAGATTTAAAGTTAAATCGAGAGAGAAGACTCTAGAGAGAACTCAGTGACTGCAAAACAAGCCCAGATCATCACCCCACCACCACCGTGCTTTACAGCTGGAACCAGTTGGTTTTGATATTGATGCAGTTAAAATAGGTAAAAACGTTACATTTCATTACGTTTTGATTGGTGAAGATTCTCGGTCATCCAGGTCATGATTAATGCAAATAAAGGTTAAAACTGGACTTCTGTTCTGAAGCTGAAGACGTTTGGCTTCCCATCCAGGAGACTTTCTCCGTTCAGTTCTTCAGCTTCAGAATAAAAGTCCAGTTGTTTTATTTTTTTTAACCTTTTTTTGGATTACATTGTGATAAAAGTGCTATTTTTGAAAAGCAGCTGTTTTTAGCCAATTCTTATTTGTTGGTTTTTTTGTCCAAGTTCTTGCTGGGCTGGATTCACAGACTCCAGAGAGAAGTCTGAGCCCAGATCATCGGCCCTCCACCACCGTGCTGGGCAGCAGGTGTGAGCCGTTTGTGCTGACATGCTGTCTTTTCTCCAGGTAGAGCACTTTCTTCTTGGCTAACTTTTTAAACTCGCTCTCATCAGGCTGAAGGACACTGTTCCTGAAATACTCCTTATTCACACCAGACCTCCTCCTTTAACTCTTCCAGACGTGTCTTTCTCTTATCCGTCCCGTCATGAACTCCAACATTTAGGATGCCTGCTGAGGCCCGGTGAGTCTGCGATGGAGCTCCAAGGTTTTATATCTTTCCTCTAAACTCAGACAGCTGTCAAACAACGTGGATTTAGCAGTTTGAACACAGGCAGATTATAATCCCCAGACTGATGCACAGCAATGGCTGCTTCTCTAAGGCCACTGCTGGTATCTTCCCGTCGTGGCGTAGTCGCGTTTTCCTCCAGAGCAGCAAACTCCTGGTTTCAAGGAGATGATCTGCTCACCTTCTTTACTCTAAAAGGACAAGGGATCGACAGACAAACCAACTAATACACTAATAATAGTCTAAATCTGTTGGATCAAATGATAATTTACTTATCTAAATAGTTTATGAAGGATAAGTCCTTATTTTCCTATCAACCAGCTTAGAACCCTCTCTCCTCCTCCTCCAGTTAATCGTTTCTAAATCTGCAGCAGACGTCGTTTAGCGCCAACCCCTCACCAGGCCACGCTCTGGGATTTGCATCCTTCCCTTCATCGGAGATAATGAATCGGTCCGTGATCGTTTCGGCTGGCCGGGTACGATGGCTCTGAACGTTACGCAAACCGCGTCCTTCCTGGTAACAGGCACGAGCCAACCAGAAGAAGGAGGACGGCCAAGAGATCTTAACGAGGCAAAAACCAATTAGCGTTCAAGTTCTCGCATCCGAGGCACAACGTGGTTCTTTCAGATGAACAGAAATGTGCATTAAAGATGTATGAGCCTGCTCTAAGGTAGGGAAGCTGCAGAAAGGCAGCTGTGAGTCGGATGACTCGACATTCTTCCTCTTGTTGCAAATGAACTGCATATGTTTTGCTTCATGGATTTTAATGGAGATTCTGTTCAGGAATGGCAGAAAAGGCAGAACGGAGCTGCAGACCGACTTCACCACAGAAATCAGACCATTAAAGCCGCTTCCTGTTATTCTCAGCCACAGGAAGTTACAACTGCGGCCCAGTCCTTCGACCTTATCCGGGTTTGTTCCCCATCAGCCTTAATTTGTCTGTCTTTAAAATCCTAAATTATGCCCCCCCCCCCCCTGATCTTCATTTGTCATGACGCTCCTTTAGGCCAGCTCTTATGTCACGACCCAGAGATTAGTCGTGGAGTCAGCCGGGGACGCACACAGAGGCAGAACCAACGAGGAGCCGGCCCGGACTCCGCTCGCCGTCTGCCCAGAGATTTGCCCACAGACAGCAGGTCAGGTGACCTCCAGAGTCCTCGCCAGGGAGCCAGATGTCGTCCCCGGAGTAGACGGACCACCGGGGGGGCGGGGGATACGGATCATGAATCGATGGACTTTATGTGACTTCAGCAAATTAAAATCCAGCCCACCGGTCCTCTGGTAGTAGATAAATAAAACCTACTGCCTTTAATCCCAGTTTATATGCTGCCTTTGTAGCTTTTATTAGATTTTTCTAGAACAGGTCTGACTGTGGGTGGGTCAGTGTGCCTATTAGGATTTTATTTTTCACCATGAACCTTAAAGGTTAGCTCGGGGCTCTTTGGACCTTCCACTATCCCTGCTGATAACTAATAGCTAAAAATGATAAACAAACAAGTTTTTTTTTAAATGCAGACCTAATGTCAAATTTTTTCATGGATAATTAATTGCAGTGAATTTTCACAATTATATGACACTAAGAGTTGTTAGATCTGTTTTTCTCATCTTTAGGTCAGAAACGGTGCTTTTTTTTTTTAAAAACAATTTTAAAAAATTCTACGTAACCTCCCTCTTTTTGTAAAAGTTTTATGTTTTTCTTTAACTTAAAACCTAGCGATCTAGATAAAATGGGGCTGAATAAAATGAATAGAAATGTCCCATACTAGATTAATCAAACGCTCTAAGTTGTCTCTTTTCACAAGGTCATGTGACGTTTGTGGCTATAAACTTTCTGAGGGATTGTAGAGGCAGCATTTTTTGTGAGGAAATGAAAGACGTTAGCTTTAAAATAGCTCTGTTAAGACAGAATCAGTGTTTCCAAAAGGTATTTTCCCCTTTTCAGTTTTCCAGTTTTTGCTGCTTTGTCACATTTAAATAGTTTTGGACCAAAGCAGTTTTAATGTCAGGCAGAAATAAGCAGAGAAAATTCAAACCTGCAGGTTTGAAGTAGGAATCAGGAAATCAGGAGGTCATAGCCTGCTTGGTCCATACGGGAAAATATATCAGCACCCATGTTAGTCTTTTTACTTTAGTTTACTTTTTGGTTCAAGTTCATGAGCCTAGACCCGTAGAATCAAGAAACCACTCCAACAGAACCTGTCTGACAACACAAAGCAGGGTAAAAGCCTCTTAGATCGACATGGTTGCCAATGAATTTCTAAGGCTTTGAGACTCGGATGAACGACACTGAGAGACGCAACCTTCCCAGGAGTGGCAGGACCACCATAATTACTCCATCATTACATCCACTGCCGGCCTCACTCGGCTCAGCTAAGGTCAAAGTTCACGATTCGACAATAAGAAAGAGAGGCTGTGAGATTCCTGAGGCAGGAACCACTGCCGACTAAAAACAAAAACAAGAGACATTTCCTAAATACGTCTCGATGATCCTTTTGCAGACCGGTTGCGCGTACCCGTGACCCAACTGCATAGCTTCTCTCGTTACATCTTTGCCAAATGATGATGCACAGCTTCAGAGCATTTGTGAAAACGTCTTCCCTACAGTCAAGCATGGTGGTGGTAGTGTGATGATCCGGGGGCATCCCGGCTGCTTTGGGACCCTGAAAACCGCCTTTAGTTGATGCAACCATGAATTCTGCTGCTCCATCCATCAACTCCTGACCTTAGGTTCAAGCTTATTTGGGTTTTGCAGAAGAATAGTGAGTCCAAGGAGAGCACCAGGTCCACCTCCGAATGGCAAAGTCAATCAATCAATAAAATCATTTTCTGACAAACCAAAAATTCATCATATTTGTACATCCTTACAGTAATGGCATTCCAGTCCTGCTGGCCAGTGGAACTTCAGAGATTATAAAAACGTGAACATACATTATAGCATATTTAGTAAATACACTGATAGGGAACCAAAAGTAAGTAAATGAGTGTATTTGTCCTGATTTGAGCCGTCAAGTCAAAGTGATCTACCAGTAGAACAATCTCAGTCATCTTATTTCAAGTGCAGTATATCTTATTATCTTTAGGGGTTAAAATACTCATTCCATTGTCAGATAATCTCATTCACCTGCCCAAATTAAGGACAAATACACTAATTTCAAGAAAATTATACTTACTTTTGGTTCCCTTGTTGCAGTGCAACTAGGCTCGTCCTTTGAAAACAGCAACACTGCAAAAAGGGAACTAAAAGTGAGTAATATTTCCTTGAAATAAATGTATTTTTCCTCGATTTGAGCAGCTAAATAAGACTATTTGCCAATGGTATAAGAGTTTTGCACTTAAAATAAGAACAATTAATCTCCATCATCTTATTTCAAGTGCATGGTATCTAATTATATTATTTTAGGGGTAAAAATACTCATTCTACTGGCAAATAGTCTTATTTAGCTGCTCAAATCAAGGGGAAATACATTCATTTTAAGATAATTTTACTTTTAGTTCCCTTTTTGCAGTGAATAAAGCACCTTAAGAAAGCTGGACAAAAGGAAGAACTGCTGAAGAGGTGGTGGCGGAGGCAGCACCAGGCCTCTGTTTTTAATCACAAGCTGACAGCCGGCCCACTTACACCCCGCACCGATTTAAAGGAATTGAACTGCCAACTCTCTGCCAAGCATCCTCATCTCTCCACACAATTCAGATCTCGCTGTTTCTATTCTTCCTCCGGGCTTTGATCTCTCTCCACTCCCCTCTGCTTTCCAGGCTTCCTCAGCCAGACCTTGCAGAAATTTTCCTGCACGTCTGATGTTTAAACACGTGAACCTTTCTTCCTTTCCTCCGTCACGTGCTCCTTATTAAGACCCCCGAAGAGAAAAGAAAAGACCACGACTCTCTGCGACGGAGGGAGATCTGAAAGACTCTGTTGTTCCTTAATCTTCATCCTGGAAACTTTTAGCAGCAACAAATCCTGGCGCGCATCTGCAGACGACCGGGAAGCGCTCCTCTAACAACATGTTTACTCTGATGGAGGATGGCAGAAAGGAGTCTTTTCAGGTAAATTTCCAGACGCTTCAAACAGAAAAAAAACTAATCAGATGAATATTTAGGACTGCGTGAGCTTCGGCGGAGCTGAAATCTCCAAACCAAACAAACAAACAAAAGAAGAGGAAAGTTTTAGAACCAGCGACATCAAACGGCAGCATTTCAAACGGAAACCAACCTGCCACCAAAATAAACTAAAAGAAATCAAAACTACAAGCTGAGCTCCAATCAAAGTCCCTGCAGGGGACACGAGCAGCTTTAGTTCTCTCTTTAAAACCAGACAAAGGGTGGCTTCCTCAGAAACTAGGCCCAGATAAGTCCCGTTTGTCTGTCTTCAGTTTTAGAATCACAGTGATTCCAGGTCTACAAGGATGGATCTGGCCTGTGTCTTAGTTTTAGGAATCATCAAATCTTTGTGGTTTCTCTAGCCTATTTATCTGGAGGCACAGCGCATGTTTCCTCTACTGCTAAACAGGACTGTGTTTACAGGTTTCTGTCATTAGTTCAGTCAAAGACCAGGCAGACAAAAAGTTCAAAGGTACATTCATACAGATTTTATTTATGTAAAAAGACTAAAGTAATTCAGATTAAATTGGCAGATTAAGTTCCTAAACAGTGATCAGGACAAACAGTTCCTGGTTTCCTTTTATTCTCAGCGTCTTCAGTCTTTTTATGAATACAAACGTTACCGACACATTACAACACCTTTTCTTCAGTAGTCATGAGTTAAACGTGAAGCCATTAGAAAATTATACAGGTGGATGGATGGATGGATGGATGGATGGATGGATGGATGGATGGATGGATGGATGGATGGATGGATGGATGGACGGATGGAAAGAAGGACGGCTGGACGGACAGATGGATGATGGATGGATGGATGGATGGATGGATGGATGGATGGATGGATGGATGGATGGATGGATGTAAAGAAGGACGGCTGGATGGACGGATGGACGGCTGGATGGATGGATGGATGGATGGATAGAAAGAAGGATGGCTGGACGGACAAATGGATGATGGATGGATGGATGGATGGATGGATGGATGGATGGATGGATGGAAAGAAGGACGGCTGGACGGACAAATGGATGATGGATGGATGGATGGATGATGGATGGATGGATGGATGGATGGATGTAAAGAAGGACGGCTGGATGGACGGATGGACGGCTGGATGGATGATGGATGGATGATGGATGGATGGATGGATGGATGTAAAGAAGGACGGCTGGATGGATGGCTGGATGGATGGATGGATGGATGATGGATGGATGGATGGATGGATGGATGGATGGATGGATAGAAAGAAGGACGGCTGGACGGACAAATAGATGATGGATGGATGGATGGATGGATGATGGAGGGATTAAGCTCTCCACCAGATTGTCTCCTGTGGAGCTAGGGGTAAATAGTCACACTTCAGTCATTTTAAGCTCCTGCAGTCAGCTTCACTGCCACTCTTTCTTCTTTCTTTCTTCTTTTGTTCTCTCTTTCATTTCTCCAGTCTCTGCTGCGGCTTCTCCAGCATCTCTCCTCCTCTTTTCCTCCCTCCTCTTGTCCTCTTTGGTTCTCAGAAGAACAGAGAAAGGCAGAAAAAGGCCAAAGTGACAGTTGTTTTCACCACATTAGCGCTGTTACACCACCACACAAAGCAGCAGCTGTTGTCCATTTCCACTGCTAGACCTCGCTCCGCTCTCATTTCCATCTGAAGGCTCGTCTGAACAACCTCCAACCCGGCGGGTCTTGGTTCTGGCCTCTCTCCTGGGGCGGCACTTCGCTGAAACGGGCCCTGGTCTGGCACAAAAGGCCCAAAGCAGCATCCTCATTCACATCATGTTCCTCTCAGCAGCATTGTTGCCTTTTCTCATTATGTGAGATGTGCTGAAAAAAGTACAAAATGGACGTCTGCCACTTCTTCTCTGTTACGGTTTGTGCATTGGGCCGGAAAAGACGACACTCTGGTTTACCCGGACGACTCTGACGGGGAGAGGGAGAGAGACAGAGAGAGAGGCGAAGACGTGGAAACGGCACGAAGGCCAGGCTCACGCACCGCGGGAGGCGGAGGCCGGGGGCGCGAGACGCAAACTGAACACGACGACCCATTCGTCTCACGTCTCGCTTTAAAGGAGCTGGAAGCAGCAATGCTGGAAGAAGTTTTCAGTAATTCAGCAGGAATGTGACCTAAAACATTGAGGAGCAATTATTCAGCGGTAAACTGAGCCAAACCCCAACAAGCTCCTCAGGATCAGGTTAACGAGGCCTTTGGGCTGAGACGTACTGGCATTAGCGTGATTGCCACGTCCATAGACAGTAGGGGTGCGGGGGGGCCTGAGCACATTCACACTCAGGTCCATAAAACCTGTAGTAACTGTTCGCTACCTGCTCTTTGACGCGGCGTAGCACCTGGTACGGTTACTTTCTGCGTCCCTGAGGTGCTGCCTTGCTCCACCCTTCTTCAGACCCCTCACCACTACGGATGTACCTGCTACACCATCAACCGCCTGTAGGGGTCAGATCTGAAAGCTGCAGCACACCGCCGCCACCGTACTGGAGCTTAAAATCAGGCAAGGCTGTCTCTACCGCCGCCACAAGCGGGTCCTGGAGTCCGCTTGGCCAGGCCTGCTTCAATCTGTGGATGTTCGTTAATCCAGGACAGGGAGACTGCATGTTCTCCTTGGTTCTCTCCAGGTACTCCAGCTTCCTCCTACGGTGTAAAAATATCAATGTTTAGTCATGTGGTGTCTGTAGAACACCCGTTGGGAGCGAGTGTGTACAATCATGTCGTTAGTCCTCTCTCTTCCTATGCCCCCCCCGTGAAGGAGCGGTGGTCAGCCCAGGTTGAACCCCCACCAACACTGGAAGTAGGCGGAGTGATTTATGCCTCACTATCTGGAATTAACGTGGATCGTTTGAGAGTTTTTACCACTTACAGAACATGCCGGCAACTTTTTCTACTTGCCACTGCCTACTCTTAGTGCATTTCTATTAATTTATTATTTTTAAAAGCTCTTTTAAGTGTCTTATTTTATGTTTTGTACGATTAAATTCTATGTACAAGCACGTTGAGTTTCCTTTGGACGGAAATGTGCTATACTAAAGTTGCTTTGCCTTTTATTGTAAAGCAAACAACAAATAGGTGAAAATGAAAATAGAAACTTCAGCGTGTATAACCCTGACCCCATAAAGTCAGTACTTTCCGTCTTCTGTGAAGAAGCTCCAGCTGCAAGTGGCTTTGGGTCAGTCTCTGTGAGCTCGCCAAATCTGGCCACCTACGCCTTCTGCCCACTCCTCAGGGCTAAACTGCTCCTTCATGTTAGAGGGACCACAGATTCTCAATTGGATTGAGGTCTGGACTTTGACTAGGCCATTCCAACCCTTTTTAAAATGTTTCCCCTTGAACCAGTGAAGTGTTGCTTCAGCAGTCTGCTTCAGGCGATTGTCCTACTGGGAGGTGAACCTTCGTCCCGGTCTCAAAACACAGGCAGACCCATCCATATTTCCCAGTCCCCACAGCATGATGCTGCCACCACCGTGTTTCCCAGTGGGGATGATGTTCCTGTGGGTGATGTGGCATTTTCTTTGGTGGCAGAAAAAGTCAACTTTTGTCTCATATTCCACAAAACATATAAAAAACCGAAAAAAACCTGGATGACTGAGAATCTTCTCCAGCATTTAGTCTCATATGACTCAAAATGTGCCTTTTCATTTAACCACTAATTGTCTTGGGTAACACTTTCTTGGTGACAATAAAAATCCTTGATTCTTGAAAAAAGTGATGGCTTTCTAGGCTGTATTTGATAACCTGAAGCAACATAAAACAAAAAATCCAAAAGATCAGTAAACGATAGATACATAAAGCTCTATGAAATCCTGAATATGCTGAGAAGTCCAACCGGACATGAAACCAGACAGCCTGACATCCGCCCCCTTTCATTGGTCCTTACCTTGCAGCTGCGATACGTTCTGCGCAGAGCTAGACCGGATTAAAAAGGTAAATAGGTCATTTCACAGTTGTTTGTGGTTAAAACGGCCAGACAACACATAGCATACAAAAACTGTGTCTTAATTTGACAAGCTTGACACACGTAATCCTCGGTTAAGGTTTTGACCCTGGCGTGAACTGAGCCAAACACCTTTGTAAACTCCCGCCGCTGCTTGGGGATTAGCGCTTCATTAAGTATCTGTGAAGAGACGGCGCATGGATAAGACAAAGGCCAGGAGGGTACGTGAACAAAACAATGGCTAAAAGCATCCTGCCGCTTCAGGCAGAGTCTGCCAAAGGTGCGAAAGAGCGAGAGACAAATTTGCAGCAAGAGCTTCTTCAGCGTGATGTCGGCACAAAGAGGACGACTGATAGATGAAGGCGAATACGAGGGGTGGGGAGCAAAATAATGAGCCAACCGCGACAATTTCAGGCAGGGTAATGACAAAAGTACAAAAGAGACTGTGAAAACCTTTATCAGTTTCATCTGTCTTCTAATTCTTAAAGGAAACATGACATAGTGGCAAACAATGCTACATTTTCAGCTCATAGCTCTTTCGTGCTAAAACTTTAAGTTCTGTTATGTGTTAAAATCACTCATCTATGCCTTGAGTTTCAGCCGAGAACAGTGAAAAACTTTAACAATGGTGCCGCCCCCCAGCCTCGTGCTATAATGAGCTTTTGAACCCAGGGATAATACGTTGGCCGGCAGCCATTCTCACCTCCTTTCCGTTCCTACATGATCCTTTTGGGTGTTTTCTGTCACATAAAGTATCCCCAATTAAATCTGAACCAATGGTTATTTAAGGCCAAAGCTTAAGTAAGCCTGTTGCAAGTGTTGAATGTTACTGTTAAGTCACGACTCGGTCAATCCAGTCATAAAGGGATTGTCGGCTGTTGTTCCACCACGGTTGAATGATCTACCAAGCGCCACCAGAACAGGGCCATCCCTGTCTGTCTCTGAGACATTCCTCCAGACCCAGGATCCATCCTGAGCTCATTTCTTTCAGGGTTTTCACGGTTTGTTCCAGAAGGACTCCCAGAACTCACTGGAGGGAGTTTATATCATTCCTGGCATGATATTTGATAAAAGGCAATTGCAACGTTAATGAAAATCAATGAAAACTAAATGAAAAACCTCATATAGCCCTGCTGCAAAGGGAACTTTCTGGCATAATTTTAAGGATCTGTTGACCAGCAGCTGATATCTCACAGAACAGAACAGCTACTTAGAACCGCAGCCGTGCTTGAACTCATTCTTCTGTCAGCCGTGCTTTCCTGCAAGGAACCACATGCTGTCGTTGTTCCTTTGCATCAAAACAGGCAAAGATACCACTGCGAGTAAGACCCAAACCAACCCTTTACCCAGTCATCAGGAACCCTGGCAGAAAGGTTTCACTGCCACAAAGAGAGGTCCAGACTAACCCAGGAAAGTCCAGAAAGTACCAGGACCTTCACCTACAGAGGACTGTAGTAAAGAGGAGCAGCCAGTTGTGTTTCTGCATGGTGAGGATGGTGGACAGATGTGAAGAATGGCAGCAGAGAAAGACATGGAGAAGGAGAAATAAGCACCAGGATTGGACTTTAGAGAACTGAGGGGCAGGTTAGTTCCTGACGTACCCTGAACGACATCTTGACAATGAAAATGGTGAACGCTCCGCTGAAAACATCCTGAAAACGTTCATGTGGGGAGCTGGTTCTCATCCAGTGGCGTGTGCTCACTATACCGCCCCAACACATTTCTGTGAATAAAGACTGAGATCAGAACACCGCACAGGAGAAAATGTGTCCAGTGTTTCAGGCGCTCTCTGGGGATCGCACAGTTTAGCTCAACACGGGGAAGCCAAAGTGACAACAAAGTGGCTCAGTGGTGGAAACATGGAAACGATGGGTCCAGAACCTCGCGCGCTCTCCAGTAAAACCTTTAAAGTGCATAAAATCGTTCAGTGTATCACAGAGACACCTGAAATAACAGCCTGACAGCAACGTTTGTGAAAAACACAACTCGATGTGACGTTGCAACCAGAAGTTCACGTCCCTCTGAACACACACCGTAATTGTCTGTTTTCATTGTTTACCGGCAGCAGTGAGCTTCGCTTCCTACAACGTCTCAGAACAAGGGACACGGGAGGCCACGGGAATACGCCGCCGTTCGCCTCACACACACACACACGGCTGAACAGCCAAACTGTCACACGGGGAGAAGAACCACTACTCCATCTCATTATCTGCTTCTGCGGCCTCATTAGCTCGGTGCGTGACAGATGGAGACGGCCGGCAGGGGAGCAAGTCGAGCCGCAGCGAACCGTTCGCTTTCTTTCTCTCTGCTTTCTCCAAGTTTGTTTTAAAAAATAAAATCTTCTTGTTTGGACAGCTGGTCGCTCAACCGCTGTTGAGATAAAACACCCGGTTGGGCTTTTCTGCTGGAGCCGGAGGCAGAACGAAGGCTTTCGGCTTTTAACTCGACAACGTTCAGAATTCCCTCCCGGTCCGTCAGAGGCCGGCTTCACCGACGTCTGTCCTGGAGTTTCACTCCTCTCTGATGACGGTGATTATTTGCAGTCAAAGCATCCTGTTATTTCAGGGCTGATGAAAAAGCTCACACGCCGACGCATCGCTTCGCACCTCATTGCGTCCCATTATTTGTGCTACATCAGCGAGCTCCCGTGCGCTTGTTTATACTTTGTTTTCCAGTTTTCATCGCTCGGCCGGTAATTACAGGGTGTTGGAGTTTAGTTTGGCAGCTTTGAATCCTTTCTTTTCACTTCTAAAATCTAATCCTCCAAACTGCAGTCATATTTATTGTTTAGAAGCACTTAGGATAACAATGTGGGATTTTTTTCTCTCTCTCGCAGATAAGCAGTGCCACAGGTGATCTTTCTGTTGGCCCAAAGTTTCTGTCTCTTGACTCCGGAGACTCAAAGTCGGGTTGATTACGTTTTCACAAGTGAGCATCAGCTTTGAAGGTGTGGGAGGTGTGAATCGCGCCCGTTCAGACTTGTTCCCACTGAGATAACTAAAGCGGAGGTGGGATCGCCCGCCGTGTGTTGAAGCAGATGATTTGGAAAGTGTTGGCTGGTCTGAGCTTCTGGTGCCATTTACTGGCTATTTAAAGCTCTTCAGCTTTAAGGCTCATTGGTCACGATGCTCCTCTGCAGCTTGTTTGGAGCCGGCTGTTAGCGGAGTCCGCTACTTTCTTTGGACCGGAAGATGCTGCGTTTCACATTTAACTACCTACCTTCACTTGTAGGCACGAACCCACTCCAGATTGGTACGAAAAGTCCCTCAGCAGGCGGCACTGTGTCGGGAAAAGGTACGAAATGGCAACGAGGCGCCATGGCCATTATCTGGGGAGACAGCGACGTTTAACCACTGGCAGAGTCGGCTGATTCTCCTGGGAATGGGATTTTAAGACGATGTCACGCAAAAATGCAGCTGACTGGGTTCTGCAACACGACAAACCTGTTCGGCCCAAAATTTAAACTCAGAGAGATTGATTTGCAACAAATGCAGGAACGAACTGGAACACTCCACAAGTAACCCGGTTTGAAGAAGATTTACTACCCAGGGAGCCCAGGCTGGTTTGATAGCGGCCTTCAGGTCGTCTCCATTGTTGGTTCTGGTATCTCTCATCTTCCCCTGGACAATACTCTATAGATCATCTCTGCCTGAAAGCTTGAAAGGGCTTTACCTTCACAGTTCTCTCAACTATGAGGTTTATCTGCCAGACTTTTTCCCTCCACTTAGCTTTCCATTGACATGCTTGGTCCACGCGCTCTGTGAGCAGCCAGCTTCTTTGACAACGACCTTTTGTGCCTCTACATCACTTAAAATTTTCCTTGAAGTTCAAATTAGTTGAATTTTTTCTGTAGCTGAATTGAATCCAAGCCTGAGCCCAGAAAACCCAGGTACACATTACATCCCTACTAGAGTTGCTTTTTATCCAATACACAGCACAAAAAAGATGGTTTAACACTCAAGGGTCCAGGTGCAGCAGACAATTAGTGTACCATTTATTTGTATTACCACAAATTCCTGTTTCTTGATCGAAAATGTATTCATCTCCCACTTTTGTCCCCTTTTATAAGCCCCCGATTCGCTTCTTTGGCATTTTTTTCCTATCACATTTGATCTGAAGCCATTATGATCAGACTTTGAAGTTCAAAGCAAGAAACGTACTGCAATTATAATCAATTTAAAGACTGTGTTTTAGGGGTAATGACCACTATTTGTCTTCTCCTGTCAGCGGCAGTCGGAGGAGTGGGCAGAACAAGCCTTTCCCTGAACCGCATTCAAGAAACCTCAGCTGACAGTTGTGAAAAAATCTTTAAAGTTTGAGAAGCCAAATAAATAAATTCAATGTGTTTAAGCATCACAGTCCTGATATGTGTAGGCAGCTGTTCATAGCTATAAAATGTTAATTCATGATAAAATGTTGAAACCTATGACTTATTTTGCTCTTAAAATGCATCTGATTATCATTTTAAAGAGCATGGTGAGTCACTCTTTATTTTTGTCTTCCTTGTTTTTTTCTTTTCTCATAAAAAACATGCTTGTTTTTGATCAAACAAAAATAGAACGGTCTGGTTTATGTATACTGTAATTTAATTAAAAGGGCTTTGTAAAGTCTACACTCATTTGTGTTTTGTGTCCATTAACAAAATAAATCAACTTAAATAATTTTACTGCATTACTTGTGAGAAGGATTCTGGTTATTTGATGTAAACCTGTTCCAGCGCCAAATGAAGAATATCTGAATTTGTTTTAATCCCATTATCACCAACAGCCAGGATGTAACAGAGAATCTGCACAAAACAAGAAACTGAAAAGTGATTCATCACTGGCGACAAAATGTAAAACAATTTATTTAAAATCAGCAGATCCCTAACATTCAAACAGCTCAAAGGTTTCATTCTTTCAAACATAAAGTAAAGAAATTGAGGCAAAATAAGCGATAAAACTGACACCGTGTTTCCATATCTGAAAGAGATTTCTGTCCCCAAACCACAGCTTAATGAAGTCCAACACAGTTGAATTAGCTCAGAGCACATTACACAGACTTACATCAGTTTCCTTTAAACAAAGTCCTCTCACTATAACTATTTTTTTAATGAATACAGGGTCCTTTAGTCCCAAAAGGAGAAAAAAGTATTATAAAAAAAAAATAACTTATGGGATTTTAATTCAACTCTTTCTTTTAAGAGAGAAAAAAACACAGAGAAATGGCAAAAACAAAACATAGTCTTTAAAAAATGTAAACTCTTTAGTTTAGTAAAAGATTTTAACAAAATTTACTAAAACTGGCTTTCACAGAAAAACAACACAGTCCTACATTGAGTTTAACCTTTGAAAGATGTGATTGTTTGGGTTTTAATTAAACTTTTATTGTAACCACTAATTTTGTTAGGATTCTATGGGGCAGTTCTGAGCAGTCAGTGTTTACCAGTGGTGAACAACAATCACAGTAGTCCCAGTTTGAATAATCCATACTAACATCTACCGAGAGTCAAGCCAAATTCAATTCAATTCAACTCAATTCAATTCAATTGTATTTATATAGCGCCAATTCACAACACATGTCCTCTCAAAGAGCTACATATACTTGCAGCTAGTCAAATGTTCGACTACTGAGGAGATAAACAGCAGATGTAGGGTTTCCAACCAGAATAAGGGGCCAGTCTGGGACGGAGGTGTCAAAGTTAATCTGTGCAAAGCTGCACCGTGCATTTTACTTTGATGTAACTACTTTATTTAGGTCTAGGTAAGAAAATTGAGGTGACCCATCTAGTGTTTGTTTATACAAATTGCAGGCTGCAGTCAAAATATTGGAAAAATCAGTGTCATACACCATAGGGGACACTTCAATAAGGTTAAAACATGAAACATACTATGGGACAGTTGGCATCCCTAAACACAAGCCCCTCAAGCCACCTAGAATCAAGCTTAAAGCTGCTGATCCAATTGTCAGCTTATAAGAGTTTAGCTAATACTTATTCACATTTGGGGAAACAGTAACTTGGGGCTATGCCAAAAACAACTCAGGGACAACATAACCGGTAGTTAAAGTCAACCTGAAAATAAAATAGCTAACATCTCAACCTAACACCTACTCTGAGTCAACTTGTCAGCTATGAAGATCCAACAAATATACTAGGTAACATCTAGACAAGCCAGCCAAAACTAGATTCATCTGAATAGACTTTCTCAGCCATACGAGTGGCCATTCATGATCAAGCTAACAGCCATTCAGAGTCAATCTAACAGTTACTCAATGTCAAGCTAACAGCCAGAAAAGATTCAAGCTAACAGCCATTCAGACTCAAACTAACAGTCAGGAAAGACTCAAGCTAACAGCCATTCAGAGTCAAGCTAACAGCTACTCAATGTCAAGCTAACTGCCAGGAAAGACTCAATCTACCAGACATTCATAGTCAAGCTAACAGCTACTCAATGTCAAGCTAACAGCCAGGAAAGACTCAAACTAACAGCCATTCAGAGACAAGCTAACAGCTACTCAATGTCAAGCTAACAGCCAGGAAAGACTGAAGCTAACAGCCATTCAGAGACAAGCTAACAGCTACTCAATGTCAAGCTAACAGCCAGGAAAGACTCAAACTAACAGCCATTCAGAGTCAAGCTAACAGCTAGTCAATGTCAAGCTAACAGCCAGGAAAGACTCAAGCTAACAGCCATTCAGAATCAAGCTAACAGCTACTCAATATCAAGCTAACAGCCAGGAAAGACTCAAACTAACAGCCATTCAGAGTCAAGCTAACAGCTACTCAATGTCAAGCTAACAGCCAGGAAAGACTCAAGCTAACAGCCATTCAGAGTCAAGCTAACAGCTACTCAATGTCAAGCTAACAGTCAGGAAAGACTCAAGCTAACAGCCATTGAAAGACAAGCTAACAGCTACTCAGAGTCAAGCTAACAGTGACTCAGAAAACAGCTATAACATATAAGCTACTTAGAGTAAAGCTGCGAGTCAGTATCAATCAGCCTATCAGCTATGGCCAAGCCTGTAGCTACTTAAAGTTAAGCTAACAGTTATACAGAAAAGGGTCTTTTCAGTAGTGAACTACAACATTTTTAGCAATTTAAACAACTGCAATTTTAGGCCATTTTACAGTTATTCAAAATAGCGTACAGTTTGATATTGGCAGTATGTTCACAGCTGAACATCCGTGTCACTACAATAACTGCAGGCACTCTAAATGTATCCTGCCCTGGATGTCAGTTAGTTCACATTTTAAGGTTTAGATAGTTTTATATGGTAGAACTCTTTATCAGCCGTTAGCTTGACACCCTGATGAAGATTGTTCTCTGATCCTCCAGTCCGGCATCAATCTGACGGCTGTCTGCCACTGGTATATCACTGACTACTTGTAACCTTTCAACAGAATCAGCATTGCTAAAAGTACCAAAGAATCCTGTAACATAACAAATTATTAACTACGATGCCAACCCAACTCCAACGTTTTCATTATGTTGTCCAGCAGAGTGCTCTGTCATGGTATATTATGTCAAACCATTAAAAACAGATTACCTCTCTGCTGTGATTATTGTGTGGATTGGGCTCTTCGTAGCAACTCTTATCAAATCTGCAGCTCAGTTTCTGTCACGTTTAAGTCCAAATAGTAATACGGCACATACAAGGTAGAAAGTATCTAAAGCCACAACACTAAATGTAGAGCAGGGCTGTTTGTGTGCGTCAAACATACCAATTGCCAAATTAGCGATGAAGAAGTTGGTGACGGTTCGCAGCGTCTTGAAGCGATAGATGACGTAGATGACCAGAGAGTTCCCCAGAACCCCCAGCACGATGATGGTGCTGTAGGCCAAGATCAACACCACCTTCAAACAAACCAAAGCATACAGCTGTCAGATATATTCATTTTAATGTGAAGTTAAATGTGACTTTTAACCTTTTATTCGCTGCAATTAAAGATGGAGGCTTTTCTAGGAATACTCGACATGTACCTGGACACTCATCAGTCGGATGGGGTCTTCTGGAAAATTGACTCCCTCGTATCCTGTGGGCAGAACCGGCGGGAGGATGCCGACATTCGGAGGGTAATCATGGTAGCCGAGGTTGTTGGGGTCACTGTCAGGCAGGGGCAGGAAGCGGAGCTCCTCCTGCGTGGTGTTGACTTCACCGAAGGCCTCCATCTCCAGTCATACGTGTCCGACCAGCAGCTCCATTTCATTCCAGCTCGCACTGCCTGTTAGATGAAGGAGAAAAATGTAAAGGACGGGGTAAAATGTCATATTAACAGCAGCGGCTCTTATCAAGGGTAATTATGCATGATGGATACTTTGTCAGTTTTCAAGAGGCACTTGGATAAATGTGTATTTCTGGCTATTGATGTGTTGTGAAAGAAAAAATCCGTAGCTGCTGCTGCTTATTGCATCTGAAGAGGCCCACCGCAAAACACTTATGGGTGTAGACAGCATTTATTCTAGTTTGAAGTGGATCACGCACCAGGATAATAATCACTTGCAGCTCAATCAAGTGACAAAAGGACGGAAAGCAATGGGAGCATCTTTCTGGCCTAAACGTTCCACTTAATCACCAACCGGCGGTTCACACCTGAGATCAGATTGTTACTAAACGGCCTGAGTGGCCAACATGAGTCCCCCAACAACAGCTTACATAACAACCTAAGAACAAGCAAAGGAGCTTTGATTGCATGTGTGAAAAACAAGAGCAACACATTACCAGTATTAGTAAAGCTTAAGCACCTCCTCTATACAAGCGTATATTATATTTATCTGACAAAGACCTGGATAAGTGTTAAAACGTCTTCAGAAAGAACTGAAGGAAAGTCTAGTTGCCTCCGATTTAAACCAGTTTGCTGTTACTTATCAAAAGCCTCACATTTCTGCTTAAAATATCCGCCTGTCTGTCTATCTCTTGGTAATAGTCAGGTGATTATGGATTATTTATCAGTAATCTGGTGAGATTACGTGCAGGTTGTTCATCTTTCGGTCGCTGTGTCTCTGTAGAGAATTTTATTCCACTGAGGAGAATAAAAAGCTCATGTCGGCCCCACGGAACATGGTTTCTGTTGTCATCTACACCTACTGTTCCCAGATTATTTGATGATGCAGTGACAGCTATAATCTGGTTCTGCTCGCGTCCCCTGTTGTTATCCAGGTCAACGGATTAAGAACAAAACAGGTAGACTTGGCCTGATTTTTCTCCGTCTTTCACATCTGTGTGGGGAAATAAAAGACAAAAACGGGCTTTCTGGCAGCAAATACCAGCCGTAGAACCGGTTCTACATCCAGTCCATGTCCAGTGTGTTTTCTTTACAGTGCCGTGCAAAAAGCATTCACACCTTTTGGGATTTTTCATGCCTCCTTGTCTCACAACGTGGAAAAAATAGATTATTTGGATTATTAAAACAGATTTTGTGAGAGTTTCCACCATTTTGTTTACAGAACTTGACGACAACTTTAACAATGTGTCACTTTTATTGTGAAGCAAACAAGAAATTGGTCAAAATAACAGAAAACCTCAGCGTACGTAAGGTTCAGAACTGTGTAGATCCACCTTGTTCAGCCATTCCAGCTGCAACTGGCTTTGGACCAGACTCTATCAGCTTTCTATGAGCATTTACAAGCTTATAAATTAAATAAGAATACCTTAAACATGAAGACACCATCTGTTAAATAAGGCTAAACTGAACCGACCAACGGATTTCCTCATGATATTAAACATTAAATTATCATTTATGCCAACGGTCACCCAAGAATTTTACTATATTAAAGAGGCAGACTGGTTTATGACTCAATGACGGATCATCTACCCTTCCTGAATGAAGATTATATTATGCATGCTCATCGCTAGAAATGTCATCAAAATGCATTAAATGTTGAGTTTTAATGCAGCCAGTTTTTAGTTTTTTTGCTGGGAGAAACTTGATAGTCACGTGACCTGGTTGTAAACCAATAAATAGGGCAAATAAAACGTAAGTCTGAAACACCGAGGAGCAAAGTTGGACTTGGTGGCTTTCCTGTCGATGCATTTTAGCGGAACGCCTCAGACACGCTGGTTTCTTGCTTGAGGTTTTTCTTTCTTTGACCTTTTTTTCCAATCAGCCAAGGTACCAGGAAGAGAACCATGAACGTCTCCAAGTCCGGTCCACCCTTGGGTACAGTTCCCGGATGATTTCGGCAGGCTGGGATGTTTCCTTTGACAGACAGACCCTAGCTCTGTCCTCTCTCTCTCTCTCTCGTAGACACGGCGCCTCAAACGACGCATGCCTGGTTTATTGTACTGTACCGTCTACGGCTGCAATCAGAGGCCCGCTTTAAGTAACTCTGAATGCCGGAGACTTGCTTTAAACTCTCCGTGCCGATGGTGCCTTGAGGCGACTCGCTGGATCTGTGCGACCCGACGAGGCAGAGCAGCAGCAGATGGTGGCCATGCTGAGCAGCTCCCTGGGCTCCCCCACCCTCAGGCTCTTAATATCCACAAAGAAAATACAAACAAGGCGTTAAATGAGCTTTTGCTGACTAAGAGCCTGTGGGCAGAGTGAAAAGCTTTGGCTCCTTTACTCTAAACGCAGAGACTCCTGCAGAGGTGGAACTTTGGATAAATCATGGAATAAAAAGAAGACCCAGGCCACCAGGTATGCGTCACCGTTACACCTCACGGTCAGCGGACCGATGCTCATAGGGTCTAAGGCAGAAGCCAAGTGCTGCTGATGTGGCCTCCTCCAGAGAAGCAGAGGTCTGAGCATAACGCCTACAGGTGGCTGTTAACCAATGCCAAGGCAGAAAGACATCATCAGTGACCTCTGAGAAGCAACTGCTGCCCCCCATAAACCTGGGAATGGATAACGACCCCAAGCGTACAAACTGGGTCCAGAGAAGGTTAAGGGTGACAACGTCCTGATCTCAGGTACAGAGAGTATTTGTGGGCGGACCTGCAAATCTGTTTTCAGGTTTTCATTTCATTTTCATTTAGGTTCAGACTAATGTTTTATTTCACCAACATGTTTCCACTGACCTGAAGGTTTGGAGGGGCTCCACCCAGAATCCCAACCTGAATCTAATAGAGAATCTTTAGAGGGAGACAAAGATTAGGGTGATGGCCTGGAGCTCATCACCAGATACAGTAAATCATCCAGAAAACCAGCAGGAACATAAAAGCTGCTCAGCAATTATAAGAAATGCTCCATTTTCTTTCACTGAATAGGTAAAAGGACATAACACATTTTTCAAAAAACCTTTAAAGAACTTGCAAAAAAACAGACAAATAATTTTTATTTTAAAACAGTCACTCCTTCTATATGGTTTTAGAATCTTTTAAGATAGTGTTTATTTGAAATATCTTTTCTGTTTGAAATGATTCTTGTTAAATCTACCGCAGGGGTGAATAAATTGGGCTTTTAACTGTATGTAGAAATCTCTCTCTCTCTCTCTCTCTCTCTCTCTCTCTCTCTCTCTCTCTCTCTCTCTCTCTCTCTCTCTCTCTATATATATATATATATATATATATATATATATATATATATATATATATATGTGTGTCAGGCATTTAACAATTAAACGAAATATATACCAGGAGTTTATACCAGGAGTCAGTAACCAGGAGCCATGATGCTTCTTAATGCCGCTCGCTAAAAAGGATTTTAAAAGACGGTATAACAACAAATGCACGTTTTAGCAGTTTTCAGCTTTTTTCATTGATAAATCACATTGGATTTCTTGAACAAAATGACTCTAAAAGTACCAGCAACACTTTTTCACATCTGGTTTTCTGGTCATTAAGTTGAAAACTATCTGCTTTTTCCACATAAGTTTTTTACAGATCAAGACCCTATAAAAGAAAACGTATTCATCATCTTATTCGGCTCATATCGCTGTAAAACCTCAACATAGAAACACATTTGTAATTATTTGAAGTTGACAACAAATTTCCTACAGTAGATGTTTAATAATTATACGTTCAGGTAACATTTGCGACTGTGAAATGAGTTTTATTTAGCCGGACTCAGGGGAAACATGCTCTCTGGGCTTTAGACCTCTGGTTTAAGCACTTTATGCAATTATATGGTTTATACGCATGCCCTGATAGGCTGAAAGTCTTTTTAGTGAAACATTTATACATGTTCAGAAGCAGGAAAGATGCAGATTTTGAAGAAAAAAAAAAGATGTCCCTGCATTTTAAAGTGTGCTGATCTGCTGCAGCAGAATGAACCGGACAACCGTCTTCACGTGCAGATGTGACCTCCGCCGTTCAGCGCCCTGCAATGTGGGCTAGCTTAGTGCTAAACCTAACCTCGGGGTTAGGCCATCGCTTTACACCAAAGTCCTCACTTCACGAGTAAAACGAGCAAAAAAAAAAAATAATGTTCTCGCTCAGCTGCAAGTCCAGGAACACACACGCCCCGTCATTAAAATGGATGCTGGTGCTCTCTCAGACAGCCCCACGTGGGACCGAACCCTCCCAGACACCCACATCGGCGCACACTCCAGCGAGCTGATTCACTGAGCAAGTTGTCCGAGGGCGTTCAGCTCGCGCTTGGCTGACGGCGTCAGTGGTGGCGCCCCGGGTCGACACCAAAAGCAGGGAAGGAGACTTTAGCAAGTTCACCTCATGAAGGGTCTCACGGTTCCACACCCGGATATGGGTAGAAACAGAGAACGCAGCCTTACAGCCGTCGCCTGCGCAGAGTCTCAGTCATCCGGGTCAGGGCGGCTACAACGGAGCTCAAAGCAAAGGCAACTGGACTCTCTCTTAGTTTCTGTGAAGACATTTGAGCTCCTGACCACGAGTTTTTGGCCATTCTGGAGGCTTGCATGTGAACTCTCAATGACTTTAGCTAAAAATAACAAAGACACAAGTCGTGTTGTTAAATATAGATACAGTAGAATGACAGCAGCAGCTTTTTCTCATGGACCGGCATAAAAAAAGCATAAAAGAACCAGTAAGAGTTTGTAAATGTATTTTCCCCAGATGTTAGCATCCATCCGTCCATGCATCGGCTACTCCAGCTTGAAGGGGGCTGCTGCCCATCTCCAGCGGTTCATTGGGCGACAGACGGGTCCATCATGGACAGGTGTCCAGTCCGTCACAGGACAACACAGAGACAGAGGGGACAGAAAACCACACACTCATACCTGAGGGTGATTCAGAGAGACCGCCTGGCTGAATAGAGGACGGAGTACCCTAGAGAACCCACATCAGCAACCCATGGGAGTTAATGAAATCATCTTCTTTTTCTTTACTTTACAACCTAAAAACAGAAAAAAATGGTGGCTCTTTGAAAATGAGTAGTTTTAAAAACTATAAGTTGTCCTTTCTGAAAAACTCAGGTAACATTAATGCTGTAAGCGTGTTTTATTTAGCTGGACCGAGGGAGAAAATGACTCTTTGAACTAAAGAGACCCCTCTCTGTCCGCTCCAACCTTGTAGTGCTGTAGAGTGAGAACTGGACTCCTGGCAAAGGAGGGTTTTACAAACAGGTGCCAGAAAATATCAGCTCCACCCAAATAATTCAATTATGAAATCACTTGATTTGTAAGGTTTTTTTGAGACGTTTGCAAACAATGCAAAAATGCGTGAATGCACCAACTTCCTTTGCTATCTTTCACCTGAGATTTTCCTAAAATTATCACTCTTGATGTATCACAGAGGATCGTTTGAGCTTAACTTGTAAATAAAGGCATTAAGGCTTAAAACTTTCCTTTTTGACAAATCTTATAGTTAGAGTGGCTCATGTTACCCTGAGCTACCTCTATAGTTATGCTGCTATAGGCTTAGGCTGCTGGAGGACATCAGGGTTTATTTTTCTCAGAGTAGAGTTCTCCTACTGTTCTCCAATTTTGCATTGTTTGTTGTTATTTCATCTTTTATCTTTTTGTCATCTTTCTCTTCATAGAAGGTACACCTGGTCTGGCGTTCTGTTAGCTGTGACATCATCAGGGGAGGCAGATCATCCACTATTACCATCTAACATAGAAAGTACTCCTGGATCAATGTGTGCTTCTGAGCTTTCTGTGTCTCTGCTCTGTCTTCTCTAAGCCCCAGTGGGTCGAGGCAGATGAGCGTTCACACTGAGCCTGGTTCTGGTTCTGCTGGAGGTTTTCCTCCCTGTTAAAGGGGAGTTTTCCTCTCCACTGTCGCTTCATGCATGCTCAGTATGAGGGATTGCTGCAAAGCCATCAACAATGCAGACGACTGTCCACTGTGGCTCTACGCTCTTTCAGGAGGAGTGAATGCTGCTTGGAGAGACTTGATGCAACCTGCTGGGTTTCCTTAGAGAGGCCCACTCCCGGTGGCTGCTTCGCGGGGCCTGGCCCCCCGGGGGTCGGCTGGGGCCCCCGCCGCGGGGGCGGGGCGCCCTCAGGGCCCATGGCCAGGACCTCTTCAGCGCGGCTGGCTGCCGGCGGAGCCCACGGGCTCGTCCCCGCGGCTCCTGGGGGCGTCGGCATTGCGGTGGCTGGGGGATTTCCTCGGGGTCGTCTCTCCTCTTTACTCGAGGGGGGGTTGCAGATTTCCTGTGATGGCCCCTCTTGGGCGCCCTGCTTTGGGCCCCTTTGGGAGTCCGGGGTTATGGGTCCCCTGACCCCTGCCTCTATGCTCGGGGAAGGTCTTCGGTTCTCCACAATCACTATCAATATATTTCCTTCTGGATAATTTTCACCTAAACTAGTGCACTCTCACAAACTCCCACAGGTGCTGGGTCCCAGGTATTAAATGTTCACTTATATACAGAAAGGCTATAATTTATTTATTTTTTTATTTTTTGTCACTTTCTTTTTTAGGTATCACATTACACATGTCAGCTTAAATAATAATACATATGATTTAGCAATGGCATCAAGGTGTTACTCGATTGTATCTGTTGCTTTATGTCTGTTGGTTGTGCTGTTCTTTTTGCATCTCTCTTTCCAGGTGATGGAGCAGACAAAGAAGGTTTTATCATTCTCTCCCTTTTATCTCTTCTTTCTTTCACCTCTACTCTTTCTTTTTTTCTCTTATTGTTCTTCCTTTACTCTCCTACTTTGCCATTGTAGTGTCCATATAATTTGAAATTCTCCCTTCAGGAATCACAATAAAGCTATTTACAAAAAAAAGAAAAAAAAAAAAAAAGAAAAAAAGAGAGGAAACTTTTTGACCAATCCGGAGGATTTGATGGAATTTGAATTTGGAAATTGAATTACGGCTGGCACAGAAACGGGTTTCTTTTTTAGTTGCTATAAAACAGCTATTTATTCATCTGTTTAAAATGTGTTTTTTTCCCACGGTAAACACTCCCATCCTTATAATTTAAAACCGCTCTTCACTAAGTGTAATTACGCTGCCACTGAATGGTTAAATGAAGTAGGCAAAGATCTCTTCCGTAAAGGCCGGGTGTGCCGATGTAAATTAGGTGTAAACCCTCTGGTGAGTTAAGGAAGCTAAAATTAGCAGGTTCCAAGAAACATTACGCTTTACAGAGCAGCCGTCAAACAGCTGCTGGACCTTCTGCTTTCCTCTCCAAACAGTGTGTTTGCTTCTAAAAGACACCCTCGGTCAGAAGTACACGCTGCTTTTGAAGACGACCGGCTCCCAACATCACCAGCAGAGACCCAGCAGAACTCCCAGGTTGGCCTCGGCGCAGACGGGAGCTCCACTCCTGTTCGGCGGCGGTTGGGCCTCCTGAGTCGCACTCTTCAGTGCCAACACCATCGAGCCTTTTTCCCTTCCTCTCTTCTCTGCAGCTGGCGTTGAAGCTGCGTCGACATCAGGGAACGGCTTCACAAAGAGCGCTGTTTGAGCTCAGCGTCAAACTTCTTCTCTTTGTTCTTACAAATCCTCGGTGTGCAGCCGATTCCTGAACCAGAGGGGAGACGCGTGTGAACTTGTTCGACACAGTTCAGAGCAACGCCGGCCTCGTGCACCAAACACTCGTATCTGTCTGACACGTCTGACACGTCCTCCGCCCGTCTAGGTCTGATACGTTCAGGGACTGGGACAGAGTGCGTGTTGGTGGGGGTGGGGGGGTTTGTCTCTAGAATGCATTTATTTCATCACTGACAGCCAGAAACAACCCATAAATCAATGCATTTGGTTTGTGGGTTAACCCCTCATTGTTTCCTGATAAAGAACTCACACTGCCAGCATGTTTTATGGCTGGTGGTGCATCTTGGTCTTTTTTAAACCTTTTCTACTCCGGAGCGTCCATGCTTCAGGAGTCCAGGTTGCCTTTAGCACAGATCGGTCGAGTCTTGCTGAAGAACCGTGGCGGCGGCAGGTTACCGGACATTTTGGCCCCAACGTTTCTGAATATAAACTGCTTCAAGCAGGATTTGGTCTTGGAGAACTGGACCTCGAACAGAAACCACGGATCTGATGGGATGGGAGTATTTTAATGCTCATGTGACGACGCCGGTGTCCGTTGCCTACAAACCACTGAGGTCCTGCAGGCTGTTCTGTCTAATGTGTGTTAACCCTCATGCTGGAAACATCCACGAGGTCAGACTGCGTCATTTATTGGCTTGACAGGGCAAGATGAAGACAGTTTCTTAATTTGTTGTTACATTAGTCTTATTTTGAACCCGGTAGTTTTGTGTGATGAAGCGGATGAATACAGAAGGTTGTTTTGGCCTTCAAACCAAGTTTCTAAGTTATCTGCTGGACAGAACGCATGAGGAATAAGAAACGACGGATGTAAAGCGACGCCACAAATCCCACTGCTTAAAACGATTGGTCGTCGTGCCGAGGCGCCGCTGATAACAGGAAATGACATTCTGTCCATTCGGAGGGAGAGTCTGCTGTAGAAACGTCGTGGCGTCTGTACAGAAAGAGGCACTTTCTAACTTCAGAGGATTTCAGCTCCTGGACAAAAGCCTGGTGAGTTTTAAGCCTCTTTTTCAAAGTCAGAGCTGGAGCTACGGGCTGAAAATGTAATCCCTCCAAGAAGAAACGCCACGGCTAATGTCTCCACGGGATAAGTGTCTTCAGCATAAACTAACGTGTGCTCGGTTTAAACGGCTGCCGCGCCGCTCCTCACCTTAAAGGTTTCTCCGGCCGACTCCGACGTCAACACAACAAATCCTCCTAATGGTTTTCTCTTCCTAATCCGCCCCTCACACCTTCTACACTTGTTGATCTGGACTCCACTTTCACATGGGAAATTATCTCTGGAAACCAAAACGCACCTTTTGCTAACTCTACAGGAAGCAAACAGACAGTGGAGGGAAATCTGAAGTCGGCTTCGCTAGGTTTACTCACAGCTTCCCTGACATTGAGCGATTGTTTCCTTCGCCTGGTCTAAACCGAGAGGAGAACCCGTCGTGACCCATCATGACATGGATGATGAAACCGATTCACAGACAACAATCGCCTCGCTGTGACGGATCCTTCAGAATCTGGAGCAAAGTGGCTCCGACAGTCAATAAATTCTGCTTTTACTCCATCAGGCTGCAGGTTACGTCCATCTCAGGTCTCGGCTTCAGCGCAGCATGAAGGCCCATTTACTGGGCTCTCCCTTTTAGACTTTAAAAACAAAATACCACCGCTCAAATCACTTCAGGAAGTCCTGTTTGCTGTTTAGCCATGGACTCCAGTACTACACGTAAATATAAAAAGTGCTTTTATCCAATTATGAGCTTCTTTTTTATGCAAATTATCTCCCAAATACGACAAAATTTGAAGATAAGGACACCGATATATTTTATCATGTCTGCAAAGACTAGACACGTTTTCTCAACATGTCTGTTGTTGCTGTGACAGATGCCATGGAAACAGTCCAAATGAATTTCCCAGAGTGAAAGACTATTTCCTTTCCCATTCTTTGGTAGTCTAACAGATGGTGTCCTCTCACATCCACAGCCTTGGATCTCATCCTCTCACTGAACCGTGTTGTAAAGCAGCCCCGCATCATGATGCTGCCGCCTACATGCCTGACAGTCTGACATGAGAGTAGACGCCATGGTGGGGTCGACAGAAGACGCTCTTCAGAAAGACGACTGCTTCAGCTCAAGAGTCTGGGGAGAGAGTTGCCAGGTCTCCCCAAACAAGGCAGTTCGCCCTGAAAGAGGCCAAAGAAAGCCGGCAGACGGCCTAAAATGTTGTCATGGGACTTAAAAGAGCTCCTGTTGATGTGAAACTGTTGAATCAGAAATAGACTGAACAACATGAGGTTGTATGCTCTTCCAGAATCAATCAATCAGTCAGTCAGTCAGTCAGTCAGTCAGTCAGTCAGTCAGTCAGTCAGTCAGTCAGTCAGAAAGTCAATCAATCAACCAATCAGGCAATCAATCAATCAATCAGTCAGTCAGTCAGTCAATCAATCAATCAGTCAGTCAGTCAGTCAGAAAGTCAATCAATCAACCAATCAGGCAATCAATCAATCAACAATCAGTCAGTCAGAAAGTCAATAAATCAACCAATCAGGCAATCAATCAATCAATCAATCAATCAGTCAGTCAGAAAGTCAATAAATCAACCAATCAGGCAATCAATCAATCAATCAATCAACAATCAATCAATCAATCAGTCAGTCAGAAAGTCAATAAATCAACCAATCAGGCAATCAATCAATCAACAATCAATCAATCAATCAATCAATCAATCAATCAATCAGTCAGTCAGAAAGTCAATAAATCAACCAATCAGGCAATCAATCAATCAATCAATCAATCAGGCAATCAATCAATCGCATTTGCAATAAAATCACAATTTTAAAAAAACACAATTTCCAAAACGCAGAGGTCTGTCATTTTTGGCTACTTAACAAATTAATGGATCAGACGTCCTTTAGGTGTCAGTAATTATGTTTAAAGTGGGTGTGCCTCCACATGGAAGAGAAGAGAGTTGCAGCAGTGAGATAATCTAATTTTATTACTTGTTTTACAGTTTATATAATCAATACTTTTTACCAGAACCTTTCAGGAATCTCACCACAGCATTAAGTAGTGGTCAAACTGTTTAATACATAGACTTGTTAGTTGGTTCAACAAAGATTGATGTCCAACTCAACAAGTTAAATTTATTGTTTTAAACATTCCTTGCCTACAAACATCTTTTTATCTACAGGCCATTTTTGTTGCTTGTGGTTAACGCAGAGAAAAGTCTAAATTAAATCGCAATTATGGTTGAAATGTATCGTAACTTAGATTTCTGGTAAAATTGTACAGCCCTAGTGGAGACCAGACGGATGTTTGCCAGAGAGAACGCAGACAAAGACCAGGACGTCTGAAATGATGATATTTGGACAGGGCAGTCTAAGACTTAATTATTTGAAGCAGAACAAAGGACATGTTTGGTATAGACCAAACTCAGCTTCCAAGGAAAAGAACCTCATTCCAGCTGTGAAGCATGGAGGAGGAAGTGCTCAGTCACAGCAGGACTGGACCAGTTTACCACCAGATAATCCGTTATGAATAAAGCTGCAGAAGTAAAATGAAAGACCATGAGTAGAAATATCAAACTGAAGCAGAGGCGGCCCCTGGAGAAAGACATCCAGACTGAGTATCAGGATATGGAACGTCCTGGGCCTAGTCAAAGCTCAGTGCTTGACCTCATGAGATGCCGTGGTGTGGACTAGCCACAAACCCCTCAAACGTCTACCAGCTGACAGCGAGCGGAGCGGCGAACGTTCCTCACACCTGCAGTAAAATCAGCTTAAATAAATAACAAACACCCTTCCTGGACGCGAACGTCTCGCCCAACCGTCCGAGACACCCTGTTACCGCGGCCTGTTTGGAGACTTCGCGAAGTCGGGAAAGTGTGTTGGAAGTTAGGAATCATCAGCAGGACAGCTGCAGACGCTTTGAAGTAAAAACAGTTCGGAGAATCCACTCTTATCTCAGAGGTCTGAATCCCAAACGCGCCTCATTCAGAAACAGTGGAGCTCAGATGTCTTACACCCACATCTTTGTCATACTTACCAGAATGCTGAGCGGCGAGAGTGTGCCGCCGCCGCATTGACTGATGCCGCTGACAAGAAACATGATGTATAACAAGCTTCCGTGAAGGATGGTGCAGCGGGTCCCTACGCACTGTTCGTGGCTGCTGCCGGCATCTGCCAAGCTGTTTTCACTGTTTTCACCTTTCTGGGAGCAAAGTGGAATCTGAAGGTGGCGGAGTTATTACTGGGGGGTGGACCGGAGTACGGAGATACCAACGGACGCGCAGTACATGGTCAAAGTAGCAGGAAGTGGGTGGAAAAAGAGGCTAAGATTCTTTGTCGCACCAGAAACATCGGTATGATGGAGAAATGCAGAATAACAATCGTTTTCATACGTTCTGGGAATGTGCTGCTGTTCAAGATTACCGGGAAGGGATAAGCAATTCACTAGAAACTGTTTTTAAGATACTAATCTCTGCGGAGATTAAAACTATGTACTTTGTCTGTTGACCGGGAGATTACTCAGAAACAAATATCCAATGAATAGAAAGAACCTTACTGAGAAGTGATTATCACAGAAAAAGACTCACACTGCAAACATGCCATTTCATAAATGTCAAACGTATCAATTAATCACAATGTGGAACAATTTTGTTTATGCGGGAGATCCTGGCTAGATTACGTCAATCTCCGTAGACCTGATCGTGTCTTTAAGGATGAAACACGAAAACCTTGAGCTGACGCATCACTCCATATCCAAACTGAACACACTTCCATTTTGTTATATATATATATATATATATATATATATATATATATATATATATATATATATATATATATATATATTTTATATTCTGTATTTTTATCCTCAAACATGTTGCATTTATACACTTTTCTTGTGGAGATGTTCTTTACAACAGTTTTATTTGCAGTCAAATAGAGGAAAGAAGGAATCTTTATTTGTCATTGCAATCCCATCTCTTAGGGAGCAACTTATGTTTTTATTTATAGCACCCAGGGAGCAATCTGGGGCTAAGGGACCCATGGTGGCAGTCTGTGGGGGTCGAATCAGCTCCTTGCAGCTTTCTCAGAGCCTTCTCACTCCCCTGATTACAAAAATGCATTCATTTTTGTAATCAAGGGTTTATAATCTTATTGAACCTGCGGGAACACATGCCTCATATACATGGGTTTTCCTTGCTAACTAAGAAAAAAAGAAAAGAGAAACATATCTGAGGTTCAATTCAATTACATTTAGTTCTATTTGTATAACGCGGCAATTCACAACACACATCATCTCAAGGCTCTTTCCAAAGTCAGATTCCATCAAATCCTCCAGGTTGGTCAGAAAGTTTCCTCTCTAAGGAAACCCAGCAGGTTGCATCAAAGTCTTGACAAGCAGCATTCACTCCTCATGAAAGAGCGTAGAGCCACAGTGGACAGTCGTCTTAGTTGTTGATGGCTTTGCAGCAATCCCTCGTGCCAATGAATGCATGAACACACAAAAAATGAAGCTCACAGAGAAGCAGTAGCACCTACAAACCATGGTAGGGTGAATGCCCTCTCGGTGAGTCCCAGTTTTCTCTCTGAGCTTCAGCTCCCTGTGGTGGTTATGTGGGAAAACTCAGTGAGCCAAAAATACATCAACAAACTTTTTCCAGCTCCTGAAAGTAACACTGGCAAGGACTTATAACCGTAATTGCTACTGGGTGAAGTATGGAGAAGCTGCTAATAAGCCAATTAAAGAAGGACAGACAAGGCCTCGTTAAAAACATCCCAATATTCCACTGGCAGACTGAAACAGCCTGAAGACTGAGAAGGACGAGATTGATGGGCCGGATTTGGTCCAGACTTGTACAGAAAAGACTCAAATTTATCTCAAAGGTGAGAATCAGGCGTGTGGGTTTGTGATGTAATGCACATATCCATCTTTATGAGGAGCTCAAAAAGGCTGGATTAAAGAAATATAGCTTTATTTCTCTTTTTGGAGTTTTACAACAATGATTTTTACTTTCACAACAAGCCGATCCAGCAGACCTGCTTCAAGTTGTTAAAAAGCTGAGCTGGAGTTAAGACCTCAGTCTGGTCATATAAAACTTATTTTGTTAATATATATTGTCTCTGTGTTCATTTAGATCCAAGACCCAATTAAAATGCAGTTTGACATCAAAATCACAATTAACCGACTTGATTTAAAAAAAAAAACATGGATTTTAAATGTGTGTTTTTAAGGAAAATATTTTTTTTATTAGTTTGCCACCTAATTAAAAAAAATTAAAGTTTGCACTAAAAGAAAATATATTTCTTTTGCGTTATTCTCCTCGTGTTGTGGAGTTTCTGTGCAGACCAAACCCTCCAGGAAAACTGTGCTTTCATTAAAATTTATATTAAAAACCCTGCTCAGTTGGACATTGATCATAACTATCTAGAGCCACGTGGAGGTGCAGGTTTGTAGACCCCTGGATGTACCTGAAAATGAATGTCCCAACCAATAAAATGATCCTTTTCTACTGATTTGCTCAGATAGAACTGGGATTTAATTATAGAGAACCACCAAGTTTGTAGGGCTTTAAAACTAATGGAGCTGAGAGATATTTAGACTAAAGGAGCAAATTTTCAATCAAAACACAAAACCCGTTGCTTTCTTACGCCGAAAATAGGAAAATAAAGCTTTTGGGGGGAATTATTTCAAAATAAAATGGGCCTTATCCACTCAAAAAAGAATGTATGTATTTGTATTAAGTTCATCCACCTTATTTTATTTAGATTATAAATTGTCAAGTTAAACCATGGTAAATAAATGAAGTTAGGTCAATTTAATTCAACTACTTGTTACCAATTGAAACCATCCATTTCACTTGTTTCCACATTCTCTTTTTAGATTAAAAAAATGAAAAGAAAAGCAAATCGGTAGCAGTGTTTTTCTCTCCACTTTATGCAGTTTCAGAGGTACACATGTTACAGCATTATATTTGTCACTCATTTACTAAGATAAAACCGCTCAGAAATGTTTATTAACAGATACCTGCAAGTATCTGTATAGCAGCAGTCATAGTGGATTTAAAACATGGGGCTGCTCGGTAAGCTCCGACTTTTTCCAATCAAATTTAGACTTGCACAAAAAGTAGGCAACAAAATATGGGAAACTATCGACAAGACTTCACTCACTTTTAACCTGCGTGAACTAAAAAGGAGTCCTTGGTGTAGGTGAGCTTGCGTAGCACTGGAAATTAAGCTTTGCTTTCGTTTCATAGCACCAGATGACAACTGGCTGTAGCATCAGCTCTGGCTTTTTCAGAAAAATTATTATCCTTAAAGGTAGGGTCAGCGATTTTTCCCCAAATCCCTTTTTGAATAACTGCGCATGCGCAAGGCCGTCTCACCTGCTAGCTTCCACTCCTCAGGGGGATCATGTGAAAAATCTCCAAAATCCACTCTGGTCTTATTTCTTTCTACTGAGGCCTTCCTCTTCTACTCATTAACTTGTACGCGGTTCGCTTATTGTGACTCTCAGCCATTTTCAAAGTACACAGTGAGAGCAGCGGAGCTACAATGAACGGCTAACGGCTAAGCTAACTGCTAAGCTAACCGCTAAGCTAAGCAAAGTTTTTACAGGCCTGCAGCTCCTAGATCAATTTTAAACCTCCTTTTTATGAATACATAATGTATTGACTACTGTCAGGATGGAAAGAGCATTTTACCCAGTATAACAAATTGTTTCTGAACAGAATTACCAACTATAGCTTTAAATGCATCACAATACAATTCATCTCCTACTGTTCTGTCTGTCAGATGCTTCTGCTACTGCATCGTCACATTATTGCTCTACTTTTGATCCCACCACATACACCCGTTCTAGACTCCTTGCAAATGAAATCATCGGTCTGCATGTAGACCAAACTACGTCTGGATCAGTCTGGGTGCTAAACATGGTGCTACACCCTAACCGGGCTAATCAATTGTCCTAACACGAGTCTGGCTCGCTCCACCCCTGAGGTTTGTCTGGATTCTAATCAATGATGGCGCTTAATCCCCGGTTGACCCAGTTTTAACTCTCCTTCTTCAGAGATGTTGGTTGTTAAATATCAAAAATCTTTATTTAACACAAAGTGTTTCAGACTGATTTCTTTTTAAACCAGGATATCTCAGTTATAAGCCCCGTCAACGGTGCAGAGGGCCTCCTGTGGAGTGGTAATGATGCAGTAACATGATTTGAGACGGGCCACTGAACAACAGTCCTATCAGCTAAATAACAACCACACAACAAGCTGCTCAGAGGTATTTACAGCATCTACATTGAGAACTGTAACTTAATTAAAATTCATAACGTTTTTTTTAAGATACGGTGCTGCAAGACGACTCGGGAACCATTGTGTTTGTTCTGATGACCAGGGTGTTTGCTTCAAAGCATTCAGGTTTCCATGATAGGTTTTATGTTTTAAGAGGATTTTGTTCCGCTTCCTTTGGTTTGTGGCATTTCGAGCAGTTAAGTTATTTTTTCCCCCTGTAATTCTGAGCTTGCTGTCTGGCTTGTTGTTCATTACTGGAGATCAGCAATTTTAATAAAAAAGGTTGATTTGCAGACTATTCACACTTAGAAATGATCAGTTTATCTCATTCTTGATAATGATTTTGTTTAATTAGTTTATCACCTTCAGTGGGAATTTGCCCGTGATTCAATGAAATGCTCACATTTCAGATAAGAACAGTAATGTGACAACAGCCTCGGTCTTGAGGTAGTTATTATGTCAACTGTGATAAAACTATTTTGGAGACTAAGAAGTCTTTGTCTAGAAGAAGTGTCTGAAGAACGAAGAAGAGTCATTGGCTTTCCAACATGAGTCATATCGTTGCCCCAAGTCTGCCGCTAATTGGTTAATTAGTCCCTCGTGATATCTCCTCACTCAAAGGTTCAGGCTAAGTCTAAGACCCCATCAAGAATGTTTTCCACATCCGAGTAACAGAGAGGGCTGCTGAGTCTTTCAGATTCTACCTGACGAGGACGCATCATCAGTCCGCTCACCTTATCTTCAAAGACACTCACTACAAACGATCTGAGGAAACCGCACAGCATCATCTCACACAAACCTAGGTACCATTAAAGGTTTGTGTAATGTAACTCAGAACTAATGGACTCTTGATGATTCTTCTTATAGCCTTTAAATACGGCATTAAATGCTCTCAGTGTTGGTTTGAACAACCACCTCTTACTTCTATTCATCTAATTGTAACTGCTTAATGGAAAGGTCAAGGATTCCTTCAATCTGATGTAGACAGAGCGTGAGACGGACCGCTCCATCGACGTTAACGCCAACCAACCTGGCTTAATGACGCTAAAGACGGCCTCCCCACGGTAAAGCACGGACCTGGTAACGCTGCGCCGTGAGGCTGCTGTTCTGCTAAAGGTTATTTCACGGCCATGGAACATAAAATCAACGACCGAGACCCTTCTTCTCTCCGCCAGCACGCAGACGGGTATCCCAGCTGGTTAAAAACCCCAAAACACACCACCGGGGCTGATGGGAGAAGCTCGTCTTGGAGGAAGATTTGTCCAACAGACAGTGAACAGTGGACCAGAAGCCCTCTGGAGTTGTTTGACCTCCTGTTGACCAACACCATAAACATTAGACCATGTCCTCTCTCCGTCGAGTGTTACTTCCTGTTTAGATAAAGTATTCAACGTGCCCCCTGTATGTCAGTATAACATTATTCGGCCTTTCGTGCGTACGGGCCAACAGGTGGAAGGTCAGACCTGCTATAGCCTCCTGAAACAATAACCCGTCCTCTACCGTCACAGCAAGCCGTCAAAGACGCCCGCAGCGGTGGAGCTGGAGCAAGGAGAAAAGAGTCAGACGAAGGCGTCGGCGGAGCTGTCGCCCCGCAGCCCCTAGCTGCTCCCCTGCAGGAAGCCTCACCATTTAGATCGACTGCCGGATGGACCGCAGGATCCAGGCCGGCGCCGCGTCACAGAGGTCAGCCTCTGTTAAGTTTGACGTAGGAGAGAAAAAACGACAGCAGGGAGCCGCTCTGCCCCTCCGACCGGGGGGGGGGATATCTCAGCGGACCAATCGGCGGCTGCGAGGAGAGGGGCCACGAGACAAAAAGGGAGGGAGGAAAAAAGGAAAAAAAAGAGCACGGATGATTGTCTCCGGTTTGCTTTGTGTCAGGCTCGTTTGCAGCGGGGGTTTAATCACGGCCGCAGCAGCGAAACGGGGCAGACCGAGGCCCTCCGAGAGCAGCTCGTTAAGAGGATTTAATGAAAAACATCACTGTGCGCGGTTCAGAGCCGCCGGACCGGAGGCCAGAGCTTCACTTCAGCTCCTATTAGTCCGGTTTGGAGGAGACGGCGTTAAATCTAAGAGCGGAAACACAAACGTTCAGCAGAAAGAGCTAAAAAAAAAACGGGCAATAGTGTGAAACAGAAAATGTGCCGGATGAGAGCCCAGTCCAAGATGCCAGCGCTGTACGGAACAGGGCGGGTCTGCTATGACCCACCTGAGAAAGGGCGCGGAGAGATAAGCTGCTGGGAATTAATCAAGAATTACATTTTCATGAGAAATATCAATCAAAATCCCTGCAGCTTAGAGGTGGCCCGCTCCAGAAGGAGGATATCCAATCACTTACCGCTGTTGGAGGTAAACCTGACGAGTTAGTGGCTAAAACTGCTTTTTTTAGGAGAGACCGATGATAGAATCAGTTCCCCAAACAGACAGAATACCAACAGAGAACCAGAGTTAGCATACATTTTAAAGTCTCTCTGTTAACCCTCCATCTGATCTATATAATTTCGTTGTATGTACCTTGTATGTATAATGACAGTTAAAGCACCTTCTTTCTTTTCTTTCTATTACCTTATACCATAGCTGTCCATTTTAGGATTGATTTAAGGTGCTCCTTTTGGTATTTAAACCTCTTAATTGATCAGATTTAAGAGTCGTCCCCCTGTGCAGCAGCCGTCCTGAAGAGCTGAGGCCAGCTGGGAGGTTAGACGTTTCAAAAGGAAACCAAAGACACATTCTGACTTCCTGTCAAAGTTTATAGATGCAATCCTCTTTTACAGCTCATTCCTTTATTTCAGTCTTTGCTCTTCAGCAGTCCCAGCAACACTGCAAAAACGGATCTAAAGTAAAATGTTCTTAAAATGTGTGTTTTTGTCCTAGATTTGAGCAGGTAAATAAGATTATCTGCCAATGGAATGAGTATTTTGACCCCTAAAATAAGATCATTAGATAAACTACACTTGAAATAAGATGATGGAGATGAATTGTGTCAGGAATTCAGAGACAGGGGACCCAGTATTCAGCCAGACAAAAAGTAGGTATGATTAAAGAAGGTTTAATGGAGGTGTTCTTCACAATGCAGGGACAAGCAGGCTCGGTGGTCAGAATAACAGTCAAAAATCCGGTACACAAGAAGCAATCCAAAAACAAGCAGAAGTACAGATCGGGGTAAGGCAAACTCAGAATATCACCAGGCAGGTCCAGGTCAGAAAAACGAGTGAGCAGACAGACAGGGCAGGGAAAAACAGGTTCAGGATGGCTCAGATGTCAGAAAGGCAATTGGGTAATATCAACAGACATTATGGATGCTGGACAAAACTCACCAAAGGCTTGTAAAGACAATGATCTGGCAGAGTGCAGGAGACAGAGGCAGATATAAATAGGGGAGTGAGCAGGTGAACAGAGTGAAACTAATTACCAGAATGGGTGGAGCTGATCAAGGGAGACAAAATGGCTGCAACAAAACTGAAGCTGATTGGATGGTAACTGGTGAAGGGGAGTGAAAGCAAGACAAAAGAATGCTGGCAGGTGAACCGAATAAAGGCTGGTGACAGAAGTGATCAGAGCAGGCCAGAAGAAAAGTACAAAATCAAACCACATTAAAACCCAAACTGAACATAAGCAAATAATAAAAACCCAAATCATGACAGAATTGTTCCTATTTTAAGTGCAAAAAGCTTATTCTACTGGCAGATCATCTTATTTACCTGCTCAAATCAAGGAAAAATACATTAATTTTAAGAACATTTTACTTATTTTTAGTTCCGTTTTTGCAGTGAACTTTCATATGTTCTATTTATGTTTTATTGTGTTTGAGGTTTTATTAATTAAACACATACATTTCATCTGATGCACGTTTTATATGTTTAGTATTTATTTTTTCTAGGGTACTGCAATCTTTCTGGATTTATAAATTCTACTTATCTTCAAATATATATATATATATATATATATATATATATATATATATATATATATATATATATATATATATATATATATATATATACCATGACTCAGCAGCTTGGGCCCCCCAGACATGGGTTGGGGGGTCATGCTGGCAAACAAACGACACGAGTAGCAGGAATGACCTTTGGTTTTGACAGCAGCTCCAACCTTCAGCTCACATCAAATTCCTGTTCATGAAATCCTCCAAGGACCTGACCTTTGACCTCTTCTTTAACAGAAGTGGTCGTAGAGTTGGCTTTGATTTGCGCCAGGATGACGGCTGAACAGAAGGTTCCTGAGAGGAAAATGAAAACCACAAAAAACAATCGATCCAACAGAAACACCACGAGGGACGAGCTGCGATTAAAAGAGCCCGTCCGGTTCGATGCGTCCAGGGGAGCAGAACCGCCTGGTCCCGCCTCAGCTAAATCACAGGTCAATGAAAACACATAATGAAAATCAAAGACTTAATCAAATTTAAAACTCTGGCTGTAGTGCACAAAGCAAGCCGTGATCTACTTCCTGGCAGTAGAGAATAATAATGTGAGAGGAGAACTTGTGTTGAGAAGATGTGGCGTTCACACCACACTTAACAGTCTGGGGCTCAGCCAAGCAGGAGTTGTGTTGTGGAATGGGTTTGATATAGAAATAAAAAGGAGCACCACGCTAAGACAATTCAAAAGCAGGTATAAATATGTCATCTTTACAAAATATGCAGGTAACCCAAACATTTAAACATGATAACTTGCAACATTCTCGATAAGCACTACTAGATATCTTCTCTCTGTACAACTGCCTTCAAAATAAGACACTCTGTATTCGTGTAACTGTGCTTTGACTTGTAATGCCTCCTTTTATCAAAAGACCTTGTATGTTAAACGTGACATGAATATTATAATCGGGGATTAGGTTCTTATAAGTTCTACTCCTTTTGAGCGCTACTAACACGTCTTAACATCTCAATGTAAATCTCGCCTGTATTGTTGCTCAAAAAAATTGAAACAAACAAACAAACAGCTGAAACTGGTGAAGCGTTTCTGGTGCGGTCGCAGCAGCGCCACCTACAGGTTACAGTCCTCTCGTCTTGTGGGGATGGCTTCTTTGAAAAGGCCACATTTATTCAAATGTCAGAAAACAGCTGCAGGTGGAGGGATGATCGCTGACATTTTACTGCGACTGAGTAAATAGCCTCTTTTTTTATTTTTTTCCCCTTCCTTTTTAAATTTGATTTGATTTGCAGAGCTTGAAGTTTCAAACATTTGGTGTTTGCCTGCTTTTCTGCACAGAAACAAATCAAGAGAGCTGAGCAAAATAAAACTGGTTGTTTTTTTTAAAAAAAAATGGAGTAAATAAGTGACGCTGCTATCTGTAAATGTAACAAATATGATCCTGGGCTGACAAGACCTCAGGAACAACCTAAACAGAGGTCCCCCCCCTCAGGACCACCGTACACCAGGCTGAGGTCTCCCCCAGACGTCAGAAATCAGACAGAAGCTCTTTGCAGGGTTGGGCTGTAGAGTTTTGTTCCTCGGTCCCATTTAAGAGCTCCTCAGTCTAAAATGTTGCGCTGCTCTCAGGTAAAGCTAGCAGAACATGTTTATCTCTTTCCTTTAAAAGTACATCTCAGCGCTCAGATTTAATGCTTCATGCAGAATATTGTTCTGCTCCTGTTTTATGGGGTCAAAATGAATAAGAAAGTGTGTAAATGTCACAAAGAATCTAAAAAAACGGGGCTTTCTATGAATGTTTAAATTCTTTCTTGAAGGCTTTCGGCCCTGCAACGGTCCGGCGACTTGTTCAGGGTCTGTCCTGCCTTCTTGGTGCTTGGCAGCTGGAATAGCGTTGACTTTAACGAGGGTGTGAAGTCATTTCCAGTAAAGGTATATAGCCACGTAATCTGTTTATAAAAAAGACCAAAACCCGTTTGATCATGATAAAATAAGGTTATATACAGGACTGTCTCAGAAAATTAGAATATTGTGATAAAGTTCTTTATTTTCTGTAATGCAATTAAAAAACATAAAATGTCATACATTCTGGATTCATTACAAATCAACTGAAATATTGAAAGCCTTTTATTGTTTTAATATCGCTGATTATGGCGTACAGCTGAAGAAAACTCAAAAATCCTATCTCAAAATATTAGAATATTTCCTCAGACCAAGTAAAAAAAAAATTATAACAGCAAAACAAAATCAAACATTTGAAAATGTCCATTAATGCACTCAGTACTTGGTTGGGAATCCTTTTGCACAGATTACTGCATCAATGCGGCGTGGCATGGAGGCAATCAGCCTGTGGCATTGCTGAGGTGTTATGGATGCCCAGGATGCTTCAATAGCGGCCTTTAGCTCATTTGCATTGTTGGGTCTGGTGTCTTTTAGCTTCTTCTTCACAATACCCCACAAATTCTCCATGGGGTTCAGGTCAGGGGAATTGGCAGGCCAATCAAGGACAGTAATGCCATGGTCAGTACACCAGTTACTGGTGGTTTTGGCACTGTGGGCAGGTGCCAGATCTTGGTTGTGCAGCGTTTCCTGCCACATTTCCCCCTTCCAACACACTTTTTGTGAATGTGCTTTGAAACTGCACTCTGTGAACAGCCTGCTCTCTGAGAAATTTCTTTTTGTGTCTTACCCTCCTGATGGAGGGTGTCAATGATGGTCTTCTGGACAGCAGTCAGATCAGCAGTCTTCCCCATACTTGTGATTTAGTTTACTGAACCAAGCTGAGTGTTTTTCAAGGCTCAGGAAACCCTTGCAGGTGTTTCGAGTTAATTAGACGATTCAAGTGATTAGTTGAATAGCCTACTAGTATACTTTTTCATGATATTCTAATTTTCTGAGACAGTCCTGTACACCAAGCCTCCATCCTGTTAGTGCTTTGATGGTCCTTTATGAGCCGAAAGATTATTTGTCAGGGGGGGGGGGAAACCCAATTCAGACACTTCACACTTCATTTTTTCAGTTGGGGAGGTAACTGAACCCCAGACCCCCTGAGTGAATGCAGAATTCACCTTTTAATGGATGATATCAAAGCAACTTCTCCTCTAACGTGGGCAGAAGCTGCGCTGCTTTTCAGGAGGTTTTAGCTCTGTGATGTCACACAGGTTTGATTTAACTGGTTTCTGGATTCAACACGTCTGCCAGTTATGTTTAATAAAAAGCAGGTGCTAAATCTGGAGTCTGCTTCCCTACAGTCTAAATTACATTTCTTCTTCTTTTTTTTTTACCAGATCATTTATGGTTAAATCCCATACTGTACTCAGAAGTCTCTCTTCTTCTTTATAAATCAGCTGCACTGACGGTAAAAAGCAGCCGCTCAGCCTCTTTAATTCATCAAAAAGGTTCAATCTCCCACTAAAGACTCACAATTACCATCAGGATGATGACTGCAGAGGGACGCGTGAAGCTGCAGTCTGACAAGTTGGAGCCTTTTCCATCCGCTTCACCTTTAGCATCAGCATCTTTTTTTTTACAGAAATCTGCCGCAGAAAATGTGAAACAAGCAAGGCAGGGATTTAAGTCCAAAAGAAGATCATTAAGGGCAGGATTTATTTTGGGGAGAGAAAGCTGAGTTCTGCTTTTTAAGCTTTTCTGCACTCAGGTGGTAAACAAGGAGCCACCGCGGGGCTCAGACAGATGGTAACGATCCACCGTGGCAGGAAGGCAGGAGCCGCGGCGCCTCCAATCATCAGGCTTCATCGGCTTTAAAGCTTGGTGAGGGGTGCCTGATGTGATCAGGGTTTGATCTCCGCTTCAGGACAGTTATCGCCTGAGTAGCGTCTGTGTTAATGATGAACTGCTTCCAGGTACCGCCTGCCTCGCCGTTTGGGTCGAGGATGGCTCTGTTTTTACACTCAGAAGCACAACCAGAGGCTCCTGGAGATAAGCTAGCAGTAAATGCAGCTGTGTTTAATTTGATCCGTTTATTTCAGTATTTCAGACCAAGCTGTTCTATTATTTATCCAGTGGGGATTAGTATCAGAGGCTTGTTAGAGAACTTTACTGAAATAAAAGCATCCATCCATTTTCTAACACGTCTATCCCTCATGGGGTAACGAGGGGTGCTGGTGCCTATCTCCAGCTGTCAATGGATGAGAGGCGGGGTTCACCCTGGACAGGTCGCCAGTCTGTCGCAGCTGTTGATTACATTTCTTGTAGCACATTCCTACAATTCCCAGACTTCCTGCCAGTAGGACAAAGCGGTGGAACCAGGGCCGGATTATCCATAAGGGCCAGTGGGCCAGTGCCCAGGGGCACCAACCATGGGGAAGGGGCACCACATGACACATGCTTTAAAAATATATTTTTCATAAATTGTTATATTATTTACTTGAAATTGTTGAAAGACCATGCATTATTCGTTTTGTGAACACTGATGTCACAATAATAATAAATGATAAATAAATCAAGATTAGGCTACATGATCTATCACTCCCCCTCCCCAATCTGTCATAGTTGAGCTGGTCCACAAGTACGTGCAAATGTATCGTCTTTTTTAACGCTACAGAAAATTAATCCAAAATGAACAGACATCAAAAGCTGTGCTTTTTGATTTCAACATTTTAAAATGAGATATTTGAATATTGCTCACTGCTCATATGCCTACATGTAGTTGTGTAACTTAGTAAATAGTAAATCACATTACAGAAATCCCCTTGATTATGTCTGATGTTTTTGACCGGAGGACAGCACGGGTAAGGGGGGGGGGGGGGGGGGGGGGCCTTTGAGGTATAGTGCCCAGGGGCACCACATTGTCTTAATACGGGCCTGGGTGGAACGGATTGTAAAATGTGTGATTAGCTAGCTGAGCACCTTTTCCAGCAGGCTCCACCGGTCAGTGAGAACAGAGGGACTGTGATGCTGCGTCCTGCAGACCGCCTGCTTGGAGCAGCTCAGGGTATCAAGCTCAGTGTCACATATGAAACAGTTCCATGTGAAGACTTCTTGCTGCTGAGAAGTTTATACTGTGACACCGCGTACGCTACGTGGTCGTTAAAACTCTGTCTTCTCTGAGTCCGCCTTGAGTGTACACGGACTCCGCCTGGACGTCGGCGGTCTCATGTCCGCTTTACACGGCCCGGTTTAGTCCGTCCTCATGGTGGGGGCAGTATAAAGGCTCGTCTGCACACCCTTCATTATGGCTCCTGGTCCGTAACCTTTCATGGTGTCAACAGTCAGAACTCTATTATAGAGAGGAAAGGAGCTTCAGACTGCTGTGCTGAATGCGGACAGCCTTTAACTCCGACATCATTAAGTGACGGACTCATGGATGATGGAGTAAAATCCGGGCCTACAGCCTTCAGCGGATGAACTACAAAGTGTGCGATCTCTTCTCACTGGACATTTTTGCTAATTTCCTTGTAGTGGGCTTTGCTGATACGTCATGTCGTGCAAAGGATTGTGGGATTCCGTATAGCTCCTTAGCCTTAGCGCCGGTAAGGGACATTGTGAGGTTCCTAGGCTAAACTAGCTGCTAAAGGAAGCATGCAGGCTCCTTTCCCTCCCTCCTTCCTTGCTGACTGTGCTATAGTACCGCTGACATACTTCCCCTTTGGCTAAAGAGTCCTTAGCCAATAGACGTATTCGGACGTAGCCAAAGTTTCCCATAAGCAGTGCAGAGACGTCATACAGAAGAACCCTGAACTCACCATCTCCACAGTAAAGCATGGCGGCGGCAGCATCATGCTTTGGGGAAGCTTTTCTCCATAAATATTGACTGGGGGGGGGGGGGTTGAATAAAAACATACAGTGAACCAAATCTTTCTGATATTTATGGGAAAATAATGTCTTTCCATCTTTTTTCAGAATTTTGTGTGACTTTGCTCTGGAATATTGCATCGCATTTGTAAAAAATGCAGCCTTTGTGATTTCTTTGAGGCCTTGAATCTGGCTTGAACCCTGTGGAGTCTGTCGTGTTGTTAAGATGATGAATCAAAGAGCTGGCGAACCATACACATGCCTTTCTCAAAGGTCAGCACGGGCAAAAACACGTTTAATTCAAAGCTCTTTCCAAAAGCTATTAAGTCACACATCAAAAGGCTGATTTTCCAGAAACCAGGAGCGCAGAACAAATAAGCGACTCCCGGGAGGGTCATCCCCTCCTTTGGCAGGAACAAACACATTCGTTCGGAGGTTCTCCACCGATGAGCCACGAAAGGAGTAAAAACATCTCCGATCTCTGCCTTCAAAGACTCGGCTCAGCCTCTTCCTGCTTCTCTGGGACAAAAATAGAGGTGCTGGGAGTTACAGGAGAGTGAGAAAATGGAGTTCTGAATAAATCAGCGGACGGCGATGCAGATTTAAATGAAGACAGAGAGAGAATGCATCAGAGAGGGAAGAGGCAGCAGGATGTCTGTGTTTCAGCGGAGACCTGTGAATAAAAGGAGCATGTTGAACACTGATCAGCTGAGCTGGCAGAGGCATTTTTTTTTAGCTATGAAGGTATGAAAAGAGGAGCTGAAATATTTAGCGGTTAAAGCAGAGTAATCCTCCCACTGTCAGACTTACTGTCACCGTTGAAGCAGCAGACTTACTGCTCCATGCGTTCTACCGACTCTACCAACCAGGCACCCAAAGCACAAACAGGTCGGCCAAGCTGGACCGAGACAGAAACAGGCGGTTTAGACTGCAAGATGTTTGCTATAACTCACCATTTCATGGCTGTGTACCGTCCCTTTGATAACCCTCAGCCATATTTCCATGAAAACGCAGAGATCAACGCTCATGTATGTGGAGCTGATGTTGAATTTGCTGAACATAAATACAGTCTGACACTGTGAAGTAAACGGATAAGGCTTGTCGAGTTTTATCTCCCCGGGCCGGAGCACGCTGGAGATTTAAGACCCAACATGGTCAATCGGACCGCTGGAAGCTGTGTACAGTGGAGATATGAGCAACGGCCGGTTCCCACGTGGAAACCAGAGGATGTTTATGGATAACAAAAAGGAAATTATTTATAGCAGCTCTGACATCCCAAACTAACAGATGAATATTTCATTGCACATGTCGGAGTGCTGCGTTCCCAGAGCCTCTTGGAGCTCAGAGCGAGGTGGCATTCCTCACAACCAGGCGCCACATCCAGGGACGATTGGGACGTTCGGTACACCGGTGCATGGTTACCGGCTGCGTTAGGGACCCGGTGCTTCTGAAACAGCCACCAAAGGGCACGAGTAGTGGCATCACGGGTGCTACACGGTGTTATCAGGCAGCAGTCGCTTAAAACGTTGAATGAAGGTCTCCAGATGTGGAGGAGTCCTGGCTGCGCCATTGGCAGGACTTGAGGAAGTTTAAAGGGCTCTAATTTTGGGTTTTTCCTGTGGCGTGGTAATCGTACCACACACATGGCTGGCTTGCAGGAATCTGCAGGGGAGACAGCGTCTATGGCTACCCTCACAAACCCATCGGTTCCAACGTTTCTCCCCTAGTACAGACACACCACAGCCACATGTTGGACACTTCCATTACATAAAAACTACATGAGACCCCCTGTCCTCATGTAAACCCCTCCTACGTGCACGCTACCGTGTATGGGATGCACCGGTTAATGGTCATAAAATACTTATAAGACCCTCTGGTGGCTGTACTAGACAGGCCAGCTCCTTGCAAACCGATACAAACAGACACCCATGAATGGTCTGCAGATTACATCTGAATTTGACCTCCTTTCAGATTTTTCTTCACTGAGTATGTTTCAAGCGAATCGATGGTTGAGACCATAACTGAGGAAGAGGGCGGCAATTGGCAATTCATTCTATCTATCTATCTATCTATCTATCTATCTATCTATCTATCTATCTATCTATCTATCTATCTATCTATCTATCTATCTATCTATCTATCTATCTATCTATCTATCTATCTATCTATCTATGACGTCATCTGACATCTATCCAGTAATTTAAAGGATTAAAACATCGGTGGAAAAGGATAATTTATTTACTTTTGTTCTATTTCAAATATCAAGGACGAAGAAGCTAACCCTGGTCGTCCAGTAAACTCTCCTATGCCAGTGCACCTCGCTACGACCTGTCCAGTGTTTCAATGGCAGCTCCGGTGGGTTTCTCTGCCATCTGGTTTTATCAAACCCTCCACCAGGAAGGCGTCTGCTCTCAGGAGGCCTAACAGCAGACGACCTTCCTGACAAGACAAAGACAGACAGAATTCATCCAAGTCCTAAAGTGTTTGGTAAACGGTCCTTCAGCCTCTCCAGAGAGTCTTGGGTCTGCCCTGAAGTTTCCAAAATGGCCAAACCACCTCTATTGGCCCCTTCGATGCAGAGAAGCAGCGACTCTGAGTCCCGTACATACAGCCACGCTCTACAGTCCAAACCTGTGGGTGAGTCCAGCCATTTTGCTGAGGAAGCTCGTTTTAGCCTCTTGTATCCACATCCTGCGGCATATGACTCTGTGTGAAGGTTTGAATATAAATACGCACATTTATTGACTGTCTCACCTTGTGGTTCAACACTATTCACAACAACGGACCAGAGAGACACTGTTGACCTTTAGGTCTGCTGTTAAATCCTCACACGTGATGCCCAGACATCACATCTAACTGTTACCGTTGAGCTCTATAGCACATGCCGGTGAAACAGAACTGCACAATATATAGCCCAAATCCCCTTTGCTGTCTGTGTATAAAAAGGGTCTTTCTCGGTAAATAAGTGATGGATAGATATGAAGAGCAACGTTTAAAAGGCAGGAAAGGAACTGGAGCAAATACCAGAGAAGGGGAGCAGATGAACAGGAGAACGAGTGAATTGAGTAATATGTAAAGTGACAGCAACGTTGCAGAGGAAGGGATGAAAACTTTGCTATAGGACCTTTGCAGCTGCCCCACCTGCAGGCCACCTGGCCGGCCGTCTGCGTCGCCGAGTCGTATCAAAGCCGAGACGGACTGAAGTGAAATTAATTGAAGGAAGGGGGGGAGGAGAGAGGTGAGTCACACCGCACGACGTAAATGTCAATAGCGCCCAGCAGGTAAACAGCTCGGAAATCTGCTGAGGCGGGAGGAGAAAGACCAAATGGATCAATGTCCGTGCACATCAAAAAGCGTCCACGTCGGTGGCACAACGAGCCTAGTGGTCTCCGATGCTATCCAATATGTATGAAGAGGTACACAGACAACCTTAAAGGGCAACATACCCCGTCTGCCTCAGAAAAATGCTTCAAGCTTCCTATCAGAGCAAGCCTTTAGAGATCAGCAAAGATGGTTTCAAAACCTCACCACTAGAAATGGGCTGGGATCATCTGGAGGAAAGAAGTTTAGCTGAAACATGTTTTAATGGAAAGCTTTCAGATTTTATTATGACACGGGTGATGTGAAAATATCAGCTAACTCACTGATGACCCAGGTGGAGGGTTTCTCACTGCTACGTCTGGGCTGAGTAGGGTTGATGGTCTGGGCTCTTTCCTTTCTTTGTGGCAATATTGAAAACGCTGGTTCAGCATAAAGGCAACGGTTCCTTGATTTGAGCAGGTAAATAAGACTATTTGCCAACGGAATAAGATTTTTGCACTTAAAATAGAAACAATTCATCTCCATCATCTTATTTCAAGTGTAAGATATCTAATTATCTTATTTTAGGGGTAAAAATACTCATTCCATTGGCAAATAGTCTTATTTAGCTCCTCAAATCAAGGAAAAATACACTAATTTCAAGAAACTTTTACTTACTTTTAGTTCCCTTTTTGCAGTGCACGACATCTAAAACACCAGATGCACCCTCCAGAGAGATCCCACCATGTGTGTCCATGACCTGCAGCAACAGTTTCACTCACTTTGAAGACGGGGAAGGTTTGTGAAATTGTTTCTTGTGGTATCACGGTTTAGTACACAAAGGCCGGATTTTTCAAGACAGTTCCTTCGTGCAAGTCAAGAGGCGAAACACCTGCCATCTGCTTGTCAAAGCAGCCGGTCATGGGTTTATTTTTACTTCCGCCTGGGAGAAAGTGAGAAAGATGGCCTAGTATCAGGTCAGTGAGTGAGAATAGAAGAATTTCTGGTGTTATAGGTAAGACTGGTGTTCTGCAATATGTTCTCCAGTCTTCACCCCACTGGATAAATCAGTGGCACCTTCCCAGGTCATCCCTCCACGCTAACCCTATCTGTCCACGCTATACAGCCTGGAACAACTTTCCTGAACCACGTCAGGACAATATAGAAAAAAAGCATATCGACAAAATAGAAATCATACAGATCGATATTGATAATTGTCAAAGAATTCAAAACATATTTCAAGTGCAGACCTGGTTAATTTTATGCTATTTTTAGATAAACTACACACAAACACTGACTTTAAACCGCAAGTTTTTAAAGAAAAGAAAAAAAGAACATGTGCTCTCTGAAATCTTAAAGGGGGCGGAGCTTTCCTGGATCTGTGTTTCTGATTGGTTGGGAGGATGTAATGACTGCAGTATTAACCTACATGATTGGCTAGAGTGCAAAAGGAAGACAACTTTTATTATATTGAACTTTTTTTGACCCTTTTTTTCTATCACACCAAGCGTCTATCGATCGATATATATTGCTAGTGAATTATCGTCCAGCCCTATTCAGGATATAGGAACACCCCTAAAGGTCACGCATGACTCTACTACCATGACAGGGTTGAACTCTCAGCAAAGAGGTCAAATTTTACGCCCAAAACACGGGAGAACCCTTATGCCGCACCATGCAAGACAGGAAGCACGTTGTGCTCCTACAAACTCTGTGAAGACCAGCCATGGTCTGGTTGAATTTCTGAGGTTATTGCCAGGGTCTTGATCCAGTGTGAAAGAAGGGCTTTTATTCTGTTTTATTTTCCTATTGTTATGGAAAAATATGATTACTTGTTACATTAATCAGGCAATTTTATGGAAAACAATAAGAGGTACTTTTTGGTCTCTCAACTGTGTATTGGAAGGAAGTGGGCCTCTCCCCTCTCACACAGCTCACAGGGTGTTTGTTTGAAGGTCTGAAAGCTATTTAATGGTTCTTGAGGTCATCTGGGTTGACCCCCTGATTGGACATCTGGATGCTAAATCAGCCTTACTTCATGAAGACTCTCGAGAGAATAGTCTCCTTGTTTTGGGAGCAGATAGAACCTGGAGTCTTAATGTCTGCGCCCACAACCCCCAAACTAATGGGGAGGGGCTGGCCAGTCTGATAAAAGATGGGTTAGCGAAAATGAGGGCAGACAAAGAGCTTACAATGGCTGGGGAGAAGGACGTCGGTAACATACTGAAACGAAGTTTGTAAGTTTTTCTTTGGAATTCCAAATGAAATAAATATGCATATTTTAAATGTTTGCCTCTGATAGTTGTTTCTCTTTTACTACCAAATCTTGAATCGGGGTGAGACGGGCCGTGGGAAATGGACAGAAGCGGCCTATATTAAATCTTAACATTATATTTTAATCATGTAAAGCACTTTGCATTGTCTTTGTACTGAAATGTGCTGTAAAAATAAATGTGCCTTGCCTTACACAGAAGCAGATCCTACCCTTCCTGTCCTCATAGGACTTCCCATTACATCACTGACATAAAACATCAAGTACAACACATAGACAACATTCACACACGTCAGTTGTAGTAGGTACGATGGACCGACTGTAGGTCCAGACACTTATTTTCTCTCCACATTCGGTTTTAGTAAAGGATGAAACATGAAACGCTAAGTTAAAAAAAACTGGACAAATGGACTAATAGCATCAATAAAAAAGGAAAACATCTTTAACCTACATTCATGGGGCCGCACAGCACACAGAAAACAGAGCCATTGGCCATCTGGCTAATAGAGCACTCATAACCTTTGCTAACGTGGGTGGTAATAGGCTTTTGATAAGGAGACAAACAAGGCATTTTATGGCTCCGACCAAATCGTCCGTAACCTTGATGGCAAAACCGGCTTTAATTAATTCCCCCGATAGACGCGGGAGGAAGGGTAAGACTGGTCCGGCGAGGATTGATGCGAAGGCAGGGAGAGAGCGGGATAACAGAAAGGTGGGGTCACGAGTGGAGAAAGGCAGAGAATGTTGATCAAGTGGAAAAGTTCCCCTCTGACCTGATGAGTCTTTGCCGTTTCCTGCTAAATGTCCGACCTTTCCCCGGCTGAGAATCACTTTCCTCCTTTCTTTGCATCTCTAAGGAGACGGTGCAAGAGATTAACGAGAGCGGCTGAGGAGAGGGAGGTCGGAGGAGGATGTGTTGTTTTTTTTGTTTTTTTTGCAGAAGGTGGAAAGCGAAGCTGGGAGCAACACGGCGTAAATAAATTGTGCGCTTTGTGATAGTTGACGTGGACGACATTAAACGGGACCTTAATTAACCCCTCCGCCTCGCTTCCAGCTCCGAGTTCGCTCTGATGACGGCGCGCTCCGGCGAGCCCGGCACAACCAGCGCGGATCATTTCAATTATGTCAATGAACACAAGCCTGCATTTAATTAGAAGCAAAGACGAGTCGGCCACTAAAGAGGAATCGCAGCGACGCAGATTCATTAACCAACATGTGGAGTAAAACGTTCTGGGAGAATATTTTAAACTTTGACTGAGTGGGAAGAGTAGCCAGACGGGACGCTCGTGTAGGAGCAGCACTACTCCCAAATGTTTTACTCAGATACAAGTTAAATTTAGTCAAAACAAAAACGTAAAAAAAAAAATAATGAAGTAATTCATAGAAAGGCAAGAGAAGAGTAGGAGTGCTAAACCTGCATTCATTTGTGAAAATGATGCGATCATGCAGACACAATATAAAATTATTATGAGCAGGTTCAGATCCTCAGAACGATACAATAAAAAATGAGTAAAAATAAACCACATGGTTATAAAATGACACCTTCAGGCTGAAGAAACACACATTTCCAAATCTCAATACCCCGCACCGTAAAACCTTTGAAGCCACTACCTGCAGCAGGTAAACCATACGTGTGAGAACGCTGTACAGTACTTCCACTGACAACATCTACTGTTTACTCTCAGCAGATAAAAAAACAACCTTAAAACGATGAAAGTTGTGTAGAAAACAGAAGTCTCAGCAGAAACAGAGACGTGGCTAGAAGAGCCAGACTCAAGAAAGAGTCGTTTCACTTTACAATCACTGAACTGTTCCAGTAGAAATAAAAGGGACAGTACAGGAAAACTAATCCTAGAAGTAATTAAAAAAAAAAAAACGTTACTCGTGTAAATGTAACTAGGTACTACCTACGGCTCATAAACAGACACTAACAGGGCCTTCCTGTTATACCACAAGTCTGACAGCATATGAGTTACTTTCATTGCAGTAGTTCATGATCGACCCGGTAATAACGAGGTGTCGTGTCTGCAGAAAACAAGCCCAGATCATCCGCCGCTCCACCGGCAGGATTGACAGGTGGAATGAGGCGGCGGTGCTGAGATGCCGTTTGCTTTTCTCCATGGATGTACTCTGCATTATGGCCATAGTTGTTGACCAGTCCATCCTAAGCTCTGCTGGTGAATATCAGGGCTCAACAGGCAGGAAGCAGGTTTACACCCTGGAGAGATCACCAGTCGGCCTCAGGACAACACAGACAGACAGCCATGCTCACACACTCAGAGCTAAGGGCGATTTAGAGCCTCCAATTAACCTGGCATGCATGTCTTTGGACTACAGGAGGAAGCCAGAGTACCTGGTGAGAGCCCAGGCCTGTGTGGGGAGATGATGCACACCCTACATAAAGGCCCCGGCCTCAACAGTCTTAGAAAACTGAACATCCTACGTCTGGTCCAATGAGAAGGAGTCGGCAGGTTGGATTTTTATCTTTCCCTGAGCTTTGGGGTAAATTTGCTGGGTAATCCACTTCTAAGAGCATTGGCGGCCGTTCTAAGTGTTTTCTACTGGAGAATGAGCTTTTTACCAGTAGATTAATGACCTACAGCTATCTCTGAAACACCCTCATAACCCTTCACAGATTGATGAGCGGCAGCAATTGCTGACGTGGTTCCTGGCTTTGACTTATTGCAGCGTTTTCTATGCCACAAAGTACTAAACTCTGGAACCTGCTGCTTTGCATGGTGAGAACGTTGCGTTATGCCAAGAAGGCTGTGAGAGGTGCTCCCAGTGATGAGGACACCTAAATCAGTGCATAGGGAAGTTTTTTTTAATGACTATGTACAGCAGAGGAGTGTGCTTTGGTAAACTGAACTGATTAAATCCTTCCTGTGTTTTATGTTTCATATGTCTGCTATATATATATATATATATATATATATATATATATATATATATATATATATGTAGATAAATAAACAAGCAATAAATTGCATCCGGCTCAACAGACCACAGGCTATAAAGCACACAGAAATGTTGACAGGATGGTGACTACTTCACAGTTTAGAAGCAAAAAGGCCTTTTATCTGTTTCCTTTACTGTTTGCAGATTCTCTAAATCAAAGTTTGTGGTCAGGAAACGCTTTAGAGGGGCCAATGTCAACAGTTCGTGTCCCGTTTTGTCCGCTTCTGTTAATGGAGGAGAACCGAGACCCAAACCTCTGAGTCAGCCGAAATTAAAACATCAAAATAGTGAGAGCCTCACAGGCCAAACCTTCGTTTGAGGTACGATACTTTGCATAGCTGCATGTTAAAAGTGCTACCAGGGGATACGTACAAGTTTTCCAGTTTCCCCAAAAACCGTGGTCTAGCTCCAGAAACGGAGCCACGAAAGTAACAAGCTGCAGTTGTTTTCTGACAGATTTATCTTGGTTATTTCACCAGTAATTAATGACTCACTCTTTGCTTGTCTTCACACGCGGCAGTTTGTCGCATTAGCGCCCTCTGCTGGTGATGGGTGTTTTGCTGCATCATGCTAGTACTCATAAGTTACGATTTTTATAATTCTCCAGTAAAAGATATAACAAGAAGGACCTCGAAAGATAACGGTATTCCCACTGGGAAAGTCAGATTTCTCCAAGTAGTTCCAACTTCAATACCTGGAATACTACGAACTATTTAGCTGCACTTCTTCCAGAACAAAACATATATACATATATATATATATATATATATATATATATATATATATATATATATATATATATATATATATATATATATATATATATATATATACACATTTATATATTTATATATATATATATATATATATACACATTTATATATTTATATATATATACACATTTATATATTTATATATATATATATATATATATACACATTTATATATTTATATATTTATATATATATATATATATATATATATATATATATATATATATCCACCTGGAAGTGACATGTGCATGGAAAGGGTGTCACATGATTCCCATATCAGAGAACCGACTTCGGCCACAAACCCACAGCATTAGTGTCACTCCTTCTTTTCCTTAATCCGTTGCAGACTAGATGACTTAGTGTAAAAATTGCCTGCAGAACAGCCGCCGGTTCAGTTTCTAGTCATGCTATGGAAATGCTGCTAAGAAAATGTCAGAAACCGATGATTTTCAGCCAAAACATGTAATTCTTTCATGTTGTTGTTGATGCCAGTCACTGTGATGGTGGATATAGAGCCATTCTGTGCATCCACACTAAAACTAAAACCAGACAATAAAACCCTAGAAGTTTGTTACCAATTAGAGTTTCACTCAGAATTCTCAACAACTTCCAAATGAATAAATAAAGCTCCTCTCAATATAACTGTGTCACCAGTCCAGCTACTCTAATCAGAGTTTCCCACCACCCTGACATGTCTGCGGTCTCACCAGCCATCCCATTTTCAGCTGCTGATCCTGTTCCAGCACAGCTTCCTCCTCCCCGAGCATTGCGTTTGAGTTTTCTCTAACAAAAAGGAGAGACGGGTTAAAGAAGTGGAAGAGAAATAACAGGCAAGCCGAAAAACCCACAAAAGCAGCAGAAATATGTGACATTTTGTCACGCGGCAACCACAGGGAGCCTGAGCGAGGGCTGCATGTCGCAGCCTGCTGCGAGGTTCCTCTGCGTGATTGTGTCAGATTCACTGAGCGCCGCCGTCTACGAGCCGCGCTAGCTTCCCACACACCTGGCTCTCCGGCTGCAGGGCTGGGCTCAGCTGTGCACAGCCACGCCGGGCTCTTTCAGAGGAACGGCGTTCAGCCTGACGATGTCAAAGAAGAAGAAACGACGCGTTCTGTGTTTGCAGCGCGGCACTAAAACACCCAAAGGCCGATTCCAGGTGTAGGATTTATTACATATTGCTTAGATTAAACAGAACCTGCGTGACGAGAAGAAGTCGGGTCAAATATGTCAGAAGCTATTCGTCGTGCCTCGATCTGAAACAATTCAACAGAGGTGAAACGAGGCCGCTGATATCTATCAGTGTGGAATGGGCTGCAAAGCTATTTCTGATTCGTTTGGGCTGCAGACGATGACCGAGAGCCGTTCTCTGCAAAAGGAGAAAGCAGGGGGCCAGGGACAGCCCTCCCAGGACCGCTCAGGCTACCAGGGTTGCTCCATCAGAGCATCGGCGGCTCCTCCAGGGGCTCAGAGAAGAGCATCTGAAGCTCAGCAGGCATCACTTACCTCAGCTATGGTCCAACTGGTTCCACAATAAGAAAGAGAAACTAGGTAAAAAAGGCCTTTATGGGAGCGTTCAAAGCTCAGAACCTTTATTTAAACTTATTTAAAAAAGCAAAAAGCACCTTTATAGGTTAAGTAAACACACAGTGAAGAACATAAAGATCCTTGTTACATTTGGCTGAAGTAGCCTCCATGATCCCAGAGACTTTGGGGGCAATATTTTGTGGATTGGTTTAAAAAACGTGGAACATTTGGACCGGCTCAGCATTTGTTTTTTTTAAACATAGCAAAAGTAAACAGTGGATGTAGTGTGAGGGTCAGAGGTTACTTTGGTGCTTCAGGGTCCAATGAGTCCCACTTTGACCCAAAACACACCAGTAACTCCGGTTATAGATGGCAAAAACATCCAAAAAGGGCAATTCTTGGTCTGATTGAGATGCGGTGCCGCGTTCTTAAACCTGCTGCTCTCACTGGAAAAGTGTCTGAAGTAAATCAACCCGGCAAAGGAGAGCGAGCCGGCGTTCCTCCACAGTGATATTAAATATTAATTGGCATTTATCACAAACACTTCACGGCAGCGGCTGGCTCGACCAGTTTTTAGCTTTGGAAACGGCTTCCTGCAGGTTATCTATGCCTGAAACTAACACCAGTTTGACGAGCTGAGACATTTAAACGTGACCAGAAGCAAAAAGAGATGAGCCAGCAAAAAGAGGACAAGTATCCAAGTCAACGTATTCCTGAGCTGGAACGACTCAGTCAAAGACCGGACACTACACATCCAGTCCGACTGAGCCGGGGCTTCTTTCATCTTCTCGGTGTGCAAAGCCAAACCCCAAAAGCCCAACAGAAGTGTGCAGCCCACATATTTCTGTTTGCTTCATACTCTTAAAGCCATGAAGGGTTTTCCTTCCACTTCACAGTCCTGCATTCAGTTGTGTTGATCGTGTGAAACCCCTTTAAAACGCGCTGAACGTGCGGCACACAGTAATACGACCACTAGAAGTCACGGCTGGTGTGAGGGACCCGTCCCTCGGCTTGCTCCCCCCTAAAAACCCCTAACCCAGCCTGAGACCTGGCACCACCGCGTCAGGGTGGGAAAAAGCAACGTCTCCTTCAGGGGAACAGCGGTTTGTGTTCTGCGACGCGAGTACTCGCCGTTGACAGTTGGAGGACACCGAAAGAGGAGGAAATAGGAAGACAGCCACAGGAAAGTGGATGAGGAAGATAAGGCCAGATCTGGGCCCCCCTTCCTCTTCCTCGTCCATGTTAGCAGGCTGGCGGCTACAGAGAGAACAGCGAGGAAACCAAACCTCACAGCTAATATCTCCCTCTCTGTCTCTCCTGTCTCTTCGTCACTACAGAGAGGTGCAGCTGGAGCCTGAGATGTTAAACGTCCAGAACATCCCACCGCCGAGCGGCCTTCAGCATTTGATGACACACAGAGGGAAAAACAAAAACCTTAGAGCATCTTTTGGACGCCGACATTGACAGCAATATGTGCCGCTGTCCCTCGGAGCCAGTGGAGGGGACGCGACTTCGCCGGTGGCCTTTGGAGCACACGTGCGTGGCGAGGGGGGGTGCGGTGTAGGGGTCCGTGGAGTTGCTGGCCCTCAAGGGGTAGGAGGCGGTGCACGCGAGTGACGGACGGACGGACGGGGGGGGATTAAAACGTGGCGAGGGGCGGGGCTGAAACAGAACGTTAGCCGCCGCGAGGGGGGGAAGCGTGGCGATGAAGCTCAGCTGCTGCCAGCACTCATCAGATCACTCTTGCTCTGTTTGTGTCTCTGTGTTGGGGGGATGTGGGTGGGGGGGGGGGGGGGGGGGGTGATAAACCGCTCACACCCCGCCTCAGCCCACAATCGTAACAGCCTGACATCTGTATCCCGATTCATTCATTACACGGAGAGAGACTGAATATAAGCAACTAAAACACGCAGCACGGCGTTACCTCTGCTTAATCTCTGACAACCCGCAGTAACAGATGGGGGGGGGGGGCAGCGGGACCCCAGTGCAGCAGGACAGCGGCAGGCTTTCTCCTGATTATGCAACCATGTGAACAGATGTACTCTTCCCTCCCGGGCGCCGGCTCACAAGGAGGACGGCGGTCCTTGAAGCCGAGGCTGCGCCAGTCACCAGTCACTATCTGATCCGGCACATGTTGGACGCTGGGTGGGCGAACACCTGGACTCCTGCAGCTGCTGCTGGTTGTTTATCCCAGTTTATGTTAGCTAACAGCAGAAATTCCGATTGTTTTAAACAAGACGAGGTTTGGTAGGTTTATCCCTTGATTCTTTAGCAAACCCACTTTAGAGTGTTTTACATGAAAAACTATATAATAAAGAACGTTTTGAGGGTGTGAATACAACCTCCTCAGCAGCCATGATGGAACCTTTCCACCAAAACGCTGGTCGCTATAGTGATTCCCGCCTTTTCTGGGAAGGCGAGTGGCGGAGGGAGCGGTTCTTTTGGGTAAGAGAGGTTTTCAGGAAGATAAGGAAAACATATCTTCATCATTTGGGATCTTTAATACCAGAGGATCCCTTCAAATGTCACGAGAAGGAATGAAAACGTTACAAAATAGGAAAAACTTTATTATTCCAAAGGTTTTTACAATGAGTTGAAGGCTAGGCGTGGGAAATAGAAGAATATTACTAAATTACAAGATCTCTTTAGATAAAACTATGTAATATCTTGAGTTCATAGTGAGTGCCATAACATTAAGGTCAATGCAAATGGATTTTTATTATTAATAATATTATCAGTGTCTTTTAATTTCAATTTCACATCCTAGGTACTGGCTGTTAATCAGTAAAAGACAAAGTTACTGATCTTGGGTCTTTAGTAGGAGAATCTGAGATACATTTTGCATAAGGTTGGTGAGAAAAACCAACCTTAAACAGAGGAGGAGGCCTTAGGTTCCAACTCTGAAAAACTTACAATACAGCTATAGGATTAATTCCAGCCAATCATCACCTCAATTCTCACCCTCATACAGGTGATCAAAACATTGTTCCTGTAAACCAGGACAATAACAACCCTAACGACTCCTCGTTACAGAGGAGTGGACCAGTTTCGGTCCAATCTGCTGGTTTAATGGCTTTAACGACCGCCCATTACTAAGGGGTGGACCTGTTTCTGTTGAATCTGCATGTTATCTAAGCCATTACAAGGCCTTTGTTTGGCAGTAGTATAAAGCTTGTTACTCCACATTACTCAAGACTTTTTGAATTGAGAAAGCTTCCTGGAGAGGAAGCGAAACGTCTTCAAACTACGAAAAACAAGTCCAGTTGCTTTGTTTTTTACCTTTTTTTGGAATAGTTTCTGGTAGGCCAGCTAAGAGCCCCCGTTGATGGGTAATTTAGCCTGAGTCCTCTCTAGTCTGTAGTCTGAGTAGACGGTCATTATCTCTGGGTTAGAGTGGGTGAAGAGCCTAAATGTGATGGTCAGACCAGGGCAGGCATAAAATCAGGTTTTATTTTACTAGAGGTTCCTAACATAGTCAGTCCTCCAGCAGCAGCAGCACCGTAGGGAGGATGGGAGAGATCTTTCGTCCAGATCTGAACCCTCATTGAGACGGGAATGTTTTCCTGTTTCTGTGCAAACATCTGCAGGAGAACGTTATAATTACGAGTAAAAATGGTTTCATTTCCTGCCACAACACTAGCAGAGCCGAGCGCTTGTCTTCTGAGCAGGTTGTAAGTATCCAGTTCGAACCCCTCCACCCCCACCGCTCCCTAAGGGATGTCTTAAACATGGAGGACATATTTCGTTGGAAGGTACAGTTGCAACGACAGAGGATCTCTAGTAGGCGTTTTGTTCTTTGAAACCCGACATGCACGTCGTGCACACGTCTCCTGTCTAGTTTCGCTGAGTGCTGTCGTACTGCACATGTGACAGGGCTTCCCCGTACGGGCAGAGTCGTTTTTTTCCCCCTGTCTACATGACAACAGGGACCGGGATGTTCATGCACCGTTCTGCTCCGGTGTGCACGGACAGCAGAAACACAAGACTCGCCCGTTTTAACCCAAAACTGTCACATTCTCAGGGTGTAAGACGTAAACCGATTCCCTCGTCCTCATCCAGACGTCTTCTCTACGCTGTGAACGGGACTTTCACCCACATGAAGACGCATTGCAGATGAAAGACCAGGTGTCCTCTTCTCTGTATCTTCAATTAGAAGTCAATCAGAGGGTTGGATCCTCTCAGGTGTCGCTCGGTTATCGGACCGTCTCTCCCACCTCACTCAGAAACTTAAACCTGTAAATGCTGCTTGTTGGAGAGGTGTGAGCCAAATGAAGACCTCTGGCATCTCAATCCCTTTAAAGAGTGATTTAAAACTGTCGCCAGGTAACGTGGAGTTGATGAATGCTTTCCTCCGCAGAGGCCTTGTCGGCTGGTGGGCATCAGGGGAAATAACGCGTGGTCCGGTAAGGCAGCCGCGAACGCTGATTCTGTTTTTTTTTCTTCCCTCAGGGCCCCCAGGAGGTCAAAGCAACTGGGATTAGAGACATTTTTCATTTTCAAGTTCAAATGCAGGGGATGTAAATCACTGCAGGGCGGCTGGGAGAAGCTCCAGGCTCCATAATGTCCTCCCTAAATGCTCCGACGGCAGTGCAGCCGGACGTTTGCAGCCAGACCTCGTAAAAGAAATCAGTGGAATCAAAGATATTCGATGGGATAATGGACTCTACAGTTGGCCTGCGAATGACGTCCGCCGCGTTCAGAGCGTCCTCTGAGTTTTATTCAACTTTTGCACAAAGAAAATCAGCAGAAATCGTCAGCAGGCGGCACAGCTCACCTGGCCTGACAGAGACGCAGCGCTTCCGTATGTGGTTTACAATTATTAGATTCATTTCCAAATCAGATTAGGTCACCCAGATCAAGCGGCGGGATTACAAAGCAAGCCTGGAACGAAGCTGGGGGACGCCGTGAAATAATCCGGCAGATGATTTACCCCCCCCCTCTCTCTCTGAGCTGGGAGGTCGTCTCCCAGGAACAAAGTTCACCCCAGACGACAGATCACTTTAAACTGCGGTCCAAGCGTGGACTCATCAGCTGGCAGGGGAACGCCACGCCTCATTAGGCCTGCCATGATGTGATTGTTCCTGAGATAAGGAGCCGCAGGGCGAAGCCTCTCGGCCGCACCGTAGAGCACCTCCGCATCTGCACATCATCCTGAGTGGCTGTGGGAGGACGAGCGGAGCCACGCAGCTCCAGCTGGAGGTGACGGCTTAATAATTAAACCGCGGCCTCTTCTTATCGCCGGGCGGATAAGAGCAGCAGCAAACATCTCGGGCAATCGCAGGCTGTTGTTTCTCTCTCATTTAACATCCAATCGGCTCTGGGCCAAACGTCGCGTACAGCTCTGCCGATTGTTTGCCCAGGACCAGGAGGGTGATGGCAGCAGGGCGTCCAGGCTGCAGCAGAGCGGCACACAGCTCCCACTGGGATAAATTACTCTCTGTGGTCTTTAATCATTAAAGATCAGCCATTAACGCTGGAGTTTTACCTCCTTATGAGCCAAAAACCATAAAATAAAACCAAAACACACTGATGATGAAACCACTGATCTGATAATGTGACAGAATAAGAGAGTTGCGCAATAATTTATGAGATTGTTTTTGCTTTTTGTGATTTTATATTTTGTTTTCTGTGTTAATCATCTTATCGTAGCTGCAGTTCATTTGAATCCTATACCTGAGTAACATAAAAATATTTATAAAATCAAATGATCATTGTGAAATAATTTCATATTACATATATTATCATGAATGATTATATAAAAAGTCATGTTTATAATAAAATAACTTTAACTTTACTGGTTAGTTTCTCCAAATTCAATGTTTAAGCAAAACATAATGAAATAATGTATTAATAGAATAACCAGACATTGATGAATCATTGTCTTTGTTTGACCTTTATTCACGTTCGTAAAAACAAATCCAGAATTAAACGTTACTTATGAGTTTGTTTTATTTATTAACATTATTTTTGAAAAGAATATGACAAGAAAGACACTATCTTTTAAGAAAAAGTTGGAGATGGCTGCCTGGGTTTCATTAAAAAATTCAAAATAAAAAAAATAAACTATAAAAAACGTATGATTGGATGTCTCCGAACAAAATATGTAAGAATAAATTTTCATAATTCAATATAAAACCATTAAACGCGGAGATATGGCCGTCTTGGCTGCAGCTAAGTCAGAGTCAGTCTGAAACACCAATAATAAAATAGGCAAAATAAAAGAGGAATAAACTTCTGGAGTCAAACACAGCCGTTCTCTGATCTGAAGAAAAGAGACACGCGTGGCGGCTGACGCGGTCTCCGTGGGACCGTTCGGATCATTTCTCCCGCAGTTACAGCGCGCACGTGCGTTGTTTCCCCGCCGTGCACGCGCGTCCTCTGGAATACTTGGAAAACGCGCGCGCCCTTGAATTTTGGACACGTGCGTCTGCCTTTGAAAGCGTGTCCGCGTGAACGCATAAAGCCCCGTGGGTGTGATGCGCGCGGGCGCGTGTGTGTGTGTGTGTGTGTGTGTGTGCGCGACACACTGACCTCCGCGTGTCTCCGGGGACAGCCACGCCGCTCCGCGCTGCCATGTAAAATCACTGGGGCGAGTTACAATCCACGCGCAGCCGGAGTCTCCCACTCAGTCCGTGTCCCGCTGTGCGTGTCCTCCGTCATGTCCGTCGCTGCCCGCTCCTGGTGCCGGATCTTCCGCCGTCCCTGCCGCCACAGACAGGCTGAAGTTCGGCTTTAAACCATCTCCGCTGCCGCCGCCGCAGATTCGCCTCTGTCAGCTCTGGACACACAGGCGCGACTGAAGCGCTTTTACGCACCGCGCGTCAGAGCCCAGGGTGGGGTGGGTGGAGGGTGCTGTGGATTTTATCCTGCGCGAAGACGGGTGAGAGAGAAGCAGGCGAGGCAGGACGTGGATGTAAGTGAGATCTTTTTACCGAATGGACTGAAGGATGAAGGAGAGGAGGAAGAAGAGGCGGGGAACGGGAGGTGCGCGTTGGGTTTTTAAGCGATAAAAGCCTGGGTCACCAACTCTGGAACCCTGCTACAGCGAAATAAAACAGTGCAGAGAGATTATGCAGGGATTATGACACAGAACTAGTCCAAATGCGCTCGTTTTAGTTCAGTGTGGTTCCAAATTAAACATGGAATCACAAGTGAACCGAGGATGTGAGTGGGGTTACCGTCCTGCTAGAAAGTGACCCCTGACCCCAACCTTCTGCAGCCTCTGACAGGAACATGGCTCCATCCATCTTCCTAATAAATCTTGTCCTGCTTCGTCCTTAATGATGGAAAAACTTCCCCCTCAGCCTAATGCAGCCCTGGCTTTAGTCAGTTGTTAGGGTCTTCCATTGGCACCTGTTCAGTACCTTCTTTTCTGGGGTTCGGAGCGAGCCGGGTCAAGCTGAAAACGGGGTGTCAGAAGCCAAGTGATTCGTCAGATTTGTCAATTTTAAGAAACCTTTAAAGGTGACGGAGGTGCTGAAATGGACGCCATGGACCAACGATCCGGTGCAGACGTGGCGGGACGAAGCAACCCGAAGCTAAAATGTGTTCAAAGAGGCTACCAGCAGACAACGTTAAAAAGCGCTTAAAAAGTTGAAAAATAATCATGGAGGCATGAGGGTTCGCCTGACTCTCCGCAAACAACAAAATATAACCAAACATAACTTCCTGAATGTTACGGGCGCAGCCATTTTGATTCGCTTGATTCCCTCCTTCAATCCTAGAGAGCAGTAGTACCGCAGATCGTCACTAGGAGGTGAGGAAACCAAGGAACCGAGATAAGCGTGGTGTGTAAACAGTCGTCAGAACCAAGCTCGGCTTGGTTAACTGATCCAAGCTCGGACCGAGCTCGGCATGGATCGGTTTAACAAGGGTAGTGTAAATGGGGCTTATGTTTGAACGAACAATAACACAGCTAGTGGCATTACTGCTAACTCCACCCTCCCGTCTCTTATGAATGTTGGGTTTACTCTCCAGTTATTCAATTCAATTCAATTTTATTTATTTAGCGCCAATTCATGAAACATGTCATCTCAAGGCACTTTACAAAGTCAAATTCAATCAGATTATACAGATTGGTAAAAAATTTCCTATATAAGGAAACCAGTTGATTGCATCGAAGTCCCGACAAGCAGCATTCACTCCTGGAGAAGCGTAGAGCTACAGGGAGAGTCGTCTGCATTGTTGATAGCTTTGCAGCAATCCCTCATACTGAGCAAGCATGAAGCGACAGTGGAAAGAAAAACTCCCCATTAACGGGAAGGAAAACCTCCAGCAGAACCAGGCTCAGTATAAACGGGGTCGAGGCAGATGACCGTTGTTTTTTTATTTCAGAACCTCTTCCTGCCTGTGAGGGGCTGTTATTTCACTCTTTAATTCGGTTCCTCCAGGCTCTCCTGCCTCTTCATCGGCGAAGACTCCGACAAGACGTCCGGCAACACGCAACGACGTCCCCCTCCCATTTCTTTATGAAAATGAGTACACCTTGAGTTAATTGTCTCCCCGTCAGCATAGAGGCTGTCCTATTATCCTTGTGAACAGTTTGCTGCTGTCAGTAATCTAAGAAACGGTTGCCTATGCGCTGCGTCATGATTTTCCACTTTACCTGAGCACACAGGCTGCAGTAGCAGTCCATAGTACAACCCAAGCTTTTTCCCATTTCCATTGCGGGCTCATTTTCGACAAATTGCCAGCTGTATACCTTCATTTTCCTCCTGGGGGAAGTCATCACACGAACGGCTCCGTTGTTGGAAGACGGCGCGCTCTCTAGCGACAGCACTTTTATGTTTAATGAATGCTGGGCCATGTTTGCGTCTGTGCTTCCTGATACCGGGCTGGTGTTTAATGGGGTTGGGTTTGTTTTGACCAAGCACTCCACGGTTCAAAATTCTGCTGAGCAAATCGTAGCGAACCAAAGGGGGGCTTATCTAACGATTATTTCTTATAGCCATTTTCTTTTAGCGTTCCACTTTGTCATAAAGTCCTTGTAGGCTGTAAAAAGAAAAGAAGAGACATATTTCCTAAAACGGCAGTTTGTTACTAAACGCCGGTGAAGGCAACAGAACCACATTTCTGTCTGCAGCAGCACAAACTTGTGATGCGGACAAGAAGAGGCCCAAAAACTCCTGCGGTCTGAGCCGGTAGCTGTTCCCCTTCTTATTCTAATGGCTCCTCTCTACCTTAGGGGCAAACACTCACCGAAAGTCATATTTTGTCGCACCAGAGCTGGATGAGGTTTGTGGCACAGGAAGCGACACAATTTTTCAGACATCATGAAGTTTAGCAACCACTGGAATAACCTCGGTTAAACAGCCAGACAATAGATTTAGAATAGTACGTCCATCTGAAACGCTGTTCACTCGGCGTATTGTGTGAACTATAGAGTGCTAGCATTAGGTGCTATTAGCATATACTTACACGTCGTCTAGCTCCTACCCTTTGGTTTGGTATCTCTCCACAGCTTCCCACGCCCTCCCGTACGTATCTAAAGGGTTCTGTCTTGCCGCCTGCGGTCTTCTCTGGCTCTTCTCGTCTCAATCGGGCAGAAGACTGAGCAGCGGGTTTTTAACATCCTCCATCATCGCGTGGTGTTCGAGTCACATGCTACAAATTAGGTCCCGTTACCTTTTGGATTCAGGGGCCACCCTGCTGTGCCGACCACACCCCCACTGGGCGGGTGCTCAGCTGTGAAGGAAAACTAACCGAGCCGAGTAGAGACCAGTAGAGACCAGCTAAGTACTACCAATAGGAAAGGGCTACATCCCTCACCGGGTGTAGCTTTGCATTCAGGCCAAAAGGTTAGATATTGGTCTCATCTGAGGAGACCGGTTTAGTTCCTCATGATGGCTTGGTCCCCCGTGGCTTGATTGGTTATGGGTTTTTGTTAATCGGCAACTTTTAGCGGCGTACCCCACAGATCTGACCTTCATGGACGAGTGGCAAGAAAGAAATCCTTTATTATTAACACCCCAACTCCCCGGGGTTCCCACTGCACTTAACACTTTTTGGCCAGCAAGCAGGACACCAACCTGACAATGCAGGTCATCCTGAACCCCCCATCACCAACAGTGATACACGGTGGTGACAGCATTATGCTGAAAGGGGGTTTATGTTCATGATGGCACCAATCCTGGAAGAAGCCATGTGTCAGAGAAGACTTTAGATGTGGGTGCAGCACAATGACCCGCATCATACAACCAGGGCTGCGATCACACGGATTAGATCAAAGCATATTGACCTGTCAGAATGGCCCAGTCAAAGCCTGGACCTAAATCCAATTGAAAATCTGTGGCGAGATTTGAAAAGTGGTGTTCACGGACATTCTCCATCCAATGTGCCTGACTTTGAGCTTTATTTCCCCAAAGAACAAGAGAAATTAATAATCAATACCCATAACTCCTGGTACTGCAGTGCCCATTTGTTCTGCCTTGTAGAAATGTTCTGTTTTTACTTTCAGCAAACTGCCAGCAGATGAAACCTCGAGCCTCCTCCTGTCCTCTCACAGCTCTCCCCGGCAGAGTGAGAATCTGTTATTCTGATGTCCGGATCTTAGCGGATCTCATGCCTGCTGACTGTTGAGTCAGATTATTTACAAAGCTTTGAAGTTCTGCATCGGTTGACCTTTTCCTAATGAGTTCTGTGAACAGACTACCAACCTAACGAGCTCATTAGGGGTCCAGGACATAAACGAGCTGAGGGCGGAATTTCCTCAGGTTATTCAGACTTTTTGCACCGTCCTTCATTTAATTTAGTTATTTATTTATTTGTCAAACTGTTACAGCAAGTACAACACTCCGTATGTTTCAGATGCTGATAAAAGCTGTGGGTCACAGTTTGTAATGAATGTTCCAGGACAAACCTCGGTGCTCCTTGACGCTGTCCCAGCTTTTAGGGGACTACTAGCATTTCACCTTTTGTGACTTCAGGTGGACGACCGTCAGAATCTAGCGGTAGGACTAAGTCACAGGATTTAGCCTCCTGCCCCACAGATGGACGCCAGAACCCAAGTCCTTGTGGCCAAGGTCTTCAAGGCGCTGCTGGAAGACATACTGAGATTTTCTTGAGATATTTCTTGAACACAAACAGAATTTTTTTAGTGCTATTCCTCATAATTAATGGCATGGAGGTGGGGTCGGTTGTAGCTGGAGGGGCAAACATATGACTAGGACATGCAATTTAGTCCAAATGTAAGGAATATAAATGTTAGTGGAGATCACAGAAAATCTGTTCATGCAAAAATGTTATCAACAGGTAGGGGGGATGATGCCTTGCAGCAAGACGGTCCTGGGTTTGAATCCTGGCCTGGACTTCTTTCTTTCTGCATGGAGGTTGGATCTAGTCCATTCAGATGAAAGGTACAGGTGTGAATGAGCTGTTCTGCTGCTGCTGATGAATTCCTCAGCAGTGACTGCTGCCGTTTGGGTAGAGAACTGTAGGACCACCTTGACAGATTTTAAACATCAAGTCAGAATCCATCTAGACTGGGTTATTGTAGCTCATAATTTGCCTGTGCAGCGGAAACATAGATCCTTACTTTGCTGAGAGAAAAGCTGCTGATACAAACCAAGCCACTGTGACACGAAGGTAAAAACTAAAACTGTAAACGGAAGGTGTCGTCATCTATAGGTCCACTGATATATCGACCGGCCAATATTATCGGCTGACATTTGCGTTTTTGTCTTGCATCATATCGGCCGATACGTGCATGCATTGGACGATTCATTAGCGCTTCAGTCGCAGCTCCTCCCATGCACAACACTGGTGTGATTTCAACATCTGGCCAGGGGGGAGGGGGGGGGTTGCTTTTCTTTTTTGACAATTGACACTTGTGTCAAATATTGTGTCATTTTTCTCATGTCTCAGAAGAAAAAGCCAATCAACTTCAAGAATCGGCCCAAAAAAATCGGCCCCATATGTCCAGTATCGGTTTGCCTGATGTCAAAATAATTGGTATCGGTCTTAAAAAACCTGTATTGGTCGACCTTTACCGTCATCGTTATCGCCCCCTACTCATCCAGGGCCCCAGAAAAACAACCCTCACCCCCACTTATAGTGTGGAAACACCTCGAGATGCTCCATACAGAGCTGCCTAATTTACTGGGGTGCGTTAATTTACCATTGCTTTCTCAGATAAGCGGAAAAAATAGAGTTAAAGAATGAAAGGAGGGTTGATGAAGAGTCCTGGACATATTATCTTACGAAGGACATAATGCACTTGAAAGGTCAATCCTCCCCCCCAAGCCGTCATTATAAAACCTAACTGACAGACCTTTCAGAATAAAAGCACAGTGCTGATGAAAGTCAGGCCACGGCTGGAAATAAGGAGGGAAGAGGAATGTGGGGAATGTGGTGACCACCAGCCGCCGCCGGTCTCAGCTTATCCCAATCAGCCATGCGTGAGCGTCGCTGGGTGGCCTGGTCCAGATCCGTCGCTCCCACGTGTGAGAGTGTGTTGTGACGGAGATGTTGCCTGTCGCCTGTGTGAGTTTGGTTTGCTGAAGCAGAAACATGTCTCACCGAGCGCTCGTGTCTATGACGCTGCAGATGTGTGTGTGTGTGTGTGAGAGAGGGCATTGAGCTAATTTAAAGTGAAATGTGGTGTTTGCTTGCCACAGTGAGTGCTGCTGTTAGTTTGTAGAGGGACTCTGAAGCTGCAGATAACGCGGCATCAACGCTCAGCAGATATTTTATTTCATTCAGACATGGAAAAGAAGACGACTAAGACAGGCGTTACTCCACATTCACAACGTATGTTTGGGCGAAGTTTGGTTGCAAGGCTCCGAGTTAAAAGACGAGACAAAAGAGAAACAATAGAAGTATTTGTCATTTGTCTGGAATATAGCGGTGGACCAAAAACAGGACCAACTCCCTGGCACTGTTGTCTGCACTCAGGGTCCTGGATGAAGGGAAGCGCTGCTCTTTCCTGAAGCCAGGATCAGATTGTTTTTGACACACCGGTTCATCAGGTGTTTCAGCTCCTCCCTGTAGGCCAGCCAGTTGCCGTCCCTGATGAGACCCTGAACTGCTGTGTGGTCGGCATACTTAATGATGTGGTTGGTGCCGAATCAGGTCTGGGTCATCAGGGTGAAGAGAAGTGGGCTTAGTATGCAGAGGATGGCACCGCCAGTCAGTGTTAATCTACATCAATAATCAGCATCAAAATAAAAGGTTATCAAAACCCTGAAGGTTGATTGATTGATTGCTTGATTGATTGATTGATTGATTGGTTGGTTGTTGGCTAGGTCACCGCCTCCATCAAAATTGCAAACACTAAACATAAATTGTGAAATAAAAAGTAATTATCACATCAATTCTCAAACAAAATCTGTCTGACCTTTTGATTTTTCAGCGTTCTCGTTCCATTTTGGGTTATTTTTTGTGTGTAGGCCTCATTTTAACGTTTCTAAAGCTGGGGTCACCAACATGGGGCCCGCGGGCACCAAGTAGCCCCCGAGGAGCACATGTGGGGCCCATGCGCCTGTTCTAAGAGAACCACAATCTACCAGTGAGCTGCATCTAGCACTTTATTTTATATCGTTACTCTTCTTATTTATTCGCACTTGCATGTATATAGATTTAAAAATGATAATATCTATAACAAAGCATGAAAAATGTATCTATGTTACATAAAGTTAAGGTGAACTCTGACTCTTCTAGGTCAAAGGTCAACACTGGTAGCCCTTCGTACGACACAACACCAATGATGTAGCTCTCAGTTTCAAAAAGGTTGGTGACCCCTGGTCTAAACTATTGTCGTCTGGTTTTAAACTGGTTATAAATTTAATGGGGTGTTACAATATTTTCTCTTCCTCCAGATATGGCAACTCCTTGTAAATCTAAATAAAAGTACATGTCATCAGATGTCTGCATGCAGGCCAAATCAGGTCCAATCAGTCCAGTCCTAAGGTCACATGTAGGAGTTTACAGGGATTTTAATTTAATGACTTCAATGTTTTGTCTTTTACATTTAGTAAAAATGCTGCAGTCAACACCTGCGGGTGTGTTTGCATCACAGCCTTTAAACATGTTTTTTAAAAACTGTCTCTCAGCCGTTAGTGCCTCCTTCAGTTTCAGCTAATTCTGCTCAATGACGGTTTTCATGACTTACTCAGGAAGCAGGGGAGAGTTTACCGTTGTTAAGGTTACAGTCTGGACATCCTGACAGTGACGGACGTTTGCAGCAGCTCCTTTGGGCGATGCCAACGCCGTCTGCTGCAGAAGACAGATTACGCTTGTCAGGACCACCAGCCGAGTGTGAATATCAGACTTATGGCTTCATCTACCCGACGCGCTCCCTTACAAAACACAGGTCCAGCACCGGCTAGCCTTCCATCAAGCTGAGACGTTTTTGGGACACTTCAGTGTGAGCGTCATATATTTCATGGTCATTATAAAACATGTAAGGAGTGGAAGAGTTCCGTTTCTATATTTGTCACTGCAGACTCTTTTCCTCATCAGCATCTGTGGCTCGGCTCTAATGCGCCTGCCAGTTACAGATGGCGGGATTAAAACCGAGAAGATAAGGATGACAGCAGGGAGAGGCGCTCTAGTGAACCTAGAGAACAAAAAAACAAAAAAAGAGAGACTCTTTTTTAAGTTGCACTGTGTGCAGCGTTTTACCTACAGGCAGTGGAGTGTTTCTGAGACGTCGCGGCACAAGTTGGAGCCTCTTTACTTGAAGTTCCCAGAGAGGATCTGGAGGAGCGAGAATGTTTTTAGATTCTCCCGAGATTCATTTCGTTGAGTTCAGCTTTATGAAACCACATCCTAATTTAAAAAAAAAATCTATTTTTACTTGCAGTACCTAAATAGCAACACAATACAAGCAGATAATCACAAACACTTCTTATCACAGCATAAGCTTATCTGTTGGTGGAGCTGCCTGCAGAATCTGCGAGATGAAACTAAGGTGCTGGGCTGAAATGTTGAATTCAGGTTATGATGCCTGGAAAAAGTCAACCCATGTTGCAGTTGGATCGTTCCATGTATTTTATTGGGATTTCATGTGACTGAGCAACACAGAAATGGGCTTACAACGATACAGGGATGTCAAACACAGTTCTGAGCAGAATGCTGGATTCTGCCCTCAGTTTTTGTCGAACTATGATCAACTGAGGTTCTTCGGTTCTTTTGTGGTACGTCTCTCTACCAGCTTTGGACACCTACGCACTGAAATGTTTCACTGTTCATTTTTAGATAGTTCAATAGTTCAAGTTCAGTCAGATTGGATGGAGAGCGTTTTTATATTTTTGCCAAAGATGCTCTAATAAATGGTCTTTACTTTGACTAGGCCAATGTAAACTGTCCCATAGTATCGCTGGCTGTATGTTTAGAGTGGTTGTCCTGCTGGAAGGTGAACCCCCACCCCAGTCTCACCTTCTTCTACAGCCTCTAGCACGGGGCCTTCAAGTCCGGTCCTCGGGGTCCTGAAGAGGAGCATTTCCACCACGTGTTTCACCAGAGTGATGGCATTGTTAGTTTTCTGTCCTGCGTGTTTTGCATGTGGGCCACAAAGTTCAGTTCTGTTCTCCGCCAACCAGAGCAGCTTCTACCACGAGTCTGGTGCATCCCCTACATGGGTTGTGGCAACCTTCAAAAGGAGCTTTCTATATGTGGTGTCCTGTCTCCCACCTGAGCTGTTGATCTATGCCGCTCCTCCATTGCTCTCCTAGCCTGGTGGTTTAGGTGGACGGTCATGCCTTGGCAGGTTTTGCAGCTTCAAACTGAATCACTGCTTCCTTCCTGACCTTTCAGCTGGGTTCCTGGTTTCATGACGCTGATTGTTCTCTGGGGTTCTCTAAGAAAAGGTGGAAACCTTCTTTGAACAGCTCAGATTAAAAAAGGTAGACTCAATTAGATGATTTTGTCTAGGTATGGGGCTTGAAAGGGTGACGTCACAACCGCACTGCATCGTGGGATACCGGGGCATCGGGACACCAGCTTGTGCTTGTTTACTTAGCCTTCATACACAACGCTGTCTTTATTTTCTGGTTTTATCCATTAAAAACATGGTAAAAACGTGCCGTGTCATTAACTGTCCCACTTGTTCAGGAAAAACGAGGGATTGAGATTTTTATGTTTACCAGCAGGGAATCACAGCCAAGGAGCTCTGAACTGATGCCAAATGGACTTTGGATAGCAGCCGTGAGACGACCAAACAACACTTTCACCGCCATATAACCCGATAAGTGTGTGTGTGTTCAGGGCATTATCAGATTGGTATGTTTGAATCAAAGCTTGTTGCGTTGTTTAACACAGAGCTTTTAGCAGACTGCTAGCTTAGCCAGCTAGCGCTAGCCTAGCCACCTGAGGCTAGCATAAAAAGTAGGAGTAAAGGAGAGCCTCTGTTTCCTCGACGCATAGGAGATTAATTTAGACATTACATTAAAATTGTCTTCACTCCTTGGAGGTTATCTCTGAGATTTAATTATAACTGGAGTCATTTTAAAAGAAATAATGGACATGTGTGTTTCTCAAAGCTTGTTATATTGTTTCACACGGAGCTTTTAGCAGGCTGTTAGCCTAGCCAGGTGAGGGTAGCAGACAAAGTGAAAGTAAAGGAGAAGATTCGAGAATATTCCCTGTTTCATAAATAAATTAACCGATGAACCCCTAAATATTTCCAGCATAAATGAAGAGTGGATGCTAGGCTTAAAATAATTTCACATAAGTTTGTCCATCAGACACGGGAGCTGAGGAGAAGCACTGTGAGGTGAAGGTGTGTTGTTCACGTACCTCTGAAACAACAAATTTCTCCTTAGATGGTAAATGGCTTGTACTTGTATGGCGCTTTATCAAGACACTACAGTCATTCACCCATTCACACCCTGACGGTGGTGAGCTATGCTAGTAGCCACAGCTGCTCTGGGGCAGACTGACAGAGGTGAAGCTGCCATGCACCGGTTCCTCCGGGCCCTCTGACCACCAGCAGACAATGCAGGGGAAGTGTGTTGCTCAAGGACACGACTGGAATGGTTGCTTGGTCCATAAACATTACTGAACTATTCGCCGGTATAAAAACTAACTCTACTGACGAGATAGAAAGCAAGCACAGCTTCTGAGGTCATGTAAAGCCTTTTGTTCATTTGTCATGCTCATATGGCTCAATCCCACGGATCCGAGAGATTTTTTCGAGAACAAACCTTCAGAACAGGGTCCAGCCCCTCTTGGTGCGGTCCATCCTGTATCTGTTTGGTACGGTCCATTTTTCAATCACTTTTCGTCTCTATCTCTCACAGCACAGCATCCGAAATCAGCAATGTTAAAAAGAAAAGCTGTCGCCCTGGAAAATGGTGACCACATCCCACAATGCATAGCAAAAACCACATGCCCTTTCGAACCCCATAATAATGAGGACTGAATAGAAATGTATGCTAGCTTTTTTGAGATTTTTATTTGTAGAACATTTCAGGAATGAAGTATTATTTATCATTTGCATAAGATCCTGATAATGACAAAGATTCTCTGCTAAGAGATCCATAAACTGGATTCTAAAAGAGAGAAATCATTTTGATGATGATGATGCAGAGATAAATTTCTAAATGGTGTGGTTCTGGAGGAGGTCAAAGGAGGAGACTCAACCATTTACACGCTTTTCCTTGCAGGAAGCTCTTATTGTTGTCGACGTTTTCATGCATTAAGTGCAAGAAGTGCTACATGTATGCTACTCCCATCCAGTAAAACTCTGACCAGCCTCTGTCGAGTGGCCTGGTTTGTGTTCAGCACGGCCCGACTGACTTATTTACATATTTACCGCAAGAATTTCTGTGTAAAATGACCTTGGGTAGTTAAATACATAATGAAAAGCAGAAAAAAAAACTTGCTACAAGGAAGAGGTTTTCAGATCTTTATGAAGTCACTTAAAGAAAGAATCTTTTCTGATGCGGTTGCAGACTGCCTCATTCTGACATAAACAACACAACAACAACGGTGAGAATGTCTGTTGGTTGGGGGGTGGAGAGCTTCTGAGCAACTCAAAGGCATCAGAAACACAACAGGATTTAGAAATCTCATAAAAGCTGCTTTATGTCTTCATGTTTAGTCGAAGGTAAAAGAGGTTTTTAGATACGTCGCCAAAGTAGGTGGGGAGATGTAAAGAAATGTGGCGGCGATGTTAAATTGGTGCAGCGAAGCAAACTGACGCTCTGCGCAGGCGTCTTCCTGACACTTAAATGGCCTTTGGTCTAAAACGCGTCGTGCTGAAAGAGCTGACAGTGACAGTAACAACATATTCAGATGCAGACGGATAGAGCAGAGGGACTAAAACAGGCCAGTAAAACACATAAACCATGATTACAGGTCACAGGTCACAGACTTTGATTGACAGGAAGTGAGTTCCAAAATCTGGTCTCTCTCCACATGAACCTGCCTTCTTCCTGCCTGCGTATGGGTCCCTTCAATCCATGAAGCATGACAGGTGTAATCTACCTGGAAAGGAGTCTGTTCATTTTTCTTTTTCACATTTAGGGAGTATTTATTGGTAAAAAAGTGGTTTCCGCGGCTGATAGTTGTGGATTGTTATATAGATGTTTTCCCTGCAGGCTCCCAACATGGAAATAAAAAAATAAAGTTCCCGTAGGTTCAGTTCCGCCTGCTTTCTTGTGGAGGCGGCTTGGATACATGATTTTCCCACAAGCTGCCAGCTGCAGTTTGAGTTTCATTCATCTGGCAGATGTTTTGCTCAGGGTTTACGTTACTTCTTTTTCTACCTTTTTTTGCCCCCGCCGTGAGAGCGAGTTGAGTCAGAGCCGAGGATACGGAGCACAAACAGACACAATGCCTGTCAGCGGCTAATGCACCATTAAAATGCTACATTCATTTCCATAATGCTGAACGGAAGCGGGGATCCATATGTTCTTAACGTTTAATGGAGCCTTTTTTATTTCCCATCGAGATGAACTTCAGATTAAGTTTGTGAGACTCACGCGGCGCAGATTAAAAGCAATCAGAAGTAATGAGAAGCTTATCTGGCACCACGCAGATGGTAGACGGAGGAAGAAGAAAAAAAAAACGCTGATTCAGCATTTCAGCTAGCATCAAAGCAAAGAGAAAAAAGACTAAACAACCACAAAAAAAAAAAAATGCTAATGTTTCATCCATGAATCATTTTGGTTGTAGAGCTCAAAATGGTAAAGGACAATGCCAGCTGGTTCGTCCTTTGATGTCGATCAATCAGTGAAGAAAGACTTTAGACCACAGGCGCCCCAGTCCAGTCCTCGACATCCTGCAGCACACCCCAATCAAAAGGTTAAAGTCCCTCCTCAGGATGTCAGGCGGCTCCTCAGAGGCCTGTAAACTGTAACATTTGATTCGGGTGTGCTGGAGAGGGGACACACCTAAAAGCTGCAGGGTTGGACCCCCCTTCTTTAGCGACATCCACTCAGCACCGGCATGGTGGATTCAGATCAAGATGTGCTGAACACCAGAATTGGGTCCACAGGTGTGCTTTTGTTGGGGTTTTTCTTTTATTCAAACAAGATTAACGCTTTACCGGTTCAGAGATATACACCTAAGGAAAACTTCTTGAGTTGATTTTCCTTTCTTTGTTGTAACATTGCTCCTGGAACATCTCCCTTAAACGGTGCCACGTCGCTAAGCAAAAGGCATGTATGGGTTGCATCCATTGAAGACTTGGGAAACCCTCTCTGCAAAAGCTAAACAACTTTTGGTACACTGCAAAAAAGGAAACAAAAAGTAAGTAAAATTTTCTTCAAATTGGTGTATTTGACCTTGATTTGAGCAGGAATGAATATTATGACCCCTAAAATAAGATAATCAGATTTACTGCACTTTAAATAAGATGAGGGAGATGAGCTGTTCCTCTTCTAAGTGCAAAAATCTTTTTTCCATTGGCAGATTACTTACTCTTGCTGCTCAAACTAAGGACAAATACACTAATTTCAAGAAAATTTAACTTACTTTTAGTTCCCTTTTTACAGTGTAGCGACAGCGTGATGCTGTGTGCCGGCATCTCCCTCACTAGAAAAACAGACCGTGTTCTCCTTAAGGTCGTCTTACTGCAGAATGAGACTTAGCAACCGATCCCGTCCCATTTCTCCACCCTTAGAGAACGAACTCTGTCTTCCTGCGCTCACCCCCACAAGGCGGGATTTATCAGATACTGCCTACAGAATATGGCAGAGAAGAAGATGGTTGGCCTCCCTGCGTTCCTCAGCTTAACCCACAGCAGTGTGTGACCTACCTGGTGACCGGTGGGAGGAGCCAGGCTGTTGTGGTGGTGAACGGTTCTCTCACGCACCACAAGGGGCCATGTTTGTTATAAATAAACTTAAATGATCAGTCTTGTCCTTTGAAACGCTGAACCAGCTCCTATTCTTTCTCTTTCAAAGCAAATCTGCCTTTATACAGGATGGCAGGCGACCCACCTCACTCTTTTATACCAAAATCAACAAAAAGCTGTTTCCAAGTAATCAGAGCGACAGTTTTCTGGCTTCAACTCATATTTAGATGCTGTAGTTGGACCGCGGATCGTTAATTTAGAGAGCCTGGTTGTAAATAAATCCACCTTTTGAGGAACAGAAGGCATTAAAACGTGGAAAGCAAATTCCCAGAGGGCTACTTAGGCCCACAAACGTCCCATCCCTCACTGCCCCTGTCATTTAGCTTCAAAGCTTCACGGCAGCAGCGAGCCTACAGGGAAAATACTCCCCTCTAAAATCACTGGAAAATGAAGGGCCGCCTGTCTTGAGACGACGTTCGCTCACATCTGATAACAGGAGCTGGGCTCACTTCCCCGGCAGGCGGACACGCTTTCACAAATCCCCGCTCATCGGTTACATCAAAACAACCGTTGTTTTCCAGCAAGACGGCTCACACGAAAACAGCATCAGCCGAGTGTCGCCCCGTTGGTAATTAACGCGTTCTGATGTGTCCGTAAGCCAAACGTCGCTGGAGCGGCAGCAGCGAATAACCACGAGCAGCTCAGCCTTCCCGTCTCTGCTGCAGACACGTCCAGACGCAGGCGAGGATTAGCTGGATGGTCCTCCGTCACAAAAAAAAAAAAAAAACACGCCGCTGTGTTTCTGTCAGTGCTGCAGTTCAGCAGCTTTATCAGTGGAATAAACCCCAACAAGGAAGAGACGTTTGACGGTGAACCGTTCCAACAATCAAGAAACGATTTAAATAGAAAAATGCTTTAATGAGCAAGCTTAGACAAAAAGCATTGAAACTTAATCTGCTGATGACTGGCGACCTGTGCGGGGTCAGAATCTATCAGCGGTTCTGCAAGGCGGTGGTAGCGTGATGGGGTCGGAGGTAGTAGTCCCCCTTCCAACAAAAGTCCTGGGTTTTAAACACCGGGTACTGTTTTTTTAACTGGGCAAAAGGATCCCAGGTAATTCAATCATCTTAATAACGTATGGAGAAGTGAAAACTCCTGTTCTGTCCAGCAGGGGGCGGTAATAAGAAACTAGAGGCCAAACAAGGAAAGCCTAACGGAGAAGTCCGTATCCTGTCCTCGGTTCTTGTCACCTTTCTTGTAGAAGCCAATGTGTGTAAAGTCTATATAAGACAGGAAACGATGTGCGTATGGGTGTCTGTTTCACTGGAAAAGGCAAATCGGTTTTGACCGCCGTTTGTATCATTTTTGTTTTATGAGAAAGCTAAAGTGGGAATAAATTAGCTTTTAACTGCAAGACCAGCATCTGGACATTTCCTGTTTACCATCTCACCCTGGCAAATGCACGTCAACCATAAGATTCAGGTTTAAAAACACTCCAGTGGCTTTAGGCGTCGGCTTAGCCTCGATCACAAAAATTTAAAGGAACAATAAGTCATAATGTAATTTAGTGGTTAAATTCAGAACAATACATTCAAACAGCCTGCCTTTTCTGAACAGTGTGTTGTTGCAGTGAAACCTCCTCTGATTGTTTTACTTCCACAGGACAAAGGTATATGATGCTGTATTCTGTTCTAGTTCTGGTCCGTTTCTCTTTCTGGCTTTCATGTCTGCAGGCTGCTGCTCTTTTCCCAAGATAAAACACCAAATACACTCTGTTCTGGGAACTCTCATCTGATTGGCCCAGGAACCAGGAAGTAAACATGGGCTACACTCTGAACTGAAGTAGTTCTGGACCGTACATGTAGGTTTGAAAGGAGAAAGACGTGACTAAGACATTGTTGATGGAGAGAACCGATTGTTTATAGGGAATGTTACTTCTATCCTGGGTGGAAAATGAGAATGATTTAGGTTGATTTTACAGTAAATATCATGCTTATCGCTCCTTTAAATGTGAATCTCATATAAAGTAGAAAACAACAACACCAGGTGTTAAATACGGTGAGTGGGTCAAAGTCAGAACAGGTTTACCAACCATTGCTCAGCACGTAATCTCACCCCTCACCAATCCTGAGGTAATCTGAAGGTCCTACCCTCCCAGACCAGGAGCAGGGAACAGAGATTACTGCATGGAGGTCTTAAAAAACCTAGGTTGGGCATGTCTTTATTGGCATAATTCAGCCCATTACAACCAACTTGGCGTTGTTTAGAAACCACAGCCTACCTGAGCCTACCAGGAGACCGTCTCCACCTCTTCATTGACCACATTGAAGCCATCTTCTGATCGATCAGGAAACTCAAATCGTCTCAAACGGGTTTCTTGACCATGATGACGTTTATGTTCTCCAATGTTCTCAGCAGTCCCCAGATCTCCGTCCTATAGAGTAGCATCCTGGTGTTGTGAACGAGGAGATTTACATCCTGGATGAGACAATGTGATCCCATCGTGTCAACGACGGACCAAAGAACACAAAATACTTTTTTTTTTTCTGGCAACATGTTGAATTTACGGCATGAAGAACCGAGGAAGTTCTGACAGCAAAAGCGTTGTGACCTGACAGGTCCAATTACCGTGTACATCAAAACAGAAATTAAGAAATACGTTTCAATACACAACTGTAATAATATGTTAGCAATAGTGAGGATAACGGTTGCCTCGCTCTTTTAAATGATCATGTTTTACATTTTTGGTGTTAATGCTGTGATGCCATTAAACTGTAAGGCTGTCGTATCGCCGTAATCTTCCACCGACCCAAGCTTAGCTGGACCAGGACTAGATTACTGTAATAATAACCAGAAAATCTACTTTGAGGAGGTAAACGCTTCTCCAGACTCCTGAAGACCTCACAACGGGCATCTTCCAGAAGTTCAACGCTGCTTCAGACAAGAGTCCCAGACAGTCCGATCCACCTCGTTAAGGTTTTCCTGTTTTTTATTGTCTTTATTCTCTCTGCTTGATCTCCTTCACCGTTCCAACCTTCCACTCGCTGGGCCTCGTGCTCCAGCAGCAGAGATGAAACCCCTTCATATATTTAGCCAAATGGAGCCAACATTTTCTCCTAGAGTTAATTAACCCCAGCAGAGGCAGGACAGGGGGGACAGACAGATTTGTTGGACTGTCCTGGGAGATTAAAGCTGCTTAAATGATTCTTTGCAAAGAGATATGTGAGTATTTGCTTTTCATCCTCCATCATTACGTGTTCAAAGCCTCACAGCTAGAATAAACCTCATAGCAGCTTTATGAATAACTATTTCTGCCAACGCATTATTCATAAGTAAGAAGCTTTGCAGTTTCTGCAATGATTAAAAACGATGATGACGAGCTGTGTCAGCTGGTTCCAAAATATTCCATGAAGATAAAGCCTGAAGGGGAAAGAGACGTTCAAGATTTCTCTTTGGCTCTTCTCTTCAGAAATAACCACAAAGTGACTCCTCCACCTTAGTTTGATCAGAATGATACTCAGGAAGACATTTCATGGTTCTGTCAGGTTGGGTTGTCCATCCATCCATCCGTCCATCCATCCATCCATCCATCCGTCCATCCATCCGTCCGTCCATCCATCCATCCGTCCGTCCGTCCGTCCATCCATCCATCCATCCATCCGTCCATCCATCCGTCCGTCCATCCATCCATCCATCCGTCCATCCATCCGTCCGTCCATCCATCCATCCATCCGTCCGTCCGTCCGTCCATCCATCCATCTATCCACCTGTCCATCCATCCATCCATCCGTCCGTCCGTCCGTCCATCCATCCATCCATCTATCCACCTGTCCATCCATCCGTCCGTCCGTCCGTCCATCCATCCATCCATCTATCCACCTGTCCATCCATCCATCCATCCATCCGTCCGTCCGTCCATCCATCCGTCCGTCCATCCATCCATCCATCCATCCATCCATCCGTCCGTCCGTCCATCCGTCCGTCCATCCATACGTCCGTCCGTCCGTCCAGCCGTCCATCCATTCGTCCATCCGTCCGTCCATCCATCCATTCGTCCATCCGTCCGTCCGTCCAGCCGTCCATCCATTCGTTTATCCGTCCGTCCATCCATCCATTCGTCCATCCGTCCGTCCATCCATCCATCCATCTATCCACCTGTCCATCCATCCATCCATCCGTCCGTCCGTCCGTCCGTCCGTCCATCCATCCATCCATCTATCCACCTGTCCATCCATCCGTCCGTCCGTCCGTCCGTCCATCCATCCATCCATCTATCCACCTGTCCATCCATCCATCCATCCATCCGTCCGTCCGTCCATCCATCCATCCGTCCGTCCATCCATCCATCCATCCATCCATCCATCCGTCCATCCGTCCGTCCGTCCATCCGTCCGTCCATCCATACGTCCGTCCGTCCGTCCAGCCGTCCATCCATTCGTCCATCCGTCCGTCCATCCATCCATTCGTCCATCCGTCCGTCCGTCCAGCCGTCCATCCATTCGTTTATCCGTCCGTCCATCCATCCATTCGTCCATCCGTCCGTCCGTCCATCCATGCATCCATCAGTCCATCCATCTGTCTATCCATCCGTCCATCCATTCGTCCATCCATCCGTCCATCCATCCATCCGTCCATCTATCCGTCCGTTGGTCCATCCGTCCGTCCGTCCATCCATCCGTCCGTTGGTCCATCCGTCCGTCCGTCCATCCATCCATCCGTCCATCCATTCATCCAGCTGTCCATCTATCCATCCATCCGTCCATCCATCCATTCGTCCATCCATCCATCTATCAGTCCGTCCATCCATCCATCCATTTGTCCATCCGTCCGTCCATCCATCCATCCGTCCAGCTGTCCGTCCGTCCATCCCTCCGTCCGTCCGTCCATCCATCCATACGTCTATCAGTCCGTCCATCCATCCATCCATCCATCCATCTGTCTATCCATCCGTCCATCCGTCCGTCTGTCCATCTGTCCATCCATCCATCCATCCATCCATCCATCCATCCATCCATCCACCCTCCCTCCCTCCCAACCATCCGTCCGTCCATCCATTCATCCGTTCATCCATCCATCCATCCATCCATCCATCTATGCTCCATATCTGCTTATCAGTGCAGGAGGACCCTGATGGTGACATTTCTGGCTGTCTTAGCTAAAAACTTCAGTAAGGCATCAGACCTCTGTGTTTCTGATGACAGCTGATGATGTTCCTGCTGATGACGTTCCTGCCTCCTCCCAGCTTAAGGTGACCAGATTTCTGAAATCAAATCTGGGGACATTTCTTGCTGGTGGATAAAAATCAATACATCTCATCAAGATGAAATTAGGAAACGGGGACAGTAATGGTTTCATTTATTTTTACATATTTATTAATATTTAAACAACAGAATCAAGTGTAAAAGCAGGAATGTGCCTCTCCACACTTTTAGTATATCATAAGATTAATAAAATTAATACATCAATAGTGTTATTAATAGAAAACTAGAACTATGTCTCTGTGTTGGGGCAAAGTGGTGGGGGTGGGAGTGGAGGGGTCAAGGGTGGTTAGGAGGGCTTTCCAATTTTGTGGGGCCCAAAAAATTTTGCCACCCCATAAGGGGAGAGTGACATGAGAAAAATAAAAACCAGTAAATACAAACATTTAGCCTGTGGCTGTCTGTGGAGACAGAGTTCCCCCACCTTTTCAAAAAAGTGCAACAAATACTGATTCTGTTCATGTCTACATACCTACGAGAAATAGTTTTTTCTGTGTTAACATCAAATACAACCCGCAGGTAAAGGATGATACATGTTTCTTACTGTCACCTGACCGCATCAGGAACCTGTGCATCTCAAAGAAGCAGATTAATTTCTCCCACTAATGGGCTATAAGCACAGCTCCACTTCTTCCTGAACTTCAGCAGCTCCTTTGTTTCCTGTCTTTCATTACAGGACATTATCCATAATCCAGGTGTGTCTGGCTGGTTACTGAGGTCAGACACACCTGGATTAATCAGTCTGTCCAGTAATTAAATACAGGAAAAAAAGGAGATGCTGAAGTTCAGGATAAGGTGGAGCTGTGCATAGAGGCTTTTTGGGACAAGGAAACAGGTTGTGGTGATGGGAGGTGAAATAAGTGTTAAATATGTTCAAAAAGGCACAGACTTGGAAATCTCCTTGACATGAATGCAAGTGATTGAGTGTGTAGTGCAGCATGAGCATGTATAAACTTACATAAAGTGTTTATAACTACATTACGTGTATGGTAGTAATTGATGTGCAAGTATATTGTTTGCTCCTATAAGGTGAGTTAACTCTGGTCAATGAGTCAGCTAACATGAGATCATCTCTGGTTTCTTCAAGGCCTTCTGGGTCTGAAGAGCCATCAGCCACGGTATCCAGAGGTCTGGATAACATGAGAGGAGAAGACGATATATTATGTGCAGAACAGACATTTTTAAAACACAAGAAAAAATAAATAAAAAAAAAAAAAAAAAAAAAAAAAAAAAAAAAAAAAAAAAAACACAAGAAAAAAGATACAACTAAACTGCCTCTTCATTCTGCCACAGCTAGGGAAGTGCAGTGAAACTCATGTTCAGTGCAGAGACTCAGAAAGAGTTTATATTCTCAGACAACTCAAACCTGAGTATAAAGTCACTCTGTTTTACATAGCATACTTCACCCACTACATTACTCAATAGGTTAGTTTATCACTCAAATCATGTCAGCGCTTTATCACTTGAACTTTATTAATACTTTTTTCTCCCTTCTCATCAATCGTTCTTTCCATCAGTGTTCCTATTTTCCTCCACTCTCATTTAATCTCCTTTCTGTCTTCCTATCTTCTTCCTCTCTCCTCTTGTATCAATCTTACATTATTCTAAAACAGAGACATTATATAATTAAAATCACTTACACAAACATTAGAATGTACAAGATGAAAACTTCCTATTATTATTATTATTATTATTATCTCATCTGATTAAATACTAAAAATGCTAATTACCACAATATTAGGAGCTACAAGCATAAACAACATAATAAATTAAACAGGTGGTTATCTTTTCCTCCATCATTCTCAGATCCTGCAGATCTTATCTTATTCAGTTACTGACTCCAATTTTTTCATGAGGAACTTTCATATATCCAAACTGAGCAGTAAAAAAGCACACATAAGCCGGAAGTCTATGCTCATAAATTACAACCATAAATCAGCAAAACAACTTGTAATAACTCTACTTATAATAACTATCTGACTTATAAACTAAAGGTCACCAATCAGTTCTAAAACATCTTTAGATGAACCCTTGTTGATCCCTGGAGAACCAGCGTACCAGATTAGCGCCTTACAAAGAGTTTTCAATCGTTCTGTTACATTTTATCCGAGTGTGTTTTACTCAGCAGCAATTTGTGGTCTTGTCTTACTTTTTATTGATTATTTTTTAACCTGGACACGAACATTTATCACAGGATCAGCCCGATCCAAATAAAATTAATCGATTAACACGCTTACCAAGACACAGCAGCTCCCCATCAGTTTCCACCGTTTATGACAACGAACTTCCACTTCTTCTTCTTCTGTTTTAAAAGTGGTGCGCTCTTCTTCTTCGGGTTTTAATGGGTGCTGACCACATCCAAAATGATAATTACCCCCCATCTAGTGGTGCGCTCTGTTCCTCGTCTTTATATTATCAGCAGCGCAACCAGCTACCGTAACACCTGTTTCTGCGAGCAACAGCTCTACCGTAATAACAGTCTACACGCAACATTTTCCCCCTCGGTAAAATCGGGGACATTTCCGGGGACGGCTTTAGCCGGGGACAGGTGGTCCAAAACGGGGACAGTCCCCGGAAATCGGGGACGTCTGGTCACCCTATCCCAGCTCCCCATCATACACTGAGCTTTGTTCAGCCGGCAGCGTTTGGCTTGTTGCTGCTGGCTGCCAGTCCCCTCATTAACGTTGATGTTTATCGATCGGCTTCCCAGGCCTGATTTAAAGCCTGGTCTGCCTCACAAAATCCTGAAACTTGTTAGCAAAGTTTCCCCTGAGCTGCATTTCTTAGGGTTCGGTAATGGGAGCTGATTTAAAAGGCAGCGCTCCAGGCGTTCAAGGTACATTTATTGATTCTGTTCACTCAGCTGGGATTTATGCTGGTACTCATGATGAATGTTTTCTTCTGCGTGCACCTGAGAGCTGATGGAAGAATGAGTCTGAGGTGCAGTACTGTGCAAAAGTCTCAGTCCATCCTACTTCCCTTCAAGCAGTCCAACACTCCTGTTGTAATCCTTAAAGTAGGCTAAAAATTGTGGATCTGCAGGTCCACATATCTACCATACTATATACTGCTACCAGGCAATTAACATGTCAATCTGAACTTTAAGAATTCAGTTCAAAAATACTTTATCAATCCCAGGGAGGAAACTGATTAATTGTAGTTTACCTACATTAAAATGTTAGATTTTTATGCTTTAGGCTTCCAGAGCTCACACTCTGTCCCATGCAGAAGTAGTCTTAAGATTTTATTGAAATAACTTTGTTTAACTTGATTGGGACTTTATAAAAGGTTTGCATACTCATGAAGAGAAGGAAATCACACATTCATTTTAACATTTTAGAAATAAAAGTCTGAAAAGTGTGACAAAGTTGCCAGACCTCTGCGCTTCAGAACAGCTCAAAGTCTGTCAGGTAGCTGGACTACACTGCCATCATGCTAAAATAAACCTAACTTATATAATGAATAAACTTACTAGGTTTATTGTTGCTAACACGTACTCCAGGCTGCCTTACATGAATGCACTTCTAGTTTAGACATTACAGTCAGGCAGTCTTGTAGACAGCTCAGGGGTCCTATCAGGTAATGACACAGTGTACCGTAATGCTCCTAATATCCTCTGAGAGGAGCGGCTTCGTTGCTAACAAAAGTTAGGACACATTTTAACAGATTTTTGACGCATTGTACCACATAAAATCAGTCAGTAAGCACAACGGTGATCAGATATAAGGCGTACCATCAATTTATGAGGAGATTTAAGGATTTTAAAATATGGTACATCAGAGGGAGGATCAGTTACTGGCAGAGTGGGTTTTAAGGGTGTAAAGTCGTGGATCTAAAAGCAAAAAAAACAAACTAGATGTTTAATGTATATAAAACAGTTAAATAATGGCCTTCAGACCAGCCTTGGTTGGTGTGTCACTTTTCAATCATGCCTCCAACAACTGAATTTTCCTCTCGTTAAGTAGGAGAATGGATGCGACAAGAGAAGCTCCAGCTAATGTCTAAGACTGAAGACGGTCTAATTATTCAAAGTATTACATTCTTAGATTAAAGAAGCACCAGAAATAAATAAAAGACGTGTATAAACCTCATAAACATATAAAAACAATCTATATATGAAACTAAAACTAGAGTAAAACACTGGAAAACTTTTATACCTTTTATGTGACATTTTATGCAATTCAACAGAAATACAAACCGATCCGTTAGAAAATAACCAACTCTTACTCTTTTACTCTGTAGAAGCAACTTTTGGTCTTCTGGATCTCACTCCTGCCTTCACTTACAGTGAATCTGATCAACCTGGAATAAGGAATCATTTCACGGACATTTGCATCTTTTACCTAAAGCCACACTTTAGAATTTGGAGGATCTCACGCTGTAAAGGGCAGCGAATCATTGACTCATTCCTCTGACGGTATTTACGGCACATTAAAAGACAGGCGTCAATAATTTGGGAAATGTGGGACGGCAGGAAGCGGACAGTTCTGTCCAGGGAGGCAGAACATTTGGGCCAAATATCTAAAAAGAACGCTGGGCATCATGAAGGAGGACACGGTGTCTGCAGTGAGACACGGCAGTGGCAGCATGGTGCTATGGGCTTACTGTTCTAAACCGGGGTTTAGGCCAAGGCGGATGAAACTGTGAAAGCCTCCAGATGAATGCTGAATGAGCTGAGGGAAAGGGATACGAGTGCCCTGGACAAGCCCCAGGGCTGGACACGAGATATGTCCTTACACCAGGGGTCACCAACATGGGGCCCGCGGGCTCCAGGTAGCCCCCAAGGACCACATGTGGGGCCCTGAATAGCACAACCCGTCCAGTGGGCTGCATCTAAAATGTTATTTTATTTAGTTGCTCTTCCTTTTTACAGTTTTTTTGGATTGTTTACACACTAAAGTTAAAAGTAGTACACTATTAGCAAAACCTTACACTCAAGAAGCAAAACATCAGCCCATATTTGCACAACTATAAGCACATTGTCAACCTCACACTTGTTGCAAAACTCTACACACAGTGATTTGCAAAACACTAAACACACTTAACATACATTACACACAAAAATCTATTATGAAGTCACTTCCTTGCAATACCAAAGCACTGACTGTCAAATTACCGCACCTTCCAACCAATTGATTCAACACAGTCATCAGGTGTGCAAACACTTGTTTGCTTAATTGTAGACACACCAATCAGGTGTATAAGCACTATAAAAAGCAGCAGGTGAGTTCATCGGTCTTCAAGCACAATGGAAAGACGAGGTGGAGGACGAGGTGGAGGAGAAGGAGGAGGACAAGGAGGAGGACGACAAGGAGGAGGAGAAGGACAAGGAGGAAGAGGAGGAAGGGGAGGAAGAAGAATCAACAGAGGAGGAATCAACGGAAGAGGAAGAGATGGAGACCATGCTGGAGGTAGAGGAAGAGGAAGAGGAAGACAAGAACGTGCTCAAAGAGGACCGAATCTGACAAATGAGATCCGCGCAACACTGGTTGACCACGTTGTCAACCACGGCCTGACGCTGAGGGAGGCTGGACTGCAAGTACAGCCAAATCTAAGCCGATACACAGTGGCAAGTGTGATAAGAACATTTCGACTGGAAAATAGGTATTGTAAAAATATCATCATATGAAAAACATCTGCACGGTTTCAGCAACTGCTTACAGTACTGTATTCTATGCACTATCAGCACTTCTGTTACTTTTTCCTGTGAAATTACTGTACTATTGTTTACTGTTTTTTTTTCTACATAGGACTGAGGGTCAGGAACGACGAGGGGGAACGCCTCCTATGTTCACAGAACAGCAAGAGAGGGAGATAGTAAACATGGTTTTGGCCAACAATGCTATAACCCTCAATCAGCTCCAAGCTAACATTGTCAATAACCACGTCGGTTTCAACAATATCCATCAGGTCTCAACATCAACACTGGCAAGCATCCTAATAAAAAAACATACTCAAATGAAGAAAATTTATCGAGTGCCTTTCGAGCGCAATTCCGAAAGGGTGAAACGACTGTGGCATGATTATGCAGAGGTATGTATTCACCTAAGCATTGTGATCTTGCATACTGTCTCATAATCTTTTACTGTACTGTAATATGTATACTAGATCTACACTGAACACAATTTTGCCTGACACAGTTCTTCAGATAGGTTTACAAATGGATGGAGAGGAGATCCAGCATGAGTTCATTTACGTAGATGAGGCTGGGTTTAACCTGACGAGAACACAAAGGAGGGGAAGAAACATCATTGGCCACAGGGCTATAGTCAATGTCCCAGGACAACGTGGGGGTAATATAACACTCTGTGCAGCCATTACACAGAATGGGGTCCTCCACCGCCATGCCCATATGGGCCCTTACAACACAGCACTCATACTTACATTCTTGGACCAATTGCACAACATAACAGCAGCAAATCAAATCGATCATATGCAATACATTGTTGTCTGGGACAATGTGTCTTTCCACCGCTCTGCTCTGGTTCAGAACTGGTTTCAGCAACATCCGCATTTCACCGTCCTATATCTTCCACCATACTCTCCATTTCTCAACCCGATAGAAGAGTTTTTCTCGGCATGGTGGTGGAAGGTATATGATCTCCGTCTCCAGGCTGAGGTACCCCTCATCCAAGCCATGGAGGAGGCCTGTGACCAGATGGAGGTAGCAGCAATGCAAGGATGGATTCGTCATTCAAGACGTTTCTTTCCAAGGTGTCTTGCTAATGACAACATTGCCTGCGATGTTGATGAAATTCTCTGGCCAGATCCAGCTAGACGAAGAGACAATGTCTAGTTTTTGTTTTGTTTTGTTTTTTACAGTAAACTTACAGTACAATACGTAAAGTGACATTTTGTTACAGTATTATGAATCTCCATGTCAACATTTTGGGCGTGTTGAGAAATAAATGAGTTTCTTCAGTCTGCAACATTGGTCTTGTGTAGTGTTTGGTGAATTTACATTATATTTGTAGTTTGTTGATGGTAGCCAACTCTAATCATAGGGAAGTAGAAGTGCTAAAAGTGTTTTAGGTTTATCACAGCGGAGTGTAACTCGTGCAAACAGAGTATAGTAATGTGAAACGTGTGTGTTTCATATGGTAACAAAGTGTGGTTTTTAAACAGAAGTGTATAGTTTTTACAAGAGTGTTTAATTATGCAAAGGATCTGTAGTGTTTTGCTAATTGGGTGTGTGGTTGTGCTAATTGTGTGCAGTGTTTTGAAAACACGGGCCCTGTTTTGACAATTGTGCTTAAGCAATCCAAAAAAACTGTAATCACACTACATAGATTTAAAGTGATGAATGAATTAAAAACATGCTTATATTACATAAAGTTAAGGTCAAAGGTCAATATGACACGGTACCGAAGAAGTAGCTCTCAACTTCTCAAAGATTGGCGATCCCTGCCTGACAATCTGATGCAATCAGAGAGCGTTACCAGGGCAGAAGTAGCAGATATTGTCTCTTCCATATCAAATCAATCAAGGAACAAGAGAAGCTCGGCGCCACCTCTGTGACTGAAGCTCCTGGAGAGGAAGAAACGGCCCCAGGTCTGAGGGTTGAACCGTCGCCTCTCTGCTCTAATGCTCTCTGACACTCGCATAAAAATATTATTTGCTCCTTTCAAGGAAGCGAACGGCCTATCATTACATTCAGGAACACAATTCTCACACGAGCTCCATCCGTCATCCGTTTATTTTTAATTCCACCCCTTCGAGGCGGACTTTTGACGCCGCCGAGCGCATAACCAAAACCTGATTTGGACACCGGCGCCAAAGAGAAATGAATGCAAATGTCAGGGGGAAATAGAAACGCGGAGAAGGGTTCGTCACGGTAGCTCTCTGAAACGTTGGCTGATGTCTTTCTCATTACACGAGAAGATTAAAAAAAAAAAATGCCGTCCGCGGCTCAGGGGGGCAATTTGCTGCATTTGTCACAGCAGGAACGAGGCCGACGGCTCGGAGGGAGAGGTGGAGGAATGCAGCCGTTGACGTTCTGAAAGGAATGAATGTTGAAAGGGTGATAATAGCCGGGAAGCGCGGTGGGGGGGGAGGACGGGGTCGGCTTTGAAACGGGGGTCTGGGGAATTGTTGAGGCGTCAAAACGGCCCCGGCAGGACGGTTTCAGGCACCTTTAGGGTTATTATTTGGCTTCTGATTTGGTTTGCTTGCTTTCATTTTCCTGCGGTGCTAATCAGTACCGGGGGGCAGGTTCTGGTGTAGAAATGTTAATGGTAGCCTATCCTCGGTGTGGACCCAGAGAGCTTCAGACCTGCTGGGGGGACCCCTGCCCCCGTCTGTCCCTCAGATTTTGGGCCAGGGGTGCCGGTCACAGCAACCATCCTGCAACATTTAGATGCATCCTTTCTCCAGCACACCAGAACCTGCAGAACCAGGGACTGCCCAGAACCAGCGCGGTCCAGGGAACATTATTCCAGATCATTCCAGGTCTACGTTCTCTCTGGAAAACTTCAGTCTAGAGAGCGAAGGTTTCCTCCTTGCACACCTCTGATGAAAGTTTGTCAGGTATGACAGACATGAACGCTCACACCAGCAGCAGCAGAACTCTAACACAGGTCCCACAATGACAGTCCAGGCTTCCCGAGAGCCTCTTTTAGCATCTTGAGGCCTGCTTTCAGGGCGAACCTCTTTAAAACCTGGATGTGCTGGCGGTTGTTTTGAAGGTCCACTCATTTTTATGATTTCTGATTCTTTTTAGACCTCTTCACAGACTCCTGAGCTGCCACACGTCCTTACTGAAGGCCTCAGACTGGTGTTTAGGTCTCACCGTGATCTTCACTCTCACGTCAACAGTCAGATGGACACTAAGCCGGTTCAGACTGCGTATTATTTCAGTTTCTTATACTTTAGAATGTGGCAAGCTGTCGTGATCTTTTAACCAGGTAGCTGTTACAATCTTGACAGCAGCAAACAGTCCTAAGAAGTTTGGTTCTAGCTGAACCTCTACCTTCACAGACCCAGAGCAGCAGAGTAAACTCCACAGAGCTCCTGTAAACCCGTCTTTCATTCAGGTTTATGAGTGATTCTGTTGTGTGGAGCTGCGCGGCGTCTTCGGCGAGTTTACTTCAGATCCCAGCAGGACGGTCGTCATCATCACCGCCGGCAGCAGCGGGGACTCGGGTTCCACCGTGAAATGTCAAGTCTGACCCGCTGAGAAAGCCGGGGAACGGGGAGGAATCTGCGCTTCTAAGGCTGGGAACAGCAAACACGCCTGTGCCGACTCTACGTGTTGCTGTGTTGGCTTTGTGTCTGTTGTGCGTCTGTTGTGTGTCTGTTGTGTGTCTGTTGTGTGTCTGTTGTGTGTCTGTTGTGCGTCTGTTGTGCGTCTGTTGTGCGTCTGTTGTGTGTCTGTTGTGCGTCTGTTGTGCGTCTGTTGTGCGTCTGTTGTGCGTCTGTTGTGTGTCTGTTGTGTGTCTGTTGTGTGTCTGTTGTGCGTCTGTTGTGCGTCTGTTGTGCGTCTGTTGTGCGTCTGTTGTGTGTCTGTTGTGCGTCTGTTGTGCGTCTGTTGTGTGTCTGTTGTGTGTGTTGTGTGTCTGTTGTGTGTCTGTTGTGTGTCTGTTGTGCGTCTGTTGTGTTTCTGTTGTGTGTCTGTTGTGTGTGTTGTGTGTCTGTTGTGTGTGTTGTGTGTCTGTTGTGTGTGTTGTGTGTCTGTTGTGCGTCTGTTGTGCGTCTGTTGTGCGTCTGTTGTGCGTCTGTTGTGTGTCTGTTGTGCGTCTGTTGTGTGTCTGTTGTGTGTCTGTTGTGTGTGTTGTGTGTCTGTTGTGTGTCTGTTGTGTGTCTGTTGTGCGTCTGTTGTGTTTCTGTTGTGTGTCTGTTGTGTGTGTTGTGTGTCTGTTGTGTGTGTTGTGTGTCTGTTGTGTGTGTTGTGTGTCTGTTGTGTGTGTTGTGTGTCTGTTGTGTGTCTGTTGTGCGTCTGTTGTGTGTGTTGTGTGTCTGTTGTGTGTCTGTTGTGTGTCTGTTGTGTGTGCTCGCAGGCAGCAGCAGGTCCAACAGACTTTCAGATTGAGCTCCCCGCAGGAGGCAGCAGCAGCTGAAAATGTCTTTAGCATTCATGGAAGAGGCTTACGGCGTCATTTCCTTTTGGCCAAACATTTAGTTTCTTAAAGTTTGCTGAAAACTAGAGAAGTATAAATTTTACAGATTAAAACTTTTCAACAACCCACTCTGACCTCTTGGTGGCTGCTTCTCCTTCACAGCACTCCAGATCATCCAAAGCAGCTCCTCTGGTGGGTGTTTGGAGAGGACTGGCCTCACGATGTCCCACTTTGGGACTCTGCTTACTGGCTAAACTACTCCTGTAAAGCCTGGAGATAAAGTTTGGAGGAGTTACAAGCTACAAAGCCCAACTGTATTCCTACGAAAATGAATTCTGTGGAGATTTAATGGACTGTAACGCTGTGGTGATAATCCTCAAGCCTCTGAGCTTCAGGGGATTCAACAACTTGTGTCCCGATGACCTCAAACCAAATGGCTTCAAAAAGCCTGGACCTCCTTGAGGAAGATGTCTCTGATATAAACATTTGGGAGAATAGCTGACAACACTGACTCCAAACTGCATAATCTGGTGCCTTGCCAAGTGGTTATTGGTTAAGCACAGCATTTGATTTTAACTTCAGGCAACTATTGGTCCATTTGTATGGAATTTTCTTCTCTTTTCGTCTTTGTTCCCTCGCTGCAGATGAAGCTCTGATGGACAAAACTAAAGATTTTTTCTGCTGCTTTCAGCCTAAATTGTGTTTTCTCATGGATTTCTGTTGAGAATCTACTTTTCAGCAGAGGCAACTCTTGGAATTTGGAAATATTCCCCCGTCATACCATGAGTATTAATGATGGATGGATGGATGGATGGATGGATGGATGGATGGATGGATGGATGATCCATGGATGACGGCTCACCCGCTATTACCATCTCATGTAGAACAGATTACTAGATCAATGTGTGCTTCTGTGCTTTTTGTCTTTCTTGTTGTGTCTCTGCTCTGTCTTCTGTAACCCCCAGTCGGTCGAGGCAGATGACCGTTCATACTGAGCCTGGTTCTGCTGGAGGTTTTTCCTTCCCGTTAATGGGGAGTTTTTCTTCCCACTGTCGCTTCATGCTTGCTCAGTATGAGTGATTGCTGCAAAGCCATCAACAATGCAGACGACTCTCCCTGTAGCTCTACGCTTCTCCAGGAGTGAATGCTGCTTGTCGGGACTTTGATGCAATCAACTGGTTCCTTTATATAGGACATTTTGACCAATCTGTATAATCTGATTGAATTTGACTTTGTAAAGTGCCTCGAGATGACATGTTTCATGAATTGGCGCTATATAAATAAAATTTAATTGAATTGAATGATGAATGGATGGATGAATAGAAGGATGAATGGGTGAATGGGTGGATGGATGGATGGATGGATGGATAGAAGGATGAATGTGTGGACAAATGGATGGATAGATTGATGGATGGATGAAGGATGGATGAAGGATGGATGAAGAATGGATGGATGATGAATGGATGAGTGGATGGATGGATGGATGTTGGACAAATGGATGGATTGATGGATGGATGAAGGATGGATAATGGATGGATGGATGGATAGAAGGATGAATGGGTGGATGGATGGATGAATGGATGATGAATGGGTGGATGGATGAATAGAAGGATGAATGGGTGGATGGATGGATGGATGGATGGATGATGGATAGAAGGATGAATGGGTGGATGGATGGATGTATGAATGGATGATGAATGGATGGATGGATGAATGGGTGGATGGATGGATGGATGATGAATGGATGGATGGATGGATGATGGATGGATGGATGTATAGAAGGATGAATGTGTGGACAAATGGATGGATAGATTGATGGATGGATGGATGGATGGATGGATGAAAAATGGATGAGTGGATTGATGGATGGATGTTGGACAAATGGATGGATTGATGGATGGATAATGGATGGATGGATGAACGGATGGATGATGGGTCATGGAAGGATGGATGGATGGATGGATGGATGGATGGATGGATGGATGGATGGATGGATGGATGGATGGATGGATAGAAGGATGAATGGGTGGATGGATGGATGGATGGATGGATGGATGGATGGATGGATGGATGATGATGAATGGATGGATGGATGAATAGAAGGATGAATGATGAATGGATGGATGGAAGGATGAATGGGTGGATGGATGGATGAAGAATGGATGAGTGGATGGATGGATGGATGTTGGACAAATGGATGGATTGATGGATGGATGAAGGATGGATAATGGATGGATGGATGGATCGATGAACGGATGGATGATGGGTCATGGAAGGATGGATGGATGATGGATGGATAGATGATGAAGGATGGATTAGTGGATGGATGGATGGATGAACGGATTAATGATTGATAGATGGGTCATGGAAGGATGGATGGATGTAAAATCAAGAGACACGGCCCGTTTAGTAGCAGACTTCAGTAACAAGGATTGCTCTGGATCTGCTGCAGCTGTCTGATCGACTTGTCAGGCCTGGGAAGACACCCAGGCAGCAGTAATCAATGCGACTATAGACAGGCATGGATTAGTTTTCCCACATCCTGCTGAGACATTAGTCCTTTAATCCTGGAGATCCTCTTCAGGTGATAGAAAGCCCACTTTGTAATTTTCAGAAGGAAGAAATGAAAAAATTATAATAGTACAATAATCTTCCTAATCTTTCTGAGGATTTAGACGAGGATGAAGCCTTGATGAAAACTTGACACTCCATCTATTTATTGATTCAGTCACAAACAAAATTTATTAGAAAATATGCAATCAATTAATAACAAATGCTCTAATTAACTAGATGTTTTTTTTTAAAACTGTGTGCCATCACTAATACCAGCAGGAAGAGTAAATTATCTGTATATGCCTGGATAATACAGTAAAGACACACAACCTAAACTTGAACGTTTTTAAACGCTTGTAAAGCAAGAAATCCTTCTTCGTGGACACATTATATTGACAGATTTTAAGAAGACTACACTAGCAGACAGGTTTTTGTTTTAAGAATAAAACACTGCGGATCACAAGGTTAACAGACTGTCTAAAGTCAGCAGTGAGCATCAAACTCCCGTAGAACTCAGGAGATTGTTAACAGACATACCAGTAGGTGGCGATAATACATAATATTGTCAGAATTGTGAATCTGTGCCACTCCCCCAGCAAATGAAAGACACGCCACACAGTTTAACATGGTTTGCACAGCGTTGACTGTATGCTTGGTTACAGAGTTAGGAACTTTTGAGTTTTGCCATGAATTATTTTTATTATTTTTATCTAAAGACAAAATAACATACTGTTCGGGCTGGACATTGCACACATACATTGGGGAAACGTTTATGAGGAAACGTTTTCATTCAGAAACATAATTTTTTTTTTACCTTTATTTGTGTCACAGGGGGGAACTATGTACAGTAGTTGTATGTTTGTCTCATATCTGGTTGTATTTGAATGCTTTTAATTTGAAAAGCCTTTTTACTTCTACCTGCAGATTATCCATGAAGGAGGAACACCCAGAGACCTGGGTAACCAATAGGGAATCGGCACGCTGGCAAAAACCAATGAGAGGTGGAAAGGGAAGGCATTTAATGCGAAATGTATAAAGTTAGAGCTAAAGATAAAAATAGGAGTTTTCTGTATAGAAGTGAATCTGTAAGCACCTGAATCCAAGCCCCAGTAGGTGTTTGTGAGAGTGCATCTGTGTATGTAAGGTTTATCCATAAGAAAATGCTGTGGTTGTGAGGAGCTAAAGACCCGCCTCCAGGGCACCGAGGCAGACGCCAGGTGAACCAAAACCCCAGATTCCCGAAGGAACACCCAGAGCAAAGGTGCCCAAAAGGGGCCAACACAGGGAAGGCTGTCTCCCTCATCCCAGGGAAGATTAGAGAGGAGCCCCAGGAATCCCCCCAACAGCCACAGTGCTGAAGCCTCCGTGAGCCGTGGGGATGAGCCTGTTGGCTCTGCCGGCAGCAGATCCAGCCAAGGGCCAGAGACCCAAGGCCCAGGGCGGTACACCCCCGGCAGGGGCCCCAACATAGCCACAGGGGTCCAACTCCCCGCTGCCTCCCCCCACACCCTGCCCTGATGTATGCCCTGGCTAGGACCAGATGCCAGGGCATACACCGGGCCAAACCCCCTGTGACATACTCCACAGAATCCAGGCCCCAGAGGCCCCGCCAGGACATCCGCCCAGGGGCGACACACCCCATGAGCCCCGAGCTCCGGACTCACCGCAGAACCACTCAGGAGCAGCACAGCTACCAGGCTAGTAACCCACGTCCGCCAGTGCAGAAACCCCCAAGAGCCTCACAAGTGGCTGCTGGAGGCCGTCCCATGGCCGCTCTGAGGCCACCAAAACCCCACCACAGTGGGGGCCACAGACCCTGGTGCCAGACCCACCAGACACCCCCTCCGGGCACCCCCCAGACCCCCAAAACCCAGGCACCCCCAAATCAGCCACCACTTCCCACAGCCCCCCACTCCCACTAAGTGATGGAGCTGATCAACGGAGCCCAGAGAGATCGATACATTTTATTGACATAAATGTCTTACCTCCTTATTTTGCTGTGTGGTCACTACATTGGCAACTCCAAGCGTAGACATTAGTCCTCACCTCCTCTCATTCTAACAGATTTCTGTGCCGACTCGCCCTGCCTGACCGATTACAGCTAGTGGGGACTTGACACAACCTTTGCCGGACTGGAACCCGGGGATAAAATTGACCCAAAAAACGGCCCCAGCTTCACATTGATGCAAAACTGGATGGAAAAGTGCTCTTGTGCCTCACTACGTCCGTTTGAGAGGAAAACAAAGTGAGACCTTTCACCCCGGTCCTTGGAACCCGTCCCTGTCACCTCTGTATTTGTCAAACTTTATTTCTGCAGCCATTCATCACAGTGACAGGTCCAAACAGCTGCTCAGCCACCACTTGGTGAGACAGTAAATGAAGATGACAAACTCCAACTGTTTGGGAGAAGAACAAAACTTTGAAAAACAACTCATCGGGGGAAGAAACGCACACGCACAGCCGGATAAACAGCTGTCTAGAACATGTGGTTTGAACGCGAGGAAGGAAACGGTACAGTGTCTAATTAAAGGAGCAAATGTTTCAGTAACTGCTGCTGCTATTACTGATTCAGCTAGTGCAGATCTTTGATCAACGATTAAAGCAGGTTTACTGACTCTTTATTGTCCCCCCCCCCCCCTGACAGTTGGTGTTGAAACCAATCACCTCCGACTAATAATTAAACCTCTGCCTGCTTTGACTCTGGTTAAAAAGGATTTACACAAATGAGCAAATCTCTGCTGACCCTCTCAGTGCTGCTCCTGATGGACTGCAGGAGGCTAATGGGGGAATGGTGATTGACGGGCAGGGATGTTGCTCTCTGTCTCTTCGCCTTAAACTGGATGTGACACCCTGAGGGGTGGTTTTCTACAGGAAATAAGAGATTTTAAAGTAAAACCTCCTTTGTTTTTCTATGTTCCTTTGATTTCCTGCTGGTTTTGTTTCACTAATTTGTTCTCTGCTGTTCCATATCCTTGCCTTCTTACCACTACAAAACAGATCCTGGCTTTGTATTTTTCCTTCATTAGACTCTAGCTTGTCTGACAGCATGTAGTTTTCTACAGAAGTGGATAGATTTAGTCTTCAGCAGCTCAGCCATGGCTCAGTTTTTATAATCCTGAAACGCCAACTGTGTCTGGTTCACACGGCAAGAATTTAAAATAATCGGCCAATTGTCAAAACCTGATAGACACAAATGATGATAAAAGAATCGTAGATATAGCAGGTTTACTCGTACAGTGAGTGATGTCCGGTCAGATGGAGAGCAGAACACGCCACACACGAACAGATTTCACTCAAGATCATTCAGATGTCAGACAGGAGATCTTGCAAAAGCTCTCAAGATTCAACGTGAGTTCAGAGTAAATAAACATGGACGACAAGGAAGACTAATGGCCGATTTTAGCAGAGACAAACCAACAGAAAAAGAAAAGCCGTTGGTTAAAGAAGTGGAGACATCGTAAATCATTTGCTACACTATGATATAGAGGTAAACTGTTTTTTTCCTCCATGTTTTCCTCGCCTGGCTTTCTGATTGGCCACACGTCACATTCAACAGGCTGCGTACTCGTTTGTCCTCAGGGGTCAGAGGTCGGAGTGGTCATGACATCCTTCAGACATGACCTGGTCACTCTTAACACATGATAGGAATAGATCTTAAGAGCCCTCCTGATAATTGGAGCATGCCAGAAGGGGAAGACCAGAGCAAAAATCGGGCTAATTATCCTGGTGTGTGAACCCAGCATTACATAAACATCCTGATTAAAAATGTGCATAACCTTTCTTTACCCCTTTCGTACACGAAAACCTTTTTTTTGTCCCTTCAGGTCTGTTATGATTATCAAAACTATTTCTAGTTGTTAAATGCCTGAATGATGAGAGTCTTTCTTCCCTTTGTTCAAATTCAGAAGTTTAGATATGTTCCCTTAATATAGGTAGAAATACTTTTAAAGTGATGCAACTTGGTTCAAACTATTTGGGATCAGGGTTTTGGGATAGCCACTCCAAAACATTTACTTCGTTGTCGTTAATCCAGTTTGTAAGTATAGTGGACATATGCTTAGGGTTATTGTCCATTTGGAAGATCCATTTGTGGCCAAGCTTTACTTTACCAGCTGTTGTCTTGAGAAGGTGTCTCTTTATTACCACAGACTGTTTTTACCACAGACATGAATACGTAGACGCCGCGTTCTCGGTTGAGAGGCGTGCCAACAGAGCGGCCATCTTAGGTCAGACCAAGCTGCAGTCAGACAGAATACAAGTCAGTTCAGGAAAATGTACTTTATGTTTTCAGACACTCTGAATCCGGTGAATTCTCAACCGATTTCCAGATAAATTAGCTGACTGAAGACGTCACCCCTTTAGGGGCTACATGAGACCAATTGATTGAATTAAAAGATTGGTAGTCTAACTTAATACATAATTTCGATTTTGTATTGACAGTCAGCAAACTTCCAGAGCTACGTCCCAGGATGCCCGTCTTTTGCTCGGCTTATGGGTGTGGAAATAAAAGGGTATTACAAACCAGATCCCGGGGAATTACCTTCCACAAGTAAGATTTTATGATAGTTAATCCTCATACTTTACAGTTACAGTTTTTTCCGGCATAAACACATTATGTGCTAATGGATAGCAGGGATGGAAGCGGAGAAAAGTACATTAAACACCCTGATTTCTAAAAGATCTGACTGAGGATATATATATATATATATATATATATATATATATATATATATATATATATATAATATATGTATAATATATATATATATATATATATATATATATATATATAATATATGTATAATATATATATATATATATATATATATATATATATATATATATATATATATATATGTATAATATATATATATATATATATATATATATATATATATATATATATATATATATAGAGAGAGAGAGAGAGAGAGAGAGAGAGAGAGAGAGAGAGAGAGAGAGAGAGAGAGAGAGATGAGTGTATAATTTCTGTTTATTATATTAATATGTAACTGAAAATATATAACTGTGAGTATATATATCATCCCGTTAGACTTCAGTTTAAATAGTTTTGGTTCTGAATAAATATGTGTAATCTGTCTGAAAGGTCACCAGCATTGTGAACATATGATTTAAATTAAATCTGAGCTGCCTCCTATTCATTTTGACAGCAGATGTCTGATCTGTGGTCTGACCCAAGATGGCCGCCCTGTAGGCACGTCAGTCTAGTGGCCGGCAGCATACAATGGGGCGTCTACGTATATGATGTCTATGGTTTTTACCATCATACATTCATCATCTATGGCTCCTTAGACAGGACAAACTACCATGCACACACACGCTAGGGGCAGTTTGGAGAGACCAATTAACCTAACGGTCATCTTTTTTGAATGTGGGAGGAAGGCGGAGTACCCGGACAGAACTGGCAGAATGTCCCCAGGACCTTCTTGCTGCAAGGCAACAACTGCTACCAACTGTGCCGCCATGCAGCCGACAGGTTGGTCAAATCCCTGTCTGAGCAAAAACGTGTGATTATTTGCCATTTCTGATTCACTCATCTCTCTCTGCTTCAGATCTGCACATGGTTTCCGCGATCCAGTAGCTAGAGCTGCTATATTCCTGTTTAAGCATAAAAACTTTCTGTGTTGGCTGTACGTTTGGGTCCAAAGAATCCCTACCCATTGCAGTTTGGCATTAACCAGACTGGTGGAGATCCTGATTTTAATTTATGACACGTTTGGCTGATTGCTTTAGATTATTCCATGATGTCACACAATGTGATGTGGTACCTTGAAATATGCTTACAGTTGTGCCTCCAGTTAACTCAAATGTTGCTTGATGCTTAGAAAGCTACAACACCGCAATCAGGGCTTTCCCAGACAATCAACCACGTCTTAGTAGATGTGAACCTTGGATTTTGTAGAAAGTAACAAAATATCATGACAACAGTTCATTCAATGTATGCAAATATCTATTTTCAAGGCTTTTTTATTCCCACGGAAAATGCATATGACTGACCAAAGTGTATTTTTGGTTCACACATGGCAATTATCTATTTATCTATCTATTTATCCCATCGCTTTGAGCTGTGGGGCCCCCTGGCTGTTAAAGATCCTGCCCCCATTGAGATGCCTACGTAACTGTAATTGAAAATGAATCAAACTGTGTAGATCTGACCCAGGCTGAATAGATTAGCCACTAATGGAAAAAGGGGCATATGACTAGAAAAGGGCATATAAATTCTTTCCATCTGCTATTTATTCTGAGTAGATCTTTTCTCTACGCTGCTCCGAGCTACTCAACATAACCCTTAGAACCCCCAAAACACAACCAGCCTCAAGGATTATGAGAGAAATCACAAACTCTTTATTTTAAAGCCCAAAAAAAACACTCTTTCACTTAATTTCTCTGCCAGTTCCATGGTTTATTACCCAAGTATCCTTTATGACCGGTCAAGGTCAGGGATCTTAATCAAGTTAGCAGTTTGAGTCAAAAAATAGTTAAAACGCGAGCCTTAGGGAGCAGTTGGTGTGTAAATGGCAAGCAAGCTAATAAAACAGAAGCGTTCTGTTTTTACTAATGGGAATGTATAAAGGCAATTAAAGGACACAACAATGAGGCAAGGCGTCAGGGTACAACATACATCCTGCTTTAATTAGGTGCTTCGGGTGAGAGTGGAGTCGGGAAGATTTAACATGACTGATCCATGAAGCTAATTTCCCACTGGGATCAATAAACCTTTTTAACTCCCACTGTTTGCTGCATCAAAGTAGAGAGTGAGGAGTTTTTCCTGCAAAGAAAACAGTTTCACCTCCGTGTTATTCTCTGCACGCTGCCCTCTTTCTATCCCTGCTCTTCCTTCCTTCTGGTAACAGTAATTTTCCTCATCCACAGCTGCTCCATCAGCCCCCTGCCACTCACCTCTTCGGCCCTCAGGGCATCGTTTCACCTCCTCCTCTTCTTCCTCGCTTCCAACCATATTTTTCTCCATCTGGCTGCCAGTCATCGGGCCTTTTCTGATCCCTGTCAATAGCCGACAGCTCTAACGATTTTCCACCAACGTATCAGTCCTGTCTCCCTGGCCGCTCATCCATCCTTGTTGTACCCCCATTACTCCAAGCCTCTTCTTCTGTTATTACATTAACCGTCAGCCTATTGCTCCCTTAAGGCTCGTTTGCCGACAGATGTAGGGAATGTACAAATAATGTCTCTCCCTTGGCTCCCCGTATTCATGGAAACTTTTATATATAATCATGTCTGTTTGGAATGAATTTGTCTTTCTAGTTTAACTAAACATTTACTGTATTGTGCAAAAGTCTTGAACCAACTTTCTTAGGTTATGTTTTCCTTCCGGGCACCCATACCTTCTGGTAACTTTTTAAAGAGGTCTTGATGGTTGTTGAACGTTTCAGTATTCTCTCATTTTTATCACTGGCTAGCACTAGCTAGCACAGGCTAGCACTGGCTAACACTGGCTAGCACTAGCTAGCACTGGCTAACACTGGCTATCCCTGGATAACACTGGCTAGCAATGGCTAACACTGGCTAGCACTGGCTAACACTGGCTATCCCTGGATAACACTGGCTAGCAATGGCTAACACTGGCTAGCACTGGCTAAAGTCCCTTAAATGAAAGTTGCGTCATGGGCGTTCCGCTTTTTTCGGGTCACGTGATCTCCTGCGGCCATTTTGGGTCTAGGCTCAGCTAAGCTCAGCGCGTTTACAACACTGCGAGCGACCGATTTCTTTTATTTTTACTCCTGATTATTTCGAGTATTTCTTTATTTCGAAAATAAGCCACCATGCCAGGGTGTTGTGCCCACGGCTGCAGCAACAGCACTGATAAAGGGACGCGGATGTTCCGTTTTCCAAGCGATGAAGAGCGGCGTTTATTGTGGATCAACCGAGTCAGTCGCTTGGACCAAGAGACGAACAAAACTTGGAGACCTACAACAAACTTTCGCTTGTGTGAGGTATGTGGGCTTTTTTTCTGAAGTCAGGGTTTCCCGCAGCGCTAAGTTTGGCGAGGCGGCCGCCAAACTTAGCGCAAAGCTTGTCTCTCCCTGCCAGTCCCCAACCGCTAAGCCGGTCATGCGCGCTTGTCTCTCTCTCCCCCCCCCCAAAATCACCTTTGTCATTATTAATTACTTGTTCTTATTATAACCTTACAACCATCATATTTTACACCTTTTTATATGGTTCTGTGACGGCCTAAAAAAGTACCTAAATTGCAAAGCACTTATGTGCTAAAACTGGACAGAGATGATATTTGACCCAAATTATACATAAATGTTCAATTAGTGATCTCTCCTTCAAAATTTGATGTTTTGATATTTTTTTCATGTCACTTTTTTCATATGAAATATGAAACTTAAATGTACCATTTTTTATGTGAAATTTTCTTATGAAATCTTGTATAATTAAATACTTGTATACAGTAAATACTTGTATAAGACACACCAAAACTATTACATAAAATTTTAAAGCCAATTCTGGACTTCTTGTGTTATGGAAATATAATCATATATATATATATATATATATAATAGTGTAGCTTAAAGTAATACAGATGTTAACTTTAACCCAGTAACCTAAAGAAATGGATGTGTGTGAAAAACAAAGGGTGCATGCAAACTTCAGATAGATACCAGGAGCAGGAAGCACCAAGGCCATATGACAGTCTTGTAAGTGATAACACTGTTAAAATGCTTGCATGAGGGTGTATGTTGTTGCAGTCAAACTCCCAGGAACCAAGCTAGGAGATAGATTATATTCAAAAGTCAAAGGTTAAGAAACAGATGTGTGCAGCAGACTGAATGTCTCATGTAGGTCCAGCCCCGCTTGGACTTTCTGTGTTAAAAGGGGGGGGATAACGTGTATGTGTTGAGACAGGCTTCAGACACAGGCAGAGAACTTAAGGTATTCGATGCTGTGATAAACGTGTAAGTGTCTCCCACTTTGGAATTCCAAATTGTAATAAATATATGTTTAACTGTTGTTTTTGCCTCTGAATTCACTGCCTTTTTCCTCTCTGTGCCAAAATCTCCGACCGGGTGAGACGAGAAGGGGTGAGGGGCCGTTGGCTAAACGGGCCTCACAGGTGCTGAACTCGATAACTGGAGCCGTGACCCGGGTTTTGGCTGTGAGTAAAAAGTCTGTTTGAATATTGGACACGAAGGAGGACCTTGCCATAAGCATCACGGGTCGACCCAAAACAGGTAAGGAGATTTTCTCTCCATTGGCAAACCTTAGTTGTGTAGGCAAATTTGAGTGATGCTTTTGGTTTTAGGGACTCTCTTCTCAAAATATCAGAGGCTGAACAGTACAAATAGGTTTAAATAGAATTTATGTTGAAACCGAGAAATGAGAGAATGAGAGTTATCTGTATGTCCACGTCAGAAAACCATAAAATAAGATAGAAATGATAAAAGAGATAAAAGCCAAGAAGCCGTTAAGTTGTGAGGCTGTTGAAAAATAAAATAAAAGACAATAAAAAAGATAAAATTACAAAGATAAAAAATAGTCTCGGAAGTTGGTAGCTCCCTCTCCATGACTGACGAGTCTGGGAAAATTTTAACACTGAGGTGGAACGTTACCTCGGAGAAAGGGGACTCTCCAAAGAAACGTAGCGATAGGAACTGCCAAGAATACAAAACCATCTAAAAGTTGAGGCTAAGACAGCAAGACCTTTAAAGTGAGCTGTAAAAGAAGATAAGAGATTAAAAAGGGCCCTAAGGGAACATTTAAATTGTTCTCTAGCATCAGAACGGGGATTCTGATTGCACGACGGTTAGACCGAGGTGGTATTTAAATGAATAGTGGGTTCCGTCGACTACGGAAAGGGTAAAGAGGACCTTCCGTGATGCGCAAGGCTGTCTGTCTTAAATGTTGTCTGTCCTGGTCGGTTTAACAATTTTATTTTGGCTTAAATGGGATCCATGGTTTGAATGATTAGAAGCTCTGGTGTGAGTCTGTCTCTCTGTGTGTGCGCGGCTTCGAAGTCTCTTGTGTGTGTGTGAGAACGGGTGGTTACGCATGCGTATGTGTGGCTGTGAATAGCTTTGCACGTGTTCTTTTTGCGGTGGAAAAGTACTGAGTCAGGAAGCTGTGTATAGCCCGGATCATGGCGGGAGCTTTTGATCAGGAATTTCAGGACGACGCATGGGGTTCGGCCCCTTGGAAGTCCTTGGGTGAACAAGTAGAGGCGCTGATGGGTTTTGTTGAAACGCATGAAAAGTTAGATAAAAAGACCCAGTCGGCGTGGAGACAGAAAGTGCTTGGAGCCGTTACAGCAGAAGAGAAACGGCTGGAACACAGCGAACCCCTGGGCAAGTATTTGGTGAAACAATATGCTAAAAGTAAGAAACATCTTAATGATTGTATTCAAAGACAAAAATCTGTTGGTTTGTTGCATTTTGGGAAGCGTGATCAGGAAAACGCAGATAGAGAAGTTAAATCATGGGAAAAACAGTTGGTAATTTGGCAGGGTATTAAACATTTGTTTGAAACAAAAGAAGAAACAGTACAATCTCCTCCGCCATACAATATAAACACTACTTCTTCCGGATTGTATCCAGTTCTGGATGTTAGAGGCGGAGAATTAGTAATAGAAACGCTCCCGGCATATACTCCAAGGGGCGAGATATGTTCAGATAATGCTCAACACCCGCATACGTCATTTAATGCACCACCCATAACACTTGCTTTGTTTCATTGTGCTGTAGCATTGTGTGTCTGATTTTTGTCCTATGGGATCAATTCTGGACTTCAAGACAGGAAAAGAGAAGTATACAGTTCACTTAAAAATGTCTCACTCAAGTCTTATTAAAATGTAATATCAGCTTTTCTGGATGCCTAGTAGGTGATCATCAACACTCAGTTGTGTTTTATTAAGAACACCTGCCTGAAGGGTATTAGAAGGTGCGAAACGCGCATAACATAACAGTGTTAAAGCGCCTGCCTGTGGCAAATTTAGACCCAAAGTGGCGGCACTCGCTGAGTTGGCGCAACTTTCATTTAAGCGACTTTAGCACTGGTTAACCCTGGATAACACTGGCTAGCACTAGCTAGCAATGGCTAGCATTGGCTAACACTGGGTAGCATGGGATAACTTTTTCTAACAAACTCTTTAGAGATATTTCAGGCCAAACTAGGGCTATAGATGCTGAAGTTGCTCAACCAGTGTGTGGTAAACAAACTACAACACGTTACTAAAGTTATTTCTGCACATTACAACTCAGCAAAAAGCTAATTTAAACTGGATCTTTGTCGCAGGGACATGCCATGTTTAAAACATCAGCATTAGGTACATTACTAAATCCTCCGAATCATCTGCTGCAGATTGGTTCCACTCTATCCAGGCGCCTCATTGTTTGACCCTCTGCACGCTAAGACAAGATGTTCCCTGTAATATGGAAAACATCTCATAGAACCATTTTATCACCAAACACAATACATCAGCTTTGCTATTTCTCTATTTGCTCACATTAGAATACATATGCCCTCTCCTGAAAGTGATATCATTTCCCTGCATAATCTCCAAGCCGATGTCAAACTTGACTCCCAGTTGTATTTTATAATTGCAGGAGAAATGTATGTAATAAGGAGCAGCAGAGCCTGAAGTAATGAATTCTGCATTTAAGTTGAGCATGAAACGCTGGAAATAGGCACTGCATTATCAATAAATGCAAATGTTCAGATGGAGCCAACCCCCTTGAAATTATGAGAATAATGAGGTGTGTGAACCCTGGCGGGGGGGGGGGGGGCACCAAAGTGCAATCATGGGAAAGGGGAAAAAGGTGAACTCTGCATGGAAAGAGAGAATATCAGAAATGACCTTCGAAAAGTTGCATTATTCTTGAGTTCTGGCATGTTTCAGAATAAAAACGAATCTCTCTGAATTTCCACAAATCAATGCTAAGAGACAAGAAAAGTGGGATAAAACCTGCAAGAAATACTGGGGAGAGATTTTTAAATGAGAAGGAAAGGTGAAAGCTCCCAACCTGAAACAGAGATCCAGATAAGAGATTCAGATCTGAGCCCAGTATAACAGATACAAAATAATGTATTTGTCTGATACTCATCCATATCTTCATTATCGCCAAAAACGTTTCCCTTTGTTTTTACTTTTATTTTACTTCAGCATGCAAATAACCGACTGGCATCAGTAGCAGGACAGATCTTCCTGCTCGTTTAGAATAAAACTTGTCATACATCTTGAGACATTAGTACTGAAGCTGTGTTTATTTTTCTAAGACATCTCAGGCAGCTGAGATGTAAAATAAGGAAGAAAGAAATAAAGAAGTTCTAATTTTTCATGGATGAGCCCAACCACACAGCGATGGATGTGTTCAGGACTGGCTGAATAACGGCCGTGTGGACTCAGGGCGTTTAGAAGGGCTTCAAACATCGGGGCTTTGGCCCAGGGACAAAAGAGTCTAGTTTTCAGAAGACAGCGGCCCAGTTTATAGGTACGTTTATAATTTAAATAAAAAAAAAACATGTACCAGTTCAATGCCTTGGGAGGGTTTTTATTGAATGTAAATTATTGAGTCAAACAAAAAAGGACTGCAACAGTTATACTTGGTTTTAGTTTTTCATTAGCAGTTGAAGGGAAGGAAGAAAAAAAACAGAGTTTAGGATTGATGAAAAAAACAAGATAATTATCACAAAAACATTTTTGTGATAATTAGAAACTTCTGTCGCTCCACGGGTTCCAGATTTTGTCCTCTAAGTTCTGGGAAATGATTCTGAAAGACCAAGAAAAGTAACGTGAGCGTTTTGAAAGGTTCTGTGTTCCTGCAAACAGAAATCTGAGCATTAGAAATGCAAAAAAAGCTCCAGAAAGTAACAATTCCAGTAAATAGGAGACAATTTCTGCAGAAGTAACGTTCTAGTTGTCAGAAAGTTCAGCCTGTGCTTTATTTTCCTTCTATATCACCAACTTACATGAACACCATCAGATGTGAGCCAGAGGAACGACGTTTAGCTTGTTACAGACACCAACTTGTGGGTTTTAGTGCTTTTTAAGAAAACATTTAGAATAATAGCAAAAAAGAGATGATATAATTTACAGTGATAACATTTAAACGGCGATTGAAACAGCTTTGTTTTTGTTTCTGTAAATCTTTCAGCAAAATGAATAAGAAAACTGTAGTTCCAGAAACATCTAAGTTAAGATATGATTAAAAGGAAATTTGGCGATGACAGTGGCAAAAAAACAAAACAAAAAGAAAAACACACATACATAGTTAGTAATGAATAACAGGCCAGTTTAAAGTTAAGGTCTAAAACAAGTGAGAATGCACTTCTCAGAAAGGCAAAAAGGAAAAAAATGGAAGAAGTGCAAGCAGCAGATGAGGGTTTGCACTGTATTTATTGACATAATAATAACCACTGCATGTCCCATCTGCAGGAGAGATGATTTAGTGTTCCCTGCAACACGACCACACGCTTTCACCTGACCTGAGCCGCCGCTACCGGGTGACAGAGACTCCTGCCAGCCAAGTGATGACAACAAGCGATGCATCTCCTAGCTGCCGCGGTCGGCGGAGCAAAAGCTGAAGATGAAGACCTGCCATCGCTCAGCTGGTGCGGCTGGTCTCATTCCTCTGCAGACTGTCGCAGTCAACCTGGCGAGGTCACCCCCCCAAAAATCTATTAAACCTGATGGAATTTGCAGCTCCGGCGTAATGGTATTTAGTCTTGCTGAAAGGGTTCTAGCTCATTTGTCTGCAGGCGTGAGTGCAAAGGCTCAAAAATATGGATTAGATGTGAATGAGAGGCGGGACGCATGAACGGCTCTGAGTTCAGATGAGCTGAAGGAAAGCAGCTTAGTTAGCATATGGCTGCGGGTGATGGATTACAGCGCCGCTCCTAGATTCACGTGGGATAAGATTTCAATGGAAATGAAAAATGACGGCCGCAGAGCAGCTATAATGGGCTGTTATTAGGCAACACTCCCGCCTCCTGTTTTGTTTGCTCCCCCGGTTGTTTGGAGGTCAGCGAAACGATGACGATGGGTGGGCCCAATGCAGGAGGAAGGCGATTGATCATCGGTTAGATTTAGCCGCACGTGGTTAAATATGGAGATATTAGCCAAAAGAATTACAGCTCTGACCTGTAAAAACCGAGCAATCAGGCTGCACAACAAGAGGGAAAGTTTAAAGAAATAGATGTGGTGTCATGAACAGAATCAGAGGACCCAGAATTCAGCCAGACGCAGTAGGTGACGTTTAAAGGCAGTTTGTTACCAACACAGGCAACGGGTCAGAACCGGGATGACAGGCAGAGTCGCAGAAAGGATAATCGGAGTCCGTAGTCAAAAAACAGTCCAAAGTCAAGCCAGGTGATCAGAAGTTCTGGGAGTGTCCAGAGCAGAATCCAGGAGCAGAGTCAGGTCCGTTTAACCGGCAGCCAATCAGATCCGACAGGGACGAGGCAAGCTCAGACAATCAGGAGACAGAAACGGATCGGACCACGGCCAGGCAGACAGGAAACGTCCGATAAGACTCACCGGAGGTTTGTAATGATCTGGCAAAGAGGACTAGGCTGAGGCGGGTATAAGTAGGAGGATGAACAGGTGGCCGGAGGGGAAACTAATTAGCTGCAACGCGTGGAGCTGATCTAGAGGAGGAGGATGGCTGGAAGTGGACTGACCTGATTGGTTAGTGGCTGGTGGCGGAGGAGTGACAGGCTACATGAAGAAAAGTCCAAAACTAAAGCTAAACAAAACCCAAACTATGACTATGTGGTGAGAGAGGAAGGCCACGTCTGCCTGCGATCGCTCTCAGCGTCGTGTCACAAAGCGTTTTGTGGTCTCTGGTCTAACCCACCAAAGGTTTCTCTAGAGCTCCTCTCTTCAGCACCAGATCATGGCGTCGAGGCAGCAATACGCAGCGATCTTAAGCTCCCATGAAGTAGGGTTGTCCTTCTGAAGTCTGGAGGACAGGACTTCTTCCTTTAAACTCATCTGAATGGTGTTAAGGTAACGGCACTGCAGGCCTGGTGTTGCTTATTCCCCACCTTCGACATAATTAACGTCGAGTTTCTTTTTCTAAACCTCTTTGGGATTGGTGAGCGACCGGTCTAATCTGATTTTTTTATTTTTTCTGTCGTGTGGGACGCCCAGGCTAAACAGATCGTTACCTTTATCGACAACTCTCTGCTTTTGGGTCGTTTCCACGAGGGCTGCCTTCAATTTCCTATAGCTGGTGTTCCTCAGGGCTCCCTTTTCGGCATCCCAGGGTTCCTCCACAGAGAAATATTACTTACTTCTCAAATATTCTAAAAAAAACAAACTTTTTTTATTGTATGGAAGCTTCTGGGTGTGTTTGTTGATCGCTGTGGCTCTTTCAGGCCAGATCCAGGGGTTGCAATAACATCTTTGTTCGCCTTTCCATCCTCTAATAAATGTTATTTGTCTAATATCTGCATTTGGCTCCTCAACTTCTTCCTGGCTGATTTCATGCCTTTAGAAAATGCTAAATCTGAAATGAATATTAACTGAATGTGACTTTCAGTGAGAACCAATTCGAACCTTATTTAGAAGCCGAATAAATGCAAATGTAAATGTTTTATGTATTTTCTGCCTCCAGCACCTATTTTTGGACATGAAACGCACACAAAGTGGCAACAACTCCAGCCGCTGCACAAAGCATTTTCCCAGCCTCTGCGTTTACTTTGTGAGGGAAATGAAACGCAAGTTCCCAACGGACACGATTTATCAAAGCCAATGTTTTGGTAAATGCATTCCCACCGCAGTGATTCCTCTCGTTCTCTGAAAATCTACCTATGGATCTGTCAAAGTGATTTTTCCCCCCTTTTTTTCTTCCTTTTACTTCCTCACAACATTTTTTTCCTTGGCAATAAAACTAGAAAACAAGAGCGCTTGTCCAAGTCTGGCTGCTTCGGAGAAGATCGAGTGTTTGCTCATCAGTACAGAACGAAATCCCAAAAAGCACTAAAATGTGTCCAAATGCTTGAGCACCAAAGTACAGATATAACTCTTTGGTGCATTTCTTTTCATTTCTGACAACAACCATAAGCCATATAACCAGACAACCAGAACCAAGTTCCATAAACTCATTCAGTTCCCGACCAGAGACAATGATACATTAGATCAAGTTTACTGTATGATCCCAGGAGCAGACAAAGCTGCTCACTTTGGATCATCGGATCACATCTGTGGACCTGATCCCTGCCTACAGACCAATGATCAGCAGAACCAGACCTGCCATCACAACTGTTCAGGTTCGGACTGAAGAGGCCAGCTCAGCTTCTACAGGACTGTTTTAAATACGATGACTGGGAAGTGTTTAAAGAGGACGCTGACTCAGAAAAAAGGGCCACTCACAAACTATTTCTGTTTTACCTTCCTTTGCCGCATTTAATGTCTGAGATGGTCAAACAAAAAAGACAATTTGGTTAAATACAAAATGCTGTTCAAACACCTGAGCTGGGGACATTGTGCAGGAAGGAGTATTTTGAGGACCTCTTCAGTCCGGGGACCGTGTCCTCCATGAAGGAGGCAAAGCTAGAAGAAGCAGCAGAATGCCAGTCCATGTCTGGCCTCAGTGGCAGCAGGGTGCCAGGCATGGGTGAGACTGGGCCTGAGTTTCTGAAGGCTTTTGTGGTTTTCAGGACCAGAATCTCAAGGCATAGTCATGAAGAGCTTGGTGTCCGGCCAGAGAACCTCAGGCTCTGATCTTTGCTTTTTACAGATGACCTGGTTCTGTAGGGCAGGGGTTCTCAAACTTTTTCGTGACCAGGGACCCCTTAGACTCCTTTAGATTCCTCATGCTGATGGTATTTTTTAAACAGCCTTTTGTGCTGTTAATTACATTAGAAATTATGTTTAAAAAAAAAAAACTATAGATACACCTAATATTAGAGATTTGGTGGAGATTAGATCCTCATTTTCGATGTAACTGTTGTCATACTTCCTGATTTTAGCTGATTTTTCCTTTTACCTTACTTGATGAAGTGGACGGAGTTAAATATGTGTCCATTGTGTTACTTAGCTCAACGCATCCTCAGCAGTGCCTCCTCAGGCCTAACAACATGCGTTTCACAGACCCCCAACCCGTGGTTCGTGGACCCCTGAGGGTCCATGGACCCCAGTTTGAGGGCCGCTGCTGTAGGGTTTTTCAGGCCATGACTTCCCGGAGGCACTGGAGTGCTTTACTGGGTGTAAAGTGGCTGGGATGAGTCAAAGGTCATGATTCTCTCCAGGGAAAAGACGGACAGCCCCCTCTGGGTTGGGGGTCAGTCTCTGCCTCCAGTTGGGAACTTCAACTTTCTTGGTGTCTTGTTCACAAGTGATAGGAGGACGGAGCAGGAAATGGACGGCTGCTTTGGACAGTAACGCGGGCGCCGCTCCGGTCTGTTGTAGTGTAGAAGGAGTCGAGTCAAAAACTCTTGATTTATCGTTCCATCTACGTTCCGATCCTCGCCTACCATCACGAAATATGGATCATGACGAGAAGAACGAGATCCTGGATGCAAGGTGCCAGAAGTTGTTTCCTTATGTAGGGTGGCTGGCCTCATGGAGGAACTGATCCAGCAAGCAAATGCATGACCACTCGAGCACACCTGGCTTTGACAGTTACCTGTAGCACACCAACAAGTGGAGTGGCCTAGTCAAAGCACGGGCTTAAATCCAACTCAGATGTTGTAGCACGGACTTAAACGCGTTGTTCATGTTGTGATGAATACATTTTCACAGACTGCGTGTACAGGTGTCTGCCATGTCACCTAATCTCTGCTGCGCTTCCAGTACAGTTCAGACCAGAAACCTTTCTCTCTTCTAACCAGACTCGACGGGCCTCTTTAACCTCCTCCATCAAACTCTGTTGGCTCATACATATTCACGCGCGGCCGCCAGAGGGTTCAGGATTCTCTGCCAGAGAGCAGTTTTCATGCAGTGACTAAAATTATGCCTGACTGATCCTGATCCCCCAGAAAGGCGGGAATCACCATAGAAGCCACACGGTAACTTTTGTTACAGGTTGTTGCGCTTTTGAGCAGAAACAGGAGAGGAACCCATTAAAAATCTTTTTCACTGTTAGTGTTTCTGTGTGAGAAGCCATCTTTGTTTGTTGTTTTTTTTGCTGTTGTGTGCAGGTCACCGGGGGGTTGAGAGGATTTAATGGCTCCACAGAAGAACAGGACATGATAAATTCTGCTTTTACTCTAAAATAAAAGGGTGGGGGGGGGGGGGGGTAAATGAGAAAACTTGGTCGATGTGGAAGGAGCACGTCGGCACAATAACTCATGGGAGGAAGCAAAGCGTTGCAGAGCCACATCTCCACTGTGCAAGGGAGACAAGCCCTTGCCTTGGATTTGTGTTTTTTACAGAGCGAATGTTTGTTTCTCCTCCATATCACAAGTAATAAAGCAGCGAGCAGCACCAGAGGTGCTCTGCACCACGCTGGAGAATGCCTTTATGTGATGTGATGTATTAATTTGCTTTATTTGCAGGCAACCAGCATCTCCTGGCAACTGAGGCTGCTGCAATCAGTTCGGCATCAGTCAAGTTCTCCTGATTATAATAGGCTGGAGAAATGCCAACAGTTTGTTATTAAAGCCGCACATTTCCTGTTGGCATGCATGCATGTGTGTGTGTCTCCTTTGCTTTAATTCTCAGTTCAAAGTGTTGCTGTGTGTCCTACTTGTGAACGCTGGCAACAGAGACTGTTACACAACCGGCTTTTAAAGCCGAGGAAGAGGAAGAAAAAGACCATAAAACCTCCAATTAGGCATTTCGGGCTTTGGAGGAAACAAAGTGTGGATAAAATGATGGTTTTACAACAATGTTTTATTAGCTGCACATCTCGAAAACGTGTATTTAATGATGTCGAGGGTTTGTGTGGCCAAGAAGGAAAAAAAAGAGCTGAGAGCTTGAAAAATAAAGATAAGTGAGTAGCTTGTTTTTCTTCCATGTTGCAATAAGACAGTGGGTTGCTGGAGGATAAATCTGCAGAGCCATGAGATGATTAACTGGACAGAAAAGCAGGAATAATACGTGGTCTAAAAATACAGACAAGTTTTATGACAATGATCTGAAACAGGAGATTAGCAGTGTTGATTTGGAGGTCAGTGAGGATTTAATGTGTTTGTATTTCTTCCGTCCTCCTTCAAACATAACATGAAGCTGTCATGCTGTGAAAAGTGTGAAATCTCAGTTGATCACATAGTTTGTAATCATATTTTTTTTTTTGTTTACTGTTTTTTATTTTCCAATAATGCTCGATATAAACCGGCCAGTAATATAAAAAACCTCCTAGTTGGTAAACACGGTAGCTACAGGCCGATAGGCCGGGCCAGAAGAGCATTAATCAGAGAAGCAGTCAAGAGTTGAAAGGAACCCCCGTCAGGCGCAGGAAACCGCCATGTTTATAATCAATGCCGGAAGTTCACACCAGACGTTTTGCACATTATAATATGCAGAGGCCAAGAGAATGGCAAAGTGTTTAATGAATTCAATAACTTCCTGTTGGAACTGACTTTCAGGTATTTTGGGAACAACTTTATTTCTTTAAATTTTGTTTTTATTCAAGTCTTTAAGGTAGAGTCGGCAACTTTTCTGGAAGTTCCCCCAAGTCCCCTTTTGAAAAAACTATGCATCCACAGGACCATCTTGCCCGCTGCTCCGCTCCTCTAGCCTCGTGAGACCATCCTGATCTCGCAAGCTTTCAAGGTTTTACTCGCCGATCAGTCTGGCTGCTCTCCGTTAAAGAAAATTTGGAGCCGTTCACCAAACGAACGTCCAATCAGCGTTGGCTTTGCGTCGGGTTGAGGTGTGACGCAACGAGAAGCGCAACAGTTCAGTCTAAAGAACATGGCGGCTTCAGCCGATGAAACTAGCGTTAGCGTGGCTGTCGAGCAAGTTTTATCGGAATTACAGAGTATTTCTTTGCTGAGCTAACGAGCCTTTACCTGCAGCAGCAAGAGTAGCTTGGCTTGTGGTTGTGTTTTCGTCGTCGCTCGTAACAGAGCGACGACGAAGCATGTTGACGAGTACGTCATATGCTTCGTTGATCTGATTGGTTTATTTGGCCCGTCTATCACCAACATAGGCCAATCAGCTAACCAGTATTTTCGCCCCTTCCCAAAATTACTTCAACGGAAGGTTTCCAGATGGATATGCGGAGCAAATCCATCTGGCGGAGTCAGGTAACCGCTCCTCAGGGAGCATGAAAAAAATCTCCCAAATCCACTCTGGTCTTATTTCTTTCTACTTTCTTCCTCTTATTCTCATAAACGTGTACGCAGTTTGCTTCTTACGACTCTCAGCCATGTTCAAAATCTACGGTGAGAGCAGCGGAGCTACAATGAACGGCTAGCTGCTAAGCTAACCGCTAAGCTAGCCGCTAAGCTAGCTGCTAAGGTAACTGGTTACATAAACACTACAAGTGTGCATGCAAACTAACAAGGAACGAGCCTGGACACTGCCGTTGTGTGAGTGCGTCAGAATGATTGACATGTGGGACAACCAATAGATAAGGTGATACCCCCAGAACATGAGGGACAGAGGGGGGGGGGGGGGGGGGTGACAGCAGGAACAAAAGCAATCCCTGGACCGAACGGCAAGTATTGGTTATAGTTTTTACAGGCCTGCAGCTCCTACAGACAATGATTTTTTAACCTCATTTATCTGAATACACAATGTATTAATTACTTTCAGGATGGAAGGACCATTTTACCCAGTATAACAATTGAGTTTCTGAACAGGATTACCAACTAAAGCTTTAAACAGCATGAATTACAGTCAGGAAATCATATTTCAAGATCGACTGGTGGAGATTTCCTTAGACTTCAGCTGGGAACTTCAGGCACTGATTGTAAAAATGGCGGCGCCCTTCTGGTGCAGTAAGGTACTCTCTTGCAAGAGTTCCCAGAGGCACAGCTCAGGTGGGATAATCTGTTGCCTGCATGACTAACAGTTAGATTTGTGTTGAGTTGTTTGGGGAAAATGCCACACTAAAGCTGAAGACAGAGGTTTGGAAAAAGAAATAAATCAGGATCCATTATTTTTTACGTCGCAGAAACCTGACATTTCAAGAAGCGTGTGTATACTTTTTATATCCAGTGTTTATGTTGAAGTACTATCCCAGCTGGACGCAGCTTATCTGTGGTACACCAAACACATTTCTGTTTAATATGGAGCTTAAGCGGAAATTCAATTGAAGAAACTCTATTGCCTACCTCCATCCAATCAGAGACTCATCTGCCTCCGACGCAAGCCAATCAGCTTTGAACTGCTCCTCCACGAAGCCAATCAGCGTCCTGGGTTCATCTTAAAAGAACTTCAAATCCACGTCTCGGCCTTCTACCCAGCAAGCAAGCAGTGGCTGCACAATGTCTGATTTGGACTCTGATGACCTGTTTCAACCCACCTCCATCCCCTTCTCCACCATCGTAGCCAAGCTCCATCTGGCTTCCTATGGTGCTCCTACAACCTCGTCCCTATCAGAGTGTAATTCCTCCCGGACTATTACTGCATTCCCTGTCACATCTCAATCGGTCCGGCAGAAGACCGCCATGTTGAGCCTGGTTCTCCCAGAGGTTTCTTCCCAAAGGGTAGTTTTTCCTCTCCACTGTCGCTTCATGCTTGCTCATCATGGACAGGTTCATGCAAACCTGTGTTTATCCAAGTTGGACATCTATCTTTCTGGGTCCCTGAGTGAAGTACTGGTACCAGCTCTCGCAGTCTACTGGATCTCACCAATACAGCTCAAGCAGATCATCTCCCAAACCAGCCTCTAATGACCAACTTCATCTATCTCCACTCCACCACCAGTTTCAGGCCTGGGGGGAAACATCCCTATTCTCATACACCTGCTTATGCATATTGAAGTATAATTCAGCGTGAATGTTTCCTGCCGAGGTCTGAGCGCTAAAGTCTTAAAATATTGTATCAATAAAATTCTTCTAATTGTCTTTTCTTTCCGTGTGAGTTTTTCAGATTGAAATGTCTTCGGTAACGCTGACATCTTCAGCGTGGGGGGAAAGCTGCGGAGCATAGGTCACAAATGACGATGGTTTAGAGTGCAAATGTTTCTCTGAGCTTTACAAGGTCTTCACGGGGATTAACACGCTGGCTGGCATCCATCAGGACGTGGACATTTACCGAGGGAAACAGGTGTTTTGGTCGCAGACAAGACAGCAGCTGATGGAGGTTATCATTTCCTGCGAGGCTGCTGATAAACACGAGCGCTGCCAAATGCTGCTGGCCTCTCTGCAGCATCGTTCAGCATCGCTAATTAAATAAATAAAAGCCCGCTTTTTGTTACTCCTCCAGACTAATTGAAAACAGATGTTTTGTCTCAGTTTAACTGAAGCTGTGAAACAATCCTGAGAGCATTTAAACTGCTTCCAGAACAAATGACCAAACACTTGAGTTTTTAAATCTTTTTTCCCCCTGTTGCTTGATGTTAAAATTAAAATAAATTAAATTAAACTAAAGGTAAACTAATGGTCGTTACTGCAAAACAGACGCGTGAGTTTTCACTGCAAGCAGTGCGGTTCAATTTATAGTGACTATAATTTTGTGTTTTTTTCATTAACGTTTACAGCTGTATGTGATAAATTAGAATATAACTGAATTAGGTTTATATCCGTAACTCTGTCACTAAGTGAAACACATTAAATAGAATAAATAAACACAGTCAGGTGTTTTTAAGCCTTTATTTCTGTTAATTATGAGGATTTCCTACTTACAGCAGATAAAAACGCAACATTTAAGATTAAAATATTACATCAGACCAACAAAAAACATTTTAAAAGGTATATAGCCACATTATATGTTTTTAAAAAGAGACCAACAAGCGTTTGATCATGATAAAATAAAGTTATATTCACCGAGCCTCCATCCTGATAATGTTTTGATGGTCCTTGTTGTGGATAAAAATAACCCCAGCGCCGGCCGCGATTAGCAGATATAAACAGATGTGGCGCCATCTAGCGACAGTATCTCAGAACTACTATAATGCCGGTTTGCTTAATTAATAAATAAATTGTAAATAATGAGCCTGACCCTCTACATTACTTCACAGTAAAGCAGCAGCTCGCCGTGATTGAAGACTAAGCTTTATTAATTAAATAAACGGATCTACAGCAGCTTTAAGAGCCTCATATCACATTTACTCACGTCTGTCAACTCTGGGTCACATCTGAGCCTCGGCAGGTTTAGCGTCCGCTTCAGTGAACATCAACGTTCAGACTGTATTCCCAGAGACATTCCAGGCTTTTCCCTCTAGGAATTATATTTTTTGTGTTTTTTTTCCACTGGCTCTTGGACCTTTTTTCTTTGTTTCACTGGGAGATGCTAATAGCCATTAGCCGCTTCCTTGTTTCAACCCCTGCTGCTAAAAAATAAACACGAAAGGCTTTATTTACTAACAAATTGAGCAAAAACAAAGCATAAAATGCCAAAATAACAACTGATACACCAGCAGGACATGATAATCGTTCATAAAAACTAAGCAACCAGAGTGAGCTACTGATGTTTAAATAAAAAAAAGTTAAATAACATGGCTATGCACCTTTAATACAGAAGATTGGGCTAACTGAAAAGTTTGTTGAATACCTGCTAAAAGGTTTTTATTTTCTAAATTTACTTTTAATCTGACAAACGAGCCCCAAAGAAATTTATATAATTAATTATTAATTATTTTTAAATTGGCTGTTATAGAAGTTGACCAGGAAAGGATTAGATTAAGAAAAGTGAAAGCAATAATGCAATAACTGAAATGACTAAATAATACACAAGGTAAATGTATATATTTTTACATGTATAAATTAAGAAGAGGATATTAATTATGCATTTTAAGCCATGACTTTGAAAACAAATAAAGTACAAAGTCTTGTATTGCTCCTTTTGAGTTATTTTCCTTTTCCATATAAAGTAGAAGATCTATTCACCCTTCCTCTGCGGTTGTGTACCCGCCTGGTAGAGATGTGTAAAAAGTTTAAATGAATCTTTTCACCAGAGCTGCATAAAGTAACCAGGAAATGTTTGAGAAAAAAAACAACCTTTAATTTGATTTAGTAGAAAGAAAATCACCAAATTATTTATTGGCTCCTGTTACGGTTTCTATAAAACAATCTAACTGTACATTTTTAAGTTTATCAGAGCCTCTAGGAGATTATTAGTGAAAAGCAGGCTCATTTCTTCCAGCTCGTCTTTAAAATGGAAAAGATAAGACAATATAACATTTAAGGCAGCTTTAATAAAAATTATTCAATGATAAGTAACTATATACCCACACCTGAAGTCAGAGTATAATTCAAAAAGCTTAAAAGAGGTGTATGTTGCCACTAGGCGAGCAGGATGAGGAAGTTAAATAACAATCTGCAGCAGAGAGAAGCATCTCGGGGTCGCCAGGGATCCATAACAGCCACATGATGCGATCTGCTGGCTAAACGGCTGTGTGGGAGTTTTCTACCACCAACTTTAGTGTGAACGGATGTATTTATTTATAAAAAAAAAACTGCAGCACAGAGATCTACAGGCATGAGACTGAGATTATTGACTCAAACTGGAGATCTAACAATGCAGCCCGTTAAAGAGCCCTGTTGTGCAATTATACACTGTTTAAAGTTATTTAATGTTTAATAAAGAACTCTTGTGTCTGTTTAGTATTTTTCTGGTGAATATCAGCTGTAGAGCTGATATCAGGACAATAGCTGAAAGGGATGAATTCGAGCACTGGCGATCTTTTAGCAGCAAACTCTGCACACAAATAGAATAGGGAGTGACAACTTCTCTTCAAGTTCAAGAATTTATTAATAGAAATAAAATGAACATCCAGAGACAATCACTATGTAATGCTGCTTATCTGAATTAACACTAAATTTCAATCAGTAAATCCTCTCTACTAGGCTAGTGAAACTTAACCAAAACTACTAAGCAAAATGAGAATAAAAAGAAGCTAAGCTAAGGAACTATGTACATAAAAAAGAAACAAGACAAAAAAAAAGTGGTTGATCATCATCAGAATAATTTAGTGAATCCTGGTTCACTGCAGATCTGAGTTAAAGAACATGGAATGGAGTTAAATTAGCTTAACTAATTTAGAAAAACATTTGGCATGTCTTCAATCCACTCACAATGCAAATCCTGAGTTAAACAAAACATTATTTGAGGAAATAACATTTTAAAGAAATATTTTCTCAGTAAAATCATTTCCTTTAGGAGCGTTTGATTTTATGAATGCGATTATACCTCCGGGAGCTAGGAGTCGCTGTAGCGATCGGTCGCTAAAATCGGCTAATCCTAAAGTTAAACAAAACGCCTTTAAATCAACATTAATATTCCATATTAATGTGGTAATAACTCTCATAGCACTATCGAACGATTGCGGAGCAAAACGAACAAGCTTGAAACAAGTCCTTTTTCAATATCTGGAAACCGGAAGTTGTCAGAAGCTAATAGCCATTTGGCTAGCGGACTTTCGGCACTAATTTTAAAAGCTTCGGCTTTATTTTTAGCCATAATGAGTGAGCTGGATAACATAAACATTAATCTCCCACCAATGTATGAAACCCTTGTGGAGATAACGTTTATTATAACCACATAAACACACTCGAATCACATCGGCAATGGCATGGTATCAACATGCTAGCGGGGAGCTATTCGGTAGCTCCATGTGTTTAAAAACATAATGTACACATTACACAAGCTTTCCAAACAACCATTTAGCTTTCCCTTTGGTTTCTCTGCCAAACCTGTCGGTACCTCGGTGTGAGTTCGGTCCACTTTGGCCATCCAAGGAAGAGAGCAGTGGTCCAGGGAAAAACGTTGGTCATTTCAGCAGCAGACATGCGTCTTTGCGGCTATGACCTGGCCGAAATGTGGTCGGAGCCAGCAGCTCGGAAGTCCTGCATGCAGTCTCCGGCACGGTTGCAGTCGCGATTTTAGCTCCTTTTTGCTCTCAGCTTGGGAAAGTGGGTCCTGTGCCGACCTTTCGGCCGCTCCACGTTGTCTGGAATCAGCTTTCTGCAACAGCTGAGAAGAATGAACAAGGCTGGTTTTGGCATTCTTTACTTCAGCGGCTGGTTGCGCAGAAGTTAGACTGCAAACTTAGCCTCTGATTCTAGTCGGCAGATCCCCGAACCCAGTTGGGGTCCTCCGGACGAAGACAGATTTCTCCCCTGTACTGGCTTGTGGGTCGCGGGGGCGCGGGGGGGGGGCTGGTCTCCCCTGCTCCCTCTCCTCCGGAGTCCCAGGCAGGAAGTGAAGTTTTGTAGCAGTGATGGAACCCTGCTGAGGGGGCGGGTCCTTGGTGCCTGTAAAACCTAATTTTGCTTCCAATCCAATCTGATGTTATTTTTCTCATCATGGCTTTAACATCATGTCACAACAGCCCAGTCAAGCTGTGGTTGGTGCTGACTGTTTCACTGGGGCCAGTTCAAGCGTTTATTATCTACTAATTCGTTAATAAAAGCTGAATTATTAGCGGATCTGCTGCTTTACTGTCGGTTTCAGCATCCCTGGAGTTATTCTGGATTTCTTCGCTGCATCTGCTGCCTCTGCTCATTTTTTTTTATAATCAAACAGAAGGTTCCCGGTCCAACCCGAGGCGTCCCCCTGAGGGCCCGAAGAGAAATCGCTCTGTGAGTGCAGGTGGAGGCCGAGACAGAACCCAGCTGTTTTAAAACGGGACCCATGGTGGGTACCAGAACCAGGGAGTTGGCTCTTTGGATTCAAAGAGCTGACGCAGCAGAACTTGGACCCTGCAGGATTCCAAACAGTACGGAGAGCTTGAAGGCATCAGGAGTGGCATGTGGAGCCCAGATAGAGCCGAATGTGAGAGATCTTTTATTATCGGGCAGCCGGGGTGTGAGGGGCCACGACTGGAAGCTGTAGGAGGAGAGAAGATGTAGTTTAAATAAGCCATTCGTGCTCAGTGAGAGGTGTTTGGAATGCCTCCTGACCCACATTCATGTGTCTGCAGCCAACAGATCATCTCCTGGACCTCTCCCAGGTTCTTAGAACAGAGGAAGCGTGCAGCATTGCAGCAGGCATTAATAATAAACCGTGCTGGGCGGGCTGCAGGAGCTCGTTAAGCAACCTGTAGTCAGTAGGAAACCAGCTTGTTCGGCTGATTCTTACCAGCCTCACGGAAACACAAAAGAAAAGTTAACGTGATTTAAAATGAGCAAAATATAAATGCACAAGGTGTTTTCTTTTATCTAAATATAAAGAATGAAAGAGAGAAATGAAGAAAGAAAGCTCCCCATAGAAATGAATTATTTAGTTGTGCCAGTTTCACACATTTTTAAGAAGCCCTGAAATAAAAACCCTTTTGTTTTACAGCAAAAACACAGTTAAGCCAGCAGGGCTTACATTTTAAACTCTGTTTGTATTAATTTGTCCTGCTACTATACACTTAAAAAACTGATGCATTTTGGGAAATACTAAAACAACAGCTTAAACAGACAAGAACATTGCACAAACTGTAGGAAACGACGCTTGGTCATTCAGATTTAGATGTTGGAGGAATCAGAAATACAACTTTTATTATCGGCTTGAACTTTCAGCTGAAAAAAAGGAGCGGGCCTTAATTGCTGTGACTAAATTCTCAATATAATTACAGTTAAAGCGGCTCACTAATTCAGTTGGTCCAGTGCAAACGTGAAGCGTTTTTACCTCATATTTGAAATGACTGCATCTGTGGTTAAGTTTGGGGATTTTTCTTCTACGTTTCAATTAAGATAACCAGCCTGTGAAATTGTTTCCAGAGACAGGCAGGAATGTAATCAGGAGGAAAACTGCAGAATAAGGAAACAAGCTTCGTTCTGAACAGAACTGTTAAACAGCCAAGCGTCATCTGCAGTTCACCTCAGATCAAATCAACTTTGTCTCCAGGCTAAAACGTGTGAAAATCACTCCATGATTGTTTTTTTTAATGAATACTTCTACTATTTCCATTCTTTCTTTGATGTGTTGAGATTTGGGAATAGGAAGATAACAGCACCCTTGGATGGAAATGGGTTTCCCTCCCTTCATCGTCGCCTCCTCTTCCTCCTCTCCTTCAGTCTATCTCTCGTCCATCTGCCTGCTATCAGGGTTTGATGCCGTTAGCAGCAGAAAAGGACAGATAAGGGAGGCAAACACATGCAGCTAAGAGAACGGCCTCCCAGACCCAACCCACACCTCCAGAGATACAGTCTGTACGTTCACTATGGGTCCACGCCGCTGTACTTGGCGACTGTCTCGTTGGTTTACATGAGACGAGGCTCTGAGAGGGTAAAAAAGATGATTATGGTTAAACACGCTGAGGTTTAGACACATCTGCAACGGACACATTTACAGGGAGGCTTAAGTCTGCATCATGCCGGAAGCAAGGGCGGTATATTTTATTTGGAGGAGCCGTGGCGGGCTAATCCGTCAGCATAATCTTTTAGAGGGGAGATATCGTCATAGAAAAAGAAAAGAAAAGTCTTGAATACATAAATAAATCCCAGCCGACCTTTAGACTGCAAGTCAAAGCAGGTAAGTAATCTACGGCAAACGTTTCTGACCCAAAGAGTCTTTGGGGCACTGACCTCTAAGAGGGAAACATAGAACCATGTGATTATTAAATCAACAAGAGGGATCATATTTCTCCAATTTTAGCTTCCATTCATTGACTTCCTGCTAAATCAAGAATAGAATTTAAAATTCTCCTTCTTTACTATGTATATATATATATATATATATATATATATATATATATATATACACATACATACATATACAGTATATATATATACATACGTATATGCTTCAGATTATATATATATATATATATATATATATATATATATACAGTATATATATATACATACGTATATGCTTCAGATTGGTAAATTATCAGACAGCATGGTATTAATTGCCACTTTTACCCTGATGACACTCAGCTATATTTATCCATAAATCCTGATGAATCCAATCAATTACTTCAACTACAGTCTTGATGACATCAAAAGCTGGATTCAATTCAATTCAATTTTATTTATATAGCGCCAGTTCATGAAACATGTCATCTCAAGGCACTTTACAAAGTCAAGTTCAATCATATTATACAGATTGGGTCAGATTATACAGATTGGTCAAAATGTGCCTATATAAGGGAACCGGTTGATTGCATCAAAGTCCCGACAAGCAGCATTCACTCCTGGGGAAGCGTAGAGCTACAGGGAGAGTCGTCTGCATTGTACATGGCTTTGCAGCAATCCCTCATACTGAGCAAGCATGAAGCGACAGTGGAAAGAAAAACTCCCCATTAACGGGAAGGAAAAACCTCCGGCAGAACCAGGCTCAGTATGAACGGTCATCTGCCTCGACCGACTGGGGGTTACAGAAGACAGAGCAGAGACACAACAAGAGAGACAAAAAGCACAGAAGCACACATTGATCCAGTAATCTGTTCTACATTAGATGGTAGTAACGGGTGAGCCGTCTTCTCTGGATGATGTCAAAGTTAACAGAACGCCAGACCAGGTGTACCTACTATGAAGAAAAAGAGAGAGAACAGAAAGTTAAAGCAGAAATGACAACACGTAATGCATAATTGAAGAACAGTAGAACTCTATAGAGGAGGAAAATTAGATCCTGATGTCCTCCAGTAGCCTAAGCCTATAACAGCAAAACTATAAAGGTAGCTCAGAGTAACATGAGCCACTCTAGTTATAAGCTTTGTCAAAAAGGAAGGTTTTAAGATTAGTCTTAAAAGTAGACAGGGTGTCTGCCTCACGGACCAAAACTAAATTTTCCTACTGTTCTCCAATCCTAAACATAGCTATTGTCTGAGCTTTTACTGTAACTGACTGTCTGTGCTCTCCTTGACCTGAAAACTGGCCCAGAGCTTATCTTTCTTTCCTAGACACAGCCCCCTATGGAGCCAGTCTGCCATTACCATCTAACATAGAAAGTACTCCTGGATCAATGTGAGCTTCTGTGCTTTCTGTGTCTCTGCTCTGTCTTCTCTAAGCCCCAGTGGGTCGAGGCAGATGAGCGTTCACACTGAGCCTGGTTCTGGTTCTGCTGGAGGTTCTCCTCCCTGTTAAAGGGGAGTTTTCCTCTCCACTGTCGCTTCATGCATGCTCATATTTGGTTGAAGGTCACTTTGCAAGTTGTAAAGGAAAAAATTCAGTTCATTAACTTCTGTTGTTCTTGTTAAATTTTTTTACTTTTTCATCTGAAAACATAATTATAAAAGTCGAACCACTTTGCTAAATGAGGAGTAAGTTTGATTCACACCAAGGTTCTTCCTTTCAAAATATGCTCCGATTTTTAGAGAAACGTCTCTGCTTTTGTTTCAGAAGGTGGCCTGATCTGCCCCCTTTGTACTTTTTTACAAGGAAAAAGAAAGTTGGCGTGTCTTACTGACATTTTAATTTTCAGTGACTGTCTTTTTCATCCTCATGTTTTTATTCTTCAGTTGTAAAAAGTGTGTCTCTCCGAGGGTCTGAAAAACAGCTTTGTCCCCACAAAGGCAGAAAGACAAAAACCCACTAACACTGAGGTGGAAAATTCTCACTTCACCAGAACGACCTCGGTGACAAAATGACATTTTCTCTGAAAGTAAAACGTTACAGCGGTGGGGTTCTGATTTGGTGATTTCTTTAGATGCAGTTATGGGTTTAGATGATAATTCAGTAAAAGCTGTCCACAGCGCACTGCTGCCTGTGAAACATGCCCCAGGATACCGAGTCTCCGCTTCTCTTCCTCAGCCGCAAATAGCTCAGTTAAATACGGCTCTGAGAGGACGGACGTGTCTCTGTAATCTGCTTAGCCACTGGAAATGTCAGAAGGTTGCCAGCCGGACATGGATGGAGCGCAGCCTGTCTGGGGAGGAATATTGGGAGCCCTTTGTGAGCTTCATGTCTGAGATCAGTGATGGAGAAAAGGGTTTATAACGCTGCAGAGCCTCAGAGGTCAAGGCTGTGACGCACGCTTCTGATCACGCCGCTGGGCACGCGCTTCCAGCCACTCACAGCTGCTGGGTAATAACCAAGCCACACGTTTTACACCAACATACCTGCACCACGCCTGCAGCATGTTGCTTCTGTCAGACACAAATTCAGCCCGTAGATTTTTGGAAATCTACGAGGTAATTTCCAAGATCTTACAGGTTCATTTCCCAGAACTCCCCGGTTACTTGCTGGCCTTTACTTCTGGAAGCCCAACTGACATAATGATATAATATAATATAATGTGTGACAGAGCAGATCAACCAAAGCTTCAAACAGGCTGCTTTCCCGGATATTAGATTCTATTTTAAAGGTCACAGCTAGAACGTTTTCATCAGAACGACACTTTTGTCAAAAATTAACACACCCACAGAATGTCTAGAGTGGTGTGGGAAAAAAAGTATTAATTTTACTGAAAAATTAATATATAGTATATAAATAATTGTTTTATAAATTTTAACGGGTCCAGAATATATGTGTTTATTTCTGGTTACGATGACACGACAGGATTCTGGACCAATAAGAACAGTAGGTTAAAGTCACGTGAGATGGAGCTCAGTTGGTGCCAGATCGTAGTAGCTCCATGACAGCGCTGAGAAATGCTTTTGTCTCAGATTAAAGCCGGACAACAAATCTGCAAAACATGGGTGAACATCGGTCAAGCTTTTTAGCGTCGGCGCTGATTTAAGGAGGCAAAGCGGCTCAGAATAGGGTGACCAGACGTCCCCGATTTCCAGGGACAGTCCCCGTTTTTGATGACCTGTCCGCGTCAAAACCTGTCCCCGATTTCAGTGCATCATGATGGAGTGAAAAGGTTTTGCACAACGAGAGGTATTACCCTGCCGCTGTCCTGACGTAGTAAAAGAGCTGAGCCGAAGGTGCCTTCCCCGCCCCGACGGACGTTGCAGATCACGCAAAACAAACCAACCCCCAGATGGAGACTCAAATAAATCAGAGGCGTCCCCGGTATTCATTTGAGAAATCTGGTCACCTAAACTCAGAAGCCACTCAGAGGTTGCAGCTTTCATTCAGGACAGGTAAATTAAATGTTTGCTAATGCTAACTATCATGCTACTGCTAATGCTACCGGACCTAGCAGCCTGGAAAACAGTACAGTTGAAGGTTGAAATGATAGCGGACACCTACTGGCCACCTACTGATCAGGCGAAGTTAAACTTATCTCCTTTAGGGAACATATAGTGTCATAAAGTATCCTGAAAGTGTGAGCAAAGTATAATAAAGTACCATGTAGCTTCCAGGAAAACAAACCTGCAAGAAACAAAATGCAACTCCTAAAAAGGCACCCTGTAAATGATCTATCTTACATGAAATTTGAAGAAAGTAAATGTTCTGGAACTGTCCAAAAGTTCCCGAAAGTAATCTGTTGAAATCCTAGAAATTCACCCGTAGATTCAAGTAAACCAAAACCTGTATGTTCTGAAAAGGAACCTTTAACTGCAGAAAAAAACACATGTAAGTTCTAGGAAATTACTAAAACGGTACCCTGTAACTTTAGAACCCTCTAAACTTGTAGCCCTGAAACCCAATAACGTTATCAAAGTATGTTTAAAATCCTTTAGGTTGTAGAAAAGAACCCTGTAAATACCAGAAAAAGCACCCTGTGAGTACTAAAAAAACGTACCCAAGTTCAAGATAGTAACCAGTGAGTTCTGGGGAACAGACCTTCAAGCTTTGATAAAGTATGATAAAGGAAAATACTGCACAGATTCTAGAAAAGTAAAGTTTAATTTCCAGGAAACCTGTAAATTTCAGAAAAGTTCCTATATGGACCTGAAAAGTACTGAGTTTCAAAAAGTAGAATTTCACTAGAATTCAAATTCTAGGGAAAGTATCCTGTAAGGCGGGAAAACACCCTGTACCCTCTGAGAAAGTAACCTGTCAGTACCTGGAAAATACCCTGTGAGCTCCAGGAAAGCAACTTTAACTTCCATCCGAATGGTGAGCCTTGTGTAAGTCCTGTCTTTTCTTAATAAATATAGAAAACATAAATGAAACACATTGTTGTACCGGTTCACCTTTAAAAAGACGATGTTCTTAGTCACAAAACCCCAAAACAATTGACATTTTGTTGGCAAAGCAACATGTCTTTTTGACTTTGCCATGTAAATGATTGTTTTGAAACTCCATCAAGTTTAACCATTACTGAGCTAAATAATTATCCGATTACGTAGATGTTCTGGCTTCTAATAAGTCATTTTTTCCCCCAGATTTGGATACGATGACTCTTCTCCATCGTGTTTATCCATCCCTGCACACATCTAATTGTGTGTGCCGTACATCTGCACCATTATGTGGTTTTGTGGATCTGCAATGCCTTATCTAAATGTGCCATAATAATTATGTGTGCGCGTCTGCATGCAGGGTTGCTGTTGCGAGAGAGCTCGAGCTCAGCCACATCCAAAACGACAGGGAGCTGCACTTTGCTGCCAGCAACATAATGGATTATCTCACTTATGCCCTCTATGATGGAAAAATGTGGTAGAGGAAACACTGCTGGAGGATGTATGATACAGGAGGTCGCTCTGGGGCGGGGGCTTGTAGCTTCCACCTTCCACCAGCTATATTTCACGAGTCTGTTCAACAGTCATTTGGTCTTGTGCTGCTCTTGGATGTGCCGCTGGGCCATGTTCATTGTTTGGTAGAATAGTTAAACACTCTCAACAACATACTCAGCTTACTGCAACTGTAGGTTGCCAGACCCGCTGTTCCATGCAGGGTCACAGGGGGCTGGTGCTGATCTCCAGGAGTCATGGGCAAGAGGCAGGGTCCACCCTGGACAGGTCGTCAGTGAAAGAACCATGCATACACGCCCACCTAAGAACAATTTAGAGAACTGTTATCCTAACAGTCGTGTTTTTGGACTGAAGGAAGCCAGAGTACCCAGAGAGAATCCATCCATGCCCAGGGAGAACATGGAAACTCCACGCAGAAAGACCCAGATCCGGGTTCACATCGAGGACCATCTTGCTGCAAGGCAGCAGTGCTACGAGCCATTCTAATTATTTATTAGAATGCCTCGTTATTATCTAAGGCAAATTATTTCTATGGATTGAAAGCGTTCACACTTTAAAGGAGTAATAACTGATATTTCACCACTAGGAGGTGCTTAAGCATTGTCTGTAGACAAAAACAAGACGCATGACAAGCCATACCTCTCTACCTTCACTCCAGCTGCCACCCGGCCCTCCTTTCCCTTCACACGTCGCCTCCCTTGCGCATATTTGTAAAGGCTAAAAACACAAAAAAACAGCCTCACTTATCAGAGGAACATTTCTAGTGAAGAAGTAAGTAACTCATAACTTTAGAATGCTGTCAGAGAACATTTTGACCCGTTGGGGGCGCTCTCCGCCATGTTGCTCCAATGTTGCGCTGCTCTGACGGTGGTATTTTAGGGCAGGGAGGGGCTGAGCTCTGAGTGGCAGCTGTTGACGTGTACGCGCACATGCACACATGTTTATGTAATAAAGAGAATAGAGAACAACATAGAGAGCTGCAGTGAGATGTCATACCATAGACCATCTGAAATATTCCCTTTAGTTCTTCACAACACTATTTTTTAATAATAATAATAATAATACATTTGATTTGAAAAGCGCCTTTCATAACACTCAAGGACACTGTACAAAATCAAAACAAAACAAATGGCAATACAACAGTCAACATTGTGGATGTCAGTTGATTCCAGAGCAGAATAGGAAGAAGCTCTGCCACCCATGGTGTTGGGGCGGATATAGGGGACAGGGAGACAAATTGAAGATGAAGACCTAAGAGAGCGAGAGGGAGTGTGAATATGGAGAAGTTTGGACAAATAAGGAAGGGAAAGGTGGTGGATTGCTTTCAAAGTAAGGAGGAGTAATTTAAATTGGATTCTGAATTGGATGGGAAGCCATTGTAGCTGTTGCAGAATAGGTGTGATGTGTTGGAAAGAGGAGTTTAGGCTGATTATACAGGCAGCAGATTTCTGAACCAACTGGAGTTCATTGAGGGTTTTCTGTGGGAGACTGAGGAGAGAGGGAGGTGACTAGGCTATGAATAAGGATAGAGGAGGAGTGGGGACTGAGGGAAGGACGGAGGCGGTTTATGGAGCGAAGGTGGAAATAAGCAGAGCGAATAATGTTATTAATGTGGGAGTGAAAGGAAAGGGTGCTATCAAAGATGACACTGAGACTCATTACCTGGAGACTTAGGAACTGTCAATAGTTAAATAAAAGTTATTGGCTTTACAGAGGGTTGAAGTGGCACCAATTAGAATAATTTCTGTTTTATCAGAATGTAGTTTAAGAAAGTTTGCAGTGAACCAGGAGTTAATAGCAGAGAGGTGAGGTGAGAGGTGAGAGAGGGTAATGGTGCAGATGGCTGGCAGGATAAGTAAAGCTGGGTGTCATCGGCATAGCAGTGAAACTTTATATTAAGTTAGAGCCGACGGGGAGGAGATAAATAATAAAAAGGAGCGGGCCAAGAACAGAGCCCTGGGAGACACCAGAAGTAACAGGAGAGTGAGTGAAATGGAAGGCTTTGAATTGAATGAACTGAGTGCAGCCAGGTAGGTATGAACAGTACCAGGGGAGGGGTGTACCTGTAATGCTGATTGAAGAAAGCCTCTGGAGGAGGAGGGAGTGTGAAATGGTATCAAACGCTCATTAGGGAGAGAAGGTTTGGGTCAGCGGCCAAGTGAAGATCATTGGTGACTTTAATTAAGGCTGTTTCAATGCTATGGCAGGGGCAAAGGCCAGACTGGAACTCATATAAATGATTGGTGGTAAGATGGGCACTACTCTTTTTTGGAGGATTTTTAATATCAATGGAAGGGTCGATATGGGGCAAAGGTTATTGAAATTATTAGGGTCAGAGCCAGAGTTTCTGAGATTACTATTTATTAGGTTTGGATTTGACTATTTGATGTTTTCCTCTGTAAATATGGAGGTGGGTTCTGTACACGTCGATGTGAATTGTTAGTCCAGTTTTCTTTTGGAGGCGCTCTAGTTGTTGTCCTTTTGCTTCTTTTTTTAGTTCTTTCTATCTAAAGTGATGAAATCTCGCTCTTTGCTCCTTGTAAAGCAGGTTAACAAACAGACGTTGTTCATGTTGCACAAAACATAAGCAATATACGACATGCATTGGTTAAAATACAGTATAATCTTTACTTTTCTCTTAAATCTGTGAATACAGAAAAATAACATGAACACTAAAGAGATCAAAGTCTAATATAAGTAGCGTACCACATTTAGGACACTATGTGTGCCTTAAAAGTAAAATGCCCTATCAACTATAGCCCTGACTAAAGTAAATAAATGAGGAAATTTAAAAAAAAACAGGAAATTAATGTTTAATCAATTATTTCTTCCTTTTCAGACATAAATCCTGCACTGTTTAGTTATTTTAAATGGTGCAACATTTGTCAGGGAAATGCATTTATGGATCGAACAGCAGATTGGAGCAAGTCGATTGTTCTTCTGTCCGTCAAATAACTTATTCTGCTATTGACACCTGCCTGCCATTGTTAATTAGACTGGTTGATCTAAATTAAGAGAAACAAGACACACTGGTGACTAATCAATGTGTGCACTTCACAACAGGAGCCTTAGTGGTGTGTGGGAGAAGAGTACAACGTGGAAAAGGTATGTCCTCATCATGCTAGTCACCAGCTTTGTTAACCATGGGTTTGGTTTGGCTTTGAATAACAATAAGTGACATTATTAGGCCATTATTAACAAAGTCAGTCGTTTTAATCAGAAGTACACAGCTAGTGCACAGCCATATTATATGGGAATTAATAGCCAATCAGCTTTCAGCCCCTGTAATTTATTGTTTTATAAATATCTAACTGGTAAAGTGTGGTATTATAGAACAATAGACGGAGATAATTTGTATTCCAGCCTTCTCGAACAGCGAGCACTGCACATATACACAGAATAAACACAAACAGACACAAGGATTTAATAAAATACTCAATGAACTCTTAGACTAGTAACATTTAGCTAAATCAGGGTGTTCAGTCATGGAGCTTTTCGTTTTGGTTTATTTGCATAAAGACTTCCGGCTGCACTAAACTCTCCAGGGCAGACGTCTTTTTCCTACTGATATTATTCTACCGTTCTTATTTCTGACCGTCCAAATACGTTTACCTGCACAGAGACTCTCTCCACATCATCTTTCAATATACCAACACCTCCTTCCTGGCCACAAAGACTGCAGACATTTCTGCACCTACCTTTCAAACGCACAAATAAAGACGCAAGAACTGCGCCCGCAATCTGTTCCGGGTTTAAACAATTGCTTTGGGGGTGGTTTTACATTTGCATATCCTCCTCCCATAAATTTCCACGGTTTGGTCATCAACGTGTGATCTGCATATTCAACACATTCTCACTCCCACCTCCCAGTGCATCAGAAACGGACGCTACGGGGTCACTCCCCTTGTCATTTCTTGATCCACAGGATGCATGACAGAGTGTGGACATTGTGTCAATGGACACGCAAGTGACTGGCGACGCAAATTTCAGCCTACAAAGTTGCTGCTGGTAGTTTTAGTAGTGTATGGTAACACGTATACTAGTGTTTCTTTAGTTTTAGGGGTTAGGGTTGGTTCCGCAGTTTGCGTCAATACATAACGAAACGGGTACCCCTGTCGCCTCAGTTTCTGATGCGCTGGGGGATTTGACCAAGCGTCCATATTTGACGAGTTGGGCGTGAGAACGCAAAAAAAGTTTGCACCCGCTCATTGTAAACATGCAAACTGCTCCTGGTTTGCACATGTTTTAGTACGAGCAAACCTGTGGAAGGCCAGGCCCTCAATGTACTCAGGAAAAATGTCTGGATGTAAAAACAACAAAATGTGAAGCAGTTTTAGTTGCTTTAACTTTCACAGAATGAGTTGTTTTGGTCTGACTTCTGCATTTATGATTGGCTTTTATTGCACAGTCTGTGCGTGCTTCTTGTAAATGTGGGATCAAGTTGTTCACACGTGTATGTGACTCAACCTCAACACGTCTGAGTCAAACAATCAGGTCATCAGCAGGACTCTGGAGAACCTGACTGCACAGTCAGGAGGATGCATCTACACCGGACCTTAAGGACCGGAGTGTGACACCTGAGCTTTGTGAAATCGCAGGGATTCCAGCTGTGAAACTCCTCCTTCCTGGGAGTGGTCATGAAAATGGCTTGGTGCTGTGCATTCTGGGATTCAGAGTTAAGTTCGGTCCTTGGTTCCTCTCAAGGCTGGTTCCACCAGTTCTGCAGACGCTGCATATCTGTTCTACCTCTTTAAATGCCGCATGAGACGGATGGTGTTGGTGCTGAAAGGTTTATCTAAGTTCTCCTCCTGGGCCTGCTTCGTCCCTGACCCCCATGATCTCTGAAAGTGGGAGAATCAGTGATTCCATGACGTATTGATGGCAAAGCTTCCAGACCCATAAATTAGGCCTGACTGAGCAGATTATAGCTGGTGAGAGGTTACAGGAAACCGATTGCATCTCTTCTCCCTGTGCATGGCTTGGTTCTGGCTTTAGCTGCTTGTCGCCCCTGCAGAGATGTATTCCAGCTGGGACGCTCACTGGTGATGGATCAGCAGACGAATAGACACACAGCCTTAGAACTTAGATGCAGTCCCGGCGTCCTCCCGTGTCTGCCGTCTCTTTGCTGTGGATTAACGGCCCCGCCGGGACTCACATCCTAACACGATGAAACGTCTCTGTGTCTCAGCCGGCTTGTTTCGCTCTTCGTCTCACGGACTCTGTACTTCTCTCCCTCTCTCTCAGGTTTTGTTTCAGTCTGTTTGCTAATCCCTCTCCCCCGGTTTCTGTCCGTCCTGCAGCCACAGCGGCCGCTCCTCTCCCTCCTCCCAGCCTCCGTCGTCTCTGCCCTCCCTGTCGGCTTGCGTTGCACAACGGGCCGTCAGACGGAGGAGCGGGGAGGAGGAGAACGGGAGGCAGAAGTCAGAGCAGAAAAGGCGTCTTCGCCCCGGGCGGACCTTATGCTGATAAGTGATACCATATTTATGAGCCGTGCTGTGAGTTTTCTGATGGCTGCGTCTAAAACATACAGACTGGAAATGTTTAACCTTCCCTCCGCCTCTGGTTATGGCCGCTCTACCAGCAGCCTGGGTCTCCTGCTGAGACGACATCCTCTTGTGCTGTTTTCATCAAGAAAACAGGATTTTCTGCTGTGATTCCTCCAAAAGTCACAAAGCGAGCATGTCTGCTAAATTGTCCCTATTTATCAGCATCTGAATACCTAACATGCATAAAAACAAAAACTAAACCCAGCCTGATTTTCATTATTCGTGACGCTGTTAAAACATTCGTAAACACAGGTTGAACTCCAAGGTTGCTTGAACATCTTATACAGACCGACCCAGCCCTCTTTTTTCCTCGCAGCACTGGAGAGCTTCTGTGTTTTCGTTGCTGACAAGAGTATAAAAGAGGAGAAAAGTGGAGAGGTTTTTTTTTTCCATAATTACCGAACATAAAAAGCCTTTTTTGATGCACCTTCTATCGTTAAAAGCACTTTTAAGGAGCTAAAAGGAAAAGCTGCTTGAAGGACTCCTCACCTACCCCTGGATAAAGAAAGCATCACTATTCAGGAGGTACGGCAAGACAATTTCACACGTAATAATAATTAAAAAAAACTTCAAGGAAGATAATCAGGATTTTATTAATTTAACTAAATTATTTTAACCGCATACTGGAGAATATTTTCAGTGGTCTGTCCAGCCTTTCTTCTCCCAACATTTGTTGTTTTTATTTTCAGATATTTTAGGGTGGGTTAGATATCCTAGGTGGCTGTAATTAACTGCCTTCCTAATGTATTCACACCCCTTTTAATCACGATTTATGTTCCCTTTATTTTATATAAAGTCTTAATGTAGACCAACATGAAGTAATACATAAGATGAGGTAGAATCATACAGAAAATGATCTAAATCTGAAAAGTGTGGCGTGCTTTTGTATTCAGCCTTTTTGGGTCTGTCCCTTCCAGCTCTGACTATCTAGAGACGATTGTTTTAATAAAAACAGCTCAGATTGGGTGGAGGAAGAACACCCCTTGTCTTGTCACGCCACAGACTGCTGATTGGATTTAGGTCTGATTTACTTTGACTAGGCCATTTTAACTAAAAAAAGAAGAAATGTCAGGCTTCGGGAAAGTATGTTCTTTTCTAAGCCCTGAATAACTGGTCTGGGCTCCTTTTGCATGAATCCTCCTCCATGGCGGACCTCAGCACGTGGTTCTGCTGAGGTGTTCTGGAAGCCCAGGTTGCCCCAGGCGGCCTTCAGGTCATCTGCATTGCTGGTTCTGGTGTCTCCCGTCTTCCTGTAGACAATACTTGCTCAGATCAGTCTGTTGGCTCTAATCAAGAACAGACAATCCTACCAGAGTTTTTCCTTCCACTAAACCTTCTACATGGGGATTGCTCTCTTTGGACGACCAGCTTCTTCAGCGATTACCTTTTGTCAGTGACCATCTTCTGGACATTTGTCCATCCAGCAGTCTTCCCCATGACTGACCCAAGCAGAGACCATTTAGAGGGCCAGGGAACATTTGCAGATTGCATTTATAGTTAAATTAGATCCAAACTTTTGAATTATTGTCATTCTGGAAAATGGAGCTCCTCCATGATCTCAAGATGTTTAAGTCTTTAGCAGATTTCCTGTTGTGTATCTATCTTCATCCATTTCCCCACCAGCTCTTACCAGCTTCCCTCTTCCTACTGATGAAGAAGAACTTCCCGACAGCCTGATGCTGCCACCATCATAGCAATGGATTATCCCGCATGAAACCATGGATCCCAAATGTTGAAGATCCAGCTGGACCATGCAACTGAAGGAGTTCCTGTTCCCAGGTTGCACAATTAAATGACAGCAACCGACCTGTAAAGCCATCTGGAAGCAGCAGTGTTTCCATGAAAGAACAGACCTTTTTTTAGCTGCTGAATTCGCTGAGTGATTTCAGCTTTTATCGTTTTTGCCGCTGCACATAATCAGCTTTTTCCTCCGTGATTGATCTGTGCTTCTGCATACGGCTGATATAATCTAAAAGTTCCTGCAGACACACGAAGTTGGATCAACTCGTTTCGCTGTGATCGATCTTTCATCACGGCCCTAATCCTCCTCCCGGCTTCATAACCTTGGGGGGTTTCTGACGCCGCGGAGCCATGGCTGCCTGGGATGGAGGCGAAAACGAACGACGAGCCGGAGAACCGGGGAGCAGAGTGTAGCTGCTGTCTGTCAGTGGAAATCTGTTGGCTACCCCGGATGTGTCGTGGCAGCTCCTCTGGTGGCCCTGGGAATGTCTTGGTGAGGCCCCAGACCACAGTTCAAGTCATTTGGCCAGCTAGAAAATTTTGCTTTTTGTTTATTTTATTTTAAAATCATCATAAACTGAGTCTGTCGCATCCATTTTACTTAAAAAAAAAAATCACACGAAATTAGAAAACATTCAACCCAAAACGTTCTCAAACTTTCTTTTATTAACGCAAACATCTGGGACCCTTTTTTTGGACCCATAATAATTTATTGTTTCCTACTTTGTTTGGCTAATATATTCATGTTTATTAGGAAAAATTAAACTATTTTAAATAAATTTATTTCGCTTTTTTAATTGAGGGGAAAAAGTGTGAAGCCTAAATATTTGGAAGCCTAGAGAATGGCCTAGTCAAAGTCCGGACTTAAATCAAAGTCAGAATTCGATGCAGGATTTCCAACTTGAGCTGCTTTACGAATCATCATGAATTAGATTAAAGCATATTTATCAGTAAGAACGGCCTAGTCAAAGTTCAGAGTCCAAAAGAATCCCAAAAACAGATGTTGACAGACGCCATCTGACGACTGGCAGAGGTGAAATGGTCATAAAACGACCCGCTCTTCAGGGGAGGAGACTAAATACTTCACAGAACCTCCAGGTTACCCATCAACAGAGAAGATCTGGTCTGTAGGTCTGTAGCCTCCCAGCAGCTGCCTCTGAGGGTCAGAAAGGGTTCGGCTGGAAGAAGGAAAGCAGCAAAGAAAATGAGGCAAAGCAGATGCTGCACCAGCGGTGAGCTCGGAGGAGATCCCAGCACAGCCGTTCATCTTGATGCTGTGTTTTTAAACTGTAATCAAGGCTTTATAGCTTGAAATAATCCAGGAAGCCAGAGGAGAATCTGTTTAAAGTTCCAGCTTGGGGGGCTGATGGCGAGAAAACGGCTTGTTCGAGCTCCTCGCAGAGATTCCCGGTGAGATTAGCTGGCAGGAGCTTAAATTTAAACCCTGATTTTATCCCTGTACAAATTGCACTTCCAGAGTTCCTCCGGCTCAAGGCGCAGCTCCGGTCAGATGTGGTTTTACGCTGGATAAGGGGAAGAGTCCTGGCTAATGAGGAATCCCAATCAGAGATTACAGGCGGGTGACAGAGTGAATCTTTAGGAAAGCATTAGTGGAAACGTTGTGAGGGAGTATGTGCCAGGGCCTTATATTTCCACTTCAGTTGGACAGTTTTGCTTTCAGACTGCCACTCTGGGTCCGTGAGCCAAACCCTGAGGCCCAGGAAGCTCGCTGAGGGTTAAATGCAGAGTTTCACTGGATTACACCACTTTGCAATGACAAAAAAGGTAATTATAAATCAGAAACATGTTTACATCTGCTTTTAATGAACAGATATTAAAGCTACGGACTCTTATTTGCCTTTAATGCCTGTATGTGTTTGTGATATTTGCTATTTGCTGTGATGTCCTGTAAAGCTCTTTGGTTTGGCTTGTAAGGACGTTGCTATCAAAACAAACTCGCCTTGCCTTAGGAGGCGCCTCCCTGTAAGCTGCCGCTTTAAACACAGGCATCAGCGTCAGAAAATGAGGTCGATGCCGACCCAAAGTGAGGCGGGGGAGAGGCGGCGCTGTGGTGAACGGTTGGGATTAAACGATGAACCTGGAGAAAACCTACAGGGAAAAGGCAGGAAGCCAGGATCAAATGATGGAGGAACAGAAGAACGAAGGATCCAACGATGGAGAAACACAAACCAGGAAACAACCTGGAGAAACATCAGCTACATGACAAACAGGCGAGAACAATCAGGAAAATACTGATCGCCTGAGGAAGAGGTCAAGGTGGGGAAGAGATGGAGACAAGGAAGTGACGCTTAAATAAGCACAAGTTACGGGAAGTTTCTGCTCAACGAGGTGGATTTTCTGGTTTAGGACCTGAACTGAGCACAGCTCTCCCTGATGGCGTTTATCCATGTTCTGCTTGGTCATCAACGGCTGCGGTTCACAGATCAACCCCTACAGCCAAAGCCACCTCCTGGCTTTCTTAGCTGCTTCACTAGGGGATTTCACGGCCCTCTTTTCAGCCATCCCGGCTCTAAAGCTCGCCTCTTTGGGTTCGGTGACTGTGTTTCAGCCTTGGCTCCAGTAAAGCCTGTTTCATAGGTGGCCATGGAGGCTGTGGCTGCCGTTGCTAGACAAATAAAATGTTAATATAGAAATGTGGGGTTGATTTAAAAAAGTATGTAACATCCTCAGGGTTGTGTGCAGGATTCTATGTGTACTTTGCTTCCTCTGATTGCCAAGTGCCACTGTCAGTTGTGTCCACACAGGTGGAGCTGCTCAGAACAATCAGGAGGAGCTTAAAGAGGAGTAGAGCCTCTTTATTCCCACGTGTCCTCCTTCCAGAAAGAAGCCGTCCTGCAGACCATAGTCTCTGGTTCTCACTTCTCCGCCTCCTCACGCTTTAAAGCTCTCTGACAAACTTACCCCCTTATCCCCTCATAAATATATCCTTATTGCTCCTCTGCTCGCTGCTCCCTGGACCCCTCCACATACCACCCTTCACCCGCCTGCCCGTCCACCTCCCAACCATCCACCCTCACCGTCTCCTTCGTCTTTCTCCCGGAGCAGCGAAACACGCATCATCAGTAACTGCTCCACACACCTCAACCCCCTGAGGCTTCACTCGCTGTCGCTGATAACCGTTAGCCTCCGTCTCACATCAGTCCTCCTCACAACAGACCAAACTCTGCCTCCCTTAATCGACCCTAACCTGGGTGTCCTCCAGAAGCCACTCCCTAGCCTGGATGAAGCATCAATAAATGCGTTAAACTGTCTTCATTTGTCTGTGGTTGTTGCTGGAACAAGGGTCAGCCGAGCCTCATGTGTGTGCCGCGTTTGGACATGTTTTACTTTAGCTTGTCCCCTTTTTTCAAGCATGTTTTCATAAAATGGCACGAAGCTGAGAAAAACCACATCTCAGCCAATTTCTTTTCTTCTCCTTCCGTCTTTTCGACACATTTCCTGCCTTTTGTTTCATAACCACGCTATGAAGATATTGGATGGTGGCATTTTTTTAGTTTCTGTCGGACTGCATCTGTGTGCTTAATCCATACATTATTCATATTAGTCATTTTCTGTCACTGCTGGCAGAGACACAGAGGGACCACGCTGTTATATGGCTAGTAAGGGATGTTCTTTTAGCAGCGTTGGATGTACCCTGCTCATTTTTCCAAAGATTAATGTAGATTTGTTCTGGATGTATGCAATTGGCTCACCCGCAACATGTTTTTGTAACTAATTGGACCCAATTTCTCCTTCATTATTTCCAAAATTGTAAATCCACAACCTAAAAGCTGCACTTATTAAGCTTTTACAGGTTTTTTAAAAAACCAATAGCCTTGATTCTGCAGTAAATAAATATATATATATATTTTTTAGCAAAGTTAAAAAGAAAGCGAGGATTTTAACAAGACGATTTTCCTGTGTCTGTAGGAGGGCAGATCAACACTGTAAGTAAAAGCTTAATTAACTAAGAGTTGCAGTATTTCAGCTGGCTGTGGTAAAACCAGACAACTGGCTGCAGAAAGCTGAAAACGGGGAAAACAAATCTCTGCTCTCCATCAGGAAGCACACAGATTTACACAAATCTGCACTTTACACTATCAATCAATCAACCAGCATCAATTCAGCTCCTTTTCTCCCAGAGATGCTGCTCCTTGTTCCCTCAAATGATTGACGTACAATGAACTGCACATTCTTTTCAAACCCGACTTCAGGCTTCATTAGCACTTTGGTAACAGATCCAGAGCAGGAAACAAAGTGAGGAGGAGGAGGAGGAAGAGGAGGAGGAGGGTGCAAAAGTTGGCTGCTGAAGCAAAGAAAGAGAAGCGGGGGAAGAGGATAATAGGAAGATAAGAACTAGTGCTTTTCAGAAACCGGCAACAGAAACTGGCAGATCAGAGCGGGGGAGGGAAGGTGGGTGGGGGTGGCGGTAGCTGGGGGCAGAGTGTGGATGTGAATCTGGTGGAGAGAAAAGATTGCAGAAGACAATGCTGAGGGATTGGTGGATGGAGAGCGAGTGTTTAAATACGGCAGAATAGACGGACAATGGTGTGTTTAAAATGTGGGACAGAGGAGGGAAGGAGGAGAAAAGAGATCGTGACAGGAGCTGATTTCAATTACAGACGCAGAATCTGGGTCATTAAGTCAAAGGAATCAGACCGGACCGGCGATGCCGATCTGATGATAGACGGGAACACTGATAAATCGTGATGTAACCAGAGAAACTTGACAAACGTCTACAAACGTTCTCTTTCAGAGGAGCACTCTTTGTTTAGCCTGGTTTTAAACACCCTTTTTTTTTTTTTACCAAATTTTACCCTTCATATGTATAAACCTGTAACATGGTAACCCATTAGGTACCCTACTTGGAGCCCTCCAAGAACCATGTAGGCTGTTCGGTTCTTATGGTGATTAGGCAGAACCACAAGAGCACGACCTTTACTCTGTTTTGTTGTAGTAATCCCGTATTGTTGCATTTAAGATTAAACATTATGTGTTTGAAAGGGGGCATAGTGAGTTTAGTTCTGTGGAGACCAAGGCTGCGTCTAAAAAGGTCTGATCGGTAAGGACTCTTTAGCCAAAGCGGAAGTGTCCTTGTTCGCCATGATCAGTGCTGTCTGAATAGGGCAGTCAGTAAGGAAGGAGGTAGGAAAAGGAGCCTGTGTGTTTCCTGTCATAGTTCCTTTAGCATAGGAACCTCGCAGTGTCCCTTACTGGCACTAAGAAAATCCCACAATCCTTTGCCCGACATGACGTACAAGCATAGCCCACCTCATGAAAATTAACAAACATGTCTGGAGAGAAGAGAGCAGCACTTTGTAGTTCTTTTCCAGAAGGCTACATCATCCATGCGCGTTTCCTTTGCGTGATGACATATGAGTTAAAAGCTGTCCGCAATTGGCCCCATAGTCCAAAACTCAAGATCAAAATCAAGGAGCAGGAGCTATAGTCTATAATGAGAACATTTCAGACACACCTCTGGCTCTGCATGGGCGATGGGAGTATATCTGGTGAATGAAGTGAACATGTGGAATCTACTATCTGGGTGCTTTGCTGACTCATGAGTTGGGCAACAACCTCAAGCTAAAGAAGATATACCTGTTGTTTGCCGTCTATCCACATACTGCACCATCACAAGGTACTATGAGGGTATGCCCTTTGGAGCCTTCTAGAAATCCTTTTGGTACTCTGTAGGAACTCATGTAGGAACCATGCAGGTACTCCATAGCAGCCCTGTCTGCGGTCCAAGGCAGCGAGGACTGCTCAGACTCCTACACTGGAGAAACTAAACAGCAGCTACATGAATGCATGGAGACGCACGGGAGGACCAGCAGCTCGGGGAAAGATTGAGCAGTCCACCGGTACCTCGAGAGCAAAGGACAGTCTTTAGACAATGATGTCCAGACGTTGGACCGGGAGAACAGATGGGTTGAAAGAGGGGTAAAAGAAGACACCTTGGTCCAAAGAGAAAAACCATCACTAAACAGAGGGGGAGGATTGAGCTTCCAGCTCCCCAGTGTTTACAGCTCGGTCCTCCAACATGTTCCAGAGAGATTACATCAGCATCTCATCATGATTCAGGTGACCAAGTACTCCACTCACACCAAGCAGTAGCTTCTAACAACCCAGGACAGTGATGATGGGTCAGGGATTTCCATCTGACTGAGAATGCTCCTAGGATGATGGGCCTCCATGTCCTTAAAAACAGCAGCGCTCCACCTGCAGGTTGCTCAGAGGGAGTCACCAGAATTGACAAAGACTCCTGGATAGGTGACCAAACGTTTGTTGAGCTAAAAGGGAAACCTCTGTAGGTACAATTTGTTAGAAACCCTTAAGGTAGCACTGCTGGAAACTTGTAGGTATGTGTCCACGTAGAATCCCTGTTGGTGCACCAGCAGTATCTGTGCTGTGCAATGTGTTGTTTTTTTACTCACAACTGGAAGATGTTTAATGTCTCTAATTTATTTCATTCAGGCAGGTAATCATATTTGTTGGTTTGTAGGTCAGAGGCATCAATTTCCTTTCTTCCACATTACAAATCCCAAACAACCAAACAACGCAACCAAAATAAAAACTTGTGCTCTTAGAGAATTACGCTAATTGTAACAAGACAATGCACAATCTATCGCTGGCCCTTTAAAGACCACTACCTTGTTGGTTGCTATGGGAATGAACGGATGCCACAGAGAACATGTAGAGTCCTTTGTGAAGAACTAATAATGAATGCTTTCAGATTAGCCAGAAACAGCAGCTCTTTGAGACATTGTTGGCAATGAAACCAGGCTCAAGCCAAACACGGACCTAAAACTGAGATGGGCAACAAAGAGCAAAGCCTCACACAGACGTTTAATCGTGGAGCTTCAGTTGTTTTGTTCATTTCTCAACAGCTGCTCTGAAATCATGGGAGGAAACTGAAAGAGTTTCTGCATGTTGTAGATTAAACCAAATGGGTCACCGAAGGCCAAGTAAGAAAGGCTTCATGAAAGCGTCCATGTGTGTCTGTGCCTTTCACAACGGGCTCATGCTTCTTAATTAGGCAGCCATCAGTGGTTCAGCCATGAAAAAGATTCAACAGAGACCCATTTTTAATGGGGTTGGGTTTTGCTTGACTACATTTCTTTAACAGCAAAAGATGTAAAGACAATGACATTGTCAGCATCTTACAGTCACTATTTGTACAAACAAAGTCTCAGGGTACAGAGACAAAGTTAGATATAAGCTATATATATATATATATATATATATATATATACACAATCAATGTCTTCAATGGCGGCTGGTGGTGATATTTTTAGGGTGGGCTAAAAGATTATTGTTTATACGTAATAAAATGCTGCAGACTGGATTCCAACAACAGAAGCATGCAACTTGAAATGAAGAAAACCTGCCATAAGTGGCCGTGTCCTTTACCAGCTTGATAACAACCGCTAAAAAGCCACCAAAACATACCAAAAAAAAAAAAATATCTTACACCGACCCTCTGTCAGTTTGCCAACCTAATTCGCCTGCTTTAGGGGTTTCAACGATAGATGTTTTAGATCGACAATTGCTTATTGAGTCCAAGCTGTTTTTCCTCCAATCAGCAAACAGGGAAAGCAGAAAAGATTAGCTACACTTGCCGTTAGCCACTCCTTTCGCTGAAACCAAGTCACAGAAAACTCCGGTTCTGACGCTTCTCCTTTTGCTGGATTTGACTAACCTTAGGTCTAAGACCCCCCCCCCCCCCCCAACCTCTTTACTTCTATATCTTCCTCAGAAGACATTAAGAAAATAAATAATCCTCCTCGTTTATGTTAATCTTGCTCGCCATCGTACTCGGTCTACATCAAACTACACCCACATAGAATCGCCCCCTGAATGTCATGTAATATAAATTTGCACCAGAAAAGCTGCCAGACTTCTGCAATAATCATCCTTTTTTATACCATAACCACCATTTTCACAAAAATGCAGATGAAAAAACTTAAGGAAAAATTACCAGAGAAGGAAGATTTCACCACATTTAGTGGCCATGTGACCGATTACTAAAACAAGAGGTCATCCAAAATGTAAAACAGCTACATGATCCTAAAGAGAGACTTCATTTCCCTAATCTATAATGAACCAGAAAAGGTAGGAGACTCGAAGTTATGTTTTAAGAAGTTTATAATAAGGTGAAAACCCGGTGATAGTCTGCAATCTTCTACAGGAGGAAGCTGGAAACCCGGCAGTGATGAGCACTGGCTTACCCACTGCAGAGGTGTCTGGTAATAGGGCTGAGGCTTGGTCAGGATCCAGGGGTCAGGCTTGGGTCATACATGGATGAGCAAAGATAGGCAGACAGATCCAGGGGCTAGGTGAGCTTCGTAGGTCGAGGTACAAATCCAGGTCAACGTCACACATACACACAACAAGGATGAAAAACAAAAATACAGCATCATCTAAAATGTTAACAATACCGTACAGTCATGACGGAAAAAAGGTGTAGCTGTGTGTTAACGCAATGCCAATAAGCAAAGACAGCAGTAAGAAACGTGTAGATGGGATGTCTGCTAACAACCAATGAAAGAAGGGCTATGAGGCCATGTCCAAACCGAAAGTAGAGATGTCTCCATGGTTGGAGAAAGCCAGCACACACGTCTGTCCAAAAAACGTTGAAGGGCGGTGGTGGAGTCGTGATAGTCTGTGGCGCCGCGGTTCCCCCGGCTGCATTCATTGTGCAGACGGAGGAACCATCTGAGTTGAACATCTGCTCCTCTGTATACCAAAGTAGTCTAGAGTCAAATGTGAGGCCAAACACGGCAGCAATGAGAAGTAAGAGAACCCAGACAGTGAAAGGATACGGTGGGGCTTAAAGAGGGCCATGCAGAAACAGAGATTTCATAGAATTGAAGCAACGGCAAATAGAGGAGTGGACCGAAGTCAGAAACAGCCTCTACTGGGAGTTATCGCTGCTGTTGGTGTGAATGTTGCTGCTGATTCACGGGGTGCGCCTAGTTTTCCAGTGAATGCAACATAAAATATTAGCGTGTGCATATCAGACACGTCACTGACGGTAAATCACCTGAAAGGCGGTCTGTCAACGCATGACCAAGATATCTAACTTCATCACAGACCCTCGGTACGGTTCCAGACAGCTTAAAGTTGGGGAATGCCCAGGACATAAATTAACCATCATGTGATCAGACCAACACCAGAACTCCCCCAAAAATAGACAGAAAAGTCAAAAGATTACAAAAGTTAAACGAGCCGAAGAGAAATGAACAAGCAAATCCAAACATAGTGACTTTCCTTTTTTTGAATAGAAATGTGTTGCATAAGGGTTGAAAAATATGACAGAGGTGTCGGCTTGGGTCCAAAACATAAGAAAGCAAACTGATCTCTGCTTTGTGTTCTACCTTCCTGTGTTGTTTATATTCAGGCCAAACATCTCATCACCAGCTTGATTTATGCTCTACAGAGGCTCTAATGGGGGGAAAAAACACTTTCCATTTATGAAATGAAAACATTACATCTCCAAATGCGTGGCGACCTTCAGAGGTATGTTTATCAGACTGAGGCAAAGCAGAGTTTCTGAGTGTTTCCAGGGAAATGAAAGATCTTGGGAAAGGTGAGTGAACGTTCCCGGGCTGCAGCCTCCAGGTAAACATGGTGATTAGGTTTCAGCACGATCCATCCAATTCAGAGACAATGTTCCCGACGAACAGGGAGGAGCGGAGCTGCATTGTTTGGTTTTTCATTTCGCTGTGCTCTGCATTCGCCAACGCTGGGCCCAAACCTCGTTTTCTATCGCATCAATGACCGTCGCGCTGTAAGGTTCATCATGTAGACCCAATTCAGCCCGACTCAGTGTCTCTGTGTGGCACCAAAGCGCAACAAAAAGTCATCAGAGGGCGCTTTGCATAAAAAGAAGCAGGTCCAACTGGAAATGATCCGTCCTGAGTTGCTGAGTTTACAAACTCTGCATATTGGTTGTTTTGAGACAGACCACCAGACTGCTTCAACTTTAATAAAGCTCAGATTTGGTTTGCACAACGACCCCCTCTCCTTTAAGCCTAGTGTTGTGAAAATACATCATTTCAAGTTATTTAATGTTTATCAAATAACTCTGTCTGTTTGGTGTTGTCCGTTGAATACCAGCCCATTGGGCTTTGATATCAGGAGAATAGTTGAAAGGAATGATTCAAGCACTAGTGATGTTTTAACAGCAAACTCTGCACACACAGAATAAATGAGTGACAACTTCTCTTCAAGTTGTAGAATTTATTAACAGAAATAAAATCAACATTCAGGGAACATCACTATTTAATGCTGTTTATCTGAATTAACACTATATTTCAATCAACAAATTCTCTGTAATAGGCTAGTGAAGCTTAACTAACACTACTAATCAAGATAAAAAAAAAAACTTAAGAACTATGTACACACAAAAGACGAAAAGGACAAATAAAAATGTTTGAAAACCAGCATCGTCAGAATGATTCAGTGAATTTCAGAATTCAGCGAAGATCTTTAAGAATGTGGAATGAGGTTAAATTAGCTTAACTAATTCAGAACAACATTTGGTATGTGATTCAACCCATTCACAATGTAAATCCGGAGTTACATAAAACATTATTTGAAAAAATAGCATTAAAAAAAGTATTTGCTAAATAAAAATCAATAACCTTTAGGACCCTCGATTTTTAAACAATTCAAATTGGTAACTTACAATAGAAGAGGGACACTTTAAGGGCGTGGACAACCAGAAGTCATGCTGGGGGTGTATCCGGGTCACGTGACCTGTAGCTTGATAACTTTCTCCTAAATGGTAAATGGCTTATATTTGTTTTCACCCATTTTTACCGCTGCCTGACGGTGGTGAGCTATGTAAGTAGAAGCGAAGCTACCTTACATCAACGCCACCTGGCCCTCTGACTACCGCCAGCAGGCGATTTGGGTGAAGTGTTTTGCCCAAGGAGACGGTCGGAGCAGGGGATCGAACCAGCAACCCACCAGTTATAGGACAAACTCCCTAACCTCTGCGCCTGTCGTCCCAATACGCTACCCAAAACACCATTAATCAACATTAATGTTCCCTATTCATGCTGTAGGAACGCTATCGGATTATTGGACGACTGCAAAGCGAAACGAAAACAAGCGTTATGTTCAAACAAACCGTAGTTAAGTTTAATGCGTTATAGGGCTGGACGATATTCAATTCAATTTTATTTATATAGCACCAATTCATGAAACATGTCATCTCAAGGCACTTTACAAAGTCAAGTTCAATCATATTATACAGATTGGGTCAGATTATACAGATTGGTCAAGAATGTTCCTATATAAAGAAAACCAGTTGATTGCATCAAAGTCCCGACAAGCAGCATTCACTCCTGGAGAAGTGTAGAGCCACAGGGAGAGTCGTCTGCATTGTACATGGCTTTGCTGCAATCCCTCATACTGAGCAAGCATGAAGCGATATGGAAAATATCAATAAAATAGAAATCATATTGATCGATATCGATAATTCTAAAAAAAATTCAATAGATGACCATTTAATGCTGTTGCTTAATGACCTATTTTTAAATAAATGGATTCAAACACAACCCTTTATTCAACCAACTTTTTACCAAAACTGTAAGTCTTAAAAAAAGAAAAAAAAAACACATGCTCTCTGAACTCTTTGACGGAGGAGCTTTCCTGGGTCTGTATTATGATTGGTTGGGAGGATGTAATGACTAGTATTTACGTACAAGATAGGCTACAATGCACTGTTCTTTTATTGACCCCTTTTTTATCGATCGATCGATAAATATCGTTATTGAATTATCGTCCAGCCCTAACTGTTAGCAAAGCTAATAGCTGAAAATGCTAACAGACATCCAGGAGCTTATTTAAAAGGACTTTAGCCACATTTTGCGTAATGAGTGGACCGGAAAACACAAACATTAACGTCTCATCGGTGTCTTAAAACCCTGTGTAAAAAGTTTGTCATAACCTTAAAACTCAACCCAAAGCACATCAGCATAGCTCTGCTTCAGAAGACCGCTAGCAGGTAGCTTAGCCTGTGAACCTCAGGTAAACCTTAAAGTTTAACCTTAAACACACATTAGAAGTAAATAATTTTAAATCGCTTTATCCCAGACTCACTTTCCCTGTTCATCTTTGCCAAACCTCTGTTCTTTATGTCCCATTCTGGTGACTGGGGCATCCTGTAGCGTTGAGCTGCTGCTGGGGTAGCTAGCTGTTCAGGCCGACGGTTCGCTCCAGGCCGCTTCTCTGTCGGGTCAGTTTTCTCCTGCAAAAGCTGAGCAGCAAACCATCCCAACTGCGGGTGTCTGTGGTTGCTGGCTGACGGCTTTGATGTGTGATTTCACAGAAAGACTGGAGTTAGCTTTGGCTCCAATCTTTTAGCTTAGCAATGAGTTGCTAAGCCGTTCAGGCCGGTGGCAGTGCTTAGCTTTGGCTAAGCACGTGCCACTGCCACGGATGGTACACCTTGATTAAAACTCATTGTAGTGGTGATGCAAAACCAAATTCAGTTTGTTTCTCACTCTGTATCTTTTTAACAAATTTACCCTGAAAACAAATATTTCTTTATATCCAAACTAAATAAGCAAATAAAGAACCAGATAAAGTCTGGTTTTCGTCGTGTTTGACACTTTAGTTGTTGACATGAACGACATAAAGAAGGATAACCCCAGGAGGCGCCCAGGCAGGGGAGGAAGCACGAGAGATGAAAGAGCAACATGTAGATTTCCTTGTTATGTAACAAGATTATTAACAACGACGCATCTGAACCGACGATGAGGACCTATGTCCTAGCTGAAGAGATCAGATGGTCTCTAACGATGAACCGGTGCACACCAACCCCTCGTCGTCAGCTTTGGGAGCGTTTCCCAGCCCGGCCCACACAGTCAGACACCCAGCAGCCGTCTCCTCTCATGAGGGAGTCTGTCAGTACATAAAAAGCTTTACCACCCGCTGAGAAGCAGCACATCTCTGCACTCTTCACGTCTGCAGAAGGAAAACACCATGTTTCATAAGATCGGGGGCTTGATGACGCTCTCTCTGCCGGTATCTGAGCCCGTATGTCTCGACCGTAATGTTTTTCTAACTGGAATAAAGAAAATGTTGATGTTGTAGTACAGAATCGGTTCACATGCAGAAATAAAGGTGCCATCCTTTAGCGGAGCTCATTCATCTTTGCCTTTCATGGCCGATGTGAAAGGTAAAGTAGTAACGTGTTAGCAGAGGGAAACACGTTTTAACTCACAGCGTCAGAGGCAGCACTGATCCAGAGCTAAACCTCATGCACATAGGATCATTCATGACGTGTTTTGAAGCTAAGAAGGTACAAATGCTCACATTTTCCATTTTATCCTGTAATCCCACATTTAAAAGGTATGTTTATAGTTACAAATAAGAATGAAGGTAAAATGCAGCAGGACTAAAACATCCTAAAAGGGACGATACAGACGATCAACCATACCTCCCCCTGCTAACACTGTATATAAGGGAGAATTGCAACCATGTTGGGGTCTTAGGCTGATTGATAATTCACTAACGATATATATTGATCGATAGATGTATATCGATAATAGAAAAAAGGGTCAATAAAAAGTTCAATAGAATAACAGTTTTCCTATCTTTTGCATTCTAGCCATGTAGGTTATTACAGTCATTACATCCTCCCAACCAATCACAACGCAGAGTGTTGGTTGAATAAAGGGTCGAGTTTGAATTCAGTGTTTGTGTGTCTTTACCTAAAAATAGGTCGCTAAGCAACAGCATAAAATGGTCTAGGCTGCACTCAAAATATATGTTTAGAATTTGTTGATAATTATTGATATCGATCAATATTATTTCTATTTCATCTACATGCTTTTTTGTCTATATCCTCCAGGCCTAATCCAGCCACAGTGTCAGGATGGAGTGAGGACTAAACAGGCAGTTGGAGACTCGTCTGCAGTAATGGGAGAAGTTCACAGTGGTGAAAAAGGAGCTGAGCCTAAAGACAAACGTCCTGATTTACCCGTCGACCTGAAGAGTAATTAATGGCTTGAGAAAATGTCCCTGTTAGTGAATTACATAATTTAAAAAAACACATAATCAGGTGAAAACAGATGAGGGGAATAATGTAAGACGACTCAAGGAAAGTTGGAAGCTGAAGAGATAGATTTGTTGCAGACACGTAGTCCATATTACAAAGAGGAAAAGTAACAACAACAAGATTAAATAAGAATATCTAATAAAGAAATATTAAAATAGAAGGAACAAAAGTATGAAAAAGAAAGAGAAAGACCTCTAAACTTTTAGAGGGCAGCCGTGCCGGCGTGTCCAAAGCACAGAAACATGGCGTACGGCACTATATTCAGCGTTAGTAACATAATGATCCTACTGTTCAACAAATAAACTTGGACATAACATTCCTTGAAACAGCCGGACGCAAACAATTCACTGGCGCTCGTCCATCTGGGCTTTTTCAACAAAGGTTTTAGTGCATCATCATAAGCCACTTGCTGGCTCTTTATACTGCCACCATAGGTGTGCCATGTGCAGAGAGGTACAATACGATCCAAACACGTTCGGTTTACCTTCATCAGAGCAGAAATATTAGCGTGTGCATATCAGACACGTCACTGACGGTAAATCACCTGACAGGCGGTCTGTCAACGCATGACCAAGATATCTAACTTCATCACAGACCCTCGGTACGGTTGAATTATACACCGAACCCGCATTAGAAGCTGCAGGAGACCAGCAGAGCTTGACTCTACCAGATTCACCATCAGGTGCTGAGCTCCTTATAAAGCCGGATATGAGAGGACTAGGTTGGTCTCAGGTGGAAGAGCAACCACCAGCCTGGGGCACGCCGCCGCTCTAAACAACGGCCCACCCAGCACATCTGATCACGTGTCCAGGGTCAGCGTCTGTTCCAGAAGCTTGGAGATGTAACGTCACTGGCTCTCAGTTTAAAAGGACACCAAACCAGCGGGTGGAGATTTGTCTGCAGACCAAAGTGCATGTGATGGTGTGAAAGCGCTGGGGTGAAGTCATGAAGCAGCTCCGTCTCCTTTTATTGCAGCCAGTTTGCTTGTTTTTTCCCCCCGTTATTTCCGCACCAGATCCATTTATTTCATTATGCAGATGTGGACGCGCTCATTAAGTCCAGATGACGGGAGCCATTTACACCTGTCGCTGCTGCATGCAATTACAGCAGGAACACCTGACTGGAGGAGTCACATCCCCCCGCTATCAATACCAGGGATGCTGCAGACGGCAGCGGACAGAGGAATGATGCGTTCCCTCCACCGCTTCAGTCACATTTAATATAAAAACATTAACTGCAGTCAAAAATGGATGTAATTATACACCCAATAGCTATCTATAGCAAAACAACAAAGATAAACTAGCATGATTGTGTCCTATTAATCTCTTAAATAAATGAAAAGAAGTGTTTTTGGTTTGTCTTGTGGGCTGCTGGTCGTCTGGCAGCTCCGTTTGTGTTACATAAATCCCAGAATCTTCTTTGCAGAGTATATCAGAGTTTAATCTTTAATTTAAATAGAAAGATTATCTGTCAGATTCACAGGCAGACGTCAGAGGAACTGAGAATTAATCCCTCGCTCTGTGATACTGTTTGATGTCCTGATCTTTTTCTGCTTTTACACCAAGATGACCACAGCTCTCAGCAGGTGGTATTTTCATCTGTGTAATCTTCACAATATAAATTACCGCCGTGCTCCGGCTGTAGTTTACATATTCACGCAGTCGTAGTCAATCAATTAAAAATATAACTGAGGAGTTATTTCAGTAAGTCAATTCACTGAGTGAAGCTCGTTATGTAGAGCAAACACGTCTGACGTGACCGAGCCTTGATTTCTGTTTATTATGAGGATTTTAATAAAAACACAACATTTAGGATTACAGTAGTATATCATAATCAATAAAAACAGATGTTAACGCACACATTCGGGCTTGATGAAAAGCATGTTTAATACCTGCGTAAAGGTTGTTGTTTTTGAAAGATGGCAAACAAAGCTCATTGGAGCACATATTCAAATTTATTGAACCTGCCTGTATAGCAAATTTAGCATACATTTAGCACCTTCAAATGCCGATATCCATGTGTGTCGTTTCTGTAAAGTATCTGTCAGCAAAGAATTTAGACAAATGAAATATCTCATTTCCAACCCACACTAATGGTGATCATGACCAAAGCGAGAAAGATGCTGGATATCAGAGATGGGTCTGAGAGAAGAACGGCACCGGACTGGATCTGGACGCCTCCTTCAGTCTTCCTGCGGAGCTGGAGGTGGAAAGCTGTGCAGGGAGCAGACATGGGAGCGCCTCAGAAGGACAACATAAAGTTATCTGGAGGAGGGCTATCTGAGATGTTCTCCTCCAACCACTCAGTGACAACTTATTTTTACCCATAAACACTTAACCTCAGTCATTTTTTTTTTTTTTATATCATAACATGAAACAAAAGAAACAGGCACAAATCAATCAAAGCTTCAAGTAAATCAACATTTACACTATAAATGTAAATTTCTCCTGTGGTTAAAGAAAAAAAAAAAAAAACACAAAATTCCATTAAGTCTGCAGCACAAAACGTCAAAATTAATTTACTTCCCTCTGCAATATAAACAGTCTGGGAAATTAAATCCCAACGGAAAAAAAAACAACGACGACATACGCTTCCTTCTGAAGCTACGACACGCTCACTTATGGATTCTCAAGGGGGGGAAGGATTAGGCCTAGTTAGCATTCAGGAGGGCGACTGTATTCTCCGGCGCGGGTGCAGTAATAATGTCATGCCTCCCACTGAGCGGGATGCTGTGTGTGTTTGTGGCTTCGTCTTCAAGGTGTGCGACCTTTGAAATTGCAGCAGGATTGAGTCTGCCTCTGGAGCCGGCGTAGGGCGTCTAATCACACACACAAACCTGCACACCTACCTAAATACACACGCATCTATATACTGTCCTTTTCCTCCAGGCGAAAGCTAAATCCATGCCTCGCCCCCGCAGGCCGGCCCACAATACACACACACTGAGGCGTCTGAGCTTTGTGCCTAATTAACATGAGCAAAAAGCTGCGATTAGAAACCGAAGCAATGTGATTAAGGTGCCTTTAAACATAAAGCTGATCACCAACTGTGAATATGTGTTTGGTGTACTTTGCAGTCCAGCGATTTGTTAATTCTGGGGTTGTTTTTGAGTCGTTGTTTTTTTCTACTTTGTAAGAACAGTAAAATTAGAAAAGAAAACTACTTGTGGAGGTAAATGAAGCGGCCGAAATGAGCTTCCTATGGAGGGAGGCTGGGCTCAGCGTTAGAAATAGGCTGAGGAGCTCTTTCATCTTGGGGGAGCTCAGAGCAGGGCCCCTGCTTATCAACACATTGCGAGGAGTCAGCTGAGGTGCAGCAAAAAGACTCAATACGGATTTGCACCTTCCAGCAAGACAACGAGCTGGTGGAAGGTGATCGTTGTCCCTACCCTTACATCCAGAGCTACGATCTGATGATTAATATCTAAGGGATCTAATGTGGTAGAGCAGCAGATGGACTCTACGTGTTCAATTAATCTATGCAAACCATCACTGATTCTGTCTGTTGTCCATTGTAAAATCAAACCTCCAAATTTAACACGTGATTTTGTGTCAGCTACCTGTATTTATTCTCCCAGATAAACAACAGTCAATACTTGCAGGCATTTAACATCTGGTGCACTATTGTAGCGAAATTTTAAATCAAAGCACCACACGGCTAAGGTGATATTAGTATGTGTACCACTAAAGCCAGCTGATGCAGATTCGACACATACCAAGGATCATATTAAAAGGGACTTTGCTGCCACCTTGTGGTTGGAATTATTCTGCTTTGTGGCTAATTTGCTTGCTAAATACCTAAATGCATATCTATTGTGTATGCTATTTTAAAATGAACAATCCATCCCTTAATTTGAGAGCAGAACCATGAATAATTAACTGTTGATATATTATGAATTGATTCAGGCAATAAGGGGTTAATGATATGCATAAATAATTGATTCCAGGGTTTTTGTGAAGAAAAGCAGACCATACAATGTGGTGGAACCGTCAATGTTCAGCGTACAACCTTTTATGTTGCTTATCTTCTGCAGTTACGGCATGTCAGTGTTTGAAAAGGTCACCTCTGTTTACTCCCATTTGCTTCAACCAATTTCCAGTTATCTATCTACATAATAGACATCATTCAGGGAGGACAGAATTTAGCTGTTATTCACCGGCGTACACGCAACCCATGGCATCCCTTTTCATCGTCAGACCAACGTTAAGCACCCATTGCAGCATGGAAGAGAAAACCCAATCATTTGAGGTCATGTAGGCAGAGTGGCAGGGCTTCACAGGTCCTCAGGTTTGTATTTGCTCCCATGTGCGAAGGAAAGACGCGGTTAAGGACATGCTGAACTGCTGAAGAGCAAATGGACACACTCGGCCCTCACTAATGACAGCAATCAAGATAAACACGGGGCAGCGTATGCAGACGGGAGGCCACCGAGGCTAAAACAGGACAAATCGAAGCCTCCGTGTGTCGGTAATGAGCTGGACTGCGAGCAAGCAGTCCTCAGACCGCAACCAATCAGGGCTTCCCTTCACCCCGCTGGACTGAAATGGAGAAAGCGAGCTAATGGAGGAGCACCCGGCAGCCTGCAGTCATTACACAGCTCTTCAGGCCTGATGGTGTGGCTGGGTGTTAGCTGCTGTAATTAAGTCAGCTCCATCCACTCTGAGCTTAGCCCTCTCTCATTAAAAGCATCATTCATCCCTTCGGACGTGCCAGTCACAGGGACGGTGTTATTCCTCCCTCATTCTGGCTAAACAAAGCCCTCTTCTGTGTAAAACCAACTGTGTTTCATGTATACTGACCTTACTAACATTATTTTTAGTGCTAAATCACATGATGTTACAGCACGGCTGCAGCCTGCTCGTTAAAGCTTGAGCTTTCAGTATATATAGTTTAAGGAAAAGGTTTTCCACCGAACTTTTCCACATGTTGTCACGTTACAAACACAAGCTGTTGGGTAGTCTGTTAGGTCGACATGTCCAGAAACACCAGTTCTCCAAGTCTTGCCACAGGCCCACAAATGGAGTTAGGTGTGGGCTTTGACTAGGCCGGACAAAACGCATGGCAATGCTTTTGATCTAACTCACTCCCTCTGACGGCTTTTAGTCCAGGACTGCTCTGTCAATCATCCCATCAGCTCTGAGAAGCTTCCCCATCCCTGCTGAAGGAAAGCAGTGATGATGGCACACAGGGGGATTCTGTGTTCAGGTCCTTTTCTAGATCCCTTTTCATTTAGAACAAAATGTTTAACTACTGCCTGATCTGACCAGAGCACCTTCTTCACGTTTGCCGTCTCCTGTACCTGACTTGTGACGAAGTGCAACAAGGACCTCGTTTGGCTTTCTCTCAACAATGGCTTTCTTCTTGCCACTCTTTGATAGTCTCCGTATTTCATGAGTGCAACATTTCTAGGTATCCTGTAAACAGTTTCTCCCTCCTGAACTGTGGCTCTCCGCCTCTCCTCTAGAGCTACCACGGGCTTCTTGGCTGCTTCTCTGACTATTGGTGCTTTAGGTGGACGTCCATGCCCTGGTGGGTTTGTAGTTAGTTTATCCTCTCTATGTTCAGACGATGGACTGAACAGCGCTCTGGGAGATGTTCAAAGCTTGGGACATTGTTGTAGAACCCAAACCTGCTTTTATCGTCCTCCATGACCTGTCTGCTGTATTCCTTGGTCTCTGTGGTACTGTTTATTTATGTCTAACGAACCTCTGAGACCACTTCGCTCCACTGGAGTATTGATTACGAATGACCGCCACGGCTCTAAGATTAACATTTTATGAAAACCATCCATCCTTTTCCTTCCACTTTACTGTTGGCCTATTTAATTCCATTGAAATGCATTTAAATGTCTGGTTGTCCTGCGATGGACCGGCGACCTGTCCAGGGTGTACCCCGCCTCTCGCCCATTGACAGCTGGAGATAGGCACCAGCACCCCTCGCGACCCCAATAGGGATAAGCGTGTTGGAAGATGGATGGATGTCTGGTTGTAATGTGACAAAATGTGGAAAAGTTGAAGAGCGGGGAGTACCTTGACAAAGAACAGCCTTTCCTCTCTGGTCTGGGAATGCCTTGGGATCTCGTAGAACCAACCGGAGGGTGTCCTTTGGGACAGGGATGTCTGGAAGTCTCCCCATAGACCAGTTATCTTGGCAAACTGTCCTAAAAAATAAGGAAAATGGATGGATGGATGGATATTTAAAGGTGGAGTTGAACAGAGTATATAGGACATTTCCCATTGACAAAAGCAGGCAAACAACAAGCTTTACAAATATAGGTGAAGAAAACAACTGACATCAACCAATAGAAATGAAGTCCCTTGAAGTCAAAACTAGTGTTTCGAGGAAAAGAGATACGATTCTACGTAGATGACGCAGAATAAAATCACGATGACTCTGGGTTGGAGGTAAGTGGCTCCACCTGAGACGGTGAAACGGTTGAGAAGAACAGATTTTAAACGGATGGAGGCTCGCTGCTGCACTCCAGCAGGACGCTGACACCACCGGCCGGTGTTTATTTTCAAACCTGCTGTGAGGAGATGCAGCCCTGCATGCCTGGATATAGCTGAGTCGCTGGAGCAAGGGGGGAGAAAAGCAAAATAAGAAAATAAGGGGGAGAGTCAGAGCTGGAAGAGAAAAACATCTTGTCTGTTAAACTGTGACGGGGCGGCACAGCAGACAGATAAGGAGAAGGCAGCCAAGCAGGAGCAACGGCTGTGAAAGCAAACATCTGTCGGGGCGTGTGATTGCTTTTTGTTTTTCCTTCCACCCTCGTCTCCATCTGTCAGTGACGGATATATATCTGATGCATTTAAATTAATATGTATTACACCTTTAAGACACTTGGACAGTGTTTGATCAGGAAGAAACTCCCTCTTGGAGACTTGAGGCGCAGAAAAATGGTTTATTCTCAGACACACCATGAAGATGATGTATCTCTATAACATTTGGGATCATCGTGAGATGAATAAATGCATAGAAGCAATGAAAATGGTTGGTTTTGTTGGAAAGAAATAAAATAAGAATGTAAATGACCTCTGGTTTCCTAAACTCAGACTTTTACCAATCCCTTCAATCTATCCATCCATTTATCCATCTATCCATCCATCCATCCTTCATCCATCCATCCTTCCATTTATCTATCCATCCATCCATCCTTCAATCCATCCAACTACCAACCCTCCCATCTATCTATCTATCTATCTATCTATCATCCATCCTTCCATCCATCCAGCTACCTATCCATCCGTCTATCTACCTATCATCCATCCATCCATCCATCCATCAATCTATCCATCCATCCATCCATCCATCCATCCATCCATCCATCCATCTTTGAGATCGCAAAGTAGTGATAAGAATCTGGATTATGAGGAGGCAATCTATGACGTTTAGATGTAAGGAAGCAATTAAACATAATTATGGGTTTTATGTGAGAATGACTGGTGAAATTAGATCATTCAGATTGAGCAGTGAAGCAGCAGAGACCAGGAACTGCGCCTCAGCAATGAGGAAAGTTCAAGTCCGATAGTATGAGCAGTTTGACAAAGGAGCAAAGACATAAATGCTTCTCCTGTTTTTTGTCTACTTGCATACTCATAATGTGCAGACCATTATGTTTCTGATGTGCTGTTCACTTTTGTACAGTCATTTAGTCCGTGCATCAGGAATCATTTAGAAAATTGCCAACCAGGTCATTTACATACTGCGTGTGCACTTTTCTCAGTAATGAGCAATGGAAATTATGCTCTATAAGAAAACTGATGGAATAGAGAATGAACTGTAAATTTATTATTCCATCTGACTCTACAGTCAATATGAAATATACTGAAAGGGAGTGTTCTCAGTGCCAAAGAGCAGTGCTTGCTCCATCATAAGGAGCAAAGCAAATTTGGGCCAACATCCTAAACCTGGTTATGAACTGGTTCTTTGTCTTTTCTCTGGTGGCCCGTCACAACAAGACATGGAGGACATGGAGGTATAGTGGTTGCTCTTAGTTCTTACTTCAAGGGCTTTTCCAATTGGTAAATGTTTGTTTCTGGGTGCAAGACCTGCAGTTCAACATTCATGTTACATTGAATGTCAGGAAAGGAAAACCGGCATGTTCTGGATTGTGGGAGAAAGTTACCTGGAAGAATACAAAGCATGCACAATATCGAAGCTCTATGCAGAATTACCCCAGGTCTGAATTGGAACCCAGGACCTTCTTGCTGCGAGGCAACAGTCCTAAAACTACTGAGTAGCCAAACATTGAATTTTCTAAACATTGTAAATCCAACTCCACAACAGTCAGAAGGCAATTAGCAGGTTTCAACGGTCCATTATCTTATTTATGACAACTGTTACCGCCTCGTAAAACTTTTATTGCTGTAACAGATTCTCCCATGTTTAGGTGGACTGGTTCTTATTTTTATTAATTTTGTCCAGTGTGCTCCTTAGCTTTGCCTCATTGTGATATCCATATGTTACTATTAATTACAAAATCTGCATTCTAAAAGTCAGCCTCACCACAGGTGAGTGGAAAGGAGACAAACATAATCTGTTTATAATCCCGGACGAGCCCCCAACTCTTGCATTCTAGATGAACGGCTATAACAAATAAGTTAAGACAATAGGGGATGCTAACATTTGGCAAAAGTAAAAAAGGTCACAGTATTCAAGACAAAAATAAAGTAAATAATAATTTCCCATTGATGTAGAAATATATATAGCTTTGTGGAAATGATGTAGTCCAACACTATCAGAGCCAGAATGCATGACACTACCAGGGGTACCAAAGTTATCAAGTGTTACATGGCCAAAAATGCCATCCATTTCAGTATTCGCCTGGAGGATCAATAAAACAGACCTGATAATGGGATTTTCACATCAAAGAAGACAGTATTTCAGTTCTGAAGTGTCATATAGCCACTAAACTGGTTTTGAAATAAAAATGCAATAAATCGTCTAATCACTATCTCAATAATTACAATGGGAGGCAGATCCTTTAGTTATCAGGCTCCTCTCCTGTGGAACCAACTCCCAGTTTTGGTCCGTGAGGCAGACACCCTGTCTACGTTTAAGACTAGGCTCAAAACTTTCCTTTTTGACAAAGCTTATAGTTAGAGTGGCTCATGTTACCCTGAGCTACCTCTATAGTTATGCTGCTATAGGCTTAGGCTGCTGGAGGACATCAGGGTCTATTTCTCTCACTCTGAGTTCTCCTACTGTTCTCCAATTTGCATTGTTTGTTGTTATTTCAACTTTTACATTTATATTCTCTGTCATTTTTCTCTTCATATTAGGTACACCTGGTCTGGCGTTCTGTTAGCTGTGACATCAGATCATCCTCTATTACCATCTAACATAGAAAGTACTCCTGGATCAATGTGAGCTTCTGTGCTTTCTGTGTCTCTGCTCTGTCTTCTCTAAGCCCCAGTGGGTCGAGGCAGATGAGCGTTCACACTGAGCCTGGTTCTGGTTCTGCTGGAGATTTCCTCCCTGTTAAAGGGGAGTTTTCCTCTCCACTGTCGCTTCATGCATGCTCAGTATGAGGGATTGCTGTGAAGCCATCAACAATGCAGACGACTGTCCACTGTGGCTCTACGCTCTTTCAGGAGGAGTGAATGCTGCTTGGAGAGACTTGATGCAACCTGCTGGGTTTCCTTAGAGAGGAAATTTTTTGACCAATCTGTCTGGAGGATTTGTTTGAATTTAACTTTGTAAAGAGCCTTGAGTTGTGACGTGTTGTGAATTGGCGCTATTTAAATAAAATTTAATTGAATTGAATTGAATAAAAGCAGGCAGTCTGGCAGTTCGCTACTCTGTAGTGTAAAAGTAAATGATAAAACAATGCAAGGCTAGAAAGACATTAGCAGTCATCTCAAAAAATGGTTCTGCAGGTCAATCTAGAAAGAGTAAGAAAATATTTAGGATTGCTGCCATGCTTCTCGGGGGTAGACGTCCCAGCTAGTTCCCTCCAAGTTCGAAGAACTACAGACAACATAGTAGATAGTATGTTGATTGAAACAAGTATGCCTTGACTGGAAGAGTTGAAGTAGAAACCATCTTCTCTCTAAAAGAACCTATGCAGTTTGATCAGATTTGATAAAAAAGCCTCTGCCAGCATCAGAAAACATCTACACTCTTGTTTGTTTGTCATGGATTCAAAAATTCCCATTGATCTTTGGAAGAGGAAAGGGGCTGTCTTTTGATCTCTCAGGTCCTGACATCAAAGTTTGACACTGTTTCAGCTCAGGGAATCTGCTGGAAACACTGTCACCAGTCGGTTTATGATCAGGTTAGGCGGAGCGAAAACACCCCACCATCATTAATCTTCTCAACAAGCATCTGTGACATCTTCAGGAAACGTTGGACCACTAATCTTCCATTAATCTCCTCTTTAACTGCTCATCCGTTTTCCTCTTTTACTTTCTGAACCTGTCTTAAAGCCCACATTATTAACAGATAGCAGCCTGCTCTCCATAATGAGCCCTGCTATTGATTATCCAATAGATTAGGCCTCTGCATCGATCGCCCTGGTGCTCTGACAACTGTGAGAGGGTAACGAGGCGGAAAGAGTGATGGTCTTCGTCACGCGCGCTCACTGAGGAGGTATATCACACGTTTGAGGCACGGACCACGAAAAATAATCGGGATGATTAATAAGGATGGTGACAAGCTGGAGGGGAAAAGAAAATTAGATTTAGAAGAAATTTAGAGCCAAAGTTTTCTGCATTGTACCTCGGGCACGGTTGTCTTATATTTAGGATGTACAGACGAGGTCTTTGTCTCCAAGGCAATGGAGTTTTTCTAATGAAATTATGGCGTAATTTAACAAGGGCAGATGTGTCTTTTCATGATGCCATACAATCAGATATTAAAGTATTTACTTTTGGATGAATAGTTTATGTTATATTTTAATTTCAAGACATGAGACTTCCTTGAAATATCTCAAGTGGTCTTGATCAACGGTCTTCCAGACTGTCTGACGGTCTTTCAAAGTTTTAAATAAAGGCTGATCTTTTTATTATTAAGAGTCCATGGGTGCCCACCATCTCCAGAAGATGAACAGTTTCTGAAAGTCAAGCCTTCAGGATCAGATATTATCCCAGGTATATTTTCCCAAATCTTTGAGTTGGAAGTCACAGTTAAATGTCAAGTCTTCCAGGGAGAAGATCAATTCAAGTCCTTTAGGGGAAGGTCCAAGTCAAGTCACCAGTCTTTAGGGAACATGTCAAGCTTGAAGTCCTCTATTTTTGTGAATTATGGCCAATCTTAGTCAGAGTGTCAAACTAAAGGTCACCATCTCTGTAATCCCAACAAAGATCTCGTCTAGGATCTGAGAGCCTTCCTTCACTTGAGCACCTGCTGTATGTCAACTTTTAAGTGTCTGGCTTAGTGGGAATCACCACGATGAAGCTATAATTTCACTTTTTGACTCTCACTCTGTCGTCCTTTGTATTTCTCAGGTATCTATTGTTGTGCCATCCAATTTTAGATTTTCTACACCCACTTAATCTGGTTCAGATTCAGGACAGACATGCAACAGATATTAACGCTAACTACTACCATTGTAAACGTAATACATTAATTTGTTTTGAATATTAGCCAACCTTATGTAAAGAATAGTTTTTTTCAAACTTCTATTTTCTGATGTCAATGGAAATAAATACCATCTGAAGAATGAACTCTCTACAACTACCAATTGAATCAAGAGTTAATTTCCTTTTTAATTAATGCAATATATATTTACAAAACATAGTGATTATAGCTCGGTAATAAAAACTAACAGCTACTACTAGGGACTCATAGGCTACTTCTATTGATAAGTCTCTAAATCAAGGCGTTAATATCAAGCAATCTTATCTTAGTCTCTGGCAACAGAGCCTCAGCCCCTCGTCCTTGCAACTCCTCCTTGCAAGTCTGGGTAACTCTGAGGAATGAGAGGAGATAACAGGTGTCTGTCTGACAGACTTAAATGGAGCAGGTCCTTCAAATGGTAGCCAGGACCACGTTTCAATGTTGCTGCGCATAAATGAAGGAGTTGCCGGGAGAACAGTCTCACAGAAGTTAAGCTGAAACAAAGTCTATTCTTAGTGCGTCTATTCTGAGAGAAAAAAATGTTTGGGAAATGTTCTAGATGAGATCTGAGGAATGCTGCAGGCAGACAAACAGGAAAACAAGACAAAGGATCTTCAATAGTCACGTTCGGCCACATCTGAGATTTCATTTTGAAAATAAAGAAACAACAATGGAAGATTAAATTTAAGACAAGGGTACAGCCAGCATTAGATGTAGGTTGCCTTCTACGGTTGATGCATAAAACTAATTTAAAATACCTGACACATGAACATAATCTTTGTAACCATGTCAGTATTTCAGTGTTCAAATCATTCAAGGAAGGAGAAGTTGCAAAATAACGTCAGAAATGACTCAGTTACCCAGAATTCTCATTTAGGCAGAAATCCAGCTGGTGTGTGGTCGGAAGAGGACATCTAGTAGCCGTCAAGGCTATTATCTAAAAGCTAGAACAGTAGAAATGATCTCATCAGAAAACGGAGGGTAAGTTCATATAGATTGTATGTATAGTGCTACAGATATTCAACCACAAAAACACCGGGGTACCCAGAAACATATAAACGTGCACAAATTAACCATGGAAACTCCAAACAGAAGGGCCTTTGCTGAGATTTAAATCACTACTACTAATCTGTTCACTGTGAAACCACTATAGAATTGTACAAAAAACAAATACTATCAAATATAAATGTAAAGAATTCCCAGTCCTTCTGTCTCCTAACGTATGCAGCCATACTCCAGGCCAGTAGGTGGCAGCAATGCACTTTTCCGTCCGTTATGCTAATCGCCTTTAGGACTGAGGGTTTCACTAGAATACTTTAATGCTTGTTGGATTCAAAGATGTTTCTTGTAGCATTAACTAAATTAAATTGCAACCAGTAAACTGTAATCACAGTTTACTGGTAGGCGACACCTAGCAAAGAACTTGGCTGTAAACGTAAGCGTGGTTTAATCCTTGAGTTTAGGAGCGTTTCAATAATTCCAACGACCAAGTCAAACTCAGTCAAAACAGCCTTGGGAGCCATTCATGAAGACAACTTTAATGATTACCTGAACGTCTGGATCAGTAGCTGGAAAATAGGAAGCAATGAGGGATGGATCAGAACCGTATGCCCTTCTGTGTCAAACGGAGAAGAAAAAAGCGGACTTTTCACTCATTAACTGAGCGTACTCACATAGATAGTGTCGTCTTTGGACGAGAACCCTTGTATCAAACAGAGCTCCACGTCTGCTGGATCAGGACTGTTTCCTTTGATCAGAGGACGCAGCACTCTGTGGGTCTTTTTATATGATAATTAGCCAAATGAAAGGCAGACAACATATTTTTAAACAAGATTCCCTTTTTGTTGTTGCTTGGAAGAACAAGCTGCTATTTTTAGAAGAAGTCGTTGCACCTTCTAGGAATATGACCTCTTTCATAGGGAAATTTAATAAGTTTTATCTTTAGGACATTAGAACCTCTACAAAGAATAGTCTTTGCTTTTTTCCCCTCAAAAATATTACAGAACATTTTCGTGAAAATCTTGTTAAAAATGTTCATTGAAGATAAAAAGTTCTCTTTCTCTGAGCTCTGAGGTTCTGCAAGGCCAACTGAGGGAGGAGGAAATCAATCGTGTCATATTTTCCTTTTTTCTCTTATTGGTCTCGCTAATAGGTTTTGTGTTTGTAATATTGGAAAATCGTTTTTCTTTAACCTTTAGTTTTCAGGAGGTCTGCACAGAGCTTCAAGCTTTGATTACTCCTAAATCCCAACGTCTGTTATACTCTCATTATATAGAAAGTACAAAAAAATCGTCTTCTAATCTAAAATGTGCTGCAAAAGCGTAAAACAGCAGCATAAAAACAAATAAATGACATTTAGAAGCTAAATTAAAAGGTAGTGCTGTGGTCCTAACCCCATAACTGTTCACGTTGTTAACCACAGGTGTTTGTTTTTTTTAATCATGTCTGGTTTATTTATTATTGTCTTTAGGGTCTATCCATTTCAGTTCCTTTGTTTCTGTTTATTTCCTACTTATTTCTTGTGATGTTTCTTCTGTGCATTTGAGTTTATTCTCTCATATTTTGTATATCTTCTGAGTTTTAGACCAGTTTGAGTCTAGTCCAGCTCCCTCTGTGCTCTCTGTGTTACTTAGTCTCCTTCCCTCAGCTCCCCTGCTCTGTGCTCGCTCACAGCTGGTCAACATCTCCTGCTTGGACTCGCCCTCAACAGCTGCATAAACGGCTGGCTCAGCTCAGGAGGGCCAGCAGCTCGGGCCGAGATTCAGCGGTCCAGCAAAGGCAACACTTTGGTGACAACGATGCTCAGATGTTAGAGTGAGAGGACAGACGGTTTGAAGGTGTTAAAAGAGAGACACCAACATTGAACTGAAGATGTTCAGCTATAACACGGCAGAAACTTATTCTGCAGAAGTCACACAGCAGTCTGATCAGGATTCAGGTGAACTGGTAATTAACTCCAACCAAACACCAGAACCAAGCGACCCAGGGGAGGATCGGCCGGCTCGTTGATTTCCATCTGACTTGAAGCGCTCCTAGGGGGACGGGCCTCCATCTGCTGAAACACAGCGGCTCCTAAACTCCAGGTTGCTCCACTGTGAGCCTCCAGAACCGACAAAGCCTCCCAGAGAGTTGCTGAAACATATTAACAAAAGCTGAGCTAAAGTCCAATTGATATGTCCCTGTTGTTTGCCGTGACCCGGATGACTGACAGTCTTCACCCATCGCCTATAGCCGATTATCCATGCAGGGTCGTGGGGGAGAACCTGCGCAGACACAGCCATACATCGTTATCTGGTGTAAAGATGCTGGTTGTTTACGAGCGCTGAAAGTCAACCCCAGTTTACTTTCACAGCAAGAGCTCTCAGTGCTCCTCATCATCCTTCACCAGAGGGCGTGAAAACATTTCTGTCAGGCACATCACTGACGGCAGTGTGAAAGGACCCCCTGCTGTTTCTGAACTCCTTTTAGTCTCTGCAGCCATCAGTAAGAACATCTCTCTGACTCCCTGGATTCTCCCTTTGAGCCGTGACTTTGACGTTTAAATCCTGGAGGGCATCAAGCTTGGATTATTCATATCTGTGTCCAGACGAGCTTTAAAGAAAAAGAAAAAAAAACGGTTTAGCAAAACTGCGGCTTTATGTTCCGGCGCCGCTTCTATCATCTGCGGAGAACTCTCTGCAGGAACACAGGATTAACCTTCATCTCTAGAACCAGGCTTCTGCAATCTGCGGTCCGGTCGTGTTCTGCCTGCTTAAGTCTCAGAATTAATCTGCTGTCGGCGCTCCGCACTGATCCATCTGCGCACACAAACCTGGATTTTCTTTTCTCCGCGCCAGCCGTTAGCTAGAGAGCCAGAGCTCCCCGAGCGTGACGGTTTATTGTCAGAACAGAAGTATCTGTATGTAAGAACCGGACCGCTTTAACCAGACTCATCGTTTGCATTGGTGGAAAAAAAATCTTTTAACCTCATGTTTTGAACAGAAATACCTGTTCACATGAAACACAAACCTAACCTAGGAAGCAATGAGAGATGAAAAGTTTATTTTATTAAATGCTCTTCTACATGTACAAGCAAGGAATGCTGGGATTTTTCTGTCTTCCTCCTTCCCACTTTTCTTTCCTGAGTTACATCGTCTTCAGCTATTTCCATTTCAAAGCCGTTGACGGTCTCTACGGAGCATGCTCAGACCGCTCAGACCATCGGGAGTTATAATCAGCTGGGTTATGTGGGTGCTTCGGTCTGAAGACATTAGATTCACTCTGACTTTGACAACTAAAATGTTAGCATCGTCCTTAAAAGGTTTAGTTATTTTATTTGTACAGTTGATTAAATTTAGGTGAAATGACGCGTAAATGTGAAGACGTAACATATAGCTACTCTTGCTTTAAGTTCTGGCTTCTCTCAGATGGAAAGACAGCAGAAATGAAACCAGAGTATAAACCTCAGATTTGAAAATTTATTGGGATCTCTGATAAAGATGTAAAACAAAAAAAGCCTGAGAATAAATGTATGAATTATTACAGCAGAAAAAATAAATTATCACTGAAAATCCAGAAAAAAATTTGTTTCATTATTTGATGAGGACAAAATCATTATGAATCTTTTTTTAAATCAAAGAATATTTTTCCAACCCTAAAAATGTCTACACACATGTTACTAAAGCGAATTTCTAATTTATACTTTAATAAGGTTATCAGCGTCTGAGGACCTTAAATTAGCCATCCATGACTTCTTTTTCTCTGGGTTAAAAATATAATTTAACACAGGTCCATCTCTCACTCTTCAAAATGGGAAAGAGGAGAGAACATGCAGTCAGGGGACTGTAAAGCTACACTAAAACTACAGCCATGTCAAACTGGTCGAGCGGCCATGGAAGTGGGACCCAAACGGCAGTCAAGAAAAACAAAAAAAAGCAGTGTGACATCTGTGGAAGCTTCTTGTTTTTTATCATCTATTTTATAGTAGCAGCAGTGTAACCAAACAAAACCTATAGGTCACCAGGTCTAAATGCCAATCACTAGAAGTAGATGTAATTATCGTCTGTCCTACCATCACACATGTAAACATGTGGAGTCTCCTAAACTCTACTGGGACTTCAGCTAGAACCGTGTGCTTTGGTCTAATGACGCTAAGATTGGCCTTTTTGGCAACAAACCCTCTGGGATCTGGCTTGAAAAAAGCTAATGAATATGTGGAACAGCCCCTCATTTGACATGGTGAAGGCCCCGTAAGGCTCCGCACCTGTTTGCCTGCCATAGTATCAGATAAATGGCTCAGCAGAAACAAAAATACCTGGTTCTATGTCCATCTCATACACATACCTAAATGCTATAGGAGACTCGTAGAGAAGAGAACATAGAACTCAGAATCAAGTTTATTGCCAAGTAGGTTTGCACTTACAAGGAATTTGACTTGGTGTTGATGGTGCAGACGCCATCTTTGTTGCTATATGTGTGTTTAAACCTGAGAAAACAGGAAAACTAGCTGGACTTCTGGTAAATCAGAGGTAGGGAGCATCTGTGTTGGGTTTGATTTGCGATTGAAACCCAGTCATGCCAGCGTAAAAGCTTCCCCAAGTCTGAGTCAAGTTGACCTCCTGTAGTGAGCCCTGAATAAGGGAGCATCCAGCTCATCAGCATCTGTGTTGGGGTTAAAGGCGAACAGTTCAGTTGAATCAAGGTGTTATTCTCTCTCTATGGGTGAGTCAGGCAATAATCTACTGAGTCCGTAGACATTGTTAAATCTATTGCTAATTTAAATGGTACGGTTTGTGAGAAGACTCCAGACTAGCCTGTATGTCTATCTTACGTCCGTTTCCATCAGTACCATGTCAGGACACCTCTCCACCGGCTAATGTCGGTGAGTAGGGGGTGGCACCACTGGTTGCGTCACCCATATGTCTCATTGACAGGAATCAGTCCCTCCATTCACAAAAGCTCACAGCAGAGACGGAGTTTATTCTCTCTACAGCTTCCCAGACTCTCCTGTACCGTCCCAGGGTGTTTCATCTCGCTGAACCACGCCTTCTCTGGTTCTCTTTTCTTACATTGAGTCAGACACAAAGCCATAGACTCAGCAGTTTGTTCAACACTGCTACCATGTCCATTGTTGTGTTCTTGTCGTGTACAAATACGTCCCAAGACCTCGCTATGACGGCCCGGCCCATCGTAATGTGCTAAATGGTTGTAACGGAAAGCGACCGGACCTGTGGTGAGTTGGGTAGAAACTGTTCAAGTCAGACCGAGTGGACACCAATGGAAAAAGGCTGTTTTAGTAACTGATGAGGTTAGGCGTGGTTCGTAACGTTGTTTTAAAGGTTGAGAAAAACGGGGATGCCCCCTATAGGTTGACTGAAGCAGTGCACGCTGTCTCAAACACTCATAGGCCATTGCACACAAAAGACCTTGTTGTGTAAACACGTCCCCGACTACAAGTCACTGGTCCCACAAATCTGACATGACAGAAAAACATAGGACTTCTGGAGACACGCATACCACAAGGTAAATGTTTACCGACTTAGCAACGGGTAAGTCTCTGGAGAGAACATGTGGAGGCAGAGGACTTAATCAACTTGTCTTTCTTCCTTTTTGAGGGTTGTGCTGAAAGAGAAACGTCTGCCTGTTTGCACTGCAATACGTTTCTTCCTGTTGTTGTTTTGTCTTCTCATCCTTAGCTTGTGGTGTGCCTGAGGCAGTGTTATGAGATTCTAATAAAAGTTTTATTGGTTGCATCTGGAAGCAGCCAGAACCTGCCGTTAAAATAGGATTTGACCGTTAGCAGCCGGAGGCTTGAAGAGGGAAAAGATCATTCGTCTGGCCCGTCCAAGACCAAGAGAAGGCTATGGAAATGTGGCCGGTCTCAGCACTGACACACCAGCTGGGTCCCTGCCAGGGCCGGCCACCGTGACCGTCGTCAGCGCTGGATTCAGGAGGATGAGGGCCCCTGGGAGAGCCCGTTCTTTGCCCTCGTCCTGCTTCTACTCATGCAAGTTACAGGAGATGGACAGTTCACTAAGTCTACACATCAGCTGATGGGAATCTGTGTTTCTAATACTTACTCATTGTCTATAATCATAAAAATCCAACAGGTTAAGACACTTTGCCTGATATAAGATTCAAAAGAGGCAAAAGAAACCGGGGCACTGGGCTAGAGCTTATGTTAGCCCTTTTTAAACGTTTAAACTCTGGCCAAGTCCTCCACACACACTTACTATACAAAGGCTGTTCTGTGTTTGTTTGAACTGAAGCCAATCAGACAAACACTACTAAAGATTAAAAGTATTATCTTTCCCATATATATGGAAACAAGACTCTAACTTAATTATTTTTAACATTTATAAACTATAATTTGAATACAAATGAGCATAACAGCAATTTTCCTGTAAATGTCGCCAATAATTTGCTTTGCAAGAAGCCTAAAAACACAGGTACACAGCCATCGCCTGTTCCAGTTTTAAAGCTGAGGAAAGACGACCTTGAAATCCTTCAATTTGTGATTAGAAAAATGTGTTTTTTACGCCTGAAGGCAGGAAAACATTTTATGTACATATTGACATTAAAAACAAACATCTTAAATGTCCAGGAGAAGAAAGCCTGACTCGGAGTAGCTAAAGGCGCCGTGTGTGGTGTTTTCAGGCACACCGTAATCATCCATATCTACCTTCTACTCATTAGAGTGTCCATTAGAGCTCCTGTCATTGAATCCTGCCATTAAAGGAAACAGAGGGAAATAATGGGGCAGGAGATCTGCTTGTGGCGATGGGCGCACGTTCATATAATGGAGTCTTTCAGAGATAGTTCAGAAACCTAGTCCTACCTGATAGAGCCCATTATGAAGGCGGATTGTGTCTACACGTTAAAGCACAACTAAATGGGTGGATTCAAGAGCCATCAAATCAAATGGTGAAGTCCGTCAACCCTTACATTTGACTTACATGCTTCATATGTGTTCAAACACAGAGTTAGGGGGTGTTTGATCTCCCTTTGAAATGACAGAGTCTTAGTTGACGGGTATTCAGGGCAGGGATGTCAAACCCATTTCTATATTAGGTCACTTTGGCATCATGAAGTCATTAAAAGGGCCCTGTATAGATGACACTTTTGATTTCATAATTTCATTCCAGTTCACATAGAAATGTTTAAAAAATCCCAATACCATGAAATTAGCACAATTGACATGTTTATCTGCAAAAAAAGTTAATATTGGGGTTAGTTACACTTTAAGCTCATCTTTCTGCATCACTTTTTCTCTTGTGTTAAGGAAAACTGACATCCAGTGGCAGGATGCTGTTACTACACATTTAAAAAAAAGCAACATTTGCTACAGGAGGCACAATTTTAGCCACTTTATACAATTTAAAAGGATATATGTTTCTACTTTATGACACGATATGTTTGTTTATTTTGGCTCTCGAGGGCCGGATAAATTGCCGTGACGTGCCAGATTCGGCCCGCGGGCCTTGAGTTTGACACGTGTGCCCTAAGGGATGGGATATCCCTTTTTAAAAGCCCATCTAGGGACACGTGCTGCGAATTAGCTGTTGCTATTGCACTATGACGCAAACATGGGACTGCTGTTTTGTTCAGTTTGTCTATGTCGATGTGTGTCTGTCCCTACCAAATAAACTTAAATAAATAAAATATTTCATGGATGGATTACATACACTATTTGACTGCGATCAGTAGATTATTCTAGAAGTGTTACAGACTTTTTTTTTTTTACCTGTACAGCCTTGTAGTAAATTTCCACAGGGATTATTACCAAAGTAATGGCTGATGCTTTAATGATGGAACGGAGGTTAACAACTCTAAGTGCACCAGTAATGACCCAAGACTAACGAGGGGGCAAATTAATTGTGAGCTTTATCGTGTGAATTATGATCTGATCATGGCCGGGGCCTATGGCACCAGTTAAAAGTTAATTAAAGGTCTTTATGAACCATAAAATCCACTGGACAATATATACATATGATGCACAAGCCCTCACTTGTACTGAAAAGTCAAAGACAGCAGTCCACTTAATCTGCTGGTGCTCTGATTTACCACATGAGGCCCCATCCTCTTTGCAGCTTTAGGTCCGTATAAAAGTCTTCCTCCAATAGTCTGTGATGCAGTTTTTACTTCGTCTGCAGCTGCTGTAATGTTTTGACCCAGTGGAGAGTTGCGGGTTTTAGTTTAGATCCACAGCTTAAAAGCTGCTCAGTGCTGGAGAGAGTCCCTGAAAACGTCTATAAAACCTCCTGAAGGAATGAACTGAGAAGAGATCAGACTTCAGCGATGAATCCCAGCAGCTTGTTTCGAGCGTCCATCAATGTCTCCGTCGATACCGGCGAGTATGAGTAAAAGGACGGACAACGGGTCTGATTAGCACTCCTTACAGCTTGTATTGGGGGGTGGGCTGCAGGTATTGACTCCATACTGTAGTGTGGATAATGACGGTTAAGAGCAGGAGCAGTAAAATCAATGAGCCGCTCTATGATGCTCGTTTTAAAGGCTCAATCAGCTATTCACTGCCTCCCAGGGCACAGTATGATGATGGTGTAAAGTACCTGCTGTGCCTGACTTTTAGCTTCTTTTCAGTCATTTAGCCGCCTCTGATTTGCCTCATTTAAAAGCTGCATGTTTCCATGTATCCAGATCTAATCTGCAGCACAGGAATACTAGAGTGTCGGAGCCCCCGGAAGCTACTTTCCATCAAATCTGAGCCGGAAGACGTCGGTTTTACTGATGATACGAATAACCATAAAGGCAGCAATGGGACTTTATGCCTACTGACAACTTAAGTGACAAAAAAAAATCAATATAATGGCACAAGATGGTGTAACACACAAGCTGGGAAGCCTTGTGAAAAGCAGGATCTCCGGTTTTATATCAGTTAAACGGAAAACCATTCGGACTTGACCAACTTTGACCAGAACTAGAGTTCATCTGAGTCTTCACGACACCGGATCTCATGAACAGTGGTCAGGACACACGGAGGTGGTTCAAGATGGGAAAGGGTACGCCAAGGCCGAGGGATGTTATTAGGGAAAGACGTGACACCACGGTGGATTATAGGAAGAAGCACGAGGCCAAGGTGGGGCAGGTACATACCGAGGTAATCTCAGATAAAAATGGCCTCTGAGTCCCTGGCTTAGTACAGGCAAGGCCACTTCATCAGATATCGCCAAATCAAGCCTAAACTTTGTAGCAAACATTTTTGCCGTATATTATTTTGGTTTAAAATGTTCTGCTGCCTAATTGATGTTAGCATTTATTTTTGATATACTGAAATAAATTGTGTGCTGCACAGGTCTGGGTAAATTAATGGGACTAGGACCTTTTTTTATTTTATTTTTTAATATTTGAGGCCAAATAGAGTGGTGGGGAATGTACATTCAATGCTCTGTCAGTACATTCAAGTGTTTTGAAAAACGAACAGAATTTAGGTCAAGGCGCCAGTTTCGCTTTCGGTTTTTAGCTCTTGGCACGCCAGGGTTGAGTAAATCCTTATCAGTTCAGTTCTTTATTAGTAATATGTGACATGTGTTTACTATGACTGTTTAATTATTGTGGGAAACTTCAACTTTCACGTTGACAACCCTGAAGACAGAAGTGCAAAAGAACTGTGTGACACACTTAGAAACTTTGGTTTAAGTCAACATGTTAAACAGCCAACACACAAACAGGGACATATTTTAGACTTGATCGTCACTAAAGGTCTAAAGATTTCTAAAGTCAATGTAACTGATGTTGCTCTATCTGATCACTTTTCTGTTACCTTTGAAAAGCATCATTTCCAGTGACTCATTTAGCCAAAGGGACATCGTAAGAAAACGCATCAAGGACAATGCCACAGAAACTTTTATTCAAGTTTACTCTGCTACTTCAACCTTGGGCTGCAACTCAGTAGATGAGCTAGTAGATAACTTTCAGTCTAAAGTCTCAGACATCATTGACTGCATTGCTCCAGTTAAAGTGAAGTTTTTTTCCGAGAAGAAAAAATCTCCTTGGAGAAATGCTCCAGCAGTTAGAGGTGAAAAAAGGGAATGTCGGAAAGCTGAACGCAGGTGGAGAAAGAACAGACTCCAGGTTCACTACGACATCTATAAAGGGAGACTTTACAGATATAACTTACAATTGAAAAATGCAAGAGAATCTTTCTTCTCTGAGATCATCAAGAAAAACATTAATAATGCTCGTGCCTTATTTTCCACAGTCGACAGATTAACAAATCCTCCTGTGTCAGTGACTTCTGAACTCCACTCCACCAGGGCCTGCAATGAATTTGCAAACTTCTTTACTGAGAAAATCCTAAAAATTAGAGGATCACTTTGTACTTCCATATCAACTCCAGAACCAAAGCTGTATCCAGCAGGAACTTATCCTGACAAAATGTCCCAATTCAGCCAAATAAACCACAAAAGCTTAGAGATCATTCAGCAGCTAAGTTCCTCTTCATGCAGCCTTGATGTTCTCCCCACAGCTTTCTTTAAGAAAGTTTTACCTGATTTGACCCAAATAATAAACGCGTCCCTTCTGTCAGGTGTTTTCCCCCAGTCCCTAAAAACAGCAATTATCAAACCACTGCTGAAAAAGAACAATTTAGACAAACTACTACTCCAGAACTACAGGCCCATCTCAAACCTCCCCTTTATCAGTAAGATTATTGAAAAAGCTGTATTTCAACAATTAAACACCTTCTTAACAACGACCAGCCGCTTTGACGTTTTCCAGTCTGGTTTCCTCACCACAGTACAGAGACCGCCCTTATTAAGGTGTTTAATGACATCCATATAAATACAGACTGTGGAAGAACCACAGTGCTGGTACTATTGGACCTCAGTGCAGCATTTGATACTGTCGATCACTCCATTCTGTTAGAACGCCTGGAGAACTGGGTCGGCCTCTCTGGTACAGCTCTCCAATGGTTTAAATCCTACTTAAAGGACAGGGAATTTTTTGTGTCAGTAGGTAACTTTACATCAGAGACGACAAAAATCACATGCGGGGTTCCCCAAGGGTCCATCCTGGGTCCCCTCCTATTCAACATCTACATGCTCCCTCTAGCTCAGATCATAAAAAACAATAACATCAGCTACCATAACTATGCAGACGACACACAGCTCTACATCACCATGTCACCAGGTGACTATGAACCAGTTCAGGCACTGAGTAAATGCCTAGAAGAAATCAATACGTGGATGTGTCAAAATTTTCTTCAATTGAATAAAAACAAAACAGAAGTAATAATCTTTGGACAGATAGAGGAGAGATCAGAAGTTAGCACACAGCTTCAGCTGCTTCAGCTAGAAACCACTAATCAGGCCCGAAATCTGGGAGTAGTGATGGACTCAGACCTGAACCTCCAAAAGCATCTAAAGACAGTTACAAGGTCGGCTTTCTATCACCTGAAGAACATTTCCAGGATTAAAGGACTGATGTCTCAGCAGGATCTGGAAAAATTAATCCATGTGTTTATCTTTAGTAAAATAGATTACTGCAACAGTGTTTTCACAGGTCTGCCTAAAAAGTGGATCAGACAGCTGCAGCTGATGCAGAACGCTGCTGCCCGCGTCCTCACTAAGACTAAGAAAGTAGAGAACATCACCCCAGTTCTAAAGTCCTTACACTGGCTCCCTGTATCTCAGAGAATAGACTTTAAAATCCTTCTGTTAGTCTATAAATCCCTGAATGGCTTAGCACCTAAATACATCACAGACTTGTTATCAGAGCATCAACCATCCAGACCACTCAGGTCTTCTGGCTCCAGCCTGCTCTGCAGAACCAGAACCAGAACTAGAACTAAACACGGAGAAGCAGCATTTAGTTCCTACGCTCCACTGATCTGGAACAAACTTCCAGAAAACTGTAAAAGTGCTGAAAGCCTGAGTTCCTTTAAATCAAGATTAAAAACATATTTGTTTAGGATTGCCTTCGACTGTTCTAGTTAAACTGTTTTACTGAAACATCATTAGTTCAACTTTTTTTAGTCAAACTGTTTATTGATGTTCTATTCTGTTTCTACATTTTATTCCTACTTGCTTACTTTCTGTTTTATTTTCCTGTATTTTAATCATGTAAAGCACTTTGCATTTTCTCTGTACTGAATTGTGCTATACAAATAAATTTGCCTTGCCTTGCCTAAAGGATGAGACTGATATTAGCAGGTTACTCTCCCAATATTGGAGTCACAATTACATTGATTCTGTAGACGTGGCACACATGTGCGAGCTTTGGGAGCCCTGATGAAGAGTTTTTCAGTAATTTGTTCCACTCTTTGCAGAATATTACTGTAGTCATGCTGCAAGGCTTTCAGTCATGAATGGCTGGTTTAACGTCATGCTGCAATAGGGCCGTGTCAGGAACGGGGACAGAGGGACCCAGTATTCAACCAGAGGTACGTTTTAAGATCAGAACAACCAGACAGGGATCAGGCTGGCTCGGTAGTCAAATAACAAATCCAGGTTGGTACACAATTTAGCAGTCCGAAACAGGCAGGATACAGACAGGGATCAGGCAAGCTCAGAAAGTCCAGGGACAAAACTCAGATCAGGTAAAACAGGAAAGCAGTCACAATCGGGCAGGACAAACAGGTAAACAGGGATCAGGCTGGCTCAGATGTCTAGAAACAAATCAGGTCGGTATCTATAGGCAATCAGAATGAAGACGCTGGATATGACTCACCAATTGGTTCGAAAAGACAATGATCTGGCAGAGTGCAGGAGACAGAGGCAGGTATAAGTGGAGGAGTGAGCAGGTGAACAGAGTGAAACTAATTACCAGAATGGGTGGAGCTGATCAGGGGGGGGAAAAGTGGCTGGAAGTAAAACTGAAGCTGATTGGATGGAGACTGGTGAAGGGGAGTGACAGGAAGACAAATAGGGTGGTGACAAAGAGGTGAAAGAATGCTGGCAGGTGAACTGAAGAAAGGCTGGTGACAGAAGTGATCGGAGTAGGCCAGAAGAACTGATAACATAAAACAAAATACAAAATCAAACCACAATAAAACCCAAACTATTCCATTAACCAAAACTAAGACAGAACCTAAATAGAAAACGTGAATCATGTCAGGGTCGCATGTTAATTCAATAACAACATAGATAGATAGATAGATAGATAGATAGATGATAGATAGATAGATAGATAGATAGATAGATAGATAGATAGATAGATAGATAGATAGATAGATAGATAGATAGATAGATAGATAGATAGATAGATAGATAGATAGATAGATAGATAGATAGATAGATAGATAGATAGATAGATAGATAGATAGATAGATAGATAGATAGATAGATAGATAGATAGATAGATAGATAGATAGATAGATAGATAGACGTTCTATCAAACAAAAAGTTTGATAGAACAGTTTTCGTTCCTGTTTGCATTCTAGCCTATCATGTACGTTAATGCCACAGTCTCCCATATCCTCCCAACCAATCACAAACACAGACCCAAGAAAACTCCGCCCCCTTCAAAGAGTTCAGAGCACATGTTGTTTTTCTTTCTTTCTTTCTTTCTTTCTTTCTTTCTTTCTTTCTTTAAACTTGCAGTCATGTTTTACATTTTTTGATGATTGTCGGTATCGATCGATATGATTTCTATTTAATCGACATGCTTTCTTTTCCTATATCGTCCAGCCCTGTGCTACAGCATCAGGGGGGTCTCCCTGAGAAGTTCAGATGTGGACTCTCTGGTTTGCTTTGCATCATTTTCCTGCTGCGTAAGTCTTCTTGGGCTCGGGTCACAAACTGATGGATATTTCATTCAGGAGTTTCTGGTAGAGAGCAGAGTTCGTGGCTACATCCGTGCTGGCAAAGCAGTAAAACGGCCCCCGACCGTCGCAATACCGCCATGTCCCACCGTTCTGATGATGTTTATTTTTAATGAAATATTGAATGTATTTTATGCTGGATGAAACAGGACGCTCACCTAGAGAAAAATGTCCACTTCTGTTTCGTCAGTCAACGTTTCTCAGCAGTCTTGGCTTGATCAACATATTCTGGAGCAAATGTGAAACAGCCCGTAGAGTTCTCATTGGTGGACAATGGTTTTGACCCTGGAGATTTTCCACAAATATCTAAATCTTTCCATTGTTTTTCAAAAATTATTTCTGTTTCAGTTTACACAGACTACGACTTCAGGGTGTGAGTGAATGGGTGAATGAGTGGCTGTAGTATGAAGCGCTTTGGAGTCGTTGGACTTGATAAAGCACTATACCAGTACAAGCCATTTACCATTGAATTTGTTAATTGAGTGATTGATTGATTGATTGATTGATTGATTGATTGATTGATTGATTGATTGATTGATTGATTGATTGATTGATTGATTGATTGATGTACTTTATGTTTATAATTCAGCGGTGTTTGCCCTTGTCTGCAGCTCTCAATGCTGTTGATTGCTGTCCTGATTCAAGTGTAAAGCTGGAAAATTGGCCTTGCTGTAAGCTGGTTTAAATCTCACCTGACAAAAAAAGGCTTGTTAATCCTATGAACTCCTAATGTCAGTCTGGGGTTGTGTTCGGGGACCTCTAGCAACTGAAACTACTCTGCGTTTGTATTGTTTTTATATAGCCCATTTCATGGATAAGTATCACACAGAGCTTAATGAGAATAAACAAAAAGACAATAACAGCTAATTAAGTCATAGCCTGTCTAATTAAGCCAGTGTTGAGGTGTTTTTTTAAGAGTCAGTTGCAGTCAGTTTGATGCTTTTTCCCATTGCAGATGTTTATTTGCATTTGGAAATAAAATCAGTATTTAACTAAAATGTTTTAGCAGTCTTTGGGGGGAAAAAATTTCCTTGCTGTTTTTCTGGTTTTCGACCTTCCTGTCTCTTTTAATCCCGTCAGTTTACCCAACGTTCTGCTCCCACACCGATAAAGGTTTATCAGAGCCTTGTTGCTCAGCTGAGCCTGCTGACCTGTTAAACATGGCTACAATAACTCCCATGAATTTACATGAGCTTTAAGAGCCTCATCAATATTCATTAAGCGGTTCGGCTTATTAATATGCTTCAGGCGGCCATTGTGCAGTCGAGAAAGGCCAGGGCAACACTGACCTTATCTGAGGCCTCGTGTTTGTTGAGTGATTTAACCTCGTGTCACCTTCCTGGCTGACGTAAAACCTGACTGCCATCCCCAACCAACAGCTAGTCACAATCTGACAGTCAGATTTGCATGACCATCACTCTATGTAGTCTTTACATAAGAGTAACTCAAAGTACGCAGGTGAATACGCACAGGAGACCTGTGAAGATTGAGCACAAGCAGACATGGATCATCAGCGTTTCAGGCAAACGGAAAAATGCATGACGTCTATTTGCCACCACCGGGGAACTTAATACCATGAACAGATAACATTATTTAAGACAGTCACATCAATGAATAGAACTAATTTATTCACCGTCGATAGCTCTGGACAAAGAAAACCTTCATGGTCGAGCTGAAATTGAGTGAAAGTTAACTAGAACCTCTGCAGGAACTAAACGAGGCCCCTAACACCCACAGGAAGCCATTATCCTTAAGGTTGGTAATGAATCATTTGCGCTGACGGCACAAATCAACTTCAGCTTTCCCTGGCAGAGGATGCGTTTAAAGTCTAGTCCCACAGTAAGTCTGTTTCGATCAAGCAGAATAACGAAACCGCCCGGATCCATACGAGTCCAGCTCTGCTCCCACCAGAACCGCAGAACAAAGCCTGTAATTAGCTTTTAGGTGGCGAACAAAGCGGACAGGCTCGTCTTTTATGCGACCTTGTTAAAAACTTTTATGAGCCAGCGAGCGTAGCGCCTGCTGATTTGCTCTTTTTCTTTAAAATAACCGGAGGTGTGGTGAAGGACACCCGTCTCACACAGACCCATTCTGCTGTGATGAATCCTCTCCAGCAGTTTGGCTGGTCACGGCCCACCATGGTGCAATTCGCCTGAGGCAAACGTCGTATGGAAACCCTGAACACTAGGAGGAAGAAACCAGTCCTTTACGTTTCTCCTGCTGAACGCTCCGTCTCAGATATCTACAAACCAACTCTAAGACTTTTATTGCTTTAGCAGCTGGAGTCAGACCAGCACCATTAACCTGCTTTGTGTCAAGTTAAACTTTGTTTTCCACATTTCTTTGCTGTTGATTTTTATATTCATTTAGGTCTTGCCATTCTAGTTCATGCGTTTGTGTTAATAGATGTATTTCTCTTCGATCTCGGTTTTGCCTTTACCCTTGGTTTGCAGTTCTTAAGCCGGCTTCCTCTGTTAAGTAGTCTCCCTTCCTCAGACTCCCTGCTCTCCTTCTGCCCTCATACTTCACATGATCTCCTGATTAACCAACCTGTGTCAAATGTCATTCTCCACTTGTCCCTCAGTATTTTAAATCCTGGGTTGTCATTTTTCATTACAGAATCTTCCAGTTAGACCCCCCAGGAGTGTGCGCTCCGCTATCTCCTTTTCACTCTGTTAAAGCAGGATGGCACGACAAGTTTCAAGTTAAATCTAATCATCACATTTACAGATGACACAACAATGTTAAGTGTCATTAGTAACAACAATGACGTACAGTACAGATCGGAGGTGAAACATCTGACCATGTGGTATGACTACATTAATCTCTTCTTAAAGGAGAAAAAAGTAAGAAATTTACAGTGAAATCAACCTAAATCATTCTAATTTCTCACCCAGGATGTTAGTAACTTTCCCTATAAACAATCGGTCTTCTCCATCAACAATGTCTTAGTCAAGGTTTTTCTCCTGTCAAACCTAGAGGTACGGTCCAGAACTACTTCAGTTCAGAGTGTAGCCCGTGTTTACTTCCTGGTTCCTGAGCCAATCATATGAGAGTTCCTAGGGTTCCCAAAACAGAGCGCAGCATTTGGTATTTTATGTTGGCAATAGAGCAGCAGCCTGCAAACATGGAAGCCAGTAAGAGAAGCGGACCAGAAATAGAACAGAATACATCATCGTAGACCTGTCCTGTGGTAGGAAACATTCTGTGGGGTTTCACAGCAGCAATGGACCGTTGAGTAAATGGTTGTTGTCTGTGGCACGCATTGTGTATGTGTTATTCCGATTTGCAACACTAGGTGTCATTATTATTTATCGCTCCTTTAAGTATGGAGAAAACCGAGTTAATGGTGCTGGACCCCAGAACAAGCAGCAATGAGCATCCCCTGCTGAGCATCAATGGCCCTGCTACCAAAAGTATAAACAGCATCAAATTATTGTGGGTCGACATTGCAGATAAAACGACCTGGTCCATCAACGGCACTGCCCTCACCAAAAACATCTCAGCAGCACCTTTACTTCCTCTGGAGACTGAGACCTCCATAAATTATGGCAGCATTCTATAGACGAACAACAGAGAGCACCTTGCCATGTTGCATAACCGTGTGGCCTGGCAGAAAAGATCATTGGTGCTGCTCTTCCTGCACCGGCTGACATTTATAAAGACCTGTGCATCAGAAACGTCACGCTGGACCCCTCTCAGCCATCCCACCACGCCTACGTGCTCCCGCCCTCTGCTAGGAGGTGCCAGAACATCCAGACTGCGGAAGAGCTTCTCCACAAGCTGCTCTGCATTCAGGGATGGATGACATCAGTTCACGCCTCCTATTGTACTGTGTAACGGTATCAATTTATATTAACTGTTGATGGACAGGTGTGTGTGTTTCTTTATTGAGGGATCGATAGAGAACAGTATCCCACTTTTGTATACGCTGAAGGCATATGATGGAAGTGAAAATAGATGAACTGATTCTGAACCACTAAAGCCATTTTGAGTTTTCGTTGATTAAAACCGGACTAAAACCATTGCGTCTAGAAATGACTAAATGTTACTAAGACTAAGAACCATTTTTATCCGTAAGACTAAAACTAAAAGGCTGCCAAACACGAGCCTGAATGCCGGCGGCTGTCCACCGTGGCTGCGTGCTCATCCAGGAGCGAATGCTGCAAGTCAGTCCGCCGGGTTTGCTTAGATAGAAAACCACTTTGAATAATACACTGAACTTCACTGCAGCGTTTGATGACTCGGATCAAATTGTAATGAATGTACTTGTCTGTACGACTGGATCGATTTTTTTCCCCCGCATTGCCTTTGGACGACGTGTTGTGAATGGGTGCTATATATAAATAAACTGACTGGTCTTGGCTGCCGCATCATTAGTGCAGATAGCTGGTTTGAAACAGATGGCAGGTGTAGAGCACAGTTACTGTCTGACTCACGTTTAATTGAATGTTTGTCTTGACGTTATATTGAACTTCTTCCCCACACACATTTCAAAGCACTGGCCCTTTCCGTCATGATGGTGAAAATTGTGAACAAAGCATAAAAAACGAGGACAGAGGGCTTTACTTACTGACTGAACAGTCCTCTGAGTCAGGTATAACTCCCTCTGTAATGCACCGAGCAAACCTCCTGTCTCTATGTCCCACCGTGACATTTTCCCTGACAGCGACCGGCCAATCACAGAAAGGTTCACCCACCAAAGGTTAGCCCGACGAGGGGAACGTGGAGATGGAGGCAGAAGGACGAGGACAAACACTCAAGTGTTTCCTGAGACTTTCTTTGCCATGAATACGAGGTCAAACGTCTCTGCCTTGATGTCACGGTGCGATTGTGAGCAGCCTGCACCTCAGCCTTTGTCATATGTCAGCCCTCATTAACGTCCTGCTGGAGGTTCCTCTTCATTCTTTACTACGGAGAAATGCCACGAGCCAAGCAAAGGTCTGTGGATAATGGGACGGGTACGGCTGAACACCGTCAGGCTTCTGTCGGCTCTTTCACACTGACTCACTTTTGTCTGCGTCCTCGTTGTCTTTCGGTTCTCCCTTTAATTCCCTTTTTTAAAAATATGCAATTAAAGCTGTTAGATTCCAGTCAGATAGCCACCCGGTTCCTAATGCAGGGATTCCTGATACAGACCTCATTTCCAGCAGCTAATAAAGTCTGAGCCGTATCTGAACGAGTGACCCGGATGGACCCACAGAATGAGCCGGGTTGATGAGATCTGCCAGGACTTCAGGCTGAATCACAAAAGTCGGCCGAGGAAAGGAACTAATGAGACCATCGTCAGTGTTTGCCTCCTCCTACATTTCTCAGATTATCAAACTAATTGTACTTTCAGAGAAAAATAACCTGATTAAACAGAAAAGGCTGTTTTCATATCATGATTTCATTCATTAGGGGGGTAAACGCTGGAGAAATCAACCCGTCTCTGAAGATAGGGACGTCTGCATTGCTAATGTCTGTAACAGTGATTAACCACGTTTCATGGGGACCTGAGTTCAGATTTACTAGACCTAAACATTCCTGAACACGGAGACATCATTAAACTGGCCTGACTAAACTGGTTACGCTTTAAGTTAAAGAAAGTCATGAACAGATGAGAAACAAGGTCGTTGACATCCATACGTCTGGTTACTAAACTATTTCCCGGGCCTTGGGAGGCCATAGTGAGAACCACCGTCCACAGACGGAGAAAACATTGAGAGGCGGGGAGCCTTAACCTGCCGGCATCATTCCAAGAGAGGGTTGACGGTTCGTCCAGGAGGCCACAGTTCAGGGTTCATGATTCAACGATGCGAAAGACGCTGAGTAAGAACGGCGTCTATGGAGAGATCTAAGGCCAGAACCTCCACTGACCCAGAACAACACAAAGGGCTGCGTCACATTTGTGGAAAGAAAACATCATCATGATCCCCAAGGTGATAGTGTCATAGTATCTGACGTAAAACTAGCACAGGGTGATGTGCAACCACCGGTTTTTGATTATTAGCTCTAGTACTCAGGGTCTCACTAATGACTTCCTCTTTAACTTAGAGAAGAAACTAAATTGAGATTTCGTAGTCGGCCAATGAAAGTACAGATTAAATCTTAGAGGGAGGCTTTGGGATGACCTGAGACAGGCTGGTCATGGTCAAAAATCTTCAAAGTGGTTCAAAAAAAGGGTTCAAGGTGACTTTGGTGAGAGCCGTGGGTAGATTTGTTTGGCAGTCTGGAGAGGGCAAAGAAGAGTTGTCCAATGTTGATCTATAACGATGTAAAAGACTCCGGAGACCACAGACACTTCGCTTTAGCTGTTAACTTTGTCTAGTTAGATCATTAGTGTAATGATCTCAAACATTGCGTAAACAAACGTCTCAGAATTACCATCTGAAACAGCCCGTTCTACCTGATTGGCTGTCTCTCCCAGAGAGGCGTCTGGGAGGGAAAACATGCAAAACATGAAAACATGTGCAGAAACCCCCCCATCGTCTCAGAGAGCAGCAGGCACTGGGTCAGAGAGGTGGACCGGGCGGGATGGGTTCTGATAGAACCTGTAAGAAGACGTTTCTGAGCACCAGAAAGGTTTTACTCTGCAGAAACTATTTCACACAGAAATCTGACTTAATTTAACCTCTCTAAAGTTTTCTCTTCAGTGTTTGAAGAATTGAAGCTGTCGTTAAACAAGGAAGACTTCATTTGATTCGAGACAGAATAAAAAAAGTCGCCTCCAGTGAGTTATGGCAGCAGGAGCTGACAGAGTCTCCCCCCCCCGATGATCCGATTTGATTTTAGGACAAATTAAAGTTCATCTTGATTCACTGTGAACCAAACTGTGAGCAGGTGTCAGAAAAAGGATCCGTTTCCCTTTAACAGCACTTAGTCTGAGGTGGAAATGGGTCCTCTTTGGGTTTGTTAGCATAAAATCAATGTGACAAAGGTTTTCTCATATTTAAATCCACGTTGTTACCTTTAAATTAACTTTTTATGACCTAAATATTAAACAAATCAGAAACTATCCACCAAAAAACACATAAAAACTTGGCATGATAGAAAACTGCTGGTTTATTCTAGAGGGAAAATATTTAATGTAGTAAAGCGTGCTGTAGTAATTTGATCAGGAATTTAAAATACTTCTAGTAATGATATTTTAGTAGCTCCCATCACGTCTGTTTGATAAAATAATAATAAAATAAGGTAAGTTAAGTTTATTTATATAGCACTTTTCAGTAACAAGATATTCAATAAGAATATGGTAACAAAAATGTATTAATTAACATGATGGTAACAGGATCTAATTTCCTGCCAGCAGTAATAAAATGTGAAATATTAAACTGTTTTACAGTGAAAAAAGTAGTATTTTGTAAAAAGGTTTGTAGTTATAAAATTATTATAATAGAATTTGGTACATCAGCAGTAGGAGCTTGTAATAAGATGATAACAGTGAGGCAACAATCAAAGCATTACAGTAAGATTATCTGATTATTACAGTTGTGATTCAATTGATAAGAGCTTTAAACAGATGTTTAGTGAGGAATAGTTTGATGGCAGTTTTATCTAATTACCAAAATACTTTGGTAATTACTATTGAACAGTTATTCAAGGGAAACAAATGTAACCATTTGTTTTTACATAATAACCAAGATTATAATGTATCTGGCTGTAGGAGGAATTTAGCAATAATACTGTAAACTGTAATAATATCAGTATATAATTACCAGGGAGCGAGCGCTGGAAAAAACAAAAGTATAAAAGAATGGAGTAAATATTTAATAGTAAAAATAATAATTATGTAACAACATGTAATTACCATCACTATCATATTATAGCCTCTAAATATTTAGAGGATTTTTAAGAATGGAGCAACTGTTAATTACAGGTTAATTACCTGGAAGTAGGAGCTTGTTATACAACAGCAGAGAAATAGCAAAACGTCATCAGCTGATAGCATGAGCTGCGACTACGATGTTAACACTGTCGTTAATTATCTGTATATATATATATATATATATAGATAGACAAACAGACACAGTGCTTACCTCCGATGTGATCAACTCATCATATGGAGGCACAGCCACGTCTGGATCAACAAATATTTGCATATAAAGTCCCATTTGCTCTTTTATAGGTTAAAGAAGCACCTAGAGTGCCTCTGCATATGCAGAACTGGTCTTCATTGATTCTAGCTCTGCCTTTAATTCAATCCCTCTGGGAATCCTGACTCAGTCGACTGTGAATCCATTCTTGATTAAATGGGGCTGTTCTTTCTCTGAGGACGGGGTGTGTTTGCTGCTTATACAGAGGTCGTGTTGATTAACCACAGCACCTGTAGGTTTGGTAATTTATCCGTCAAATCAAGGCGTCAGATTCTCCTACTGATCAAGACGGCAGGACAGGTTACAGCTCCTCTCCCTCCTGGGTTAACCAGACGGCCCTCAGACCGGCACACACCGTTTTACCGCCTCCTTCTCACCTCCTGCTCTCTGAATATCCCGCACTGAACCCAGGAAGAGGGTTTTCCTCCGTAAACACGTGTGCATTCCTCCCGTCGTCAGTTTAGCTCGTTAATGAGTGCTCCGTGGGAGATGAACAGACAGGCAGGAAACCTGTACAGCCTCTCAGACAATTAATCTTCACTTACCAGCTTGGTTCTGTGATCAAGTCTGCAAGGCAGTAGAAGGAACTGTGGGATGCTGCGGTACAGGAAGTGTGCAAGGTGTGCCGGGGAGTCAAACCCGTCTGCGTGAAGCTCATTTCTGCCATGAGAGACAAATAAAGACACGCTGACTTTGACCAAAGCTGAACATGAACATCCCAACGTTAGCGCTCGTTACTAGACTGGAATCACTGTCTGATTATTGCTTTATTACAGCATAACTAACAGGTTATAAGACGTTATTACACGTTAACATTGGAGTAATGGTTGTGTGGTTTAAATGTTGTAGTCTGGCAAGTGAATACAATGTAATTAACAAGCCAAGCCTTAGCAGTGGTCCTCTGGTGTCGTCAGAACCACCTGGAGCTAAACCCGCTCAGGACCGTGGAGATGATGGTGGACTTCAGGACCTCGCCGTCCTCAACGGTGACGGATCACCTCTGGTTCCTTGGATCCACCACTTCCCAGGACCCGGGTCGGTCCTCAGACACAGACACATTTCAGGGGGAGGCCCAGCAGAGACCAAGAAGTCCAGCCCACAGGAGCTGCTGGTCATCTTCTCCACTGCCATCGATCAGCCTGTCCTGTGTCGTCGCTGCGCCGTTCAGCCCATCCACCAAATGGGAAAGAAACAGGTCTGCAGAGAGGATGAGCGAGGCGGACCTTCCCTCCATCCAGGACCTGTACAGGGTCAGGGTCAGGGAAAGGGCAGCGAACATCTCTGCAGACCCCACACACCCTGGGCACAAGCTGGTTAGACTTTTACCTCCAGGTGGCGCCACAGAGCGCAGGTTGTGTCTCCGATGAACACCTCCCAGCCTGAGTAGTCGACCATCAGAACATTTACTCAGTGCCAACCTGCTTTTCTCCCCACATACAAACTGTTTAAAGGTTTATACCTCGTCTCTGTTCGCTGGGAGCAACCGAAGTCCAAGTCCTTGAATGTTGAGACGATCACGGGCGAACGAAGCGGATCCTGATTCTGTAAAAGCTCATAAGAAGACGGAGAAATGGACGCCTGCTTGACAGTAAATGTGTGTAACTAATACATTATTACTGTGGTAGGAACTCATAAAAAGGTGCTAACAACGGAGTGATCACACCAAATATAATCATCCAGCAGTAGGAGAACATCAAAAAGCAAGATCATTGCTGTTTTATGTGTTTTTATACACGTGGGTATAATATCGTCATCATCTTCTTTTTTTTACAAAGCGCTTTACAAGCCAAATTAATAAAACCAGAAAACAAAATAAAAATAGCTAAATATTTAAAAAGCAACGATAGAATACAATGTTGACAATGAGCAACAATATCAACCTGAGAGTGGTTACTCTGGGTGAGCTGTAGGGGGCGCTGCTCCAGGGCTGACTCCAGGGAAGAACCTGCAGATCTGCGGCTGTGTGGACGTAAAGCTGGATGAGGTGAAGCGGCGCCAGACTGGTGAGACATTTACAGACTAGAATCCTAAATGAAAGATGGCCGCCAGCAGAGGTTTGACAGAACAAGCCTGATTCTGGTCTGTCAGGTGATAAAGTCACTTTGGTGACATCAGCTTTAACCAGCGCTGAGCTGATTGGCAGTCTAGGGACGCCCCTGTCGTATTTTCTCTGTAACAACCAAATATCACATTTGCATATGTTGCTTTTCTAGGCAATTTAGTTAAACAAAAACTGAATCATTTCTCCAGGTGAGAAACCAAAACCTTTGTTAAAATAATGACAAGGAACCAAAATGATCACCAATAATGTGAATGAAAAGACTTTCTGCTGACTCCTCAGACTCGTTGAAGACGACGACGCTCCTCGGCTGAGGATCTTTTTTGGTGACAGAAAATCCAAAGCGCGGCGACTGACACCTGGGAAATGCCACGGCGGGCAGTGGAGCGTTTTATCGGCTCCCTGAGTCACAGCGGCGTCCTATCTGAGATGCATCAGAGCAGAGCGTCACCTGTCAGCGCAAACAATCACAACCTGGACAGAATCAAGCTGCAAGAAGGTGACTTTACTTTGGCCTGAAGAGAAAAATCCACCAGTTAATTAACGAGAGTTAATAAATACCCGGCCGGTTGAGGTATCTCTCAGCTTTGCAGGGGAATAAATGCTGATTTAAATTCTTCGCTCGAGTCTAAATTAAACCTGGAAGGCAACCAGAGAAAACCTTTAATTGCGTCCCGATTTTAATCTTTTGATGTTCTTTTTGTCCTCGGCAGGAGAGCGTCGCAACGACTCCCTAAAGCGGCTGTCTGCCTGGAGATCGGCCGGCAATAGTTAGTTCATGGTGTCCAGCGCTGGGGCCGCAGGATAGTCCAACATGGGAACCTGTTTGGCCCTTGATCGCATTTCATCACATTACAGCTGGAAACGTTAATAAGAGAATATCATAAAAAAGTCTTCATTTGTCCAGAGTCGCTAAAAAGTGAGCTAAATTTCATTTTGTGATACAAAGGAGTCAGTATTTAAATCTACAGCCAGTTTTATACTTGTTGGCTTTTTAAATACGGAGAATATTCATTCCTTTTGTTCTCAAATGACGCTTATTTAAGAAACTAAAATGTGTAAACTCCAGCCTTTTGTTTTCTTCTTCGTCCTCCTTGTCTCCACGTCCATCTTTATCATCAGAGCTGATCTTATTCAGCAGTTTCTAGTCTCTCAATGAGACTAAAAACTGATCTTTGCAGAAAATGTCTTTATGATTCTCAGTGATTCTGAGTAAGTTTGTCTGCTTTGGGCTGTTACGTCCACCAGGCCCGTTTGGTGGGGTAACATTAATGGAGACCACACAAGGATTTTATGATTCAATGAAATTGGAATTTATTAAATTATATTAAAGAAATAAAACTTGGAAGAATGAATAACTGAAATGAGAAACCAAAATAGATTAATACAAAACCTTTAACCAACTAGAAATAAGCAAATGTCAAAACAAACCTAGCAAAACCCAATCACCTTCTCGACATATTTGGTCCATTTCTGGTGCAGAAAATGTGAGTGAATCTGTGAGTGAAGAAGAGACCATCGTAGATTCCTCGTAAGTAGCATCCCTTAATAAAGCAACAAATAAAATGTCACCAAAGTCGAATCGTTGCTTTAAACACCAGAAGGTCAACGGCTCAAGGTGAGACATTTCAAACGGAGTCGGACCTCCTGCTGTGATCCGGTCCTCCACTCCGTTGACCTCCGTTCCTGCAGCTCAGTCCTGGTGATGGTTTTAAAACCAGGGAAGCCTGCAGAGGCTCCGGCAAACACGGGGCGGCTTTCAGCCTCCAGCTGGGCTCAATGGTTTAAATTCCTGAAGACTGAGCCTTAAGGACGCTCACAGGGATTCACAGGGAAGAGTCCGTCTTCCTCTCAGTGTTTGGTTGGAAGTGTGAAGCAGTGGGGGGGGGGGGGGGGGGATGAAAGAGACTCGTCAGCATGAGGAGAAGGCGGCGCGGCGCCAAACAAGCAACGTAATCAGGTGGTTTCCTGCTCACAGCTTTGGAGCGGCTGATGCCAGGGAGACGATCTCCTCCTGATTTAAAGCTGCTGTGATGCAGATGAACATCAAAGGATGCACGTGGTGTAGGTCAGCCTTCATCTGACGGAGGCGCTCTCAGGAAGCACAAACATGGGGGGGTCGTCCTTTGAAGTTGCATTCAAAATCAAACGGAGGCTCTTTAAAGGATGCTTGCGGCTCAGGCGTCGGTCCTCATGCTCCTAATGACTGAAATCTAACAGTCAAACGAGTCTGAGGGACTTTACTTAATGTCGAGATTATTCTAGTAAGCAGCGGTAGTTGAAGGCCTGCTGATGTAAACTTTACAGAATGATTCCAGATTTGTGCAAAAATAAAGAAACTCTTTTGAAAATCTAATTTCACACACAAATCTTGTCGCCCATCATTCTGTGAATCTGCAGCCGAGTGCTTTGCTTCAACGAGGTGACAATTTTTGAACTAAAGTCTGTGGGTGTTACTTTTTTTTAAACATTTTATTCCTGTTTTCACAATTATTCTGTTGTTTGTGTTCTCTATGTGTTGCATTATTCCTTTAGTTTAGTTCTTCTCTCATTTGTATGCCGACCTTTGTGTATTGCAGTTTATTTCTCTTAGACCTCCGTCTTCCCGTTGCTTTAGTGTTTCCTTGTGTCTTAGTCCAGCTCCTCTCTGTTAATTAGTTTCCCTCCCTCAGCCTCCCTGCTTACTTTCTGCCCCAGCTGCTCCTCATTGTCCTCCGATTATGACCATCCAATGTCATTCTCCTCACCTCCCTCAGTATTCAAGGTCACTGTTCCCCGCACCATCCTTCTACCCCATCTGCTCCATGTCCTGCGCTTTATCGTCACTTTTTATTATCGCAAAGGCTTCCCCTCTTCCCAGATGTGACCTCAGGTACCAGACCACAAAGGAAGGTTGCAAGGATTAACAGAGGCACAGGTTCAAATTGAATATAGTTTAATGGATTTACAAAACAATTGACACATTTTACCGTTCAGGGGAGAATAACCACCTTAACACAGGCACCTATGCTGGCCTGGAATCCTGATAGCTAATAGTTAAAAACCCCAATTGAATTAACTAGACCATTTGGAGGAGAACTACTTAAGAAAACAAACTAAATACACCTTGGTGTCTCCCAACAAAAACACACGCACGCCACAAACCCTAGTGCATACAACACAAAAGAAAAGAACTCTCCTCCCACTAGTCCCCTCAATCCAATCTAAATAAAACCGACACAGGACCCAGGGACAGCATAGGACATCCGGTGAGATAAAACCAGCCCAGGGAGCTAAACAATAAAAACTCTCCCCTGCATTTGGTTAAAACTAGGAATAAATAGCTAAAATAGGGTCTAAGCAGTGATTAAAACAGTAAATAAAAACACAACTGAAACAGTAGCAGGTCAGCCTGCACACACAATAAATCATGTTAAATTAGCACCTTAAAACATCCAGGTAACATGAAAACTGTCGATTTACCTCTAAGGAATCCCCAGCCTCGAATGTCCTTTCCTCAGCTATCTGCCCCCCTTTTAACCAGAAGGGCTTGATTACCCCCAGCTGCACCTGATCACAGCATCCTGCAAATATGGGCAGGAGGAAGGGTGTGCTGCACCATGCTTCAGGGCCATAGTGCCCCGGCTACACAGACATTTCCTCCACCTCCTCTGGGGGAAGTCTGAGATGTTCCATTGCCAGTAGAGAGACATCCAGCATATCCTGGGCCCCCCAACTGCTGCGAACCACCCTGGTGAATGTTCTGGGTCCTGGTAGAGGCGGCAGCCATTAGGAGGTAGCTCGAGGTTTTTCCTTCCCGTTAAAGGGGAGTTTTTCTTTCCACTATCGCTTCATGCTTGCTCAGTATGAGGGATTGCTGCAAAGCCATCAACAATGCAGACGACTGTCCACTGTGGCTCTACGCTCTTTCAGGAGGAGTGAATGCTGCTTGGAGAGACTTGATGCAACCTGCTGAGTTTCCTTAAAGAGGAAACTTTCTGACCCAATCTGTATAATCTGATTGAATTTGACTTTGGAAAGAGCCTTGAGATGACATGTTTCATGAATTGGGGCTATATAAACAACATTTAATTGAATTGAATTGAATTACAGCCCAAGCCCGAAAAGCCAGGATGCGTTAGGAGGTTAGGAGTTTAGACGTAACCTGATGATTGTGTCATAAAAGAGGAACCTGCGGAGTTATGTGAGAGCCATGGGATCATGAAATGCTGTCAATTGTTTCTCAGCGATTCCCTCCTTTTCTGGAGCCCAGAGAGACGGGGAAGCACGCAGCACGGCTCTTTTTGTCAGACTGCCAGAGGGAAAGTAATCAGGACCCAAACAAGCAGTAGCCGTGCAAAGACGTCGGCCGTTTATAAAATACTAGATCGAGGCAGAACCTCCTAGCGGCCATAGACGGACATCTGCTGTGGTTTATGTAGGGGGTATTGCTGGATAAACAGGCCTTGTGCTTCTATTAGTAATCGGCGTAACAGAGAGTTTAGATCTGCTCTAATCTCATAAGAAAGTCTAACGCAGCGAGAGACACACTGGGTGGAAGTCCATTTGTCCAGATTTTGATGAGGCGTCTAAGCTGAAGGTGTAAAAGTAGTTTAAATAAAAAAGTGTCAAAACTTGGAGTATCCTCATCAAGCTCTGTGCTAAATATTCTGTGATAACATCTCCCGTAAATCCTAAAACGTAATCATCCCACCGTGATGTTAACATGGTGTGAAACATTTCAGTTTTCTCGGCTCAGCGGTGAGAGTCCGTCTGATAGGACGATGCTGCTTCCGTTCATTACCGCGGGAGCCGGAGAAGATCTTGGTTTTACTTCGGCCTGAATCTGCCCCCTAAGAACCGCGGAAACGCGTCCTCCCTCACCGATGATTAAGACGAGACCTTTCGCTTCTGGTTCTGTGTGAGCGGACGACCCGGCACCTCCAGCCCGACGGGAGACCTACTGCCTCATTATCCCGCCGGCCTTCCCTGAGGTGGAAGGGCCCGCTTCATTCTGACGGGCTCCTGGGGGCCTTTTCAGCTCGCCTGCGTTAACGGCTCCGGCAGGAGGGCCGGTCGTTATATCCGGTAAAGTTCAGTGCCAGGCGCCGTGCTGCCTCTGGTATTCACCCAGCTGTCTGTGCACCGCTCCTCGGGCTGCCGGTGTCACTCCCCGGGCCCGGTTTGTGTCTGAGAAAACGAGCTTATATCCACCCCCGGGTTGAATCAGGAGCTGTTCTGGCGCTTTGTGTCTTCCTGTGTCGGTCCGTCTGTGCTTCGGCGCTCGTCTGATAGAGAGAGCAGCAGGCAGATAGCAGCGGTAATTGAGAGATCGTCGCCAGCGATGTCTCGCCTGGCCGCGGCGTCCTGGGAACCCAGGCTGGATCTAATTTGTGCTGCGGAACAAGACTGGGTGAAGGTGAGCGGAGTGAATGAATGAATACTGTTCCCTCTGCGTTCAGACCTGTTCACAGACGAGGCGGCGAGATGCAGACGGCGGCTGCAGCTGCCCCACTGTGTTTACCCGACTCCGTCAAGGACACCTTGGCTGAGGGTGAAAATCTGCAGAGGGGAAAGAGACGGCAATCAAAACACGGGAAAACTTTATTGATTTAAAAAGGTGAAATCCATCATCTACCTCACAACAACCCTGAGAGTAGATCCGTCAGTTCTGCCAACGAAACCACATGATGTAAAATGATGATGATACAAGACAGAGGAAGGAAAAACAACTGTGTCAAATAGACAAAACGTGAGGATAAAATAAGAGACAACAAGAGTGAGAGGTATAAAGGGGGACTAATCAGAGGTGAAGGTTGGGTTCTGGCACGGTGCTCATCTGCTGCCGGCTCTGGATGCAGGTTTCAGCGCTGCTCAACGTTGGCGCCACCAACAGGAAGCTGGGGGGGGTTTGCAGTGTGAAGCGGCAGAGATGAAGGTCAGCAGCAGACTGAAGGCCGTGGCCCTCAGCCTGAGGAGGTCTGGGAGTGAGGGCCCGTCCCCAGAGCCAAGCATCCGGGTCGTTGTTCCTGACTGCAGTCCAAGGGAAGCGCAGCAAAATTAACTGGCCGGGGTGTGTTCCAACACTCGCCTGTGGCCCTGAGCGCTGAAACATGAGCCGGAGAAAACAACTAAATGAGCCGGTTCAGCCTTACGGACACAGGGAGGCGCCTCGTGGAGATCCAGAGCAGAGCTGCTGTCAGGAGAGGACGCCGTCCTGAGAAAGGAGTTCAGATGTGTCCCGATAAGTGCAGACCTCAAGAACTCCCCTAAGAGACCCTCCCAGCCTTTCAGTTTGAACATTTTTATTTATTTATTTCATTCAAAAGATACCTTTAAAATTCGTTCACACAACACCAGCAAATTGATGCATCTTGAATAAAAAGGAGCAGAGAGAAGACCAATCTTATGATATCTGCCACCTTAACTTATCTTACAATAATTGCGCATCAGTTCTGTTACTAAATCGTCTTTTTTTTACTGTATTTACAGTATTCAAAAATATCATGTAGCATCATTCAAACTCAACTCAAAGTGCTTTACACAGAAACAAAAGAACACGTGTAAAACACAAAAACCTTTCTGCTTCACTCGTTTCTTAAACATGCGTAAAATATTCAGTAGATCCAACAGGTTTGGATACGAGCCGGTTTAAAAAAATAACAGCATAATAAAAAAGATTCTATATCCTATCTGAATGTGGCCTGTGATTGAAAAGAATGAATCAAAGAGTCGTTCGTCATAGTTCTGGTTTGATCTTTGCAGCGATAGAACTGATGTTGGCTCCACTAAAGCAAAGTAAATAGGAGGAGATTACCTCTCTGGAAACTGTCTACTATTACAATAAAAACCCATTTTCTTTGATTTAAGGAATAAACTCAGCCTCATTGTGTTCCCTTTAAGGACGACAACGGGGAAAACACTTAGATCATCTATCAGGCTGGACTACACATGCCTCGCTCTCTAATCTCACCTCCTCTGCCTTCATCCTCATCGTCACCCTCCTAAGTGTTTGTGCACCGAGCCGCCTTCATCTCCACGTAATTCCCCTTCGCTGAGGTCAACTGGAAGCGCGTCTTCTTCATTAAAGGGGAATGGAAGGAGGATCCTTTTATTCTGTACATGTAGGGAAACTGATCAGGATCACAATCAGCAAAGATTGGCTGCACAAACAAGGAATTTGACTTTGACTTCAAGCTCTCACACCGTGTGGTTCTAATTAAGAATATACACAAAGCTCAGAGGAATAGCATGAGGACAAATGGAACCGTCTGTACGTGTATGTTCAGCCACAGTTTTTATACAAATAAAAGAAAAATGAAAGGCAGGAGTGGAAATCTGCTTTTATTTGTTTCACAGCTGACTGTTTAGGCTACAGAGTTCATCGTGTTCATCAGAGAGAAGGCGAGAAGGAAGTCGATGATCCTCTCTGCAGACCTGATTGTTCATCGCCGTTGGAACTTGTCCTGTTTTGCGGATGAAGCAAACACACAGTGATGGATGAAGACAGGACAGCCTGAAGGACGGCAGCGGAGAAGGAGACCAGCAGCTCCGGTCTCTGCTGAGCCTTCTTCTGAACAGTGTCTATGTGTGAGGACCAGCTCAGGTCCAGAGAAAGGGGTGGTTCCTAGGATCCGGTGACCCACAGCAGACACAATGTCGTTAGGGATACTACGGGGGAGTGTGGGGGCGTTCTCCTGAAGTCCTCCATCGCCTTCACAGTGTTGAGCAGGTTTAGCTCCAGGTGGTCCTGACAGCACCAGTGGACCAGCCGATCCACCTCCTGTCTGTATTCACAGTCGTCATTGTCCTAGACAAATGACACTGTCATCTGCAAACATGCAGAGAGGAGTGGGGATAGACCACTCCCCTGGGGCGCCGGTGAGGATGGTTCTTGTGCAGGAGATGATGCTCCTCAGCCTCACCTGGTGCTACTGGTGCGTCCGGTAGCTGGGGATCCAAGCATGGAAATTAGATGTGAACAAGAAACTCTGCAAACAGCACACTGTGGCCTACAAAGCATGAACTTTATTCTAACACCGCTAGTGTCAAATTCATCTTCGTTAAATGGTAAAGAGCAAAATAATATAAGATACACTTCATTGTCCCCAAGGGAAATTTGATTGATTCGATTCGGCCTGATCATACAGTGAAAAATGGGTAAAGGTGAAGAGTTGAAGTGCTCTGTTCAAGCTTAACCAAATTAATGCACAAAAGGGAAATATCTGTGTTATCAGCTGATGTCTGAGTTGAGTAGATCTATGATTTGATTAGTGTTTTAAAGCTGAAAATCACAGAATATGGTAAAAATGAAATTGAAAGAAATCCTCAGCGTCCCAATCACCACCACTGATGGTTTTAAACGGGCCTCTATTTAAAAAAATCAACTTGGACCACTTTTAGCTTAAGTTAAACACATTTCTTTAATCGCAAATGGAGAATTTTAATTTCCACGTCTGGATTTTCACATTTTGAAAACTTCTAGAGCAAGTGCCAAGGAATCAGAATCAGCTTTATATGCCAGGTATGTCTACATATACGCTGTGCTTACTTAAAAATAGAAATAACAGAATAATGCATATAAAAAACTGTCTGCAGTGTGGAAAACACACAATAAACAAACAGACAGATAATGCAATGGTCCAATGAGCAGATTGCAAAGGATGCAGGAGTAAATATTATATCCAGTTTTGTTATTATGACGTACATATCAGCCCACAGTGTGATGAGTGCAGAGAATGCTAGCTAAAACAGTTTTCTGAATTAGCAAACAATGGTTGAACTGTATATATCTCTGATAAAAAAAAAACATGTTTAACTTGGATCAAACTTGGTTATTATTTCTATTTGCCATGACTATCTGACATTTGTTTGTGTTGCTGATGCTGAAGAACCAGATTAGCCCTGTTTCCTTGGCTAGTAAAATTAGCCATAGATAGCAAGCTAACGTTAGCATATTGGCTTACAGGCGTTAGCAACATTAGCTTTAAGATAAACGAACATTGTATCTAGAAAAAAATGTTATTCAGTAATAGTACTGCCGTGATGTGGGTCAATGTTTTCCTTAAAACCACATTTTGAACCCAGACGTTCAGAGAAAATATTCAGGATTAGCTAAAACAAACTCATGGACCTTTTTCTTCTCTATTGTTGCTGACTAACTCAGGACTTAAAACACAGAAGAAACAGGGTAAACCCTTAATTAGTGGGTGACAACTCTTTTCTTTCATGACAAGAAAAGTTTAGCTTGTCTCCGAAATAACAAAACATAACAAAAAAAAAATGCTCCAAGATGATATTCTGTGACGATTGTGGGATGATTGAGCTTCATTGTGTCTGAAGCTGAAGGAGACATGTCTTTGTTTTTGCTTTTTATGACAAATGAAAACTGTTTGAAACAAAAGGTCTGAGTCTTTTGTTACAAAGAGTTTGACACTGTTGTGGTTCCTTTTGGGAAATCCGTCAGTACCAGCATATTTGTGACATTTTATGGCCAACAAAGCTGCCAAGCCACAGCTTTGCAAAATGCAAAGTGAAGGACTTTAACAGAGCTTCAGAATCGGACCGGCTCTGAGAGTTAGGCGTTGCCTGAGAGAGACGGGTCTTAATTCACATCGAGGCATCTCAGACCTTTTTACAAGGCGTTTTTGCTGACCTTGGATCTCTGCCTCTGAATTACAGCTCAGCGCAGCAGCCCACCTAGAATACAAATCTCCTGGCAGCCGCCGGCGTTTCTGCTCTCCTGTAAATGTATCAAAGTCTACATGAGGGGAATTTACATCACACAGCAGACAACCAACGGGGACCTTCAGAGAGCACAAAGCCGGTCTACTTCAGCGGCCCTGATGCGTCAGGCGTGCAGCTCGAGAAGCTGTTTGACACACGGGTATCAGAACCTAAACAGTCCTGTGAGACCTCAGCTTGGAAACTTCTGATAGCGCCTCGGGGGAAATTCTGCCAACCCTGCACAGATACGGGGTCTGAGCTATTTAGGCCAACGGACAGAAGTCAGAAACCAGACAATTTTCCGTCCTTTCAAGTCGAGGCTGATAACGTCCCGCCGGAGAGGCTGGGAGAACATCTCTGGGTATGTTTCTGTACCGGGTAGCAGCTGTGTGCTAACGGTGCTGGCTGTTATGCGCTGGGCGTCACCCCGACGAGCTTCGGTTAGGAATATTTCTGCTGCGTTCAAACGGCCCCTCGTGACTGGGCCCCTCCGCCGTTTATCCCCGCATCAGTCACCGGCACCTCGACCGCATCTCGTGAAATGATGTCCGCCTCAGCACTTCTGCCCGATGTGATGGATCGTGGCAACAGCACCAAAGCATCAAGGAGTCTAATGAAGGAAAAGATTGAGTTTTATTCATCTCCAACAGGGGAACGAGTCAGAATCCTGAGGATTACAGAGAGCAGCTTCTCAATCCGCATTTCATTTTCCTCATAAAAAGGTTTTTCTTTTTTCATTTTCACTGTTTTCCTCCATCTAACCACCCGTTAGATGTCCATCCACTCAATTTAGTTCTTTTTTATATTGCGCCAATTCACCACACTTCATCTCAAGGCTCTTTCCAAAGTCAAATTCAATCAGATTATACAGATTGGTCAGAAAGTTTCCTCTCTAAGGAAACCCAGCAGGTTGCATCAAAGTCTTGACAAGCAGCATTCACTCCTCCTGAAAGAGCGTAGAGCACGGGTGTCCAAAGTGTGGCCCGGGGGCCATTCAAGGCCCCTGTGCTGTTTTTGTGCGGCCCTCCAACTGAATTTCAAGAAAACTTTTGCCGACCAGTGCTGGTGACTTCTTGGAGATGGAAACTTTTTTATTTTGAATTGTTTTTTAATTAGAGTAAATCTATTATAGACAACTTAAAATCTTATAATTAAATGTTTAATTGAACGTTTGGTACAACACAAAACATTTGTCTTTTAATAAGCACACTTTTTAATTTTTAATTTCATTGTAAATAGGGTGACTTTTACTCAAATGCGGACTTTGGTGCATTAAAATCTGATTGGAATTAATTTAATAAAATATGCTAAATACAATTTAATATCCTTTTTTTGGTTATGTTATTTATTTTTCTTCATTTTTTGGCCCCCCGAGCACTTTTGATTTAACATTTTTGGCCCAATAGTCGAAAGGTTTGGACAGTCGTCTGCATTGTCCATGGCTTTGCAGCAATCCCTCATACTGAGCATGCATGAAGCGACAGTGGAGAGGAAAACTCCCCTTTAACAGGAAGCGTCGACTTCCTGTCTGACCTTTCTGCCGGGTCCCTCAGGATGCTGGCTGCTCTCTGACAAACCTCGGAGCAGCAACCGAAAAGCTACGTTTATACTGAGATCAGATCTAACACTCTCTGACTTCACTCACTAATCAGCTCGTTGCACAATATTTCATTGAGGGGTATTAGATTCAAAGGGGAAAATATAAACACATTCCATATGGCATTGCTCCTGTTCTTCACAGTAAATCTCTGACTACTGGAGTGGATGAAAGCTTTTTTCCATGGTAATTGAGGTTTTATGATTTATATTAAAGGATTTATTAGCCAATAAAACACAAGGTATTGCTGGGGTCTCCTCCAGCAGGAAAACAAGCAGATGGTATATCCTGGCTGTTCTTTCTCACTGCTGACTAAATTTAGGCAGCAGTCTAGAGGTTTGCAGGTAAACCGGAGAGTAACTGTCACACCGTGAGTCTCAGGAGGCGCTAACACCTGAGAGCAGCCGTGGCTCCGTCACCCCCGCCTGGGGTGAGTCGAGGACACTCGGCAGCAGCCAGGGTGACTCTGAGGGACGGCAAGAGGCGGAGGTGTGGACACTCGGACTCCTGGATGATGGAGTGGGAGCTCCTTCAACTCGAGAGGCCTCCTCAAAAGAGCCGTCTGAACTCCGGACACGGCGTGAAGCTCTTGTCAGGCCACTCCGGCTTCCCTTGAAGGGCCCTGGAAGGTGGAGCGGCGGCGTGGCTGTGACTGACAGGATACGAGGCTGCGAGCGGTCCGGGGAGAGCCGACGGCAGCGAGTGTTAACATGTCGGCTTAATGGAGACCGCCCCGGGTGATTTATGGAGCTGCTATGATAAAATGAAAGATTAAAGAGCTGCGCGGGGGGGGAAACGGGTGTAAAAAGGTGAGAACGTGTCAGAGCAGCATCAATAAATCATTCCATTCAGTCGGGAAAACAAGAAACAGCTCAGGATTCGAGTCTCAGAGGTCCTGAGGTAAGAATCTACGCTCTTATCATCATGGTTATGTTGTATCATTGGGAAAACGCCAATAATAAGCAGAAATTTTACCTCCCATCCACCTTTAGATTTCTTTCTGAAACGTTTCAGTTTAGATTGAACTGCTCTTTTCTTCCAGGAGGGACTCGTTAGGCAACAACAATTTCAACCGTATTTAAAATAAGACCTTCATGCACAACTTATATTTTCATCCTGTAAACTATGCAGACAGGCTCAAACACAAACACAGAGCCACAGGAATATCTGGCTAAACGGGGCTGCAGGGTGGAGGAGATGGGCCGACGCCTCGCAGCAACTGGTTCCAGGGTCCTGGAAACATCTGGATTTCTCACCGGATCGCTGTCCCAGGCGACATATCCACGCTGTCCATGCTGGATGGACGCTAACTGGGCCTGGGTCACAATGGGCTGCTTCCATGGGACCCACCTGGGAGAAGCAATTACAGACTTAGCTGGGCCTCAGAGTAAACGAGTCTGACATCAAACCAACATAGACAACCTAGAAGCAGCATGGGCCCCACATCTTCCAGGTCTAAGCTGTCTATGCAGGAAGGCTCTTGAGCTTGTGGTCTTTCTGAATGTAAATCTTCATAAATCAGAATCTGGGGGAGAAAAATCCCTGAAAAGTCGGTCATTTTGGTAGCAGACCGACCCTTAAAACGTTCATTTGAGCAGAAGAGTCCGGCTGCGCCGCCACGTCTGCAGAAAGCCCAGAGTCCAGATCTCTGGCTCTGCGGTAAACATCTACCCAGGGGGGGTAAACAAGTGATGGTCAGCAGCAGGAGCCTGGGGTCAGGTCACCTGTGGGTCCAGCCGTCAGGTGGGCCCTGGACATTAACGGCGTCCCGTACTGGGAAGAGGCAGAAGCCCTGCTGAGACGCTACATCCTCTCTGACCTCCGTCTGTGGAGGTCCTGCTGGGTTTCTCCTGGTTTCTTCACCAGGCATCTGTAAGCTGTGTGGTCCCCGCTCCCAGCCGCTGTCGTCAGGTGAAATATATCTGTTGGGGAGCACGGTGTTTGATGAACGGGTTTGTCACGGCGCTGCGGAGCCCAAAGGCTGCTGGTTTAACCACGGGAACAGAGACGTGACGGCTCGTCATCAGAGGTACCGGCGGAAGCTGCTGGAAGGACCAGAGGGTCGCATAACTCTCCCACTTTCAGGTCCTGCTTTTCTCCGCGTTAGCCGAGACCACGAGAAACTCTGAGGAAAGTTCTGATTTGGTCTGACCTGCTGGAGCATTCCTCACCTAGCAATCAGAAATAATGACTTGTTGAGAGTTTTAACCCCTTTTTGCCAAACGTTTACTCCTTTAGCATTTCACAAGGCTGCAGCATTGAGAGGGAAGGACTGGAGATCCTGAACCTCTGGACCATCCCTGTAGACCCTCCCTCTGAGGCCCACAGGTGGTGGTACACATGGAAGAATGATTATTCTGGGTCTGATGAACCTTCAGGTGTTGATTAGCTCATAAGTTCTGCTGGAAGACCCACCATAGACCTGCTTCCAGTTCTCTGGCAAACAGCAGCAGAATAAAACAACCAAAGAGAGTTCATGACGCGCTGTCAGAGCCTTCAGAGGAGAACCAGGCCCGCAGCATCACTCGTCCTCCGCACCAGCTAACAGGAAGCAGGAGCTGCTTCCATATCTCCATCCTGTGTTTCTGATGGACTCACCTGACATATCTGTGGCTGAATACCTCAGTCGTACTCTCCTCTGACCAAAACACGAGTCCCAGAGGAAGTTAGCGGTTCTTCGCACTTAGGGCTGCAATGGTCGGGCCGACAGTTTTACTTCCTGACACAAAAACATCCAGCAGAGAAACCTTTATGGCCCTGATACAGACACCTTCCTGGTTCTGCTGCCCTGGTGTCACACCTGGTGGTTTATAAGGCTCTTACATATTTACACTGATTTAACTAACCTGCATATATATATATCAAAGAGTCCCTGTTCTGTAGGGAGTTTGTTTTATGGCTGTTAAAAAGTGTTTTGATCATTTCTTTGCTATTGTTTGTCCAAAAGATATTTTCCATTGTCCTCAGTGGATGGAATTAAAGTTTCAGTAATGAAACATGTAAACTAACTCACCACATGTTTGTTTTTTGCTGGCAGCAGTTTAACCGACATGCAGAGGAAAACTGTTCAGAGGTAAATCAATAAGTTTACAGAATATTTATTGCTCTCAGGTTCATTCTATATAACAGTTTCAATGCATTTAATGTTTCAGAATGAGCTAAATTGCTAAACGCAATCATCGTTCCACTCTCTGCACCTCCACGCTTTAAAGTGCTTTACGTGGCGTCCATGTTGGATTTTCAGGTCTGGGTTTGGACTCTAACTTTCCAAACTAGAATCATGTCTTATGAGGGTTCAGATGAACTTTCCAACCTGAAACATGGAGCTTATGACTCCAAGTTTAGCCCAAAATCATCCAGGTGGGTCAGTGGGAGAAGTCCACGGCTCTTAACCTTAAGAGCATGCTGGCGCTGCCGTGGTTGACGTTTCTTGTTGGACCCGAATGCAGACGGACAAGAAGCAGTGTAGAGTCCAAAATGGTTTAATAATGAAAACAGGCATAACAAAAACAAAGGCAGACCAGGGAAGACTGACGGAAGAAACAAACGATGGACAATGGAAACAAGTTTAAAGCTGAGGAGGAGGGATTGGTGACATAGAAACCAGGGGGGTCTAATCAGGAGGGTGCAGAGAGGCTGAGGGAGGGAGACTACTGAACACAGAGGGGGGAGTCTGACACAAACATAAGAGACAAACCAAAACACAAATCTAAGATAGAAATAGGAGAAAACCAGTATGGTGTTTGCATCTGGCTTTACTTTAAGCTAAAAGGTTTCATTTTATTTTAGTCATTTTTCTGAAAGGTTTACTTTTAATGCAGGTTTATCAAAACACACGTAATATGCTAGTGTGATTATTCAACAGTACATTTAAAAACAGTTGCAGCAAAATTAGACAAATACAAATAAAAAAACACACAAATGTTCTTAAACATTTAAATTGGGGAATGAAGTATCCCATTGTATGCTTCACTGTTTAGGGAAGAATAGCTGGAGGGTTCTGGCACTCCCAAGTTGCTCTTCCTCGATGCCTTGCTGAGCCTGGACTGAATGACGGCAGCTCCAAAAGCTCTGAACAGGATCCTGAAAGCTGCTGACTGATTTCCTTTTTGTTTTCATTTCTCGGAAATAAGGCTAATCCTCCACCTGACTATGAAATTTCATTGTATGTACCTTGTATGTATAATGACAAATAAAGCACCGCACCTTATTTCCCTGTTTAGGTCTGTGTACAGAACATAAACAATGATAATTTTGACCAAAAATGATCGTCTAACAATAAAAGCCAAAGGCTGGATGTGACTGAAATGCTCTAGTTTTTTTTCCATTTAATTCAGCATCCTTTGCACTTTGTTCACATTTATCTTGGGAGACTATAGGATGTTTTTACCACACGAATCCGTGAAAAAGTTCGGTGTAAAGTAGAATTTAAGACCCCTGGTTCTGACAGGCCCAGCGGTACCAAGGCCTTTTCATTCAGTCCCCTTAAAGGGCAACAAGGTTAACGTTATAAAGCGAAGCCGGGCAGCGATGAGTGTGGAGCCGTGTGCGTACCTTCAGCCAGCGTCTGAGCAATACCACAAATACTCCCTGAGACAGATAAGCTTGGGTCCAGATTGTGTTGGAGCAGATTTCCTCCTGTGAATCCGACCCATTTGTCCTGTACGGTGCCTTCAGGTTATGTTGGAAAATCAATCTCAGATCTAGTTTTGTTCTCGGCTTTATGAAATCAGCAGTGGTGACTCAGACGTCCTGCATCCCTCACCTGAAAGGGGTAAAACAGATTCCTGGGGCTCTAAAAAGGAAACTGCAGTTTTGTTCTGGGCTGAACTTCAGAGCTGACCTCAGAGCAGCTGGGAGACGAAAACAAAAACAAGAGAAACGCCTGCGGGCGTCTGACTGCCGTCCCCAGAGCTCGGCTCCAGCCCAGCAGCAGATAACCGCCGTCGAGGCGGGGTGTCGTAACAGCTTGAGGTTTCCGTGCCAACGCACCCGGCGGCCCCATCTCATGAGAGACGAGCGTCAGACCGCCGGCTGCATCCATCCGAGGCCTCGCCGAGCTGAGGACCCCCACGGGGCAGCGATGGCTGTCAGACAGGAAGCCGACGGGCCGTCAGTCAGCCCGGCTTCGTGAGCACTCGTCTCGCCGTCCGACCTGTTTGGAAAGCCTTTAAATCCACACCGGCTCGGTGCCAGGAAGTCTGAATATCAGCGGTTTGATCCAGCCAGGAGGAAACATGACGCGAGGTCCTCGGAGTGATGGGAGATGCAGAGCAGCAGGATGGATGCTTGTTTGTACCTGATGTATTTGTTCCCAGTAATGTCAGTAGAAAGCGTGTCAATAACATCTTTAGAGTTAAAGAAGCAGAAAAGTGTAGGAACCTCATTGGTTTTCACTTAATTGCTCCCCGGGCGCCGCACAGTGGCAGCCCACTGCTCCCCAAGGGTGATGAGTTAAAAGCAGAGAACAAATTTAATTTTAATCTATGTTGCAATGACAATATAGACGATTATTATTATTATTAATATTATTATATTATTACTTAAACCTGACAGGAAACGTTCACCTGCTGCGAATTTGAGGCAGCGCATAGCTTTGGTTTGTGTTTGTCCTGCAGAAACACATAACTTATCCACTATGGCTCCGAAATAACGACACCTCTGTACTGGATGGTAGATCCTGAGCTGCTCTGGAGCAATCAGCCTATAAATGAGTTTTGTGGACCAGAACTTATTCTGACGGCATTCTGACAGAACCTTACAAAAGTGCTGCCGAAGCGTCTTACTGGGATTTCATGTGATATCCAGGAGATTGTATTTTTCTGGGTATAATGTCGCACTTGTTTCCATAGTTTGGCTGATCCTGCGACTTATAGTCTGGTGCGACGTAATCAAATATAACATGCTGGTCGGTGTTTACATCGCGCCACATGCAAACGCACAGGCCGCAGAGCGCACGCTCGCAGACCAGATACTGAGCGTGGAGCAGAGAAATCCGGACTCTTTAGTTATTGTCCTTGGTGACTTTAACAAAGGAAACCTCATTCATGAACTTCCTAAATATAGACAGTTTATTAAATGCCCGACCAGAGAGGAGAACATTCTGGATCACTGTTACACCACAGTTAGGGATGCTTATCACGCCGTCCCCCGTGCTGCACTGGGCCAGTCTGACCACGTCATGGTTCACCTGATTCCTGCTTACAGGCAGAAACTTAAGCTCAGCAAACCGGTAGTGAAAACATCAAAGAAGTGGACCAGTAAGGCTGTGGAGGATCTTCAGGCGTGTTTGGATTCTACTGACTGGGACGTCTTCAGGGCTGCTACCGACAGTCTAGATGAGTTCACAGAGGTTGTGACATCATATATCAGCTTCTGTGAGGACTGCTGTGTTCCATCACGAACCAGGGTGAGTTACAATAATGACAAACCCTGGTTCACAGCAACACTCAGAAGGCTAAGGTTGGACAAAGAAGATGCCTTCAGAAGTGGGGACAAATGCAGATTCAGTGATGCAAAATACATGTTTAGCAAGGCGGTGAAAGACGCTAAACGACTGTACTCTGAGAAGCTGCAAAACCAGTTTTCAGCCAACGACTCTGCTTCTGTCTGGAAAGGGCTTAGGCAGATAACAAATTACAAGCCTAAAGCCCCCCACTCCATGAACGACTGACAGTTAGCAAACGACCTGAACAACTTCTACTGTCGTTTTGACAGACAAAGGACCAGTCCTGCAACCACCCCCCACGACTCCACCCAACAGATCACCTCCACCTCCTCCTCAGTGACAACTCTTTCCATACATGAGAGAGATGTTAACAAACTCTTCAAAAGACAGAACCCCAGGAAAGCTGCTGGACCAGACTCTGTCTCTCCTTCCACCTTGAAGCACTGTGCTGATCAGCTGTCTCCAGTGTTCACAGACATTTTTAACACCTCACTGGCGACATGTCACGTGCCAGCCTGCTTCAAATCCTCCACCCTCATCCCTGTTCCCAAGAAGCCAAGGACCACAGGGCTTAATGACTTTAGACCTGTCGCTCTGACCTCTGTGGTTATGAAGTCCTTTGAGCGCCTTGTGCTTTCACACCTGAAAGAAATCACTGATCCCCTCCTGGACCCCCTACAGTTTGCCTACAGATCTGCAGACGCTGCCAACCTGGCCCTTCACTACATCCTCCAGCACCTGGACTCTGCAGGAACCTATGCCAGGATCCTGTTTGTGGATTTCAGCTCTACCTTCAATACAATCATCCCAGCTCTGCTTCAGGAGAAGCTCTCCCAGCTGAATGTGCCGGACTCCACCTGCAGGTGGATTACAGACTTCCTGTCTGACAGGAAGCAGCACGTGAAGCTGGGAAAACATGACTCTGACTCCCAGCTCATCAGCACTGGTTCCCCCCAGGGCTGTGTTCTTTCTCCTCTGCTCTTCTCCCTGTACACCAACAGCTGCACCTCCAGTCATCAGTTTGTCAAGCTCCTGAAGTTCCTGACGACACCACTCTCATCGGACTCATCTCTGATGGTGACGAGTCCGCCTACAGGTGGGAGGCTGACCATCTGGTGACCTGGTGCAGGGAGAACAACCTGGAGCTCAACGCTGTAAAAACAGTGGAGATGGTTGTGGACTTCAGGAAGACCTCAGCCCCAGCTACCCCCATCACCCTCTGTGACTCCACCATCGACACTGTGGAGTCTTTCTGCTTCCTGGGAACTATCATCTCCCAGGACCTAAAGTGGGAGCTGAACATCAACTCCCTCACCAAAAAAGCCCAGCAGAGGATGTACTTCCTACGGCAGCTGAAGAAATTCAACCTGCCAAGGACAATGATGGTGCAGTTCTACTCCTCCATCATTGAGTCCATCCTCACCTCCTCCATCACCATCTGGTACAGCCTGTTGTGGATCCAACAGTGCTACTGAATAAATTGTCTTCCCAGATTAAATGTAAATTTTAAGTCTAAATAAAATAAATAAAATTTCTAAACAAAGGCAATTTATAGTCCAGTGCGACTTATATGTGTTTTTTCCTCTTTATGGGGCATTTTTTCACTGATGCTCCTTATATTCCAGACTTATGGTCTGAAAAATCTGATAAATGCAGCTGTTCTGTGAAAACCTCAAATGCCTTTAAGAAATATCTCCAGGTTAAAAATTCACGGCCATCCGCCTGGACCGGGGGTCTGCAACCTGCAGAAACCTGGGAGACAACAAAGACCTGAGAAATATTTCTACACACGAGGGCTCGTTGCAGCGTGTCCTCCAAGCTACATTTATGCTGAATTTCCCCATTTTTGGCATCAGTGATGTTTTGTTCTTTTTGTCATCATGCTGCAGTCTACCAGTTTTTCCTTCATTCCCCATAAATCATGGAAAGTTTTGTGCAAGAAAATGTTTTTTGTTGCAAAAGCTTGGCATTTTCTTTGTACTTAAACATAAAACCAGATAGAAAATATAGATAAAACAGATAAAACATAAATAATTAAGACGTAAAAACTTGATTAGCTTCCTTTTTCTAAGGGTTACGTGGGTTTTATGGCTCCAGACAAATTGAGTTAATTCAGATCCAACATGGTGGGCAACGGTCCCTCTGATGAATTAGGTAATAGACCCGTCAACCCACTGGACCCGACCCACTCCCCGAGGTCCATGGCTTCCTCTGCCAGGACAGCTTCAGCACATCCTGGTGTTATGAGCTGCAGATCAGAGAACCCCGCGTTCAAGCCAGACACCCAGTTTATTTTTATGGAAAGAACATGAATGTAAACCAAAACCATAACCAGACACCTCCAAATCACCACCCCTGGTAGTCCTCCCCTGAGGAGGAGGGAGGTTCTCCCTCTGCCGGGTGCTTCCTGGTTGGGGGTCCAGCCTAAACAGCTGAACACTGACACCCAATAAAACCCCAAAAACCTGCTAATTAATTATACCTGGAACCATAAAACGAGCCTAAAATACCGGAGAAACACTGACATGTTGCTCCGACCCGTTTTTAGCAGAACCTTTAAACCCACGGTGCTCCACCCTGGACACACCGTCGACTCAGAGCGACACGGCGGCGGCGGCATCATGCTGTGGGGAGAGGGAATTGGGTCAGAGTCGATGGGACACTAAACAATAAGCCACTGGTTTACGTCAAAACATCCTGATGGTTTAGAACGGTCCAGTCAAAGTACAGCCTTAAACCTGACCGGGAAGGACCGGCAGAACCTGAAATGGTGTTCCTGGAGTTTCCTTGACCGGTAGAACCTGCGGCTGCAGCTCAGCAGCAGTTTCTTGCGTTTCCGCCCCTCTGCTGGTGAGTGAAGCTGACCAAACCAGCACGCGTCCGATGACTCTGGACCTTCAGGCGCAGACTGAAGGCGTGCGTCGGCGGAGAAGTTTTCAGAGTAACTTGGGCCTGCGGAGATGAGGGATGGGCACCAGGAGGACATCACTCCCAGCCTCCCTCTGCAGACAGCCTAATGGAAACCCAGATGAAACGCAGAGCAGCTTTTAATGAGCACATTTGTTCTGAACCTGTCCCTGACAAAAACTAATTCCTCTCGCTTTACAGTCAGCCCGGCACCGCTCCGTAACAGGCCCCACGCCTGGAGGAGGAGGCCGTCCTCTCGTCCTCCACCAGGCTCCGTCCACTTCTGTCCGAGTGATGAAGTCCTGCGGGGCTGGAGGCAGAACCAGAGCCCGTCTCTCCCGGGACCCGGGACCCCCGCTGCTGTCCCACATTCACAGCGGCTGAAATGAGCCGCGTGTCATTTAGATTGATGAGCCCGGCCCGGTCCCGTGTGGGACGGCGCTCCGAGCGTCTGCATGTTGTTCCTGGGCCCGGTTTAGGAGGAGCCTGTAAGTTAGAGGCTAAATGATGAAGGAGCTAATTAAACTCCTGTCTCCAGAGAAACGCTGATGAGAAAAGACCGTCCCTGCGTACGTACATATATTTACTTCCTGCAGAGCCTCTGACACAGCGGTTTCATTTCTTACAAATACTCACTGGCCACTTTATTAGGCACACCAACCACAGGGCAGCAACTTAAAGCATTACGGTGCATCTACGGTGGAGAAGGTCAAATGACCTTCACCCTGACGTCGGTACCAGACAGGCTGGACTGGAGCTTCCAGAAGCTGCTCACCCACCAGGAGCCTCCCTGGACGTGGGAGAGTCCTAGTGGGTGGATGTCACAGGCCACTGGAGACAACCGGTGTGAGACGACAGGAAAGAAGACAGAAGGTCAACGATGCCTCCAGAAGACTCTGAGCGTGTGAAACCTGAAGCAGATGGGCTACAGCAGCAGGTTGCTGTCAGCCAGGAACAGGAAGTGAGGCGGCAGCTAGGAGCTGATTGGCTGAACCAACATCATGAGGAATTTAGGCGGTTCTGAAGGTCCAAAATGATAACAGCGAGGTGGACCTTATAAAGTGGCCGGTGGCGGAGGTCATTTATTTCTGACTCTGTGATCCTCCTGAACAGGAAGTGACTCTGACCGTTGGTTGTCCCTCATTTAAAGACGTCCCCACACACAGGAACCTTGACTGGGTTCGGGTTTGCTTTAAGCTCTTCTGGACCCAGCCGGCACCGTGCTCTTGTTTTCTTTTCTCTTTATTAAATATGAAATTAAAAATGATCAGAGGTATAACGATTAGGTTAATTTTGGTCAACATTTGGGTTTTAACAAACAAAAAGTATCTCTAAATGATAATTTGATCAGAGATGACCTGATAAATCCAAAGGAAAAACCATGAGTTAGCCCAGGGGTCGGCAACCTTTACCACTCAAAGAGCCATTTGGACCCGCTTCACACAGTAAAGAAAACACTGGGAGCCACAAAACCCTTTTGAAATTTTAAATGAAATAACGCTGCATATAACAGGGTTTTTTTTTTTTTGCAACAGAATGGACCCGCAGCAGAACCAACGCACCTCTGCGCTTGTTGTTGTTTTTTCCGCACGAAGTACAAAACTTCTACTGTTGTTTTATGAAAATCATCAACTCTGCTAATGTCAGAGTTTTTATTTTGAATAAGGCTTGGTGCGAGTAAACCCACGTCATGGTCGGGTTATTTGATTTTCAGCCCATATAAACGGTTCATCCAGAATACTTTCTTTTCTTTTAATCCAAACACATTTTAATCACATCCGGAAAAGTTACGCACGTAAACGAGCTCCTGTCAATAACCAGCTAACAAGCTAACAGCTGCATTAGACTTTTATAGGGTGTTTTCACTGACGTCACTGGCCAACTTCCGGTCCGCCATATTGGGTGGTACACTTCCTTATCTCTAGTTGTCCTACACGTATTTTCGTATCGAGAATGGATAAGTACGCCAGCACGCTAGAGCGACCAGATAAGGACGTCTATCTGAGGAAATGTTCCGTGATCGACCATATGGACCCCTATGCCTTCCACGGTGCCTTGTTTAGCCGTAATCCTGATGATTGGCCAAATGTAGAGCACGGCGACATAGTGCATTACCTGGTGTTCGGTGAAAACCCTCTGCACACTCTCGAGGAAATGAGAGCTTACAAGGGTCGAGAGGCTCACAACCAGTTCACATCTGGTTGGGTACGAGATGTCGAAGTTATGTACATCAAGGAAATCGCCATCATACGTGGACGGGTGAGTTTTAATAAGATGGTAAAAATGTAAACAATCCGACGCAAATGCGGCGCATGCTTCTGCGGTGGCTGACTGCCGGCGGTGCGCGAAGGCGCTTGGCTGCAGGGCTGATAATTAAATAATTAAAACCGCTCGCGGCTTTAATTATTTAATCAGAACAATGACCAGTGCAAAATTAAGTTGTATTTACCGTATTTACGCCGGCAAAAGCCTACCGGCGTAACCCGGAAGTAGCGCGGACGTCATTGTCCATATCGGACGTCTTCGGCTACCTTGTTTGTGGTGTGAGCGCCTATACTTCAGAACAGTTCTGAAGCTACAAGTCCTTGGAGTCTCATGTGCAGTTTACGAATGGATGTGTTCAGGAGCGGCAGATCATAAAGCCAGCAAACAGTGGGAACACAGTAACTCGTTCAAAGGTAAGCTGCGCTCAGACGGGCTCTGGCACATGCTAACTGTTAGTAGCTGCTAACCGTTAGTGCTAACAACCACTCACGCATGTAATGTACTTTTAACTAACTGCTATGTGTTTCAAACGTTTAGAACACACTCTCATTGACATCGGGATACTGTGGAAAGTTATGTTAGGTCGTCTTACAGCCGCGATCCAAGCGAGCCGACGACTCTTTGTTATCTCTAACAGTTGTTCTCCGTGGTTGCGCCTCCAGGCAGGAAAGCGGTGGAAAATTAACCCGTTTCTATGTTTTTCCCATGGCGATCATGTGTTGCGCTGTTACAGCCCACAATACAGCAACGGTTTACATGTTTTAAATACTTAACAGTTAATTACCTGTGACAAAGTGAGCACCGCAGACTCTGGCGTATTCCAGCTTAACACCGTCCAAATCGGACCTGGATATCCGTGTCAGCCATAGGTGACGGCGTTGTTCAGAGAGCTGTTTTGTTTTTTCACACTGATTCACTATCATGGCTGGTAGGCGAAAGAAAGAGCGTTGATCTCCACCTCCACGGGCCGTGCAACCAACCATTAAACACGTTTTCACCATTGTTCACTTCCAATACTGCCTAAGGCGTAATACAATGCGGGTCAACGGTGCGAAACAACTACCACCCAATACGGCGGACGCGCAGAGTAGTCACGTGAGCGTGACGTCAGCTGAAAACACCCTATTGGCCACGCAGGAAAACGCTCACAGTGCCGAGCCAAGCAATGTTCGTGTTTCCTCACTTTGAAAATGAACAAACGTTAGATATAGAAACGACTTACCCTGCTGTTTAGCTCTCTTTACCCTCATCAATGACTCCATGTTATTTTAGGTCCTGTGTCACCGTGGTGTTCTTGTCATTTGTAGAATTTACTACAAATAAGCAGCATTTAAAAATACCGCCTCAACTACGCCTCGCTGTGTTTATTTCGTCTCTCTGCTGCCAGTCAGCTAGCAGTTCTTCTTCTTGACTTTATTGGCGGTGAACAAACATCTTTTCAGTGCGCATTACTGCCACCGACTGGTGAGGAGTGTTCATCAGCCAACATTGACGACAGCCTGCATGAGGTAAACGGCTCTGCGACATAATTATTTTCAACAGCTGAGCCGCATCAGAGGGATCAAAGAGCCACAACTGGCTCGCGAGCCATACATTCCCGACCCCTGAGTTAGCCAATGTGAAAATGTATTTTTTTAAATTATTACAGCGTTCAGACTGGGTCTCCCGTCATTATTTGGTGTATTAGGAGCTGTTTCAATGAGCAGTTTACGGTATGAAGGTTCCTCTGACTAACTCAGGAGATATCAGCAACAGAAGATAACATTTTGCTGCTGAAATGAAGAGCTTCAGGTATTTTAATCTGAAAGAAATGAAAGTAGACGGTTGGGAGGCCTGAGGTGGCCACCAAGGTGCCTGACGGTGTGATGACCTCCGAGCTGAGCACCCAGCAGGCCAGCAGGCCAGGTAACGAGGAGCAGAGGCTGATTTTTAGGCTGACCGAGCAGCCAAGAGTTTCACCGTCCAACATCAGAGGAACCAGCAGCGTTCTGCTGCAGACGCAGTAAATTAAACATTAAACGCCTCGACTCTGATGCACCGACTCTCTCCTGCTGATGAGCCAATGCTTATCCTAAGTTCTTCCCACCCACAAATATCAGTCTTCCTCTGATCCTCCTCCTCTCTGGTTTCTCTTTCATATCCCCGTCTGTTTAAGTTCTGCACCTCCTCCTTCCTTCAGTTTCTGGCTCAGCTGGAGCGGAAACCCTAAAACCTCCTCCTGCGTCGTTATCCACTCAGGGATCCAGAGCCACGAGGTTCAGATGTTTATAGACAGCAACCCACTGCGGGGAATCGATGTTGGAGCAACGTTTCTTGTTTCCCAGGGCTGCAGCTCACAGAAAACACACGTATGAACTGATTCCAGACAGGAAGCTTTGAAGGGAAGCTCCAAAGTGTTTCAGCAACACAAAGGCATCGACTGGAGCCGTTTTCCTCCTGTTACAGAGCAGCTCCTGTCCTCCATCGGCGGGTGAAAGGAGATATCTGCAGCGGCCGGCCAGGTGGAAACAACGGTGAAGATCTGGGAACGCTGACTGCTTAAAGAGGAGGAGACATCTAGAGCAGGCTGTTTCTCTCCCAGTCGTATGACCTTCACGGCAGCCTGGAGCTAATTTCCACGCCTGGTGGCGATGAAAGATGGCAGAGGAACGTGTCAGGGTCGGACGTCTGTACGGTGGTCCTCCTGCTGCTGGAGACGCTTTAAACACGACCGGGTCAGCAGAGCGGAGCCCCCGCAGGGCCCCTCCAGGAGATCAATGACGTCCAACAGTCTACAGGAAGTGAAAGATGGCGGACCATGAAAGTACCAGAGCGGGTCGCCACCGTTCTGCCGAGTCAGCAGCTCCAGACCTCCAGAAACGAGCTTCTGGAAACACGGGGAGTCAACGTCCTGATAAGTTCAAGAACAGGACGTCACTCAGGTTTATACGTGGGAAGACGGACACGGCAGTCGCTTAATTACATTGTGATTACGGCTTAGAACTTATGGAAACCCTAAAATCCCTTTCTGTGAAATATAAAAACGTTTCTCGATACAGAAATCTTACATTCTGACGCACACAATGATGGCGAAGGCAGCCGGTCCCTGCTAAAGAGGGCGGCTAACAGAGTGCTGTTTCCATACGAACGGAAAGTTGAGTGGAAGGAAAAACTGGTAGAACGAGGTAAGACAGAGGGATGAAGGCAGCCTGTTGTCAGATAGAGAATCAAATCCAGGAGTCTGTGGACCAGCGGCGGAGTCAGAACCACACAGACCTGTCCAGGACTCTAAGCCTCTCCTGATCCACAATAATTCACATTTAGATAATATTCTAGATTATTGAGAGGCTTGCATGGACATTTATTTTGTACTGCCTGATGACGTCTTCCTTTTACCAGATGTTACCAACCACGTCCCCAGCGGCAGGATGTGGCATCTTCCCACATGAAAGGACTTACGCCTCTTCTCTGGTCCGCATGCTGACCACATCTAGAAATCGGATCTTCTGGGAGTTTTATGTGTTTGTCAGTAAGTGTGAAGGAAAGATAAACTGAGATTTATCATTTAAATAACATAAAACACCTGGAGCAGACAGGATGGAAACTAATTCTGACCTCCTGCTGGTCTTTGCTGCAGAGGCTCCACATTTAAACGTCCATGGTGAGCTGCGGTGTGAACAGACTGACGACAGCAGCAGTGAATAAGTCAGTTTTATTTAAAGACTCTCAGTGTTTCAGATTAAAAACAAACCCTTGGGCCAACACTAACGCACTGAACACTGGGTCTTCCCTCCTTGGACATTTCATCTTCAGCTAGACGGGCGATCAAAGCCTTCATCTGGTTCCCAGCAGCTGGAAAAACGCTTCATATTGCAGGTTTTCTTTAATAAATAGGCTGAATAATTTAACTTGATCTCCTGATCTGTCATTCCCTTCAGTAAACCTCTCTTTGCTCGAGTTTGGACCGTCTCTGGCGTTAAAAACCGAGTCGAATGTGAGACTAAAAACGGACAAATTAGTAGCTGCTGATTCACTGGAAAAGCCTGGAACCGCCTCCAGAGGCTCGCTTTGCTGCAGGTTAAACTCTGAATGATATAATCAACAAAAAGTTCAGTAAAGGACACGGACAGCGTGTCAGAAAACCAGAACATTTCCAAACAAACCAACAAGCGTCAACATTCTGAGCCAGAACAACTCAACCGGTCTGGATAAAACCTTTGGCTAACCTCCTCTCGTCTTCTTGGCTCCCCACCTGTGATGAAGAGGCGCTCCTCATCGCCTCCTCTCACCGATGAGGCGTCAGAGGCCCGCCGGGAAAACAGCGCCTCGTCCCACCGTCCCCGTTTATTCACTCAGGACAGAGAAGAAATCTTCTCTGTGGACGAGGAAATAACCTGAAATCTGCCCCTAAACGCGTTTATCACTGAACCGTTGCTATTGTATGGAAAGCCATTTAGGACATTAATCTGAATTATACCCTAAATGCCTTGAAATAAAATCTGATAGATATATAAACAGAATCATGAGAAAAACCGGAATATGAAGGTGTCTTTATTTTATTTATTTCAGGAGACTTTTATTTCCTAAAGGAGAAATTATGCTGGAAAACTTTGAGTAATGTAATTTTAACTCTGAAGAAAAAATAAATCAAAACAAGAAATTCTGCTATAACTAAATAATATAAAATGTAATTATCTTGAAATATATTAACAGAAAAAAAACAAGCTTTAAACACTAATCTGAAATTATAAAATAAAAGTCCTCTGATTTAAGTAAATAAAATTATATTAGTCTGCAAACATAAATAAATATGGAAGGGAAAAGTAAATCCCCCAAAACAAAATAAATAAGACATTTAAAATAAAATAGTTCCCTGAAATTCTATTTAAATAAAATATTTGTTAAATAAATAAATGTTACATTTAAACGCAAAAATCTTCTGATGTCGATAAGAATAAAATTTTAATATTAAAGTCACTAAAATAAATTAGGTTTTTAGAATAAAATCATTTTGAATCTAAAATAAATGTGAAAATAAAAAAATATGCCTATTAAAAATGAAAAACTTTCCAAGTATAAAACATTACCAACAATTTAAAATAAACTTATATTATATAATGTAACTTTAAAAATAAATCTAACATTTCTAATTTAAATGCACCGTAAATAAACGTAAAATAGTCTCATAAATAACTTAAAACTTGTAAATAAACGTCTTTTCAAGTACATAAACATCAAAAATAAAAGTCAACTGAAATAAATAGAAAATGTATAAATGATCCAAACATGGCGTGATAAATACTTTTTAAAACAATAAATATTTTTATTTTCATTAAGTTATTAACTCTACCTCACGTATCACCAGAACGAAAGTTCAGATTCAGTTAATCAGTGAAGTTCAGATGTGACTTTCTAGCAAAGATTTTGTTCTTATTTCATTATTAGTGAGATTTTCCTTTTTTTCTGATGAACACGTTGGATTTATGTTCTGGAAAACTGAACCCAGTCCGGTAATCTACGGGTTCCTGATTTCCATAAACCTGATTAGTTTCTACATCGTTGGAGCTTTGAACTGATTCTAAATGAGTTGTTAAATATCTGCGGTTTCAGGTCGGTCGGTTATTTCTGGGCGTTTACTGGAACGTTGTTACAGCGGACGTGTTTAGTCCTGTTCTGAGCGGCGTGAGCTGGGAGGGGGACGGTGAGGAGGCAGGAAGACGAGAGGACGCTCTGACCCAACCGTCAGCACAACCCGTTTATCCGAGGAGAGAGAGAGAGAGAGATAGAGAGAGAGAGAGAGAGAGAGAGATAGAAAAGAGTCTGGAGAGCCTCCATCGCTCGTCCTCTAACAGAGAGAACATCAGAAAACACCGAGACGCTCCTGCCTTGTTCCTTCTGCCGCTCCTCCGCTGCAGCTCTGCGTCACCACACGTTCCTGCAACGACAGCAACATTATATTATATTATTTTATATTAGATTGTATTGTTTTATATTATATTATATTATTTTATATTATATTATATCATATTATATTATTTTATTTTATATCATATTATATTATTTTAGATTATTTTATATTAGATTGTATTATTTTATATTAGATTATATTATTTTAGATTATATTAGATTATTTTATATTAGATTGTATTATTTTATATTAGATTATTTAATACTATATTACTTTATATCATATTATATTATATTAGATAAGATTATATTATTTTATATTATATTATTTAATATTAGATTAAATTATATCATATTATATTATTGTATATTATATTATTTTATATCATATTATATTATATTCGATTTGATTAGGGCTGGACAATAGAGGAAAAAAAGCATATTGCTAAAATAGAAATCATATTGATCGATATCGATAATCATCAACAAATTCAAAACATATATTTTAAGTGCAGCCCTGAACATGTTATGCTGTTAGATATATATAGAACACACAAACACTGAATTCAAACTCAACGCTTTATTCAACCAAGTATACCAAAACCGCAAGTATTTAAAAAATGAAAAAGAACGCATGCTCTCTGAACTCTTTGAAGGGGGCGGAGCTTGGGGTGGAGCATTCCTTGGTCTGCGTTTGTGATTGGTTGGGAGGATGTAGTGACTGTAGTATTAACCTATATGATAGGCTAGAATGCATAAGGAGGGAAAACTGTTCTATTAACTTATATAACTTTTATTTGACCCCTTCTTTTTCTATCATCGATATACGTCCATCGATCGATATATATTGTTATTGAATTATCGTCCAGCCCTAGATTTGTTTATTTTACATTAGATTCTTTAATATTATATTATATTATTTGTATCATATTATATTAGATTATTTTATATTACATAATTTAATATTATATTATATTATATTATTTAATATTAGATTACATTATATTATTTAACATTATACTATATTATATTATATTACATTATATGTAAGTACATGACAAAAACCACTTTGGGTCAGATTAATTAAATGCTTTCATCCTTTTCCTTTCAGAGCTTTTGCACATTTCTGCATCTATAAAGGAGCAATAAGCGAAATTCCCTTATTTTAGATAGAAAGAGCTAAAAAATAGTGTCGTGAAGAACTAAAGGTGATATTTCAGATGCACTAAGCTCTGACTTCACCACGTCTCTGTGTTGTTCTCCAGTCTCTTCTTTACATAGCCGGGCCATGCGTGCATGTAAACAGCTGCCACTGAGGCCTCAGCCCCTCCCTGCCCTAAAACGCCACCGTCAGAGCAACATGTTCTCCTGCTAACAGCTTTATAAAGAGTTACTGACTTCTTCACTAGACATGTTCCTCCTAAAGGTGACGCTGTTTTTCTGTTTTTATCCTTTACGAATATGCATGTAGGAGCCGATGGTTGGTGGTTAAATACGGCTTATTGCTCCTTTAAATACCAAAGACTTAACACGGCACCACTTTACAATAAGGCTCTCCTCATAGACGGCTAACAAATGCTTTATTTCTGACCAGATAGTGAGCCTAGTGTCTTCAGATCTAGAGTCGCTACCTTAGAAGCAGAGACTGGTCAGTTTTGTCTCTCGCTCGCCTTAATTAATGCATAATAAAGTCTTTACATGTAAAGCATTATAGAACGGCTGCTAGCCTCCTGCTGGCGTGACGACCCCAGGCTCACCGTCAGTAGAAGGGCGACTGGCCGTTCATGTAGAGCCGCAGGGCTTGGGAGGCGGTGGGGGAGAACATGGAGAGGGAGGGCAGGGGAGACATGGGGAAGGGGGACAGCGGCGGCGGAGGAGGAGGCGTAGGGAGGAAGGGGGTGTAGGGCCGGCTCCCGTAGCTCAGCACGCTGGAGCCGCAGTCGGAGGGGGGGGACATGGCGAGCGGAGGCGACAGGCTGTTGGGCGAATCGTAGGAGGCGGCGGGCAGGGTGGAGGAATCTGGAGGGACAGAGGAGGAGTCTGGCTGTTAATTGGCTCGTTAGTATGAAAACTGCCTTTATGATCATTTAATTCGCTTTAGTTGTTTCGCCAGATGGTGACGGACGAGGAAGCGCGTCTTGTTGACGTGCTGACATGAAACGTCCCTCGTGTTCATGAGGCGGCTGCATTAGGGGGGATACACGCTGCTGGTGGAGCCCCACAGGGCTCTGAGTTCAGGCCAGGCTAATCACCACATTCACTCACTGAACCAGATCTTTTACTGATCCAAACCCTGAGACCTCGCTGGTGTCAGGTCTACGCCTCCTGTTTCCTAGGCTACGCTCACACTGCAGTCTGAAGGGTCATGTCACACTTTATCCGTCTCCCTGTACTCATCCATACTCAGTATTAGCAGCAGCTAGCGCTCCATAAAACACCGTTAATATCTGCGCTGCTTTCTTACTACGTCTCGCTATGATTTGGTCTTAATATCTTGGGCTCTCGTTGCTCAGCACCTTTCTAACAATAACAAGGAGAGATGCCGGCCGGTATCTGTGTTTTTTTAAGCTAAACTTTATTGAACACTTCCAGAAACAATTACATTCACCACTGCTGAAGGCGGTGGTATTTAATAGTAGTGCGAATAGCCACCTCAAAGAATCTGATTTCAGCACAAAGTCTGAATTGAGGACCAAGACCTGCAGCGTGTTTGTTTGACGGTTTCTTCAGGATGCTACCCTGATTCTCACCATATGGATGAAGTTACGCCAGAATCGCTGCCATTGGGAGGGGTTTCTACACGGCATAAAATGGACGAGCCAATCAGGATTCTGGTAGATGTGACGCGTCAGAGAAGCGACTCAGACAACAATGGCGGCTCGCGGCGAGGAATTGAGCGGTGACATTGGTGCT